>OX392535.1:43132687-44347687 GCA_947623455.1 Mimachlamys varia
TTATTCTTTAATACGTGTGTCATTCATAAATCTAACAGACAATAATAGAAGGAAATTTGGAACAGCATGGTCGGAAGGTACACATACTTCTTTGTCGTACATTTTATTAGGGACCTGTCGCTTATTTCATTAAATGGTAAAATATTTTTAACTAATGATTTTTATTTTGTGATAATTTGAGTAATCATTTTTGAAATATTTTGAATATTTCTAATTGTTGATAAGTACCAGACAGGAGATAACTGTGATGTATCGTGATATCGCTGCAAGTATAACAAGTTATAATGTTCTAGGTATTAACATTCATACCAAGTTCAAGTCATTCATATCATAATTCGCGGCGATTAACTTTCACGAAGTTGTTTTGATCGTGAAAGTAAATCACACGTGAAAGAAAGTTGGTTTACAGTACTTCAGCAAGGATTGATGGATTTAGTTTAAACTTCATACAATGTTTCCTTTTGAGGTCGAAAGGTCAACTCCAAATGTCACTTGCTAAAGAATAGAAATTTTTTCTTCAAATTTTGGTTTCCAGCTGATAACTTAAGAGTTTAGGATTGATGGATTTTGTAAAACTTCATTCAATATTAGCCTATGAGGTAATACAGTGTTGAATCACATTTTGGGTCAAAAAGTAAGCTATGAAGGTCACTGTTGCTAAAAATAGATATTTTTATGTTGAATCTTGGTTTCCAGATGATAACCTCAGAAAGGATTGATTATTTTGGTTGCACATTTTGTAACTTCATAAAATGTTAGCTTATCAGGTAATATAAAATGGGATTAAGTTTTGGGTTGAGGGTCATCATATTTTCATTTCATGCTTAGCCTCATAACAGTTAACAGTTAAGAAATGATTGTTAAAATTGCACATCTGTTCATTGCTATCAAGGTCTATATGTTGCTTAGAAAATTTAACTGATGGCAGGGGACGAGTGTTGCATGCAACAATAACTGCACGCTTGTTGTTGTTATTATGATCAGTAACAGATTCTCTGATTGGCTGACTCATCTGTTCCATTCACTCGTTGTTTTGCCTTAAATCATTCTGACAATTTTTGAGGCAGGATAATGACTTATTTATGTTTAGATATGTTATTGCCGAAGATTCTCATCAGAAGTAAAACCGAAGATGCAGGTCTAGACACAGACACGTATTGTATACGACACATAGTTAATTGACTGCACCCCCAACCTGTCGAGGTTGTGATGGGCTCCCCAACAATTGTGTCAGAGTTATTGCCCATTTCTGTTGTGAATATTGTTTCTGTAATTAGTTCCATTGTGTTCCGACAATATCACTAAATGGAACGGTGTTGGTGTTATTTATTGTTGACACGTGTGTGAAGGTCTGTTGTTGTTTCTAATCGAGGCACTAATCGAGTCTGTCACCTGCCGACTGTCACTTAAACAGGTATATCAGAATTAGCATCTCTCCCCTAAACCCTGATTTACTTGCAGATAAATGTACCTTATATACTGCATTTTTACGATGGATTTTTTCATCAAGAAACCTGCTAATGTCAAATTGTTTAAGAAACTTCATGTTTTTCAAAGCTTCAAAATTAACATCAAGAGATGTTAACAGAATTGTTCAAAATCAGAAATGTTTAAAACCTTTTAGATGCCAGTTGAAAGTATTGAAATTTGTTGAATATTTTAACAGTGTAAGGATTTTAGCTGAAAATTTTATTTTAAGAGTGTAAGGATTTTAGCAGAAAAAACTTTTTGTACTTGATTATTTAAGTAAAAAATGAAACTGTAGTAAACAATGATAATAATGAATTGTTTGCAAGCAAAGCTTTGAACAGCAAAAAGAAATCTGAACATTTTTAACTGTCAGCTTGTTCATAATTATTGTAAGGCTGTCTTTTACAAAAGTGTTAAACTCTCATACCTCCATTGAGGGAAAAAGTGTGTGAATGTGATTGAAACTGCATTTTTCAATTTGTCTTTCTTATTTTATATATCAAAATAATTTCAAATAAGTTTGTGTGAGTTTTGATTTGAATGAAAAAGATTTGTACATTTTGGTCAAAATGAGGAAGGGTTAACGGGTATAAATATTGGTCAAAATGAGGGAGGGTTAACGGGTATAAATATTGGTCAAAATGAGGGAAGTTAACGGGTATAAATATTGGTCAAAATGAGGGAGGTTAACAGGTATAAATATTGGTCAAAATGAGGGAGGTTAACAGGTATAGATATTGGTCAAAATGAGGGAGGGTTATATATATATATAATTAACGGATATAAATATTGGTCAAAATGAGAGAGGTTAACGGGTATAAATATTGGTCAAAATGAGGGAGGTTAACAGGTATAAATATTGGTCAAAATGAGGGAGGGTTATATATATATAATTAACAGATATAAATATTGGTCAAAATGAGAGAGGTTAACGGGTATAAATATTGGTCAAAATGAGGGAGGTTAACAGGTATAAATATTGGTCAAAATGAGGGAGGGTTATATATATATATATAATTAACGGATATAAATATTGGTCAAAATGAGGGAGGTTAACAGGTATAAATATTGGTCAAAATGAGGGAGGGTTAACGGGTATAGATATTGGTCAAGGTGTCAGGTAATGTTAACGGATTTATGTTTTCATTTACAGCAATTTAACTTAAATGTCAGCTTGAAGTTTTAGACTTAAATTGCTGAAGCTGTGAAATCATTATGGATTTGTGGGGGGGGGGGGGGGGGGAGATCACAGGCAAAATGATTCCTTATCAATAAGAAACCAAAACTTATTGTTTCTGATTACATGTATACATTATACTTTCTGGGGACGGAGATGGCATTTTGATAAATATCGACACATACAGAATTTGGCATCTAGGAGAGGAGCCATATACATGCGGCCTGGTCTGACCTAGGTGATGATGATGACCTACGGTAACTTGATTTGATGTCCAAGCAATGTTGGGTAACAGATGATGTCATTGTGGATCGCATGTCGTTGTTAATGGTTGTGATCGATGAGTGGAGTATTACATAAGGATAAGATAAACTCTCCCTGGACTGCTGACTGGAATGATAAAGCCGCGTCTTAGAACACTTGTCTGCGAGTTAACTTGTCTGGGGTGTGTTAGAGATATCGTATATTGTGGTATTGTTAACATTAGTGCTATATTAGTATTTCCCTGATGTAAAAGTTATGAAATCACCGTAATATTTTGATACAGATCAACTGTCGTCTGCTCAGGATGATTGGGATGTTGACATTACGATAATACACTGATTTTGTTAGATGATTTTATAACACAATTTACCTTTATAGACAGATACATATCCAGCTATTTAGTGTTTCCAGCCGATCACCGAAAAAGATGGAAATTAACGTACATTTGTCTGTCTGTCTGTCTGTCTGTCTCCATTTGTCTGTCTTAGCAGTTAGGTGTGTCAGTTTTGCTGTCTGTTTGCTCCAAAACTTACAGCCCCTCTATAGTAACTTCCCTAAAAATGTTTCAATTTCATCCCTGATTTTGTAAATGTACAGAGTTAAAGGCCCAATATACGTAACTATCGGCAAAACTTAAAGCGAAAATCAAGCCTAATAACTTTTTATATTTATAGATTTAGTTAAGATTAATTGATACCAGCAATAGCCAAAATTAATTCTTTCGCGGTTACCGGTACAGCAGCAGTTGAAACTCAGTATTTGTAAACACGCATCCATTTTGAACTGTCTTCTAAATTTGGCTTGTTGTCGAAGTGGGCCCCACCTGAACTATTTTCAATTCTTTGGATTTTTCTGTCAAAAGTTTCTTGTAAGTTACCACTCAGGTTTACTTCGTTTTAGGCTTATTTTTGCATGGTTATCAACTGGATTTTTTTTCAGAATTTTTCAGAATCACGAAAAAATTCCTGAAGTTACATATATTGGGCCTTTAAGCTGAGAAATCTGAGGCTCTGTTTAAACAAGATGGGTCCATAATCTGTGTGAATAAGATAAATATTTTGAATACACCCACACTGTTTATCTGCTGTCAGATCTGTAAGCTCTTACTGGTGTCCATGTTCAAACAAATCATTTTCTTTTATTTCCATTAATTACAAAATGCATCTATAAAATGTAGCGATATTTTTTTCCACTTGATTATAGATTTCCTCCAGCAATATTTGGTGTGTGGTGAAGGCTTTGTCCTCAGTCAGCCTTTGTAATTTGTTCTTGCTATAAAAAACATTTTGTATGCAACACAACAATGAGAGGTTTTTTGACTGACACAGATACATTTTGAGGCTTGGTCAATTAGCAAAGATGGTACATGTAAAAGGAAATCAGCTGACATTTATAATCTGGTAAACATGGTACCCGGCCGCCCCGGACGCCCCACACCGAGGTAATGAACAGGTTCCCGTGCCTCCTGGGGATGTAGATTCGGTAATTACTCTTATAAGTACAACTGGCGTTTGTTGCTAGGCCCCAGAGGGCTGTATCATTCATGTGAATAACAAAACATTCTCATTAGATATTATACTGTACTGGTCTAGAAATAGTACTGTTGGGGAATGACCTGGTATTACTGCTTATAAACAATAAAATGACCTTTTTTAACCGGTACTTACTTATTTAACATGAAAAAAAAGTTGAAAGAGACAACAAGAATCAAATCAGAGAAAGAAGTTATAAATAAAATTGATTATGAGTCAATTAAGAGACAGAAGCAGATTCCTTTTATTGTTTACCATAAGGTTTTACACTGTCTGCTAACTGAAGAAGGTGGAACAAATTCCCCTCCCAATCCCACCCTATACACCGGCTCCCCTCCCAATCCCACCCTTTACACCAGCTCCCCTCCCAATCCCACCCTTTACATCAGCTCCCCTCCCAATCCCACGCTTTACACCAGCTATCCTCCCAATCCCACCCTTTACACCAGCTCCCCTCCCAATCCCATCCTTAACACCGGCTCCCCTCCCAATCCCAGCCTTTACACCGGCTCCCCTCCCAATCCCACCCTTTACACCAGCTGTCCTCCCAATCCCAACCTATACACCAGCTATCCTCCCAATCCCATCCTTTACACCAGCTATACTCCCAATCCCACCCTTTACAGCAGCTCCCCTCCCAATCCCACCCTTTACACCAGCTATCTTCCCAATCCCACCCTTTACAGCAGCTCCCCTCCGAATCCCACCCTATACACCGGCTATCCTCCCAATCCCACGCTTTACACCAGCTATCCTCCCAATCCCACCCTTTACACCAGCCCCCCTCCCAATCCCACCCTTTACACAGGCTCCCCTCCCAATCCCACCCTTTACACCAGCTCCCCTCCCAATCCCACCCTTCACACCAGCTCCCCTCCCAATCCCATCCTTTACACCGGCTATCCTCCCAATCCCACCCTTTACACCAGCCCCCCTCCCAATCCCATCCTTTACACAGGCTCCCCTCCAAATCCCACCCTATACACCAGCTATCCTCCCAATCCCACCCTTTACACAGGCTCCCCTCCCAATCCCACCCTTTACACCAGCTCCCCTCCCAATCCCACCCTTTACACCAGCCCCCCTCCCAATCCCATCCTTTACACAGGCTCCCCTCCAAATCCCACCCTATACACCAGCTATCCTCCCAATCCCACCCTTTACACAGGCTATCCTCCCAATCCCACCCTTTACACCAGCCCCCCTCCCAATCCCATCCTTTACACAGGCTCCCCTCCAAATCCCACCCTATACACCAGCTATCCTCCCAATCCCACCCTTTACACAGGCTCCCCTCCCAATCCCACCCTTTACACAGGCTCCCCTCCCAATCCCACCCTTTACACCAGCTCCCCTCCCAATCCCACCCTTTACACCAGCCCCCCTCCCAATCCCACCCTTTACATCGGCTATCCTCCCAATCCCACCCTTTACACCAGCCCCCCTCCCAATCCCACCCTTTACACCAGCCCCCCTCCCAATCCCATCCTTTACACAGGCTCCCCTCCCAATCCCACCCTTTACACCAGCTCCCCTCCCAATCCCACCCTTTACACCAGCTCCCCTCCCAATCCCACCCTTCACACCAGCTCCCCTCCCAATCCCATCCTTTACACCGGCTATCCTCCCAATCCCACCTTTTACACCAGCCCCCCTCCCAATCCCACCCTTCACACCAGCTCCCCTCCCAATCCCATCCTTTACATCGGCTATCCTCCCAATCCCACCCTTTACACCAGCTCCCCTCCCCATCCCACCCTTCACACCAGCTCCCCTCCCAATCCCATCCTTTACACCGGCTATCCTCCCAATCCCACCCTTCACACCAGCTCCCCTCCCAATCCCATCCTTTACACCGGCTATCCTCCCAATCCCATCTTTTACACAGGCTCCCCTCCAAATCCCACCCTTTACACCAGCTCCCCTCCCAATCCCACCCTTTACACCAGCTCCCCTCCCAATCCCACCCTTTACACTGGCTCCCCTCCCAATCCCACCCTTTACACCAGCTATCCTCCCAATCCCATCCTTTACACCAGCTATCCTCCCAATTCCACCCTTTACACCAGCTCCCCTCCCAATCCCACCCTTTACACCAGCTCTCCTCCCAATCCCATCCTTTACACCAGCTATCCTCCCAATCCCACCCTTTACACCAGCTCCCCTCCCAATCCCACCCTTTACACCAGCTCCCCTCCCAATCCCACCCTTTACACCAGCTCCCCTCCAAATCCCACCCTTCACACCAGCTATCCTCCCAATCCCACCCTTTACACCAGCTCCCCTCCCAATCCCACCCTTTACACCGGCTCCCCTCCCAATCCCACCCTTTACACCAGCTCCCCTCCCAATCCCACCCTTTACACCAGCTCCCCTCCCAATCTCACCCTTTACACCGGCTCCCCTCCCAATCCCACCCTATACACCGGCTCCCCTCCCAATCCCACCCTTTACACCAGCTCCCCTCCCAATCCCACCCTTTACACCAGCTCCCCTCCCAATCTCACCCTTTACACCGGCTCCCCTCCCAATCCAACCCTTTACACAGGCTCCCCTCCCAATCCCACCCTTTACACCAGCTATCCTCCCAATCCCATCCTTTACACCGGCTATCCTCCCAATCCCATCCTTTATACCAGCTCCCCTCCCAATCCCATCCTTTACACCAGCTATCCTCCCAATCCCACCCTTTACACCAGCTATCCTCCCAATCCCATCCTTTATACCAGCTCCCCTCCCAATCCCATCCTTTACACCGGCTCCCCTTCCAATCCCACCCTTTACACAAGCCCCCCTCCCAATCCCACCCTTTACAACAGCTACCATTTAGACTTACAACCATTTTGAAAATTCACTTTTCTTCCTCTAGCTTTTTAGACAAAATGAATCGTATGTCCGCCAGATTTACACATACCCCATACCGATGCCGGGTACTTGTTAACAATTTTAATAGAAAAATCAATCTCATCTTTCAATGTGATTATCACAAAAGGTTTTAATTTCATTGTGTTTCTTTTTCCCCCTTGTGGTATCAGAGTTTTCCAATTAGTTGAGTCTTTGTAATGTCACCTCACATGATGAATTATATGATAGAGTTTTTGTACATTATAAGTTTTCTTAAATTGGCAAACTCTATCCAATATGGTGAGATATGAGAGACTCCACGTTATATTTGTAAACAGCTGATTGACTTAGGAGAATTACTGTTCCAGCTGTTGGTATTGATTTAGAAGTGTGTCATTTGGTAAAACACATAAACGTTTGAATGTATAACATTTATTTGGAAACATTGTGTGAGCAATATAATAATCGTAAAGATAAATGTTATATAGCTGTGTGTATAATGTACGTATTCAACATTAATATCGATAGATCAACTTTGCCCCGTCAAATGTATTTACGATATTTTTGTGACACAGAAGCTTTTTATCTGTGGTTGTAAATAAAGTTATATAGAATTTAACTGCTGGAGAAAGTGATTTTCCACCATAAATTAACATCCTTTCATTTATAACAACAGGTAGGTAATCAACATGGCAGCAGATGTGGTTGATGACTTGCATGGAACATTCCGTCACTGATCTGTGCCTACTGTAGGGTGCTCAGGTCTTTGTAATACGTTCTGATGAGGATTTCCGTCACTGATCTGTGCCTACTGTAGCGTGCTCAGGTCTTTGTAATACGTTCTGACGAGGATTTCCGTCACTGATCTCTGCCTACTATAGCGTGCTCAGGTCTTTGTAATACGTTCTGACGAGGATTTCCGTCACTGATCTCTGCCTACTATAGCGTGCTCAGGTCTTTGTAATACGTTCTGACGAGGATTTCCGTCACTGATCTCTGCCTACTATAGGGTGCTCAGGTCTTTGTAATACGTTCTGACGAGGATTTCCGTCACTGATCTCTGCCTACTATAGGGTGCTCAGGTCTTTGTAATACGTTCTGATGAGGATTTCCGTCACTGATCTCTGCCTACTGTAGCGTGCTCAGGTCTTTGTAATACGTTCTGATGAGGATTTCCGTCACTGATCTCTGCCTACTATAGGGTGCTCAGGTCTTTGTAATACGTTCTGATGAGGATTTCCGTCACTGATCTCTGCCTACTGTAGCGTGCTCAGGTCTTTGTAATACGTTCTGATGAGGATTTCCGTCACTGATCTCTGCCTACTATAGGGTGCTCAGGTCTTTGTAATACGTTCTGACGAGGATTTCCGTCACTGATCTCTGCCTACTATAGGGTGCTCAGGTCTTTGTAATACGTTCTGATGAGGATTTCCGTCACTGATCTCTGCCTACTGTAGCGTGCTCAGGTCTTTGTAATACGTTCTGATGAGGATTTCCGTCACTGATCTCTGCCTACTATAGGGTGCTCAGGTCTTTGTAATACGTTCTGATGAGGATTTCCGTCACTGATCTCTGCCTACTGTAGCGTGCTCAGGTCTTTGTAATACGTTCTGATGAGGATTTCCGTCACTGATCTCTGCCTACTATAGGGTGCTCAGGTCTTTGTAATACGTTCTGATGAGGATTTCCGTCACTGATCTTTGCCTACTATAGCGTGCTCAGGTCTTTGTAATACGTTCTGATGAGGATTTCCGTCACTGATCTCTGCCTACTATAGGGTGCTCAGGTCTTTGTAATACGTTCTGATGAGGATTTCCGTCACTGATCTCTGCCTACTGTAGGGTGCTCAGGTCTTTGTAATACGTTCTGATGAGGATTTCCGTCACTGATCTCTGCCTACTGTAGGATGCTCAGGTCTTTGTAATACGTTCTGGTGAGGATTTCCCTCACTGATCTCTGCCTACTGTAGGGTGCTCAGGTCTTTGTAATACGTTCTGATGAGGATTTCCGTCACTGATCTCTGCCTACTGTAGGGTGCTCAGGTCTTTGTAATACGTTCTGATGAGGATTTCCGTCACTGATCTCTGCCTACTATAGGGTGCTCAGGTCTTTGTAATACGTTCTGATGAGGATTTCCGTCACTGATCTCTGCCTACTGTAGGGTGCTCAGGTCTTTGTAATACGTTCTGATGAGGATTTCCGTCACTGATCTCTGTCTACTACAGGGTGCTCAGGTCTTTGTAATACATTCAGATGAGGATTTCCGTCACTGATCTCTGTCTACTACAGGGTGCTCAGGTCTTTGTAATACGTTCTGATGAGGATTTCCGTCACTAATCTCTGCCTACTGTAGCGTGCTCAGGTCTTTGTAATACATTCCGATGAGGATTTCCGTCACTGATCTCTGCCTACTATAGGGTGCTCAGGTCTTTGTAATACGTTCTGATGAGGATTTCCGTCACTGATCTCTGTCTACTACAGGGTGCTCAGGTCTTTGTAATACGTTCAGATGAGGATTTCCGTCACTGATCTCTGCCTACTATAGGGTGCTCAGGTCTTTGTAATACGTTCTGATGAGGATTTCCGTCACTGATCTCTGCCTACTATAGCAAGCTCAGGTCTTTGTAATACATTCTGATGAGGATTTCCGTCACTGATCTCTGCCTACTATAGCGTGCTCAGGTCTTTGTAATACGTTCTGATGAGGATTTCCGTCCCTGATCTCTGCCTACTATAGCGTGCTCAGGTCTTTGTAATACGTTCTGATGAGGATTTCCGTCACTGATCTCTGCCTACTATAGCAAGCTCAGGTCTTTGTAATACATTCTGATGAGGATTTCCGTCACTGATCTCTGCCTACTATAGGATGCTCAGGTCTTTGTAATACGTTCTGACGGGGATTTTAAGATTTGTCCCCGATAACACTTAGATGTCTTAACTCAGTTACCCTTGAAGAATCATTTGAACTCTTCCAATTCAAATGTTGGAATAGTTCATTATGAGCTTTTAGGGATAAGTGACTTAAAAAATAGTGAACAATGAAGATTTCTTGTTAAATTCAAACCAGTTATGCAAGCTAGGTACATTTATAGGATGTCAAAAGCTCTATTTAAAACGATCTTAGTATGAGCAAGCTAGATCTCAGCACTATTTAAAACGATCTTAGTATGAGCAAGCTAGATCTCAGCACTATTTCAAACGATCTTAGTATGAGCAAGCTAGATCTCAGCACTATTTAAAACGATCTTAGTATGAGCAAGCTAGATCTCAGCACTATTTAAAACGATCTTAGTATGAGCAAGCTAGATCTCAGCACTATTTAAAACGATCTTTATAAGCTAGATATCATTACTATTTAAAATGATCTTTATAAGCTAGATCTAAGCACTATTTAAAACGATCTTATAAGCAAGATCTCTGCACTATTTAAAACGATCTTTATAAGCAAGATATCAGCACTATTTAAAACGATCTTATAAGCCAGATCTCAGCACTATTCAAAACAATCTTTATAAGCAAGATCTCAGCACTATTTAAAACGATCTCTATAAGCAAGATCTCAGCACTATTTAAAACAATCTTATAAGCCAGATCTCCTATTGGTGATCAAGTGTTGTATACTGTCTGAGGTATGGCATTGAGTCATAAATATGTATCTAACGGTTTTTCCGGAAAAACTGAAGTTCATTTGCATTATTAAGACAACACAGAGAGTGTTTATTGATTGGAGAGTGTGTTTCACTGTGGTATGAGACAATAAATCGTGTGATTATTAGCAGGTATCAGTAGGGTACTAAGTCAGCTTGATTATTCTACTTCTATTGAAGGTGTTAAAGTACACTCTGTTGTCAGTGTAGACCAGTGGTCAAGGAATGCTTGATGTTCTGTTGTCAGTGTAGACCAGTGGTCAAGGAATGCTTTGTGTTCTGTTGTCAGTGTAGACCAGTGGTCAAGGAATGCTTGATGTTCTGTTATAAGCCATTTGGTGTTGGCAGAATAATTTTGTCATATAAATATATGTATCGCAGACATGCAGTCTGAATGTCGAGGCCTTATCATCAACAACAAAACAATGAATTAGCTCAAAGTGTGTAAAGATGTTGTCAGTGATTGAAATAAGATATTGATTTTCAACAAATTGATGAAACATCATTTCTCCAGAAATTAGCTCTAATTCACGGTCATGTCATAATTAGTTGGTATGTATGCTGATACGTGTCGGGTTACAGGTCATGGCCAAGTTAGAAATATCCTGGAATTTGACAAAATCACACATGGACAGTAAGCTTATTCTTTAATATGAAAAAGACAAAGCACTTTAAAGATCGTAGAGTTAATCTCTGATATTTACCAAGAATTCTTCAGGATGAAATTTACTGATTCAGAAAGATCGAGATAAGATTTCCATAATTTAAAGTTGGCAATTAAAGCAAAAAACACTTCTGAAGCTACGAAAAAGAGATAATTGCTACAGACATCAGCTGAAAGATATTCTGGTTACATTTCAATCTTTCAGATATAACCAATGAAGGCCGAGCCTGACTTTACTTGTGCGACATGTTTCCAGTTTCTCCAATGGAAAGCTACTTTCCGACAAAAAAATTGAAAGGCAATGTGCAGAAAGGGCATGTAGCATGTTCTGGCATTACAGAATGCACCAGGCTAATAATCGTCAGTGTGGATTTACTGTGTCGTACCCCACACAGGCTGGTGTAAAAGATAAATCATCTGGTGGGGGATATTTCTTGTGCAAACCATGATCTAGACATACTTATTTTAGTGACAATTTTATCCTCATTTATTAGCTCACCTGGCCCGAAGGTTCCTTGGATGAAGCCCGACAAAGTTTGCGAAAAGAAATGACCTTGACCTAATTTCAAGGTCACAAGGTTCAAATCTGTTAAAACCTTCAAATGACTTCTTCTGAAATACCAAAAGACAGAGAAGCATAATATTTTGCTGAAAGGTTCCTTGGATGAAGCCCTACAAAGTTTGCGAAAAGAAATGACCTTGACCTAATTTCAAGGTCACAAGGGTCAAATCTGTTAAAACCTTCAAATGACTTCTTCTGATATACCAAACGCCCGAGAAGCATGACATTTTGCTGACAGGTTCCTTGGATTAAGCCTGACAAATTGTGCAAAAAGAAATTACCTTGATCTGTATTCAAGGTCACAGAGGTCGAATCTGTTAAAACATTTATACAACTTCTTCTGATTAACCAAAAGCCCTAGAACCATAATATTTTTGTGAAAGGTTCCTTGGATGAAGCCTGTCAAATTGTGCAAAAAGAAATTACCTTGATCTGTATTCAAGGTCACAGAGGTCGAATCTGTTAAAACATTTATACAACTTCTTCTGATTAACCAAAAGCCCTAGAACCATAATATTTTTGTGAAAGGTTCCTTGGATGAAGCCTGTCAAAGTTTGCTAAAAAAAATGAGCTTGACCCATATTAAAGGTCACATGAGTCAAATTTGTTAAAAGCTTTGAGTGACGTTTTCTGATAAACCCAAATGCCTAGAGACATGATATTTTGTTGGTAGGGTACTGGGATGAAGCCAAACAAAATTTGAAAATGAATATGATGTTGTCTTACATAGTCACATGGGTAAAATATGTTTAAATCTTAACATGTTCTTCTAAATGTCTTACAGTAAAAGATTTCAGGGGACTTAAGGTTACATTATAATTTAAGTCAGAGATTGATACCAGGTGAGCGATGCAGGCCCATTGGGCCTATTGTTTTTATTTGCATATGAGGTCATCCAATGAAACGCTACATTTCAAAGATAAAAGTTCATCTCACGGTATACAACTGACAAACTCTGTGAAAACGATGTCGCACTGCTAAAGAAATTAAACAAGCAACATATTTCACAAGCAAAAAACCAGTATACATATCAAGATAACTGTGAATATTTATGGTGTCATAATTTAAAAAAAACGAATTTGATGCAGAATACCAGCCACTTTTATGCCTACATCGATCACTAGGCCTACTGCAGTAAACAATCATACGTTTCGTGTTAGGCCACTGTTTATACATGACACAAACCGCATATAGACGGTAGAAAAAAAGACTTTTATTTATGAAAGATAAACTAAAGTAACTTGTTAGCTCACCGGGTCCGAATGACCGAGGTGAGCTTATGCCATACCATGGCGTCCGTCGTCCGTCGTCCGTCAACAATTGTTTATACGACTTCTTCTCCACAACCACTGATTGGAAATCAACCTTATTTGGCAAGAAGCATCCCTAGATGCTCAGGATTCAAAATTGTACTACTGGTGGGACTGACCCCCCTAGGGGGCTGAGGGGTGGGGCCATAAAGAATTATTTAGCTATATTCATATTAGTGACTTTTCTCCATAACCACTGATTGGAAATGAACCTTATTTGGCAGGAAGCATCCCTAGGTGCTCAGGATTCAAAATTGTACTCATGATGGGACTAGCTGACCCCTTAGGAGTCTGAGGGGCGGGGCCAAAAAGGGTTATTTAACTATATCATGTTTAAAGCAACTCACCGATTGGAAATCAGCTTTATTTGGTAGGAAGCATCCCTAGGTGTTCAGGATTCAAAATTGTACTAATGGTGGGGACTGAGGGGCGGGGCAAGAAAGAAAATATTTTACCATGATTACCTAGATACCAATGTATCCAGGTGAGCAATACAGGCCCTCTGGGCCTCTTGTTCAGGAGATAAATTTACACTGTGTTTTGGCAATCTTAGGGGCTGCTCACTCAAACACACTTGAAAAAACTTTACATAAAATAATTACACAGCAAAAAATATACAAAAATCAAATTTAGTTAGTAGAGAAGAAACTCGAGGCGATCCAAGAGTTTGAAGTGTATGCACATGACTTACAAGGTGACCCCTTGCAGGTACATAGACTTGCTAACAATAACATATATGAAATACTGACGTGATCATGTACATGTACAATGAGGGGGTATCCCTAAACCTGAACGATCTCGAGGCTTAGCATTTTCTTTTAATGTCAGGTTCCGGTTAGTATCATGTTTTTTCCGGACAAATAAGAAGTGATATTAAGCGGCTTCTACTGTATAACTAAATCATAATTACCAGATAACAAAGTCGTAATTACAAGATATCTAGGTCTGAATTATGAGATAAATAAGTCGTTATTACTAGAAATGAAGTCGTAATCACGACATACTTAGTCGTAATTACAAGATAGCTAATTCATATAAACAACATCAAAGTTTATTTCATTTGGCACTATCTGGCTTCCGTAGATATATATTAGTTCAATATAACCTAATTTCAAAGAAATTGGGGGCTAAGAACTCAAAACTTCAGATTCTTCATTAAGAAAATAAGAATATCTACGTTAATTTCTGCATCTAACTGGGCTCTCGGTCGATCGGATCTAATTTTGCCAGTGGATCTTCAAACTCGCTGACCTAGCCATTTTGTAAACACTAACAAAACACAATACTTAGGCAGTTAAAGATTGGATAATTTGTGGACATTAAACCAATCAAAATATGCGTTACTTCACTTCAAGTAAAGCTGGTAGAAACTGTCAGTTTTGCATTTTTCCGCATCAACATACTTGCCATGGAAATTTCAAAAAGCTGGCAATTATGCTCCGATGTAGATGGAACATGCTATTCATGGTAACAAATTTGATTACATAACAGATTAAACTTTATTTTTCTAAATCGTAAGTATCGATTCGAGCCTTTCTGTATAGTGAATCTTATCATGGACTGAGAAATCGTCATATATCAATGAATCGTTACACCCATATTAAAATTCCAAGGGAGATAACCCTTCACAAAAATAACAGATACGGTAAACCTTCGGTCAGTTCGACCAAAATTAAATAAATATTGTCAATCCTGATCGAATTATACGAAATTATAGCCGCTGGAATAAAGAGGAGTTCGAACTATCCAGGTTGACATCCGAGAACTTTGACATCGGCAAAAAAAATCACGGCAAACTGTCAAATCGTTGTTTCTCAAAAATGATGGCCTATTACGATTTATTTGTAAATCTGAAGATGAACAATGATTTATATAAGTAGGACTTAAATGTTCACTTTCACATTAGGCCGAATTATCAAGTTAATTCGCATAAAAAAAAAAGAGAAAATATTTTATGCCGTAACCATCGTCGAAAGTTTATGTAAATGCGAATGTTGGATTGAAACTGCACGGATTAATACTTCGATCGAATACCTGATAGATTATTTGGTCTCGGCAGTTGTATAGGTAATATATCAATTAAGATATAAATCAGGTATCGGTGACCAGGCCGCGATTATATAATCAAAATTTAACACAGTAATGCCATGATAATACACACGTACCTGTCAGCATGTGTGACACTTCATTCCGCGCTTCGATGCTAATCGGGGTCATAAAGATGTTTGATTATTAGCGCGTGCACATGTTTATGTTTACAAGAAAGAAACATCGGGAAAATGTGGCTTGTTTATGCAAAAAATGTCCGAAAAAGCTGACAACAATATCGCACATCAGGAGTACTACACGTTATACTGTTGTTTAACATGGATGGTGTGAAAATAGATCAGTTTACGCAAGTTTTGAGAGGCTGTAAATTGCATCGCCGAGAGCAATCCATTACGTAAGTTCAGTACACAGGCTTAATCAAATTCTGTGTGTTCGAACTATCCGAAACCTGTGTAAGCAAAGTTCGAACTTTTAGGAGTCAAAAAATTATTTTTTTATTACTGAAAGGCTGTGTTCGAACTATACGCCGATTCGAACTAACCGAAGGTTTACCGTACTTAAGCAATGAATGTAAACCATTCATTACTTATATTTACATTTTGATTGAATTATTGTGCTTTATTTATTTATTTCTAACAGGTTTTGAACAGCAAATTAAGTGAAGACAACAATGAAATTGATGATGTCACAATAGCAAATGTTGTTGCAGTCTTGTAAAAACATTTGCCTTCACCATGCATTAGAATAGAAGGATGCAGAGCAAATGTAAATATAAATATATATAATACTGTAGTTTAATTGCAAGAAATCAGCTGACAGTCTGTAAGGAAGAATTTTTCTTAAAATGAAATGATCTCACATTTCTTTTCATACTGAAAACCAATTTGTTTTATATGAAACTTTGCTAGAGTTGCCCTGTTGGCTCAGTGTAGTGGGTAGTGGAACTGACATCTCCTGTTATGAGTTGCCCTGTTGGCCTCAGTGTAGTGGGTAGTGGAACTCACATCTCCTGTTATGATTAGCAACAAAAGGAACTTTGAGTAAACAAGGACAAAAGGAAACTGATGATTTAGGATCTAAAGTTCAAATTGAAGTCACGTATACATGGGTGTATGCAGAAGTCATTATGATGCTAAAATCTTTCCGAGATCCCAAACTGTCATGAATGGTTTGGTCAGCTAAAAACTTACGACAAACATTTGGCCGCTATTCTACTGTCGACAATAATTCATGATGATTTACGAGACCACTGGTCATCGGGTCAGTGATGGGTACAATGATTTGAATCTCGCATATACATCACCATTGGTCACCATGCGTCTTGACCAGCAGTGGTCAATATTATTTATGTCGCCATAGAAATGCCTCCGGGAGGTTTCATTACAGTTGATGGAATGTATTAAATACAGGAATAACATCTGTTAAAGAACGTGATAACGCTCCAAGTATATGCCTTTTATTATAATCTGTTCTTGGATTTTCATTAAGGTGTAAATATATAAGATTCGTCCTTTCCAGTGGATCCCATTGAGAATTAACAAGTCATTTTATCTTGCGTCCAAAACACGTTGATATCTACATGGTGACATGCGGGATGGTCTCAGCTGGGTGACCACCTTATCAAGGCGAGTGAATGCTCATCTTCAATGTTTCATCCCAGTTGGGTTTTCATCAAGGATAAGAAATTTGTAATTCAGTTACAATATAAAACAGTCGGGCAATGGAATATTACTAGACTCTTTGAAATGATTCAGAATTTATTTTTGTGGAATTACTTTATAAAAGTTGATCATCAGGTCCTCTGATCAAACTAGTGCTTAATAATTTGGCTTGAGCAAAGCCTTATGGTTACACATTTTTAGCTCATCTGGCCGAAGGCGCGCGACCGTCGTCTGTCTGTCGTCCGTCAACTTTTCCTTTAAATCGCTACTTGTCAAAAAGTCCTTATTGGATTTTGACCAAATTTGGTCAGTAACATCCTTGGGGGAAGGGGGACATATTTTGCATAAATGACGACTCTGACCCTCAAGGGGCCAGAGGGGTGGGGCCCAATAGGAGAAATAGAGGTACTTCCTTTTAATGCTACTTGTCCTAAAGTTTTGATTGGATTTTAACCAAATTTTGTCAGAAACATCCTTGGGTGAAGGAGAACAGATTTTGCATAAAAGGTGATGCTGACCCCTAAGGGGCCAGAGGGGCGGGGCCCAAAAGGGTAAATAGAGGTAAAGGCATTTATATCACTTGTGTCCTAAACTTAAAATGGATTTTGACAAAATTTTGCACAAAATACTGAATGGATCTTTTTGGAAAATATTTAACCATGATTACCTATATAGCTAGATACTAATGTATCCAGGTGAGTGATACAGGCCTTCTGGGCCTCTTGTTCTAAGTCTCATATGAAAAAGGAATTTGTACTGAGTATACCTATGTGGGAGACAAATTAGAAATTGTTAAACCATAACAATGCATCACTTTTGGCTTTCATAGACAGCCTGGGCTCTGTCCCCAACCTGACGTAATTGTCAGAGTTCCCTGCTGATAATATACAGGTTTTTGCCAGGTGGAATTTTATGTTGATGCATTCAGTATGGTATTTCAGTCAGAAAGCACTCGGTAAGTATCAGATCCAAACTACCATACTTGCCAACTTTGTTAAATTTCCTTGGGGAGTTTGCAGAACTGAAAGCATAAATAGTATGTATATTTGTACATCCAAAGATAAAATAGCACTTTTAAATTACTTATTTTCAGCTGTTCTACCAGAAAAGTGGCAATAGTTGATCAAATAAACTGGTTGAAAATGCACAATTTTAGGGTCCTCCCCAGTACATATAGGGATGGTTGGCAGGCATGTATAACAAGGATGTAGATACACAAACTTACCTGTCTCCAGCACATGTACTCATACACACCAACATACCTTGTCTCCAGCACATGTACTCATACACATTCACCAACATACCTTGTCTCCAGCACATGTACACTAACATACCCTGTCTCCAGCACATGTACTCATACATATTCACCAACATATCTTGTCTCCAGCACATGTACTCATACACATTCACCAACATACCTCGTCTTCACACATGTACTTATACACATTCACCAACATACCTGGTCTCCAGCAGATGTACTCATACACATTCACCAACATACCTTGTCTCCAGCACATGTACTCATACACATTCACCAACATACCTTGTCTTCAGCACATGTACTCATACACATTCATCAACATACCTTGTCTCCAGCACATGTACAGATATACACTGACATACCTTGTCTCCAGCACATGTACACATATACACTAACATACTCTGTCTCCAGCACGTGTACACATACACTAACATACCCTGTCTCCAGCACACATACACTAACATACCCTGTCTCCAGCACATGTACACATATATACTAACATACCCTGTCTCCAGCACACATACACTAACATACCCAGTCTCCAGCACATGTATACATATACACCAACATACCCCGTCTCCAGCACATGTACACATATACACGAATATACCCCGTCTCCAGCACACAAACACCAACATACCCTGTCTCCAGCACATGTACACATATACATTAACATACCCTGTCTCCAGCACATGTACACATATACACCAACATACCCTGTCTCCAGCACATGTACACATGTACACATATACACAAACATACCCTGTCTCCAGCACACATACACGAACATACCCTGTCTCCAGCACATGTACACATATACACTAACATACCCGGTCTCCAGCACATGTACACATATACACCAACATACCCTGTCTCCAGCACATGTACACATATACACTAATATACCCTGTCTCCAGCACACATACACCAACATACCCTGTCTCCAGCACATGTACTCATACACATTCACCAACATACCTTGTCTCCAGCACATGTACACATATACTCTAACATACCCTGTCTCCAGCACACATGCACGAACATACCCTGTCTCCAGCACACATACACCAACATACCCTGTCTCCAGCACATGTACACATATACACTAACATACCCTGTCTCCAGCACATGTACACATATACACCAACATACCCTGTCTCCAGCACATGTACACATATACACCAACATACCCTGTCTCCAGCAGATGTACACATGTACACATATACACAAACATACCCTGTCTCCAGCACACATACACGAACATACCCTGTCTCCAGCACATGTACACATATACACTAACATACCCTGTCTCCAGCACATGTACACATATACACCAACATACCCTGTCTCCAGCACATGTACACATGTACACTAATATACCCTGTCTCCAGCACACATACACCAACATACCCTGTCTCCAGCACATGTACACATACACATTCACCAACATACCTTGTCTCCAGTACATGTACACATATACACTAACATACCCTGTCTCCAGCACACATACACCAACATACCCTGTCTCCAGCACATGTACACATATACACTAACATACCCTGTCTCCAGCACATGTACACATATACACCAACATACCCTGTCTCCAGCACATGTACACATACACACTAACATATACCCTGTCTCCAGCACATGTACACATGTACACGAACATACCCTGTCTCCAGCACATGTATACATATACACTAACATACCCTGTCTCCAGCACATGTACACATACACACTAACATATACCCTGTCTCCAGCACATGTACACATGTACACGAACATACCCTGTCTCCAGCACATGTATACATATACACCAACATACCCTGTCTCCAGCACATGTACACATATACACTAACATATACCCTGTCTCCAGCACATGTACACATGTACACGAACATACCCTGTCTCCAGCACATGTACACATATACACTAACATACCCTGTCTCCAGCACATGTACACATGTACACAAACATACCCTGTCTCCAGCACATGTACACATGTACACGAACATACCCTGTCTCCAGCACATGTACACATATACACCAACATATACCCTGTCTCCAGCACATGTACACATGTACACATGTACACATATACACTAACATATACCCTGTCTCCAGCACATGTACACATGTACACGAACATACCCTGTCTCCAGCACATGTACACATATACACCAACATACCCTGTCTCCAGCACATGTACACATGTACACATATACACGAACATATACCCTGTCTCCAGCACATGTACACATGTACACGAACATACCCTGTCTCCAGCACATGTACACATGTACACATGTACACATATACACTAACATATACCCTGTCTCCAGCACATGTACACATGTACACGAACATACCCTGTCTCCAGCACATGTACACATATACACCAACATACCCTGTCTCCAGCACATGTACACATGTACACATATACACGAACATACCCTGTCTCCAGCACATGTACACATGTACACATATACACGAACATACCCTGTCTCCAGCACATGTACACATGTACACATGTACACGAACATACCCTGTCTCCAGCACATGTACACATGTACACATATACACTAACATACCCTGTCTCCAGCACATGTACACATATACACAAACATACCCTGTCTCCAGCACATGTACACATGTACACATATACACTAACATACCCTGTCTCCAGCACATGTACACATATACACATGTACACAAACATACCCTGTCTCCAGCACATGTACACATGTACACATATACACAAACATACCCTGTCTCCAGCACATGTACACATGTACACATATACACTAACATACCCTGTCTCCAGCACATGTACACATGTACACATATACACAAACATACCCTGTCTCCAGCACATGTACACATGTACACATATACACAAACATACCCTGTCTCCAGCACATGTACACATGTACACATATACACCAACATACATTGTCTCCAGCACATGTACACATATACAACAACATACCCTGTTTCCAGCACATGTACTCATACACATTCACCAGCATACCCTGTCTCCAGCACATGTACACATATACACTAACATACCCTGTCTCCAGCAAATGTACACATATACACTAACATACCCTGTCGCCATCACATGTACACATATACACTAACATACCCTGTTTCCAGCTCATGTACTCATACACATTCACCAGCATACCCTGTCTCCAGCACATGTACACATATACACTAACATACCCTGTCTCCATCACATGTACACATATACACTAACATACCCTGTTTCCAGCATAGTACACATATACACTAACATACCCTGTCTCCAGCACATGTACACATATACACTAACATACCCTGTCTCCAGCACATGTACACATATACACTAACATACCCTGTCTCCAGCACACATGCACGAACATACCCTGTCTCCAGCACATGTACACATATACACCAACATACCCTGTCTCCAGCACACATACACCAACATACCCCGTCTCCAGCACATGTACACATATACACCAACATACCCTGTCTCCAGCACACATGCACGAACATACCCTGTCTCCAGCACACATACACCAACATACCCTGTCTCCAGCACATGTACACATGTACACTAACATACCCTGTCTCCAGCACATGTACACATATACGCCAACATACCCTGTCTCCAGCACATGTACTCATACACATTCACCAACATACCTTGTCTCCAGTACATGTACACATATACACTAACATACCCTGTCTCCAGCACATATACACCAACAAAACCCTGTCTCCAGCACATGTACACATATACACTAACATACCCTGTCTCCAGCACATGTACACATGTACACGAACATACCCTGTCTCCAGCACACATACACCAACATACCCTGTCTCCAGCACATGTACACATATACACCAACATACCCTGTCTCCAGCACATGTACACATATACACTAACATACCCTGTCTCCAGCACACATACGAGAACATACCCTGTCTCCAGCACATGTACACATATACAACAACATACCCTGTCTCCAGCACATGTACTCATACACATTCACCAACATACCCTGTCTCCAGCACATGTACACATATACACTAACATACCCTGTCTCCAGCAAATGTACACATATACACTAACATACCCTGTCGCCATCACATGTACACATATACACTAACATACCCTGTTTCCAGCTCATGTACACATATACACTAACATACCCTGTCTCCAGCACATGTACACATGTACACGAACATACCCTGTCTCCAGCACACATACACCAACATACCCTGTCTCCAGCACATGTACACATATACACCAACATACCCTGTCTCCAGCACATGTACACATATACACTAACATACCCTGTCTCCAGCACACATACAAGAACATACCCTGTCTCCAGCACATGTACACATATACAACAACATACCCTGTTTCCAGCACATGTACACATATACAACAACATACCCTGTCTCCAGCACATGTACTCATACACATTCACCAACATACCCTGTCTCCAGCACATGTACACATATACACTAACATACCCTGTCTCCAGCACATGTACACATATACACTAACATACCCTGTCTCTAGCACATGTACACATATACATTAACATACCCTTTCTCCAGCACATGTACACATATACACCAACATACCCTGTCTCCAGCACATGTACACATATACACCAACATACCCTGTCTCTAGCACACATACACGGACATACCCTGTCTCCAGCACAAATACACCAACATACCCCGTCTCCAGCACATGTACACATATACACCAACATACCCTGTCTCCAGCACATGTACTCATACACATTAACCAACATACCTTGTCTCCAGCACATGTACACATATACACTAACATACCCTGTCTCCAGCACACATACCCCAACATACCCTGTCTCCAGCACATGTACACATATACACTAACATACCCTGTCTCCAGCAAATGTACACATATACACTAACATACCCTGTCTCCAGCACATGTACACATATACACTAACATACCCTGTCGCCATCACATGTACACATATACACTAACATACCCTGTCTCCAGCATAGTACACATATACACTAACATACCCTGTCTCCAGCACATGTACACATATACACCAACATACTCTGTCTCCAGCACATGTACACATATACACTAACATACCCTGTCTCCAGCACATGTACACATATACACTAACATACCCTGTCTCCAGCACATGTACACATGTACACGAACATACCCTGTCTCCAGCACCTGTCTCCAGCACATGTACACATATACAACAACATACCCTGTCTCCAGCACATGTACTCATACACATTCACCAACATACCCTGTTTCCAGCTCATGTACACATATACACTAACATACCCTGTCTCCATCACATGTACACATATACACTCACATACCCTGTTTCCAGCATAGTACACATATACACTAACATACCCTGTCTCCAGCACATGTACACATATACACCAACATACCCTGTCTCCAGCACATGTACACATATACACTAACATACCCTGTCTCTAGCACATGTACACATGTACACGAACATACCCTGTCTCCAGCACCTGTCTCCAGCACATGTACACATATACACCAACATACCCTGTCTCCAGCACATGTACACATATACACCAACATACCCTGTCTCCAGCACATGTACACATATACACCAACATACCCTGTCTCCAGCACATGTACACATATACACTAACATACCCTGTCTCCAGCACATGTAAACATATACGCCAACATACCCTGTCTCCAGCACATGTACACATATACACTGACATACCCTGTCTCCAGCACATGTACACATATACACCAACATACCCTGTATCCAGCACACATACATGAACATACCCTGTCTCCAGCACATGTACACATATACATTAACATACCCTGTCTCCAGCACATGTACACATATACATTAACATACCCTGTCTCCAGCACATGTACACATATACACCAACATACCCTGTCTCTAGCACACATACACGGACATACCCTGTCTCCAGCACAAATACACATGTACCCCAACATACCCTGTCTCCAGCACACATACACAAACATACCCTGTCTCCAGCACATGTACACATATACATTAACATAACCTGTCTCCAGCACACATACACCAACATACCCTGTCTCCGACACACATATACCAACATACCCTGTCTCCAACACATGTACACATATACATTAACATACCCTGTCTCCAGCACACATACCCAACATACCCTGTCTCCAGCACATGTATACATATACACCAACATACCCTGTCTCCAGCACACATACAGGAACCGATATACCCTGTCTCTGACAATGTACATACACATACCAAACACTACACATATAAAGACATGGATCCTTAGTTGGTGATCTTGGTTGAATAGGACATTAAACAAAGCCAAACTGAACCAAAACTGAACTAACCATGTTTCAGTTCAGGTAGGGTGATCATCGTTGGCATGTATGATCGTACCAAAATGAAGTCAAAATAACCTTTACTATTGAACTATGATCTTTATCTCAAGTACGAAAATGCAAATTTCTTAGAACAACACCTCCACCATTTATTCTGCATCGATCTTGCGTAATAGTTGAGCAGTGTGTCCCATACTAAATAATAACCCTGCATATTTCCTAATAGATATTGATCTGTAGTACAATGCTTGGTGTAAAAACCTACATCGTTACGTGTGACAATATTCATCAAGTCCTGTTTCAAGTTTAATCTATTTGTCATGTTCATTTTCAGAAATCATTTGATGTCAATGGAAATGTGGTGAAATCAATGAAGTTAGAAAATGTTTGTCAACATTTCTTTTCTTAATTATGTGTAAATGGTATTTCCCTAAATTAGAGATTACACTGCCATTGGTGTAGAATCAGCACATTAAATGTCAATTTTCTGTCATGTTTGTAATGTAAAGTTATTGCAAGACACTTCAGTAAATATGAGATCCGGCTTCAAATAAATATAAGATCACCACAAATGTACAGAGAGCAGCAGCTTAAAGGAGAATGAAATGGCATTGAGTATGTATAGATTGTAAGGGTCAAATGCAAAACACAGTTAACTTTTTTTTAGGTCACCTAAGACGAAATCTCAAGTGACCTATTGCGATCATCGTTGTCTGCCATGAACAATTAACATTAACAACTACTTCTCACTATCAGAAAGGCCCAGGGTTATGATATTGAGCCAGTAAAATACTAGGATGAATGGCTTAGTAACCAAAGTTGTTCAAATGAATGATTTTGACCTATTTTCAAGGTAACAAGGGTCAAATGTCTGAAAATCTTCAAGAAACTTCCTCTCAATAGCTAAAAGGCCTTGGGAACTGCAAATTTGGCCTGAAGGCATGCTGGGATAAGGGCTTGATCAGTGTGTAAGATAACATATGTGTAAATGTGAAAAAATGTCTTCAAACATTTTTACAAATAACTTCCAATCCATGTATGCTTAATCAAATACTCTTCATAGAAGAATGTATGTTTTACTTTTCTGGAAGCTTCCAATTCCTAACTTGAGAAAGTGAGAGAGAGGCAACCATTGCACTTAAATATAAATGTTGCCTGATTTCAAAACTCATATGACCCTTAAAGCCTCTTATGGGCCTCTTGTTATTTCATGTTCAAAACAATAACAGTTGCATGACAATCTTAAACATTTAGTTAATTTGTCGTCATTAATGACAAATCACTGCTGTTTATACATTCGGGAAATACATCAGTAACAAATATCATAGAAAATGTTGTCGGGTTGTTTTTATTACTGTAAATCACTTAAATTTTGCAATGAATTTATTTTCGCCGATCGCAAATTCAAATCTTTTGCGAATGTTTGTTTGAAAATAACATCCATAGATGAGATTTTTAGCTCACCTGGCCCGAAGGGCCAAGTGAGCTTATGTGATGGTGCAGCGTCCGTCGTCCGTCCGTCCGTCCGTCGTCCGTCCGTCCTGCGTCCGTCAACTTTTTCCTTTAAACGACTTCTTCTAAAATACTGAAAGGCCCAGGGACATGAAATTTGGCTGGTAGATATCTTGGAAGGAGCTGAACAAAGTTTGCGAAAAAAAATCACTTTAACCTAATTTCAAGGTCACCGGGGTCAAAAATGTCGAAACCTTCAAACAACTTCTTCTAAAATACCGTCAGGCATAGAGACTTCATATTTGACAAGAAGCTTCCTTGGATGAAGCCAAATAAAGTTTGCGAAAAGAAACGACCTTGACCAATATTCAAGGTCACAGTGAGGTAAAATCTATTTTAAACTTTAAACAACTTCTTCTGAAATACAAAAAGCCCTAGAAACATGGTATTTGGCTGAAAAGTTCCTTTGATGAAGCCCGACAAAGTTTGCGAAAAGAAATGACCTTGACCTATATTCAAGGTCACAGGGGCCAAATCTGTTAAAACCTTTAAACGACTTCTTCTGAAATACTAAAAGCCCTAGACACATGATATTTGGCTGAAAGGTTCCTTGGATGAAGCCCAACAAAGTGTGCGAAAAGAAATGACCTTGACCTATATTCAAGGTCACAAGGGTCAAATCTGTTAAAACCTTTAAACGACTTCTTCTGAAATACCGAAAGCCCTAGAAGCATGATATTTGGCTGAAATGTTCCTTGGATGAAGCAGGACAAAGTTTGTGAAAAGAAATGACCTTGACTTATATTCAAGGTCACAGGGGTCAAATCTGTTAAAACCTTTAAATGACTTCTTCTGAAATACCAAAAGCCCTAGAAGCATGATATTTGGCTGAAAGGTTCCTTGGATGAAGCCCAACAAAGTTTGCGAAAAGAAATGACCTTGACCTATATTCAAGGTCACAAGGGTCAAATCTGTGAAAACCTTTAAACGACTTCTTCTGAAATACCAAAAGCCCTAGAAGCATGATATTTGGCTGAAAGGTTCCTTGGATGAAGCCCGACAAAGTTTGCGAAAAGAAATAACCTTGACCTATATTCAAGGTCACAAGGGTCAAATCTGTTAAAACCTTTAAACGACTTCTTCTGAAATACCAAAAGCCCAAGAAGCATGATATTTGACTGAAAGGTTCCTTGGATGAAGCCCGACAAAGTTTGCGAAAAGAAATGACCTTGACCTATATTCAAGGTCACAGGGGTCAAATCTGTTTGAACATTCAAACGACTTCTTCTGAAGTACCAAAAGCCCTAGAAGCATGATATGTGGCTGAAAGGTTCCTTGGATGAAGCCCGACAAAGTTTGCGAAAAGAAATGACCTTGACCTATATTCAAGGTCACAGGGGTCAAATCTGTTAAAACCTTTAAACGACTTCTTCTGAAATACCAAAAGCCCTAGAAGCATGATATTTGGCTGAAATGTTCCTTGGATGACGCCCGACAAAGTTTGCGAAAAGAAATGACCTTGACCTATATTCAAGGTCACAGGGGTCAAATCTGTTAAAACCTTTAAATGACTTCTTCTGAAATACCAAAAGCCCTAGAAGCATGATATTTGGCTGAAAAGTTCCTTGGATGAAGCCCAACAAAGTTTGCGAAAAGAAATGACCCTGACCTATATTCAAGGTCACAAGGGTCAAATCTGTTAAAACCTTTAAACGACTTCTTCTGAAATACCAAAAGCCCTAGAAGCATGATATTTGGCTGAAATGTTCCTTGGATGAAGCCCGACAAAGTTTGCGAAAAGAAATGACCTTGACCTATATTCAAGGTCACAGGGGTCAAATCTGTTTAAACATTCAAACGACTTCTTCTGAAGTACCAAAAGCCCTAGAAGCATGATATTTGGCTGAAAGGTTCCTTGGATGAAGCACGACAAAGTTGCGAAAAGAAATGACCTTGACCTATATTCAAGGTCACAGGGGTCAAATCTGTTAAAACCTTTAAACGACTTCTTCTGAAATACCAAAAGCCCTAGAAGCATGATATTTGGCTGAAATGTTCCTTGGATGACGCCCGACAAAGTTTGCGAAAAGAAATGACCTTGACCTATATTCAAGGTCACAGGGGTCAAATCTGTTAAAACCTTTAAATGACTTCTTCTGAAATACCAAAAGCCCTAGAAGCATGATATTTGGCTGAAATGTTCCTTGGATGAAGCCCGACAAAGTTTGCGAAAAGAAATGACCTTGACCTATATTCAAGGTCACAAGGGTCAAATCTGTGAAAACCTTTAAACGACTTCTTCTGAAATACCGAAAGCCCTAGAAGCATGATATTTGGCTGAAAGGTTCCTTGGATGAAGCCCGACAAAGTTTGCGAAAAGAAATGACCTTGACCTATATTCAAGGTCACAGGGGTCAAATCTGTTAAAACCTTCCTGGGATGAAGCCAAACAAAATTTGAAAATGAAAATGATGTTGTCTTATAAGGTCACAGGGGTAAAATATGTTTAAATCTTAAGATGTTCTTCTAAATGTCTTACAGTAAAAGATTTTAGGGGACTTTAGGGTTACACTATAATATAAGTCAGAGATTGATACCAGGTGAGCGATGCAGGCCCATTGGGCCTCTTGTTATTCGTTCCCAGGGGAACTGCCGTCGTTATTCAGATATCTTTAGAAATTTGTACTGTACAAATATGTAAAATTCTGAAAGAATCTTCTTCTCAATAACCAAAAGGCCCAGGATGCTGATATTTGGCCAGTGGGTACCTGGGATAGAGTGCTACAAAATTTCTTTATATCAATGACCTTGACTTACTTTAAAGATCACAGGGGTCAAATGTAGTAAAATTCTTTCAAACAACTTCTTCTCAGTAACTCTAAGGCATATGGTGATGATAGTATGCCTATACAGCATGCTGGGATGAAGGGCTACAAAGTTTCCTCATATCAATGACCTTGACCTACTTTCAAGGTCACAGGGGTCAAATATGTAAAAATTTGCAAGAATCTTCTTCTCAATAACCAAAAGGCCCTGGATGCTGATATTCGGCCAGTAGGTACCTAGGATAGAGTGCTACAAAGTTTTCACATATCAATGACCTTGAACTTCTTTCAAGGTCATAGGGGTCAAATGTCTTAAAATTTTTCAAACACTTCTCAGTAACTAAAAGTCACAGGATAAGGCTATTCTGCTGGTAGTATCACTGCCATGATGAAGGAATAACAATTTTGTTCATTGACCATCTTAGGTAACAGGGTTCAAATATGGTAATATCTTCAAACAATTACCAACAAAAAAAAATATAGATTGTCAGATGACCGTTAAAGCCCATGGGCCTCTTGTTTAATTGTATAACAAAATAGTCAGTAGGAAAACCATCAAAGACGTTACCACTGAAATGACTACTGTATACTAATTATAAGTGATTAGTATAAACGCATTACAAAGCTTAACATTAATCACTGCACAAACAATTTGAATGTCCGGCAAATCGAAACCTGTCATCTTTCAGACATTATGAATGAATGGTGAGTTGTTTTTAATGTCTATGGTGCATTAATATTGGTCACATTCGTATTAGTTTCGTTTGTCTATACATAGCGTGTATCACATGACTGAATCCAGTGACTTCTCAGCTATTACTCTCATAAGTAAAATGGCGTCCAATATGAAGCTGTCATCTACTAATATTGGAGTCTTGCAGAATTCATTTCTAGATCTTCATTCATGAAATCATGTATTCGTGAATATGTCTGTAGAGGTAAGTTTGTGAAACAAATTATTTGTGAAATATAAGTGATTTACAGTGTCCCCATCAAGTATCCATCCCATTTTCTGATCCTTAACAGGAGAGCGATAACGGCAATCCGTGTGTAATCTATATCTTCTTTAAAAAGAAACGGCAGACATATATCTGAGACATATTATCTGTGGGCTTTTCTGGTTTTAACTATGTTTGGCTTGTTTAGCGGTCGTTGACACTGGCTTATTCAGTGATTACAACCTAGTCTGGGTGTCGTTTTATACCGTCGTTTGTACGTTATCATTGAATCAAATAATTTAGTAATGCAGGATTGATATTGTAGACTTAGTTGAGGTACATGTTGATGAAAGGAAACTAAATAAAATGATATCAAAATTCTGTGTTATTATAAGAGTATTGGCAATCAATCTCACCATTATTATATAGAGTTTCGACAGAAATCACTAGCTGCTATATAGCAATTTACGGAACTAAACTGAATACAAAGTCGATACACATAGCAATAATTGCTATTATTATTCTTCATCTCGATTCCTCTAAAGCTGATTCTTTAAAGCACGTCACATGATGGTGTCACATGACGCCTTCGGGTTAATATGACTGCTTCGGGTAGACAGACCTGATAACAATATGGCTGACAGGCGGCTATCTTTGATTTTGTGATAGTTTGTGATCACTATTTCTTGGCTATGAAATGGCTTGGTGTGTCTACGTAAAGTTGTGTGTCTACGTAAAGTTGTGTGTCTACATAAAGTTGTGTGTCTACGTAAAGTTGTGTGTCTACGTAAAGTCTACGTAAAGTTGTGTGTGTACGTAAAGTTGTGTGTGTACGTAAAGTTGTGTGTCTACGTAAAGTTGTGTGTCTACATAAAGTTGTGTGTGGCTACAATTTTTTTATGCCCCTGCAATGAAATGGAAGGGCATAGAGTGTTACTCATGTCTGTCCTATCCCGTCCCGTCCCGTCCCGTCCCGTCCCGTCCCGTCCCGTCCCGTGTCCCGTCCTATCCCATGGTAATGTAACGACCTTATTTAAATAACTACTGATCCGATTGTCATCAAAATTCTCATACGTAATAAGCATGAAGAACTTATTTCATATGGGGGAAGGGGGCATTTATGTCTCACAGACATTTCTAGTTTGAGGGTTATACGGTATATACCGAAAAAATGTGTGCATTTTGCATAAATCCGTGAAGCGGTTTATGCAAAAATGTGCACACTGTTTTATTTGGTATATACCGCATAAGCCTAAAATAATTTTGGTCATTGCTTATAATTTCCTTTCTAAAGATACATATATAAGACCTAGGCCTTATACAATGACTTGGTATTAATTATGAAAAAAATTGAATGGTTTTGGAAAAAAAACAACACAACCATGTGCATACATTTCACCTCTAAAACAGCTTCAACAAATCAGAAGATTTATTACGAAATACTGCGCCAAAGATGGCGGTATATGACATCATCACTTTTTGGGTTGTCTGGTTTTTAGCTCACCTGGTCCGAAGAAAAATATTTACCATGATTACCTAATTACCAATGTATCCAGGTAAGCAATACAGACCGTCTGTGCCTCTTGTTAAGGTTATACAATATAACCCGAAAAAGTTTAGCATTGGGGGGAAATTAAATTAAGATGAATTGGGCGGATTGGTCGAGTGGTTTACATTCCGGTCTTCAATGCAGGTGGCCCGGGATTCGATACCCGTAATCGTCATACGCATGGAACATTCAGAGAAAGTGTTTTTCTCCTGTCCACACAACTCCAACGACCAAGGTGGAGTATAAAATAGTCTGGGGTGGGTGTTGCAGTATCTGTGCTGTAGCATTCAAGTGAGGTGGCACTCTAAAAGATGCCGTTGGAAACAGGGTCCCACTACAAACAGAACACGATTCATCTCCTGCACACACACATACATACACACACATATGGAGATATTAGCCAGGTGGTATAGGACAAGTAGTTAGCGCCTGGTAAGGCAGCTCCTGCGAACTCCTCAGAATTGTTTATGATAGAACTGTATGTGTTTATTGTATTGATTGTATGGGAATTGTATATATATGTGCTTTAGAGTGGCTAGATGGGACACTATATCAAATGTTATATATCATAATATTATAAAATGGCTTGGTGTGTCATCGTAGAAGTTGTTTGTCATCGTAGAAGTTTTGAGTCAACGTAGAAGTTTTGTGTCAACTTAGAAGTTTTGTGTCAACGTAGAAGTTGTGTCAACGTAGAAGTTGTGTGTCATTGTAGAAGTTTTGCGTCAACGTAGAAGTTGTGTGTCATCGAAGAAGTTGTGTGTCATCGTAGAAGTTGTGTGTCATGGTAGATGTTTTGTGTCATCGTAGAAGTTGTGTGTCATTGTAGAAGTTTTGTGTCAACGTAGAAGTTGTGTGTCATCGTAGAAATTGTGTGTCATCGTAGAAGTTGTGTGTCATTGTAGAAGTTAAAATGAAATGGCTTCGCGTGTCAACATAGCCCAATAGATTACCTGTGTTAACTCTTGGTGTACCAACATGGTCCCAATATATTACCTTTGTTAACTCTTGGTGTGCCAACATAGCCCCAATAGATTACCTTTGTTAACTCTTGGTGTGCCAACACAGCCCCAATAGATTACCTTTGTTAACTCTTGGTGTGCCAACATAGCCCAATAGATTACCTTTGTTAACTCTTGGTGTATCAACATAGCCCCATTAGATTACCTGTGTTAACTCTTGGTGTACCAACATAGCCCCAATAGATTACCTTTGTTAACTCTTGGTGTACCAACATAGCCCCAATAGATTACCTTTGTTAACTCTTGGTGTACCAACATAGCCCAATAGATTACCTTTGTTAACTCTTGGTGTACCAACATAGCCAAATAGATTACTTTTGTTAACTCTTGGTGTACCAACAAAGCCCAATAGATTACCTGTGTTAACCCTTGGTGTACCAACATAGCCCCAATAGATTACCTTTGTTAACTCTTGGTGTACCAACATAGCGCCAATAGATTACCTTTGTTAACTCTTGGTGTACCAACATAGCCCCAATAGATTACCTTTGTTTACCCTTGGTGTACCAACATAGCCCCAATAGATTACCTTTGTTAACTCTTGGTGTACCAACATAGCCCAAATAGATGACCTGTGTTAACTCTTGGTGTGCCAACATAGCCCCAATAGATGACCTGTGTTAACTCTTGGTGTACCAACATAGCCCCAATAGATTACCTTTGTTAAATCTTGGTGTACCAACATAGCCCCAATAGATGACCTGTGTTAACTCTTGGTGTACCAACATAGCCCCAATAGATTACCTTTGTTAACTCTTGGTGTGCCAACATAGCCCCAATAGATGACCTGTGTTAACTCTTGGTGTACCAACATAGCCCCAATAGATTACCTTTGTTAACTCTTGGTGTGCCAACATAGCCCCAATAGATGACCTGTGTTAACTCTTGGTGTACCAACATAGCCCCAATAGATTACCTTTGTTAACTCTTGGTGTACCAACATAGCCCAATAGATTACCTGTGTTAACTCTTGGTGTGCCAACATAGCCCCAATAGATGACCTGTGTTAACTCTTGGTGTGCCAACATAGCCCCAATAGATTACCTGTGTTAACTCTTGGTGTACCAACATAGCCCCAATAGATTACCTTTGTTAACTCTTGGTGTACCAACATAGCCCCAATAGATTACCTTTATTAACTCTTGGTGTACCAACATAGTGCAATAGATTACCTTTGTTTACCCTTGGTGTACCAACATAGCGCAATAGATTACCTGTGTTAACTCTTGGTGTACCAACATAGCCCCAATAGATGACCTGTGTTAACTCTTGGTGTACCAACATAGCCCCAATAGATTACCTGTGTTAACTCTTGGTGTACCAACATAGCCCCAATAGATTACCTTTGTTAACTCATGGTGTACCAACATAGCCCCAATAGATTACCTTTATTAACTCTTGGTGTACCAACATAGCGCAATAGATTACCTTTGTTTACCCTTGGTGTACCAACATAGCGCAATAGATTACCTGTGTTAACTCTTGGTGTGCCAACATAGCCCCAATAGATTACCTGTGTTAACTGTTGGTGTACCAACATAGCGCAATAGATTACCTTTGTTTACCCTTGGTGTACCAACATAGCGCAATAGATGACCTTTGTTAACTCTTGGTGTACCAACATAGCCCCAATAGATTACCTTTGTTAACTCTTGGTGTACCAACATAGCCCCAATAGATTACCTTTGTTAACTCTTGGTGTGCCAACATAGCCCCAATAGATTACCTTTGTTAACTCTTGGTGTACCAACATAGCCCCAATAGATTACTTTTGTTAACTCTTGGTGTGCCAACATAGCCCCAATAGATTACCTGTGTTAACTCTTGGTGTACCAACATAGCCCCAAAAGATTACCTGTGTTACCTCTTGGTGTACCAACATAGCCCCAATAGATTACTTTTGTTAACTCTTGGTGTACCAACATAACCCCAATAGATTACCTGTGTTAACTCTTGGTGTACCAACATAGCCCCAATAGATTACCTGTGTTACCTCTTGGTGTACCAATATAGCCCCAATAGATGACCTTTGTTAACTCTTGGTGTGCCAACATAACCCCAATAGATTACTTTTGTTAACTCTTGGTGTACCAACATAGCCCCAATAGATTACCTTTGTTAACTCTTGGTGTGCCAACATAACCCCAATAGATTACCTTTGTTAACTCTTGGTGTACAAACATAACCCGAATAGATGACTTTTGTTAACTCTTGGTGTACCAACATAACCCCAATAGATTACCTTTGTTAACGCTTGGTGTACCAACATAACCCCAATAGATGACCTTTGTTAACTCTTGGTGTGCCAACATAACCCCAATAGATTACTTTTGTTAACTCTTGGTGTACCAACATAACCCCAATAGATTACCTTTGTTAACTCTTGGTGTGCCAACATAACCCCAATAGATTACCTTTGTTAACTCTTGGTGTACCAACATAACCCGAATAGATTACTTTTGTTAACTCTTGGTGTACCAACATAGCCCCAATAGATTACCTTTGTTAACTCTTGGTGTACCAACATAGCCCCAATAGATTACCTGTGTTAACTCTTGGTGTACCAACATAGCCCCAATAGATTACCTTTGTTAACTCTTGGTGTACCAACATAGCCCGAATAGATTACCTTTGTTAACTCTTGGTGTACCAACATAGCCCCAATAGATTACCTTTGTTAACTCTTGGTGTACCAACATAGCCCCAATAGATTACCTTTGTTAACTCTTGGTGTACCAACATAACCCCAATAGATTACCTGTGTTACCTCTTGGTGTACCAACATAACCCCAATAGATGACCTGTGTTAACTCTTGGTGTACCAACATAACCCCAATAGATGACCTTTGTTAACTGTTGGTGTGCCAACATAACCCCAATAGATTACCTTTGTTACCTCTTGGTGTACCAACATAACCCCAATAGATGACATGTGTTAACTCTTGGTGTACCAACATAGCCCCAATAGATTACCTGTGTTAACTCTTGGTGCGCCAACATAGCCCCAATAGATTACCTGTGTTAACTCTTGGTGTACCAACATAGCCCCAATAGATTACCTTTGTTAAATCTTGGTGTACCAACATAGCCCCAATAGATGACCTGTGTTAACTCTTGGTGTACCAACATAGCCCCAATATATTACCTTTGTTAACTCTTGGTGTGCCAACATAGCCCCAATAGATGACCTGTGTTAACTCTTAGTATACCAACATAGCCCCAATAGATGACCTGTGTTAACTCTTGGTGTACCAACATAGCCCCAATAGATTACCTGTGTTAACTCTTGGTGTGCCAACATAGCCCCAATAAATTACCTGTGTTAACTCTTGGTGTACCAACATAGCCCCAATAGATTACTTTTGTTAACTCTTGGTGTGCCAACATAGCCCCAATAGATGACCTGTGTTAACTCTTGGTGTACCAACATAGCCCCAATAGATTACTTTTGTTAACTCTTGGTGTACCAACATAGCCCCAATAGATTACTTTTGTTAACTCTTGGTGTGCCAACATAGCCCCAATAGATGACCTGTGTTAACTCTTGGTGTACCAACATAGCCCCAATAGATTACCTTTGTTAACTCTTGGTGTGCCAACATAGCCCCAATAGATTACCTTTGTTAACTCTTGGTGTACCAACATAGCCCCAATAGATTACTTTTGTTAACTCTTGGTGTGCCAACATAGCCCCAATAGATTACCTGTGTTAACTCTTGGTGTACCAACATAGCCCCAATAGATTACCTTAGTTAACTCTTGGTGTACCAACATAGCCCCAATAGATTACTTTTGTTAACTCTTGGTGTGCCAACATAGCCCCAATAGATTACTTTTGTTAACTCTTGGTGTGCCAACATAGCCCCAATAGATTACTTTTGTTAACTCTTGGTGTACCAACATAGCCCCAATAGATTACTTTTGTTAACTCTTGGTGTACCAACATAGCCCCAATAGATTACTTTTGTTAACTCTTGGTGTACCAACATAGCCCCAATAGATTACTTTTGTTAACTCTTGGTGTACCAACATAGCCCCAATAGATTACTTTTGTTAACTCTTGGTGTACCAACATAGCCCCAATAGATGACCTGTGTTAACTCTTGGTGTGCCAACATAGCCCCAATAGATTACCTTTGTTAACACTTGGTGTGCCAACATAGCCCCAATAGATTACCTTAGTTAACTCTTGATGTACCAACATAACCCGAATAGATTACCTTTGTTAACTCTTGGTGTACCAACATAGCCCCAATAGATTACCTTTGTTAACTCTTGGTGTACCAACATAGCCCCAATAGATTACCTTTGTTAACTCTTGGTGTACCAACATAGCCCCAATAGATTACCTTTGTTAACTCTTGGTGTACCAACATAGCCCCAATAGATTACCTGTGTTAACTCTTGGTGTACCAACATAGCGCCAATAGATTACCTTTGTTAACTCTTGGTGTACCAACATAGCCCGAATAGATTACCTTTGTTAACTCTTGGTGTACCAACATAGCCCCAATAGATTACCTTTGTTAACTCTTGGTGTACCAACATAGCCCCAATAGATTACCTTTGTTAACTCTTGGTGTACCAACATAGCCCCAATAGATTACCTTTGTTAACTCTTGGTGTACCAACATAGCCCGAATAGATTACCTTTGTTAACTCTTGGTGTACCAACATAACCCAAATAGATTACATTTGTTAACTCTTGGTGTACCAACATAACCCCAATAGATTACCTTTGTTAACTCTTGGTGTACCAACATAACCCAAATAGATTACCTGTGTTAACTCTTGGTGTACCAACATAGCCCCAATAGATTACCTGTGTTAACTCTTGGTGTACCAACATAGCCCCAATAGATTACCTTTGTTAACTCTTGGTGTACCAACATAGCCCCAATAGATTACCTGTGTTAACTCTTGGTGTACCAACATAACCCCAATAGATTACCTTTGTTAACTCTTGGTGTACCAACATAGCCCAATAGATTACCTGTGCTAACTCTTGGTGTACCAACATAGCCCAATAAATTACCTTTGTTAACTCTTGGTGTACCAACATAGCCCCAGTAGATTACCTTTGTTAACTCTTGGTGTACCAACATAGCCCCAATAGATTACCTTTGTTAACTCTTGGTGTACCAACATAGCCCCAGTAGATTACCTTTGTTAACTCTTGGTGTGTCAACATAGCCCCAATAGATTACCTTTGTTAACTCTTGGTGTACCAACATAGCCCCAGTAGATTACCTTTGTTAACTCTTGGTGTACCAACATAGCCCCAATAGATTACCTTTGTTAACTCTTGGTGTACCAACATAGCCCCAGTAGATTACCTTTGTTAACTCTTGGTGTGTCAACATAGCCCCAATAGATTACCTTTGTTAACTCTTGGTGTACCAACATAGCCCCAATAGATTACCTGTGTTAACTCTTGGTGTACCAACATAGCCCCAATAGATTACCTGTGTTAACTCTTGGTGTACCAACATAGCCCCACCTTTGTTAACTCTTGGTGTACCAACATAGCCCCACCTTTGTTAACTCTTGGTGTACCAACATAGCCCCAATAGATTACCTTTGTTAACTCTTGGTGTACCAACATAGCCCCAATAGATTACCTTTGCTAACTCTTGGTGTACCAACATAGCCCCAATAGATTACCTGTGCTAACTCTTGGTGTACCAACATAGCCCCAATAGATTACCTGTGCTAACTCTTGGTGTACCAACATAACCCGAATAGATTACCTTTGTTAACTCTTGAAACATCTTCCCTTTAAGGTCAATGTATTTCACAGCTGAAATAGTTTCATAAAAGCTAAGCATGTTTTGTTTCTTAATTTATATTGTTGTGAAATACTTGTTTGATAATTCTTATCTCATAAGTGTTATTTTTCAGAAATATACATTACTGATTCTACAAAACAATGACCTAAGCTTCTTATCTTGTAAAAGTATCATGATTGGTTTTGATTTTCTGGTCAAAGGAATTCCAATGCAAAGATGGCCTATTGATTCACATAAGAAAGTAAAATTGATAGACGTAGAACAGATTATGGGGTTTTTGTTTCAGTGTCTCATGATATATCAAATGAACTTATGTTGCAAATCTTTGTTTGTCTGACCCACTTTTGAAATCCTGTGTGAATTCTGACCCATTTCCAGTAAATCCTCACGAAAGCCATCACACAGGAATTGGTTAAGTTATAATTCCACAAAATGTCTTCTTGACATTCCTATTCTTAAGTTTGATCTAAGGACATTTTGTTTGGAATGACATCTGCGTGAAATGGACGCCTCGACGGGAAGTAACGTATTATGTCTGTTTATACCTCTGTCATGTCTGATTGCTGGTATGTCGTACATTGCAGGCAGTGAAATTGACAATTTAGTTCAGAATATTTGACTCCTGCTAACCAAATCTTGTTTCCGGAATGAATCTGTTTGTCGTATTTCGTAACATTTTTTTTAAAAATTGACTGACACAGGAGATTGGAAGGATTCCATAGTAAAGATACTACCACTAGGATATACCTAAGCCAAGCTTAACATTTATACATGTACTGTAACACACGATTATCTTCAATTTTATGTATGACAAGGAACATGCTTGAAAATTATTGACTACAATTTACTGATTTTCCGTTGGAGAAAGTTTAATTTCGAAGTGAAAGTACATAGTCTTGCATTTGTGTTGCATTTCATTGGCTTGCATTTACGTTTGTGTGTCGTTTAACATTGATCAAGAAAGAAGTTTTATGATTTGCACATTGACAATTGTAGGCTTATATATCTAAACCAAAGTGCCTCAGTGGGCTAATAAAACAGCATGTTGTGTGATGAAGATCTTCTGTGTGTTTGTACTCTATACAACCATATCAAGGCTTAAATAGTGGCATGGTAATTGCATTCTGTTTGGTTAGGATGACTCATTAAAAAGGTGTCTAGAAAACTAATGTTTACCTTTGTCAAAGTCCAACAGTTAAAATCCTGTTTTTTCGAGAAAAGCATGACCTTGACTTATTTGCGAAGCCGCCGCCATCATCATCATCATTATCATCATCATCATTGTAAAGGGTAAAGGATTATTTAAAGGGTAAAGGCTTATGTAATAGGTAAAGGCTTATGTAAAGGGTAAAGGCTTATGTAAAGGGTAAAGGCTTATGTAAAGGGTAAAGGCTTATTTAAAGGGTAAAGGCTTATGTAAAGGGTAAAGGCTTATGTAAAGGGTAAAGGCTTATTTAAAGGGTAAAGGCTTATTTAAAGGGTAAAGGCTTATGTAAAGGGTAAATGTTATGTAAAGGGTAAAGGCTTATGTAAAGGGTAAAGGCTTATGTAAAGGGTAAAGGCTTATTTAAAGGGTAAAGGTTTATGTAAAGGGTAAAGGCTAATGTAAAGGGTAAGACTTATTTAAAGGGTAAGGCTTATGTAAAGGGTAAAAGCTTATTTAAAGGGTAAAGGCTTATGTAAAGGGTAAAGGCTTATGTAAAGGGTAAAGGCTTATGTAAAGGGTAAAGGCTTATGTAAAGGGTAAAGGCTTATGTAAAGGGTAAAGGCTTATTTAAAGGGTAAAGGCTTATTTAAGGGTAAAGGCGTATGTAAAGGGTAAAGGCTTATGTAAAGGGTAAAGGCTTATGTAAAGTGTAAAGGCTTATTTAAAGGGTAAAGGCTTATGTAAAGGGTAAGACTTTTGTAAAGGGTAAAGGCTAATTTAAAGGGTAAAGGCTTATGTAAAGGGTAAAGGCTTATGTAAAGGGTAAAGGCTAATGTAAAGGGTAAAGGCTAATGTAAAGGGTAAAGGCTTATGTAAAGGGTAAAGGCTTATGTAAAGGGTAAAGGCTTATGTAAAGTGTAAAGGCTAATGTAAAGGGTAAATGTTATGTAAAGGGTAAAGGCTTATGTAAAGGGTAAAGGCTTATTTAAAGGGTAAAGGCTTATGTAAAGGGTAAAGGCTTATGTAAAGGGTAAAGGCTTATTTAAAGGGTAAAGGCTTATGTAAAGGGTAAAGGCTTATGTAAAGGGTAAAGGCTTATGTAAAGGGTAAAGGCTTATGTAAAGGCTTATGTAAAAGGCTTATTTAAAGGGTGAAGGCTTATTTAAAGGGTAAAGGCTTATGTAAAGGGTAAAGGCTTATGTAAAGGCTTATGTAAAAGGCTTATTTAAAGGGTGAAGGCTTATTTAAAGGGTAAAGGCTTATGTAAAGGGTAAAGGCTTATGTAAAGGGTAAAGGCTTATGTAAAGGGTGAAGGCTTATTTAAAGGGTAAAGGCTTATGTAAAGGGTAAAGGCTTATGTAAAGGGTAAAGGCTTATGTAAAGGGTAAAGGCTTGCCAGGCAGCAACCAACAATACGCACCACTCGTTACTCTCTGGAAAATTTGAAGTGTGAAATTTTGACGATCTATATAGGACCCGCCTAATCGCCAAGTTAAATTTAAGCCCCACTGAAATTTCCCACTATATGGTAGGTCATTTCATGAAAATATATATGAAGGAAATGGCAATTTGGCAGATATTAATCTGGAAGATTATCTCAATTTTGACAACATTCCCAAACTAACTGATTAGAAGCCCAAAATTTAGAAGAATTAATCACACTTGAAGAAGCTAGTAATTTTCTTAAGAATATGAAAAATAAAAAAATCCCGGGATCAAATGGGTTTCCTGTAAAATTTTTAAATTTTGTTGTTAGGTCTTTAAATTATGGGTATTTACAGGAATAATTATCGGTTACTCGACAAGCTATAGTCACCTGTCTACCCAAAGGGAATAATCCAAGACACTATCTGAAAAACTGGCGTCCATTTTCCTTACTGAATATTGCATATAAAATAGCATCTCACCAGGGATTATTTCTCAAAGATTAAGTCTGTATTAGATAAATAAATTAATAAAGACCAAACTGGATTTATGGCAGCCTGTTACATTGGGGAAAAACACAAGATTTTTATTTGATGTGATGCAATTTACAGAAGTAAAGGATAAAATACTGGAATAATTTGAGGGGGGAGGGGGGCATGAAAAGAGGCTTTAGACACAGTGATCCAATCACTCCATATATCTCTATTCTTTGTGTAGATTTAATAAGTATTAGTTATTAGAAACAACAGCAAAATTAATTATATTAAAGCTATTGAACTTCCTATCCCTCTTCTCACAGTACACTGGTGACACTTTTCTCATGTTAAATGGATCTGAACCATTAAAAGAACTTAATATATACAAGTATTTCTAACCTGAAAGGAAACATTGATAAGACCAAGATTATATGGATAGGATCTAAGAAGTATAGCCAGGAAACGTTTAGATGAACTACATGGAAGGGAGGGGGGGGGGGCAGAAAAATTAAATCTCCTTGTGGTAGAATTGAATGTTATGCCTTAAATTAGAAAAAAGTATAACTAAAAACACTTGTAAACACATGGAAAAGAAGAAATCTAAAACCAATTGGGAAAATAAACATAATTAAGATATCACTATTCAATCACCTTTTTATATCTTCACCAATTCAAGATGAGAAAACAATTTATATAATTAATTCCATTTTATTGGCCTTATGTAAAAAATGTTTGGAAAAAATAAGGACATATACCTTTGTGCTATGTACCTTCAATTATATCATCAAATCACTAGAGGGGATGATTACTCTAGTCTGGAACCTGAAATAGCATGTGTAGGATCCAAAGGAAATATCATTCTAGCTGGTGACGTCAATGTCAGAACTGCTGATTGTCCAGACTTTTATTTGTATGATGATGTATTTCCACATATTTCAAATATTTCGCCCTGTAACTATCATGAAGATGTACCAATAGAAAGGAAATATGTTGATAGTGTTTGTAATCAACAAGGGACACAATTTTTAAATATATGTACTTCATCAGGCTTAAGAATTCTCAATGGTAGATTCTTGGGTGATATTTTGGGTAACTTTACCTGTTTAAATATTCTGGATGTAGTGTAGTTGACTGTGTTTTAGTGGATGTAGGCCTACTTTCCTCAGTTCAATATTTCACTGTAAAAACACCCAACTTTATGTCTGACCATGTTCAAACTATTATATGAATTGCTTGTTGTTTCAAAGAATGTTGTGCAGATAAATCTAAGCAAAACCATGTCAAAATTATAATATGGAATGAAAAAAGAAATTGGTCTTATTAAAAAAGAAACAGTTTCGCTCAGATCTATTCAACAAAATCAATGAGATGTCTGAGCAAGACTCTGGCACATACCCGTTAGTCCTCCCTCATAACCCTCCCTTATTATGAGCAAGACTTTGGCTCATACCCGTTAGTCCTCCCTCATAACCCTCCCTCATTATGAGCAAGACTCTGGCACATACCCGTTAGTCCTCCCTCATAACTCTCCCTCATAACCCTCCCTCATTTTTACCATAATTTACCAATCTCCCTCGAAATCCCCTTCATTTAAGTCCAATCTCACACAGACTCAAAATCTACATCCTGTCGTCAAATGATTTCCTAGTTAATGTAAGGTGTGTGTAATGACCATAACAGGTGTGTCTGGATCAAGTGAATACTTTTTGAAGTTGTTTTGATACATAAAAAGGTAAAAACAAATTGAGTAATGCAGTTTTAGACATATTTCACGCACTTTCTCCCTCATTGGAAATGTGGAATGACGGAGATCATTGGAGGTTTCAGAGGTTTCAAATTCTGGTCATATTTCTATAAAAAACTGGGCTGAGCAAGAAGATCTAGTAGACCACTTCAAGGAGCCTAGATTTGATATTACCAAAATGTTAGGCCACACAGCACGAGATGCATTGTCAGGTTTTAATTCTGTAATGTCGTCACTCAATCACAATGACATCACAGATAAACACATTAGTGTAAAAGAAAAATCTGCAATGTTAAAAAAGCATGTGAACCAAATTGAGGTTTTTGAAGTAAAACCAATGTTTATGATATAATACTCACCACCATATAGACAATAGCGTTATCCCTCCGGCAGCCCATAATTTACATAACAAAAAATGAAAATAAATATCCCGTAAGAGGCCCCTTAATGCTTGGTACGAACGCACCGCGCAAGCCCAATAACCTCACTTCCGCAACCAAATTAATTGGATGAGGAGACAAGGGGAGGAGGGTGGGAACTCAAATATATGGTGGTGAGTTTATTTCAATAATAGCTCACCACCATATAGACAATAGCGAATTTGTCTTACCGTAGAGGAGTCACCGAAGACAATCACTAAAAACCAGCAGCAACAACGTAGTTTAAAAACCCCTAAGGGGCAAGGATATTTACAATAAAAACTCCCTCAACATTGAAGCAGCTATGGAGCCTTCCTACAGATTGACTGGGGGACAGGTGACTGCCTGAGCAGTGACAAGAGGACCCAGAGAATACAATCCATCAGAATGGGAGGAAAGCGATCGAAGATAAAAATCAGCAAAAGTATTCTTGCCTCTCCAAAAGGCAGATGCCATAACCTCATTAAATGAGGTGCCATTGAAAAGGGCCCAAGATGCTGAAAGAGCCCTTAGCTCATGCGCCCTTACCCGAACACTGTCACGTGTTTCAGAACTGGACCCCTCATAGGCTTTCCTGATGATGTCACAGATCCACATAGAAATGGTCTGAGACGATATGTCGGACTGCCTTGACTTAATGGGCAAGAACAGACGGGATCTGGGACCCCGCCGCCCCCCCTTAGTTTTATCAAGATAAAACTTCAAAGCCCTACAAGGACAGAGCAAGAAATCTTGATCATCTGAACCAGAGACACCCTTTAAGGAAGGAATCTTAATAGGATCTGGTGAGAAACTTGGGACCTGATTCTTAGCCAGGAAAGAAGGATCAGTGATAAGGGTAAGCAAAGAATAATCTCGGGACCACCTGAGACAAGAAGGAGAAGACGAAAGTGCATGGATTTCACTTCTCCGTCTACCAGAAGCAAGTGCAACGAGAAACACTGTTTTCCAGGTAAGGAACTTGACTGAAGCTGAAGCCATAGGTTCATAAGGAAACTTAGTTAGAGTCTCCAACACCAAAGCCAAATCCCACTGGGGTGTCAATAGTCTAACTCTAGGCTTCTCTAAGGAGAAAGACCTCAGAAGATTAGAAATGGTGGGACATGTTCCAACCTCAGAACGACCCCTGTAGGATAAGATGTTGGCTATGGCTGAACGATAGCCTCGAATTGTACTCGGAGCTAATTCCTTAACTTTAAAAAGGTAAAGGAAAAACTCGGCTATCGATTGAAGAGAGGCACAGAGTGGATCAATCTTCCTGCTGTTACACCAACTGCAGAAAGATGACCATCTGGACTCATAGATGGCAGATGAGGAAGATCGAATTGACCTTGTGATGCCATCGGTAACCTCTGCAGAAAAGCCTGCCTGCAAGAGGGAGACCGAGATAGCCTCCACGCGTGAAGGTGGAGGCGTTCCGGATTCTGATGAAACTGCCTGGATTTTGGCTGGCTGAGAAGATTCCACCTGGCTGGAATGGCCAAAGGGAGATCTACCAGCAAATCTAGAAGAGCCGGAAACCAAGGCTGCCTGGGCCACAGAGGTGCTATCAAGAGGACTGAGCAATCGTGCTCCCTGACCTTCTGTAGCACCCTGCCCAGGAGATTGAAGGGTGGGAAGGCATATGCCAACAGACCCTCCCAGCTCAGAGACAGGGCATCTACCTCCCAAGCCATTGGGTCTGGAACTGGGGACACAAACGTCTGAATTTGAAAATTCAGGGCTGTGGCAAACAGATCCACTAGAGGAGTCTCCCATGTCATGCAGATGGCCTTGAATATAGACTTGTTCAAGGTCCATTCTGTGATGACTGGACTCTGTGACCTGGACAGAGTGTCTGCTAACACATTCAAGTGCCCTGGCAGATGCCTCACTGTGAGGGACAGTCCCATAGTTTGGCACAGAAGAAGAATCTTGATTGTGAGGGCACACAGCTTGTGAGACTTTGTGCCCCCCTGATTCTCCAAATAAGCCACTACTGTTGCATTGTCTGTAGCCAGACAAATGGACTGACCCTGAAGCCAATGACGCAGGGACTGAATGGCTAGCAGAACTGCTCTCATCTCCAGCACATTGATGTGCTCCTGGAGTTGATCTCCCCTCCAGACCCCTGACCGACACTGACCGTTGAGGTAGGCACCCCAACCTGTCATTGATGCGTCCGTGTACAGAGTAACTGAAGGGGAAGATCTCCGAAGAGAGACGCCCTTCAGAATATTGCTCTCTGAAGCCCACCACATGGCCGAAGCCTTGACGGATGCTTCCAAAGGAATCTGAACGTCCCACTGAAGGGATGCCGGATTCCATTTGGACAAGAGAAACATTTGAAGAGGTCGTATATGGAGTCGACCCAACGGCACAACATCCGAAAGGGAATTGAGGAATCCGAGAAGCCTCAAAAACCACCTGACCTGAATTGAGTCCAAACTGTTGAGCAGAAGAACCAACTCCCTGGCCTTCTGGAACTTGGACTGGGGAGGAAGAACAAGGCCCCGATCCGTAAGGAAACGGTTGCCCAGGAAGACAAAATCCTGGGAGGGAATGACCTCCGATTTCTCCCGGGAAGGTATAAAACCTAGGTGAAAGAGTGTTGCCAAGACCGATCTGGTGCTGCAACTCAGAGAATCTGGGTTTAAATGCAGCATCAGCGAGTCGTCGAAATAAATATGGATGTCTACTCCGCGACTGTGTAGATAGCCCACAACCACCTGCAGGAGCTTGGTGAAAACCAAGGGAGCAGTGGTCAGACCAAAGGGCATGGCCTTGAACTGGAACACTTTGCCCTGAGACGTGAATCTCAGGTATTTCCTGACCGATTTCTTTATCGGTATATGGAAATAAGCGTCCTTGAGGTCGATAGAGGTCGCCCACATGCCTGGTACTACTGAAGCCAGAATGCCTCGAGGAGTCTCCATTTTGAAGTGGGGCGAGTTCACATGCTTGTTGAAGGCACTTAGGTCTATGATTGGACGCCAGGCCCCGGATTTTTTCTTGACAAGAAACATCCGTGAGTAAAAGCCTGGAGTCCAATGAGACCGAGGAACCTCCTCCACAGCACCCTTGATTAACAAGGCATTGACCTCGTCTAGGAGGGCCTGAGCCTTCTCCTGGTCGCCTGGTGGAGGAAAGAAGATGGGATCTATGGAAAGAGGGGGGTCCCGCAAAAGGGGGATACCTAGACCCTCGGAAACCACTGAAATTGCCCACTTGTCTTTGGTAACTTCCTGCCACTCTGGAAGGAAGTGGGATAAACGACCGCCTACTGGAAGGTCTGGCTTTGGAAGCTCGAGGCCTGCCCATGGATCGTCTTCTAGAGTGGACAAGGGACAAGGAGGGACCGAGGGACTGCAAGAGTCAGGAACTCTGCCCCTTCTTACCCAGATTCTTCTTGCCTCCCCTTCCCCCCCTGTGACTCTGACCGCCACGTCCCCGGGAAGAGTGCCCACCGCGAATAGCTGTGGCAACAGGAAGCTGAACCTGAGGCTGAGCTGTCTGTGTACTCTTCTTAGGTTTACCTAGTCGCTGCACCCGACTAGGTTTAGGCTTAGCCCTAAGCTTCTCCAGCCGGGCTGAAGCCGCCTTGTCATTATTGACTCTGTCCATGACAGAGGTGAGAACACCTCCGAACATTTCCGAGCCAGACAAGGGAGCGGTCATGAGGTCCGAAATAAATGGCTCACCGACAGTCAGTCTGGGCTTCAGAACTGAAGCGCGGCGAGCCAGGATGAAGTCAGCCAAAACAGTCAGAATGAGCGCGGTCCCATCCATGTGAGCCCGGTTCATGGCCTTGCTGAGTTCAGCCAAGAGCTTAGTCTTGTTAGGTAGACTTTCCTCAGCACGAGAAGAGGCTACAAACAATGCAGAGGAAAAGGAATCTGCATAAGCCAGCACATGAATGGCAAGGCGAAGCAGTCTTTCCATCCGACTATGCTCTTTAGGAGTCAAATGAACAAAGTCATTTGATCTCCCAGGCCAGCGATGGTCCAAAATGAGATCCACCTTGGCCGTATTCGGTTCAATGGAGGGATCATGAACAGCATATCGAGCAGGACTGAACCCCTCGATATCGCTCACCCCCAACAGTAAGCCAGAAAGGTCCTGCTTTCTATTAGCAGAACCCTTGGCCTGCAGAACCTTTTGAATCTGGGCCAATGCTGAGGAGACCATAGTCCCCTCAGCCAGTGACCTACCTGATGCCCTAGCCTCAGGTTCCGAAGGAAGAAAGGCACTTAAAGTAGAAGTCCTTTCGGGGAGACCTGAAGCAGAAGGGGGTGGACAAAACTCCACTCCCAAGAGGGAAGCAACCTCCAACCGAAGGCTGCGAAAGGAATCCAGATTCCTCTCAGCCTGGGAAGCTGCAAGACATGACTCTGTGTCAGGAGGGTCAGCCTCAGAGTCTGAAGACTCTTGAAAAGAACCCTCAGGTGGAAGTGATGGGAGCCAAGAGCGAGTCTCTGCTTCAACATCAGAACCAGCATCCAAAGACAGAGTGCCACCATCAGGAAAAGTCCATTTCCTCAGCCTCATCATGATCTGACTGAGAAAACTGGCCCAAACTAGAGGTGAGACTAGACACCATCTGGTCAGGAACCTCTGTTCTTCGACACTTGGAGGCAGAAGAAAGGCCAGCACTTAGATCTGAAAAGTTAACTCTGCGCTTAGCTCCACGGGAAAGCTTACGAGTTTCAGCCAAAACCTTAGAGGGACGGTGAACCCTCTTAGATTTGTGAAGATGTGAGCGAGAAGGGGGGGGACCCAACTCAACACCAGGCTGATGACAGAGGGTTGAGGGACCCCAAGGTTGACCTGAGTAACCTAACGGGGTCTGACCATATGCAGAATATGGATATCACACAGGCTAGGATGGGCCCCAGTATTGGCCATGGCCAGAATACTGGGGAGGAGGCAACATTCCGGAACCCGCGGGACCATGAAATGAATTGCCTCCTACTGGAGACCTGCCTGGCAAATAAGGCTGATAATGGCCGAAATTGACAGAAGACTGCAAATTACCACCAAACCCAGGTGCAGACTGAGGGTAGGGGTAAGGTGGGGGAAGCCCTGGAGCACCCATAAAACCCACCGAGCCAGGAGCTCTAACTGGTGGAGGACCAGATAGCGGCGAGGTGAACCTAGGAACCGAAGGATATAATACCCTGGTACCTGTACCCGACACAGGGCAAGGAAGACTGACACCTGAGAATGGGAATGAGCCACTCTCATCTCCTAGTGCAGCCTCTCCAGTGTAACCGTAAAAACTGGCAGTACCAGCCGGCCGACTGTCAGTGGGTACACCGGCACCCCTCAATGGGGCCCGGGTCGCTTGACTGGCCTGTTCGGTAGCCATTCCGCTAACGGAAATGGTACCCGGACACTCGCTCCCTTCGACCTCCAAAGAAATTCCCGGGTGAATGCCCCTCTGATGCACAATAGGAGACCCAAAAGGCCCTATTGCCACAGAAGTAGGTACGTGAATAGGATCCTCTGTAGCCATAGAGGACCTACCACTTTGAGGCAATATCACATCCCCCTCAGGGGGTAAAATAGCCTCACTGCCAGGTGGAAGGCTGACAACAGCTCCACTCTGGGCTTTAGGGTGACGTTTACTGTCTGCCCCAGAAATTAACAACCCTTCTACAGGTGCAAGACATATGGGACAGCACCTTGTCCCACATAGTGTTGGACCATGTCAAACACACGGAACACGTACTGTCCCGGGAGCAGTCTCGGCAGGAGGAACAGGAGTCATGATCATCCCCCTCAAGGATGACATGACCACAGTCTCCTGCACGAGTTTTAATACAAGAAGCAAGCTTCTTACCTTTCATACTGCTTTGCGGGCAGCGACCAGCAAACGAAAAAATTCACGCAAAATATCGAGTGAAAAAATCACCGATAAAATTACGTAGAAACGTCCCGTAAACTGAAAATGAAATACAAAAACAGTAAAGGACGTAAAACACTAAACAAAACAAGTTGACAGAACCAAACGGTAGAAAAAGACGTGAAAAATAGACACCGAAATGGCCTACTAGACAGCGGTACCGTAGCGAGACAGTCCACGTGTCCGGTAAAAACCCGACACAAAAAGACGAAATACGACACAAAAACGGACTGACAATTCAAACGAAGTTGAAAAACCTGTCAACAAATATCAAATGAACAAATTGCAACTACAATGGAACAGAAAAACTAATTAATATAAAGAAAATCCTGAAACCAAAAGGCAAGTCGAATCCAACGGGATAGATGAAGGCTGCCATAAGCGGAAGTGAGGTTATTGGGCTTGCGCGGTGCGTTCGTACCAAGCATTAAGGGGCCTCTTACGGGATATTTATTTTCATTTTTTGTTATGTAAATTATGGGCTGCCGGAGGGATAACGCTATTGTCTATATGGTGGTGAGCTATTATTGAAATAAACCTATTTATCTAATGAAATCATAAAACACAGTAGTCCTGTGATGATGTTGGGACTGACACAATTATTTAATGCAATTATTACAAGTGGTCATTATTAACCAAATTGGAGCAAATCTTAATTGGTTCCAATTCATAAACAAGGTGATCTCTCTGTGTATTATCTCTGCAACGAGTGTACATATTGAACTGAAATTTGGTATACAGATACATCATGGGGATATTTAGGTCAAGTTCTGATTTTGTTAAGGTTCAATGTTTTTTAGGTCACCTGAGGCGAAGTCACAAGTGACCTATTCCAATCACTTTCCATCTGGCGTCGTGCGTAAACTTTTTACATTTTCGACTTCTTCTCCAGAACCAGTGAATGGAATCTTTTCAAACTTGGCCAAAATGATCCTTAGTTGATGAGGATACAGATTTGTAAAATTCAGATTCCTGCCCCTACCCTAGGGGCTAGGGCGGGGCCTCAAAGAGAAAATTATTGTAAATTTTAAAAATGTTCTTCTCTGCACCAGGGTATAGTCCGCGGGAAGTAAATTAAGGCATTTTTGAGGCTTTTAAAATGAATTCCAGATAACCCGCATTGGAAATCAGAGACATAATGATGGAAAGATTTGGTTTATTTTGTAAATACTTATGTTTATGTGTATAATCAAAGCTTAGTATATTAACTTATCAATTATATATTTTGTACTATAGCCCGCAATTTTTAATAATTTGGTTTAAAAATCCACATACAGTCCGCACCGGCAGATAGCCCCCATTAGGCATCTTCTGATGTAAAATATGGTAGAGCCCACGGGCAATACACAGGAAATTAGGATACTAATGTAATTATAAAAGTGCTAAACCAAATCGAAATTGAATTGTAATTTTTATGATTTGCAGTAGTGACGGCAAAAATGCAGTTTAAAAAAACGGGTGTCAGAGATTTTTTTTTATGTTTTAATTGCTACAATGCAGTAATTTCATGTCAATCTTTATAAATAGGAAATGTCTATGTTTGTTTCTGGTAGTTCAAACGTGATAAGATTGGGACTGCCGTGAGACAGTTTCCAGTTACCTTGGGGTATTTCAGTTTTGTGTGGACTGGCGATCTAGCCGTCATCCTATTACCGCGGATAGTCTGCCCCAGCTGTGTCTTCCATTTTAAATGTCAACGACTTATGTAAGACTTCAGACAGTTTTCAGGAGTTTTTTGAAGATTTTTTTTTCACTGGTAGCAAGTGCAAATTTGTTGTGATACACATTTTTCAAGAAATAATTGTAGATTTTTTTCACCTTCTTTAAATCTTTTTTATTTTTATCTATTTTTTAAATTTGAATGTGTACTTTCAACAGATATATAAAAAAAGTTCATGAACTATGCTAAAATTATTGAAAAAGCAGATATCTAAAAATTTATGAACTTTATTTTTTAATAAATTTCGATTTGATTTCCTAATTTTTGTTAAAATACTGTAACTAAAGATAAAAGTCATAGATGTGGTGTCTTTCATGTTATCAAAACGAACCCAACCACTTCAGAGTGTATGAAATACTCTAAGATGTGCAAATTAGCAATTTGTGTATGGTTATTCAAGTATGAAACTTTTATTTGGCCATTGTGACTCCAGAAAGTATCTTTAGGAAGATGGATGGTGAATAACCTTATTTGGAAGGATATTCTCGACATTGACAGATTTTATGTATGGAAACTTAGGTCTTAATAGCTCTTTAAATGTGATCTCGAGTATAAGATTGCTACCTTGGCAAACGTTTGGGCCAGGGAAGATAGCATGCAGAGTCCTCGGGGATTGTTTGTCAGATCGTAAATTTACACAATGCTGTGTATACTCCGTTCCGTCAGGGGACTTGATATTTGAACGGCTAAATGTGAAATTGAGGAGCTTTCTTGCTACCAACGCCCCAAGACATTCAGTCATCAAATTGTACATGTCGCATCGTAGGCAAAAAACACCCTGAACTTCTATGGCTGTAGAAATGGTTTAACGGTAAGATTTTGGCGAGTATTGATTTTGGTGACATTTCATAAACCATTCCGCGACATTTGTGAAACTTGTACCAAAATGAGAGTTATCGTTGAAAACCACTAAATGTTTCACCGCAGGAGAATCAACTGGGATTTTAAAATAAACGCTAGGAGTCCTTATGATCAATGTGTATTACCAATGAATTGTTATTGTGACAATTTATATAACTCAGTCCCCGAAATAGTCTCAGGGACGTGTAACCTTTTCGCGACTTCTGTGTGGGCATCAATCTGCCTCCTGTGGCTACCGTCATGCGGTAATAAGACACAAGGTTATTTGATAATAAATCACCAATTGGAATGCCTTTCAGTTTCCTCTGTATATACTCAGATGTGGTCAGAATACCCAACATAAGACATATGCATTACGAAATTAGCAACTTTTTATGAATCCTGAATTTTTCTGGTGTTGTAATCTATAGAAAAAGGGTTGGCATTTCAATCAGATAAAGAATGTCTATACTGTATTCTCCCCTGCAGGCACCCAGGGCGCATACAAATATAGAAAAAAGGCTCTTATAAGGACATATGATACTAAATCCCAAGTAAGCCAGAGATCTGATGATGTTATCGGTCCTTGTTTGTGTGTCGCTCACGATCAGATAGCTTTATCTTGCTCGCAGTCACACAACACTCTCCGCTGCTAATGCCGTTGACTCAATTAGCAAGGAGCTGTTAATTAAACTTTTTTTTAAAAATTTCACCAAGACACCTTAATGGTAAGAGTCATGCAAACTTCAAAGCATTATTCTTCTGTGTGCATGATCATCAGTTTACTTTTCACATCGGTCAGTGGAGTATGAGGTTTGTGTGTCCAGTATTTAGTGTTCACATCGGTCAGTGTAGTATGAGGTTTGTGTCTCCCAGTATTTACTGTTCACATCGGTCAGTGGAGTATGAGGTTTGTGTGTCCAGTATTTACTGTTCACATCGGTCAGTGTAGTATGAGGTTTGTGTGTCCAGTATTTACTGTTCACATCGGTCAGTGTAGTATGAGGTTTGTGTTTCCCAGTATTTACTGTTCACATCGGTCAGTGGAGTATGAGGTTTGTGTGTCCAGTATTTAGTGTTTACATAGGTCAGTGTAGTATGAGGTTTGTGTGTCCAGTATTTACTGTTCACATCGGTCAGTGTAGTATGAGGTTTGTGTGTCCAGTATTTACTGTTCACATCGGTCAGTGTAGTATGAGGTTTGTGTCTCCCAGTATTTACTGTTCACATAGGTCAGTGGAGTATGAGGTTTGTGTGTCCAGTATTTACTGTTCACATCGGTCAGTGTAGTATGAGGTTTGTGTCTCCCAGTATTTACTGTTCACATAGGTCAGTGGAGTATGAGGTTTGTGTGTCCAGTATTTACTGTTCACATCGGTCAGTGTAGTATGAGGTTTGTGTGTCCAGTATTTACTGTTCACATCGGTCAGTGGAGTATGAGGTTTGTGTGTCCAGTATTTACTTTTCACATCGGTCAGTGTAGTATGAGGTTTGTGTTTCCCGGTATTTACTGTTCACATAGGTCAGTGTAGTATGAGGTTTGTGTGTCCAGTATTTACTTTTCACATCGGTCAGTGTAGTATGAGGTTTGTGTGTCCAGTATTTACTGTTCACATAGGTCAGTGTAGTATGAGGTTTGTGTGTCCAGTATTTACTTTTCACATCGGTCAGTGGAGTATGAGGTTTGTGTTTCCAGTATTTACTTTTCACATCGGTCAGTGGAGTATGAGGTTTGTGTTTCCAGTATTTACTGTTCACATAGGTCAGTGGAGTATGAGGTTTGTGTGTCCAGTATTTACTTTTCACATCGGTCAGTGGAGTATGAGGTTTGTGTGTCCAGTATTTACTTTTCACATCGGTCAGTGGAGTATGAGGTTTGTGTTTCCAGTATTTACTGTTCACATAGGTCAGTGGAGTATGAGGTTTGTGTGTCCAGTATTTACTGTTCACATCGGTCAGTGGAGTATGAGGTTTGTGTGTCCCAGTATTTACTGTTCACATAGGTCAGTGTAGTATGAGGTTTGTGTGTCCAGTATTTACTGTTCACATAGGTCAGTGGAGTATGAGGTTTGTGTGTCCAGTATTTACTGTTCACATAGGTCAGTGTAGTATGAGGTTTGTGTGTCCCAGTATTTACTGTTCACATCGGTCAGTGTAGTATGAGGTTTGTGTCTCCAGTATTTAGTGTTCACATCGGTCAGTGGAGTATGAGGTTTGTGTGTCCAGTATTTACTGTTCACATCGGTCAGTGGAGTATGAGGTTTGTGTGTCCAGTATTTACTGTTCACATCGGTCAGTGTAGTATGAGGTTTGTGTGTCCAGTATTTACTTTTCACATCGGTCAGTGTAGTATGAGGTTTGTGTGTCCAGTATTTACTGTTCACATCGGTCAGTGTAGTATGAGGTTTGTGTGTCCAGTATTTACTTTTCACATCAGTCAGTGAAGGATGAGGTTTGTGTGTCCAGTATTTACTGTTCACATCGGTCAGTGTAGTATGAGGTTTGTGTGTCCAGTATTTACTGTTCACATCGGTCAGTGTAGTATGAGGTTTGTGTGTCCAGTATTTACTGTTCACATCGGTCAGTGAAGTATGAGGTTTGTGTGTCCAGTATTTACTGTTCACATAGGTCAGTGGAGTATGAGGTTTGTGTGTCCAGTATTTACTGTTCACATCGGTCAGTGTAGTATGAGGTTTGTGTTTCCCAGTATTTACTGTTCACATCGGTCAGTGGAGTATGAGGTTTGTGTGTCCAGTATTTAGTGTTTACATAGGTCAGTGTAGTATGAGGTTTGTGTCTCCCAGTATTTACTGTTCACATAGGTCAGTGGAGTATGAGGTTTGTGTGTCCAGTATTTACTGTTCACATAGGTCAGTGTAGTATGAGGTTTGTGTCTCCCAGTATTTACTGTTCACATAGGTCAGTGGAGTATGAGGTTTGTGTCTCCAGTATTTACTTTTCACATCGGTCAGTGTAGTATGAGGTTTGTGTGTCCAGTATTTACTGTTCACATCGGTCAGTGGAGTATGAGGTTTGTGTGTCCAGTATTTACTGTTCACATCGGTCAGTGGAGTATGAGGTTTGTGTGTCCAGTATTTACTGTTCACATCGGTCAGTGTAGTGTGGTAAAAGTGGATTTTGTCATCTGCGGTTTGAACAGTTACGTTCAATTCCGTAAGGAATTTGTAGTGTTATGTGACTCTGTAGTGGGTTTGGCTCTTTCCAGGTGTGCGTACCTTTAGTCGCAAAATAGTAGTACTCTGGGATGGTACAGCCTTGGGGTTACGGGGGGATATTCTGTCTGGTTTGACGAATGTCTGCCCGGGTATTTGCAGTTTATCTGTTATGACGGCCATCTTGCCGGGTGAGCCGGGGACAGTTTGTGTAATGCGCTGTCATTGGTCGAGACTGCGGTGGTGGAGCCAGTCATCGAGTCTCTTAGATTACGGATGTTATTCCGGGTATTTACACTAAGGGTCAAGGTCAGGGCTATTTAAGCCGTAGACGGGAGAGAAACCTCGCCACTTCCCTACCGGGATTTGGTCATTACCAACGCTTTGAAAACAAAGTGACTTAGCTTAGTGATACGGCTACGTTCTGAAACCGGAGCGGCTATGCATGGTTAGTTTTATTAGTTAGCTGACACTCTGAAAACAGAGTGGCTTATAATGCATGCGTAAGTTAGGTCTATTAGATAGCTGACACTCTGAAAACAGAGTGGCTTTATTGCATGTTTACATCTAGTAGATAGGCCTAGCTGGCACTCTGAAAACAGAGCGGCTTATATGCATGTGTACGTGTTCTGAAAACAGAACTGCTTAGCATAGGAACATGTTCTGAAACCAGAACAACTTAGCGTAGGAATTAACGTTAAGTTGTAGTCACTGTGCATGTGTAGACTAGTGTTTATTAGGTGTTGTTTCTAGAGGGGGGGTGGAAGTCTAGCCCGTCTCGTAGGCTGGTAGTTATAATTATGGACCAGGTGGGATATATACTCCATAGTTTCGTAGTACTTGTCAAGTTGGTCATATTTACAAGGCATTGAGGTGTGTATTGAGAGTTAACATGGAACTTCTCCAGGGATTGTCTCGTGCATGTACTTGTGGGTAGCTTGTCATAGTCTGGGTAGCCTATTATTTGGATAAGTCTGATTTCCTGGTGTACGTTTTGTTACCATTTCTATACTTGTTACATTCTATTTTACTTCAGGCTTTACATCTGTTTTAACTGGAACTTGGTTGTTATGTTATTTATGTAAATGAAACCAAACTCGTCTTAATTCATAATAAACTTGTAGAACTTTTACTGTGGTGTTGTTGTGGGTCTTTCCTAACACTTCGACTAATCTAAGGGAAAAGAACCGGAAGGTGGGTTTAGAAGGTGACTGTTGGCCACTGGTTTTATGTCACGGTCCGGTACATTTTGTACCTCATTTAAAATTACACAACGCGAAGTCAATTGTGGTGGCAAACTCTCATCTCCTGACCCCTCCTACTACATAAATGGTGCCTGGTGACCAGGATTAGTCGTATTAGTGAGGAAAGATACCAAAGGTTAAACAACAGAGGTCTAGAAATGAATTGAGACTAATTAGGTATTATGGAATAGTTTTATTTGACTTAGAGCAGACATTATAATTAACAAGGGTTGCAGAGTTCAGTAAAATTAATTAAGTTATAAGGGGAGATTACTGTGTCAAGCATTTTGAAAATGGCATGCTATGTGGAAAGTATTAGGAAGAGTTCAGTCAAGGTTGTAGGAAATGATGTACAGCAGGGATTGGGAAACAGGAATTTTGACAATGGCACTGAGCTAGGGATAGCTGGTGTGTAATGTGTTAATGGTGGATACTGGATCACCTGTTTTGGTAATGTCCCAGACCAGGTTTAGAAAGGGTTTAGTTCTGCGGTGTTGGCAAAGTGTTGTGTAAATCTTGTGTCAGCGGACGGGGAAAGGTTAACGGTAAAGGTCAGGCCACCATAGATTAGATGGGGCTCTCGTCCTTTCGACAAACCTACGTCATGGCAGATTTGGGAGGTTTGGATGGGATATTGGGAATAGATTTTTGAGATGAGTATGATGGTGGTGTCCAGGTCCATCGAGGTGCACGGAACACGAGTCGAGGTCAAGGTTAGTTGATTCAATCGGAAACTTGCAGCTGTTCTCATGGAGATATACAAAGTAAAGTTGGAGGAAAGGAATTTTGTGTGCTAAATGCTTATATGATTAAGACCACAGTACCCTAAGATAATTGTTTCAGTGGTAATTAAACTTTGTGGATAAAGATATTTGTTTAGAACTAAGCACTGGTGTTAGAAGAGTACAGGCAGTGACTTTTGTGGTGCAAGTTGAAAATAGGGATATAGGTGGAGACAGGAAGTAGCTTCCTGGCTGTGTTTTAGAGTACAGTACAGGAATTCTTAAGTGAACTTCCTGGGTGGTGAATTTTCTGAATGTGAATCAGTCAGTATTGTGATTTATGACACAAACAGTATTCATTAGTTGGCATCCATGGGTAGGAGTTGTTGTGGTAAATTAGAAAAACATTTTGCCATATAAAAGAGTACCATGTGAAGTATTTAATCTTATGATGTTTGATGTCTCGCAGGAAGTAATTTGACATCTAGCAGGAAGTAGTTTAATGTGTCACAGGAAGTAGTTCAGTACAATGTCAAGTTATCAGTGTTTAACAGTGTCTAGCATTTATTGCAGTGTTTTTGGCTGACAGGCAGTCTGTTATGTATTGGGTAGAATCTTATAGTAAGATTCAAATGTTCATAGTTGTTATTCCAATTCATGGAATACAGCTAGCCAAAATTGTTTGACCTGCCAGTAGACAGTGTGGTACCTAACACACTGGAGCAGGTTTCACTCTCCGCAATAGGTTGCACGAGTGTAACCGCTGTGAGAGGAGGTCCAGGAGCCATCCATGGGTGACGTAACATCGGAGGGACCATGAAGCTGGAGGATTGTCCATCTCGATCCAACTGGAGTGGAGGCCAGCCGGAGATCTCCTGTTTCTATTTGGATGTGACGCGCATACGTGTGAAGGAGGGAAGACTGTGATGTGTGTTCGTTCGGACTACGAAAGACTTTCGGTTGCGGTTTGTGCCAGTGAAATGTGTTTTTGAAAGACATTTGTTTTTTTATTTTCAGGTGTGTTCGTGAACATTTATTCATATTTAACGCGATCACTATTGTAATTGTATATCAGATAATGAATAGGATACCGTTAAGATTTTAGGATTAAGTTGTGTGGCTCAGGTAAGGATTTTGTAGACAAAGTTAATTGACTGTTGGTAATTACTTTGATCTTAAGGTGGGAGGTATGTGGTAAAAGTGGATTTTGTCATCTGCGGTTTGAACAGTTACGTTCAATTCCGTAAGGAATTTGTAGTGTTATGTGACTCTGTAGTGGGTTTGGCTCTTTCCAGGTGTGCGTACCTTTAGTCGCAAAATAGTAGTACTCTGGGATGGTACAGCCTTGGGGTTACGGGGGGATATTCTGTCTGGTTTGACGAATGTCTGCCCGGGTATTTGCAGTTTATCTGTTATGACGGCCATCTTGCCGGGTGAGCCGGGGACAGTTTGTGTAATGCGCTGTCATTGGTCGAGACTGCGGTGGTGGAGCCAGTCATCGAGTCTCTTAGATTACGGATGTTATTCCGGGTATTTACACTAAGGGTCAAGGTCAGGGCTATTTAAGCCGTAGACGGGAGAGAAACCTCGCCACTTCCCTACCGGGATTTGGTCATTACCAACGCTTTGAAAACAAAGTGACTTAGCTTAGTGATACGGCTACGTTCTGAAACCGGAGCGGCTATGCATGGTTAGTTTTATTAGTTAGCTGACACTCTGAAAACAGAGTGGCTTATAATGCATGCGTAAGTTAGGTCTATTAGATAGCTGACACTCTGAAAACAGAGTGGCTTTATTGCATGTTTACATCTAGTAGATAGGCCTAGCTGGCACTCTGAAAACAGAGCGGCTTATATGCATGTGTACGTGTTCTGAAAACAGAACTGCTTAGCATAGGAACATGTTCTGAAACCAGAACAACTTAGCGTAGGAATTAACGTTAAGTTGTAGTCACTGTGCATGTGTAGACTAGTGTTTATTAGGTGTTGTTTCTAGAGGGGGGGTGGAAGTCTAGCCCGTCTCGTAGGCTGGTAGTTATAATTATGGACCAGGTGGGATATATACTCCATAGTTTCGTAGTACTTGTCAAGTTGGTCATATTTACAAGGCATTGAGGTGTGTATTGAGAGTTAACATGGAACTTCTCCAGGGATTGTCTCGTGCATGTACTTGTGGGTAGCTTGTCATAGTCTGGGTAGCCTATTATTTGGATAAGTCTGATTTCCTGGTGTACGTTTTGTTACCATTTCTATACTTGTTACATTCTATTTTACTTCAGGCTTTACATCTGTTTTAACTGGAACTTGGTTGTTATGTTATTTATGTAAATGAAACCAAACTCGTCTTAATTCATAATAAACTTGTAGAACTTTTACTGTGGTGTTGTTGTGGGTCTTTCCTAACACTTCGACTAATCTAAGGGAAAAGAACCGGAAGGTGGGTTTAGAAGGTGACTGTTGGCCACTGGTTTTATGTCACGGTCCGGTACATTTTGTACCACATTTAAAAGTACACAACGCGAAGTCAATTGTGGTGGCAAACTCTCATCTCCTGACCCCTCCTACTACAGTAGTATGAGGTTTGTGTCTCCCAGTATTTACTGTTCACATCGGTCAGTGGAGTATGAGGTTTGTGTTTCCCAGTATTTACTGTTCACATCGGTCAGTGGAGTATGAGGTTTGTGTGTCCAGTATTTACTTTTCACATCGGTCAGTGTAGTATGAGGTTTGTGTTTCCCGGTATTTACTGTTCACATCGGTCAGTGTAGTATGAGGTTTGTGTGTCCAGTATTTACTGTTCACATAGGTTAGTGGAGTATGAGGTTTGTGTGTCCAGTATTTACTTTTCACATCGGTCAGTGGAGTATGAGGTTTGTGTTTTCAGTATTTACTGTTCACATAGGTCAGTGGAGTATGAGGTTTGTGTGTCCAGTATTTACTGTTCACATCGGTCAGTGGAGTATGAGGTTTGTGTGTCCCAGTATTTACTGTTCACATAGGTCAGTGTAGTATGAGGTTTGTGTGTCCAGTATTTACTGTTCACATAGGTCAGTGGAGTATGAGGTTTGTGTGTCCAGTATTTACTGTTCACATAGGTCAGTGTAGTATGAGGTTTGTGTGTCCCAGTATTTACTGTTCACATCGGTCAGTGTAGTATGAGGTTTGTGTCTCCAGTATTTAGTGTTCACATCGGTCAGTGGAGTATGAGGTTTGTGTGTCCAGTATTTACTGTTCACATCGGTCAGTGGAGTATGAGGTTTGTGTGTCCAGTATTTACTGTTCACATCGGTCAGTGTAGTATGAGGTTTGTGTGTCCAGTATTTACTGTTCACATCGGTCAGTGGAGTATGAGGTTTGTGTGTCCAGTATTTACTGTTCACATCGGTCAGTGTAGTATGAGGTTTGTGTGTCCAGTATTTACTTTTCACATCGGTCAGTGTAGTATGAGGTTTGTGTGTCCAGTATTTACTGTTCACATCGGTCAGTGTAGTATGAGGTTTGTGTGTCCAGTATTTACTTTTCACATCAGTCAGTGAAGGATGAGGTTTGTGTGTCCAGTATTTACTGTTCACATCGGTCAGTGTAGTATGAGGTTTGTGTGTCCAGTATTTACTGTTCACATCGGTCAGTGTAGTATGAGGTTTGTGTGTCCAGTATTTACTGTTCACATCGGTCAGTGAAGTATGAGGTTTGTGTGTCCCAGTATTTACTGTTCACATCGGTCAGTGTAGTATGAGGTTTGTGTGTCCCAGTATTTACTGTTCACATCGGTCAGTGTAGTATGTGGTTTGTGTGTCCAGTATTTACTGTTCACATCGGTCAGTGAAGGATGAGGTTTGTGTGTCCAGTATTTACTGTTCACATCGGTCAGTGTAGTATGAGGTTTGTGTGTCCCAGTATTTACTGTTCACATCGGTCAGTGTAGTATGAGGTTTGTGTGTCCCAGTATTTACTGTTCACATCGGTCAGTGTAGTATGAGGTTTGTGTGTCCCAGTATTTACTGTTCACATCGGTCAGTGGAGTATGAGGTTTGTGTCTCCCAGTATTTACTGTTCACATCGGTCAGTGTAGTATGAGGTTTGTGTGTCCAGTATTTACTGTTCACATCGGTCAGTGTAGTGTAGTAGGAGGGGTCAGGAGATGAGAGTTTGCCACCACAATTGACCTCGCGTTGTGTAATTTTAAATGTGGTACAAAATGTACCGGACCGTGACATAAAACCAGTGGCCAACAGTCACCTTCTAAACCCACCTTCCGGTTCTTTTCCCTTAGATTAGTCGAAGTGTTAGGAAAGACCCACAACAACACCACAGTAAAAGTTCTACAAGTTTATTATGAATTAAGACATGAGGTTTGTGTGTCCAGTATTTACTGTTCACATCGGTCAGTGTAGTATGAGGTTTGTGTGTCCAGTATTTACTTTTCACATCGGTCAGTGGAGTATGAGGTTTGTGTGTCCAGTATTTACTTTTCACATCGGTCAGTGGAGTATGAGGTTTGTGTGTCCAGTATTTACTGTTCACATCGGTCAGTGTAGTATGAGGTTTGTGTGTCCAGTATTTACTGTTCACATCGGTCAGTGTAGTATGAGGTTTGTGTGTCCAGTATTTACTGTTCACATCGGTCAGTGGAGTATGAGGTTTGTGTGTCCAGTATTTACTGTTCACATCGGTCAGTGGAGTATGAGGTTTGCGTGTCCAGTATTTACTGTTCACATCGGTCAGTGTAGTATGAGGTTTGTGTCTCCCAGTATTTACTGTTCACATCGGTCAGTGTAGTATGAGGTTTGCGTGTCTAGTATTTACTGTTCACATCGGTCAGTGTAGTATGAGGTTTGTGTCTCCCAGTATTTACTGTTCACATCGGTCAGTGGAGTATGAGGTTTGTGTGTCCAGTATTTACTGCTCACATCGGTCAGTAGAGTATTAGGTTTGCGTGTCTAGTATTTACTGTTCACATCGGTCAGTGTAGTATGAGGTTTGTGTGTCCAGTATTTACTGTTCACATCGGTCAGTGGAGTATGAGGTTTGTGTGTCTAGTATTTACTGTTCACATCGGTCAGTGGAGTATGAGGTTTGTGTGTCTAGTATTTACTGTTCACATCGGTCAGTGGAGTATGAGGTTTGTGTGTCTAGTATTTACTGTTCACATCGGTCAGTGGAGTATGAGGTTTGTGTGTCCAGTATTTACTGTTCACATCGGTCAGTGGAGTATGAGGTTTGTGTGTCTAGTATTTACTGTTCACATCGGTCAGTGGAGTATGAGGTTTGTGTGTCTAGTATTTACTGTTCACATCGGTCAGTGGAGTATGAGGTTTGTGTGTCTAGTATTTACTGTTCACATCGGTCAGTGGAGTATGAGGTTTGTGTCTCCCAGTATTTACTTTTCACATCGGTCAGTGGAGTATGAGGTTTATGTGTCCAGTATTTACTGTTCACATCGGTCAGTGTAGTATGAGGTTTGTGTCTCCCAGTATTTACTGTTCACATAGGTCAGTGTAGTATGAGGTTTGTGTGTCCAGTATTTACTGTTCACATTGGTCAGTGAAGTATGAGGTTTGCGGGTCCAGTATTTAGTGTTCACATCGGTCAGTGTAGTATGAGGTTTGTGTTTCCCAGTATTTACTGTTCACATAGGTCAGTGTAGTATGAGGTTTGTGTTTCCCGGTATTTACTGTTCACATAGGTCAGTGTAGTATGAGGTTTGTGTGTCCAGTATTTACTGTTCACATCGGTCAGTGAAGTATGAGGTTTGTGTCTCCCAGTATTTACTTTTCATATCGGTCAGTGGAGTATGAGGTTTGTGTCTCCAAGTATTTACTTTTCACATCGGTCAGTGGAGTATGAAGTCTCCCAGGAAGTTGTCTTGGTGCCCCCTGACTGTGATCTCATAGTAGGATGCCACGTCTGACTTCTGTCAGTCATGCTTTCGTAAACTTTAACATTAGACCACCTTATTGGAAAGAACTGGAAGCAGTATAAGGTCATGATATTTGGGCTAGCTATTAGTTTCATCAGATGTTGCTATAAAGTTATTCTCAAATATCAATGACCTTTCAAGGACAAAGGGTCTGATGATGTTAAAAACATGAAAGGACATTTCTTGAAAAAATGGTGACGTCTAGATATCGGAGACTTGTTGTGTATCTGGAAACATGACGTCTAGATGTCGGACACTTGTAGTGTATCTGGGAACATGACATCTAGATGTCGGAGACTTGTAGTGCATCTGGAAACATGACGTCTGGATGTCGGAGACTTGTAGTGTATCTGTAAACAGGACGTCTAGATGTCCGAGACTTGTAGTGCATCTGGAAACATGACGTCTGGATGTCGAAGACTTGTAGTGTATCTGTAAACATGACGTCTAGATGTCGGAGACTTGTAGTGTATCTGGAAACATGATGTCTAGATATCGGAGACTTGTTGTGTATCTGGAAACATGACGTCTAGATATCGGAGACTTGTAGTGTATCTGTAAACATGACGTCTAGATGTCAGAGACTTGTAGTGTATCTGTAAACGTGACGTCTAGATGTTGGAGACTTGTAGTGTATCTGAAAACATGACGTCTAGATGTCAGAGACTTGTAGTGTATCTGGGAACATGACATCTAGATGTCGGAGACTTGTAGTGTATCTGGGAACATGACGTCTGGATGTCGGAGACTTGAAGTGTATCTGGGAACATGACATCTAGATGTCAGAGACTTGTAGTGTATCTGGGAACATGACATCTAGATGTCGGAGACTTGTAGTGTATCTGGGAACATGACGTCTGGATGTCGGAGACTTGTAGTGTATCTGGGAACATGACATCTAGATGTTGGAGACTTGTAGTGTATCTGGGAACATGACATCTAGATGTCGGAGACTTGTAGTGCATCTGGAAACATGACGTCTGGATGTCGGAGACTTGAAGTGTATCTGAAAACATGAAGTCTGAATGTCCGAGACTTGTAGTGTATCTGTAAACATGACATCTAGATGTCGGAGACTTGTAGTGCATCTGGAAACATGACGTCTAGATGTCGAAGACTTGTAGTGTATCTGTAAACGTGACGTCTAGATGTCGGAGACTTGTAGTGTATCTGATAACATGACGTCTAGATGTCAGAGACTTGTAGTGTATCTGTAAACATGACGTCTAGATGTCGGAGACTTGTAGTGTATCTGTAAACATGACGTCTAGATGTCGGAGACTTGTAGTGTATCTGTAAACGTGACGTCTAGATGTTGGAGACTTGTAGTGTATCTGTAAACATGACGTCTAGATGTCGGAGACTTGTAGTGTATCTGTAAACATGACGTCTAGATGTTGGAGACTTGTAGTGTATCTGGAAACATGACATCTAGATGTTGGAGACTTGTAGTGTATCTGGAAACATGACATCTAGATGTCAGAGACTTGTAGTGTATCTGAAAACATGACGTCTAGATGTCGGAGACTTGTAGTGTATCTGTAAACATGACGTCTAGATGTCAGAGACTTGTAGTGCATCTGTAAACGTGACGTCTAGATGTCGGAGACTTGTAGTGTATCTGTAAACGTGACGTCTAGATGTTGGAGACTTGTAGTGTATCTGAAAACATGACGTCTGGATGTTGGAGACTTGTAGTGTATCTGGAAACGTGACGTCTAGATGTTGGAGACTTGTAGTGTATCTGGAAACGTGACGTCTAGATGTCGGAGACTTGTAGTGTATCTGAAAACATGATGTCTGGATGTCCGAGACTTGTAGTGTATCTGAAAACATGACATCTAGATGTCGGAGACTTGTAGTGTATCTGAAAACATGACATCTAGATGTCGGAGACTTGTAGTGTATCTGGAACATGACGTCTGGATGTCCGAGACTTGTAGTGTATCTGTAAACATGACGTCTGGATGTCAGAGACTTGTAGTGTATCTGTAAACGTGACGTCTGGATGTCAGAGACTTGTAGTGTATCTGAAAACATGATGTCTGGATGTCCGAGACTTGTAGTGTATCTGAAAACATGACGTCTAGATGTCAGAGACTTGTAGTGTATCTGAAAACATGACGTCTAGATGTCGGAGACTTGTAGTGTATCTGAAAACATGACATCTAGATGTCGGACACTTGTAGTGTAGAAACATGCTAAACTGAGTTTTCATCATGTATAATTATTTTGAGGTAAAAGATAATCTTTTGTTTAAAAATAAAAACACTTTAAACATCCACTTCTGAAGATTTATAAAGACAAGAATTGGTGTTATGCTTTTTGTCACTTGGACCTGAAAAATCTATCAAGTATGTGTCGAGAATGTTTGACCTAGATCTGACTTCAAAAGTCCGATGTTTTCCAGTAGAAATGTGTAAAAGGTGAGCAATATAGTCCAAAGGAACCACTTGTTAGTTCTGACATATTGTGGTATGGCGTTGTCTGTAGGTCTGTTGTAAACTTTTTTACAGTATTTACTAGAGTTATGGCCCTTCAGGGTATTATGTAGAAACAGCGTTTTCTTTTGTTTGTTTTTGTGTGCAGAACTGACTACCTACAGGTAAGAATTTCATTTTACCTGTTTGCACTTAACTTTGACATTGCCTACTTGTAATATCAGTACATTTCTAACAGGGCCTGACAGGTGTAATATCAGTACATTTCTAACAGGGCCTGACAGGTGTAATATCAGTACATTTCTAACAGGACCTGACAGGTGTAATATCAGTACATTTCTAACAGGGCCTGACAGGTGTAATATCAGTTCATTTCTAACAGGGCCTGACAGGTGTAATATCAGTTCATTTCTAACAGGGCCTGACAGGTGTAATATCAGTTCATTTCTAACAGGGCCTGACAGGTGTAATATCAGTACATTTCCATCAGGGCCTGACAGGTGTATCATGCCTCCGCTTGCGGTGCTCTTATTTCCTATGTCAAACCCATTAATGTAGTTGCATTCATTGACTTGGTTTTAAAAGAGATTTGATCTCCCCAGTTGGACAAAATGGCAGAATAATTTCTGAAAAATGGGATTTGTTATGTGATACAGTAAACCCCCACTTACTCCAACCTGTTGACTCCAATACCCCTCATTCGTCGGACAGTTTGTTTGGTCCCCACTGAGATCATACATATTCAACCAACCTCGGATTACTCGAATACCGAATACCATGTACTCTTCAAACTATTGATCAGATCCCCACTAGTTTGAGTAAGATGAGCTTTACTGTATTTAGATTTTTTCCCCAAAGAAAATCATGAACATAAACTTAACAAATATGTGTACATTTATATTAATTCTCTTCATCACTTTGCAACGAAAAATTCCTTTGATAATAAAAAACAAAACATTAATGACAGGGAGTGCTTTTTGAAAATACAATGAGGATTTCAAGTCAAGGAAAGCATCATTTGGCTGTAACAAATCAAATTACGCTAAAGGTCAATTAAGAATAATTGATTGTGTTTCAAACAGGATGACAGAATGACCTATTGCCATCGTGCTTTGTGCGCTGTCATCGCCGTGCGCCGTCTGCAAACTTTTTCTTTTAACAATCTTCTTCTCAATTACCAAAAGACTCAGGATGCTGAGATTTGGCCAGTAGGTACCTGTGTTAGAGTGCTTCAAAGTTTCCTCATATCAATGACCTTGACCTACTTTCAAGTTCACAGGGGTCAAATATGTAAAAACCTTTAAAAATCTTCTCCTAACTAATTGAAAGGCCCAGGGTAATGTTATTTGGCTAGTAGGTACCTGGGATGGAGTGCTACAAACTTTCCTCATATCAATGACCTTGACCTACTTTAAAGGTTACTGGGGTCAAATATGTTAAAAATCTTCAAAGAACTTATCAATAACCAAAAGGCCCAAGGTACTGATATTTGGCCTGTAGCATCCTGAGATGAATGGCTACCAAGTTTGTTCAAATGAATGACCTTGACCTACTTTCAAGGCCGCAGGGGTCAATTAGGTTAATATCATAAACAACTAAAATGATATACAATGTATAGTCAGATGACTGTTAAGGTCCTTTGGGCCTCTTGTTAAACCTCGTAAAAATGTTTTCCTTTGTCTAGAATTAAAACAGTAGTTTAGAGATTTGAAATGTGCAGATGTGTTATCAATGTGGAAAAGCTATTTAAGTATATTTCTCCTGTCAATGAAGAGGTGTCTGGACTAGTTGTCTGTTTCACTATCTAATCTAGGCCGTAAATCACAGATTTACCTTTAAACAATTTGTGGGTTTTCTATTTCTGACAAGTTTACGACAGAAAACATTTCAAAATATCTTCAAGATAAGATACCGAATGTCTACATTGAAGTTAATGTGAAGTTAATATCAGGGAAGTTAATAGAGAAATGGAACCATCAGTATTGTGGAGAAACTGATTTGCTTAAAAGCCATTTGAAACTGATTTTTGATGGCTATATCATGATTTTTTGTCTGCTTATTTGTTTGTGTTTTAATTACTTGTCAATAAAATCCAGTTGTAAAGTGTTCGAAAAAAATAGTCAAAATAATTTGTTTGAGTAAACAGCAGTGGTGCAAATTACAGATACATCGCGCAGATACTAAAGTTGTAGAAACGATGAAATAATTAAAAAATGTTGCAATACCCACTAAACTAGTATCAATTTTGGTGATAAGGTTAAACAGGATAATAAAAAAAAAAAAATAACAAAAAAAAAGAACTTGATTTTTTAGTATTATATCACTTGAAACATGAAACATATGTTATAATCATTAAGTTTAGAAGTTGAAAAGAAAAAATGAAAAAAATGAAAATGAAAACCAACAATCATGCAGTGAATTATTGCAGGTCTATTTTATCCAAAGCTACGTCGGGATATAAATCAGTGCTGAGTTAATGTTTCATTGAAGGCTAAATCTGGAAATGTATCACCCTTTTGTTTCGCATAATTAAATTTGTCATGACTTGTGAGAAGACTGTAAGACTGATAAAGTCGATGATGGTATGGAGGCTTCTAGTCCCCAGGTTTGTACGTACTGTTACAGAGCTATTGTGTAACATCGACTTATCGTTGATAATTATGCCTCTCTACCTATACTGGAGGCACTTCCTCTGGGCGCCATGGCACGTCATGTCCTCCTTTGATGTCCAGAGTTATGGGCCCTGTTGTCCCAGATCGTGTGAGCATCAACCTTTAAATTGTCAGTCACCTTGTGATAAGATCGGCAGTGCGAATCATGGGATGCATAAACCTATGATTCGGACAGAAACTGGTGCCGTCATGCACTGCCGTCAACAAAGAGTTGTCAATTTGCAGATTAGCGACGTCTGTTACAGGGCTAATTACGTGTAATGCTGGACGTGTTGAGTGTGTTAGCTGCCTCAGTATAGAAAGCTATATAAAAAGGGACAGACTTGGCTGTTGTATCAGAGACGACAGATCAGATACAGAACTCGAGAGAGATTGCATTGTGTCGATACAAAGATGATTTTTCTGCAGTGTGTGATTCTACAATGTTTTATGATACTGTGTCTATTGAGTATTCATAGATAGCATGATCTTATGGTCTCAACTGATTTCATCATAATTATAGTTCTACCTGTACCTGTGTCAAGGCATTGTTTTCAGAAAGCCCAAAAGTGGTTTTGTAATACAGGTGATCTCTTCATACAGGTGGTGTCTTAATACAGATAGTGTCTTCATGTAGGTGATGTCTTAATTCATGAAGTGTCTTATACAGGTGGTGTCTTCATTACAGGTAGTGTATATTTGAAAACCTAAGCATAACAGGAAATGATGTTCGCATGGTATTGTTAATAATTATGATGATTTTAATAATCTATATGCAATTTGTAACAAAGAAATCAATTTTTCACTCACACGGCTCATTTAAATATTTCTCTGCTCCTGGTTGACCTCTCAGTGTATATATACATTCATGTATACCACTCTGTGCTTTACACTCGTATACGGATTGCGGAATGTACTGTCATGATGGATATTGTTATTTACAAGTTCCTTCCCCTGAACGTCACTAACGTTGTGATATAGATATAGTACTGAATGCACAAGTAATGGATGGATCTTTCTCACATTCCATGTCTTGTTTCCCTTTCGTGCCTAGTTGTGCCCGTTTGAGAGATTTTGAGACTGATCAGAAAAGTATGTTTACTGTTAGACAAAGCCCACCGTTACCTGTATCTTTGTCAATAATTTATAAAGCAGAAACTTTTCTGTGATTTAGTGTATTACATGTATGTACACGTAATATGACCGCCATTCTGAATTTTGACATTTAAATTTTTTACAGCTTTTCGTTTTTTAAGAGGTAGGTACATTGTATAAATGGATCTTTCTCAAAGTTCATATGCAGGTTCCTCTTGGTACTTATAGTTGTGCTATTTTGTTTTTTGGGCCAATCAGAAAAAAACAAATTGGCCGACCGATGGCCATCTTGGAATTAAGAAGGAAAGGGTAAACGATCCCACTTTTTAAGAGCAAAAGATTGTCTAAGGTGGGAACCAAGATTTTTCTGGGATCTATTGTTTAATGTTCATATAGAAATGTTGTGCTTACTATTAATGTGTTCTGATGCATGGGAGATTCTTTATCAGATGTCTTAAATGTTTATATGATATATAATTTATTAGCTCTCCGGGTCCGAAGGACCGAGGTGAGCTTATGCCATACCGTGGCGTCCATAGTCCGTCTGTCGTCCGTCTGTCGTCCGTCTGTCGTCCGTCTGTCGTCCGTCTGTCGTCCGTCTGTCGTCCGTCTGTCTGTCGTCCGTCAACAATTGTCCGTAACCACTGATAGGAAATCAACCTAATTTGGCAGGAAGCATCCTTAGGTGCCCAGGATTCAAAATTGTACTGATGGTGGGACTGACCCCCTAGGGGGCTTAGGGGCGGGGCCAAAAAGGTTATTTATCTATATCATGGTTTAAGCGACTTCTTCTCCATAACCACTGATTGGAAATCAGCCTTATTTGGTAGAAAGTATCCCTAGGTGCTCAGGATTCAAAATTAATGTTGGGACTGACCCCCTAGGGGGCTGAGGGGCGGGGCCAAAAAAGGTTATTTATCTATATCATGGTTTAAGCGACTTCTTCTCCATAACTACTGATTGGAAATCAGCCTTATTTGGTAGAAAGTATCCCTAGGTGCTCAGGATTCAAAATTGTACTAATGGTGGGACTGACCCTCCAGGGAGCTGAGGGGTGGGGCCAAAAAGAGTTATTTAGCTATATTCATATTAGCAACTTCTTCTCCATAACCACTGATTGTAAATCAACCATATTTGGCAGGAAGCATCCCTAGGTGCTCAGGATTCAAAATTGTACTAATGGTGGGACTGAACCCTCCCCACAGGGGACTGAGGGGCGGGGCAAGAAAGAAAAAATTTTACCAGGATTACCAAGATACCAATGTATCCAGGTGAGCGATACAGGACCTCTTGGCCCCTTGTATAAGATATGTTCTTAAGTTAATGAAAGATGTTGCATTTGGTTTTCTACACATGGCATCATATATTTTATGAGATATGATATAGAATGAAATTACATCCGTTTTCATTTATAACAGGAAAGATAGTACATGTGTTGTGTTTCCACCGGAGATCGGCCCTTCCATCTCCAAGTTACTTGTTAGACATTCTAACTCTGAGCTAAAGGGAAATTCCCTCTAGCTCGAAGCTAGAAGGCGACCTAAATCCTATGTACAATTAAAGTCTGCCACACTACTCCCCTCTTTTTAAATGTGTTTGCTTCTGAACACCACAAACCAGATACTAACTCCACTGTCATCACAGGAAGCCCCACGGACACCTTCTCAAAAGAGAATAGTGTGTCCACCGGGGATCGAACCCTCGATCTCCAGGTTCCTAGTCGGACGCTTTACTACTGAGCTAAAGGGAAATTCCCTCTAGCTGGAGGCTAGACGGCGACCTAAATCCTATGTACAATTAAAACCTGCCACACATTAATCATACTTTTAGATTGGTATGGTATGTGATTTGATTTTTTTTTTATTTGAACATATTTTATTGCTTTGAAACAATAGGATTGGGCACAAGTTATACCAACTTAAGAAAGCCCGCTCCTCAAATCGGTATGTGTACGTCATAATTCAAACTTTTATTACCTTACAATAATAAACATTTTTTCATTGAAACAAACCAATATATGTCGTTTCAACTTTGATCTGCAATTGCTCCATTAATTAATCGCGATCTTGCATTTCCAATTGGATATCGGGTGTGATTTTTTGCTTTGTTTCATTTTGTGTCTAACACACCAATACCGTTTATTTTAGTGCATATAATAAAATAAACACATTCACTTCCCTGTAAATGGATCATTATTCATTTGTAATAAAAATTGATATTTTAGTTAAATTGTTAAGCACTACAATTAATTAAATTATACATGTAGCTTTTTAATACAACTCGTCAATTATCTAAACAATTTGCGTGTTATTGGGTTTACTCTAAATACTTACGTAATCCCTATTCGGGAACCTTCTGATATTGAAACTTAGTAACCCATACAACAAAATCACTTCAATAGCTGTCGAAAAATACATACTATTGTTAGAAGTTTTAGTGTTTCAGTACTTTCAGTACTTTGATTTTTAATGGAGATTAGGATGTCACACTAAAATGGCTGAATGGGGGGCAACTTGGATTTTACCATTTAAAGTTTGTGATCACTATTTCTTGAGAAGTACTCGATGGATCTTCATAAAATTTCATATGTATGTTCTTCTCATTTAAGAAATACAAGATGGATTTGGAATTTGGCACTGATCAGAAAAACAAAACTCCTGACAAAGAGACCTTCTCTCAACTATCTAATTTTCAAGAGAAATTCATAGAACTAAGATTAAGTACATAAATGAAAGTTAAAAAAAAGGGAAAAGATCCATCTTTTTAAGAATGAATGAGAAATCATCAACAGTGGGCGCCAAGATCCCTCTTGGAACTCTTGTAAATGGAGATTAGGATGCAACACTAAGTAACTCATTTTTAATGGAGATTTGGATGCCATACAAAGTTAGCCCATGAATGATGGATTATTTTCATTACATTACTGAAGTAAAACACATTTACAATAAATTTGTGTTTAGACCTGTTTCCGAGCCGCAGTTGTTACCTGAAGGGAAATGTTGGTTATATATTGGCTTATATTTAAAGTCACTGAGTTTATTACAAATATTGCAACTATACATATTAGTTTTAATAACAATTGTTACACAACATGAAATTGTTTTTTAAAGAAATGGAAAAATAAGGTGGAAATCAATTGTCGCAGTTTGTTATCAAAATGTCCTTTGTTGGTGTTAAAGGATATTAATCAATAAAATTAGGAATATTGGAATTTTTGATATTTTGGAACTCATGAAGAAATTTATCAGTAAAAATATATATAAATTTTTATACTATGTATACTTAGGGAGGAGATGGAGGTGTTAATTACACCAAGAGACAGACAATTGAAAGAGAATTTAGAGAATGGGCAGGTCTCCAATCTTTAGAAACATTGTGAAGGCTTGATAAGAGACAGGTATGAGATGGACCGTTCAGTAAGGATTTGAGACAGGTATGAGATGGACCGTTCAGTAAGGATTTGAGACAGGTATGAGATGGACAGTTCAGTAAGGATTTGAGACAGGTATGAGATGGACCGTTTAGTAAGGATTTGAGACAGGTATGAGATGGACAGTTCAGTAAGGATTTGAGACAGGTATGAGATTGACCCTTCAGTAAGGATTTGAGACAGGTATGAGATGGACCGTTCAGTAAGGATTTGAGACAGGTATGAGATGGACTGTTCAGTAAGGATTTGAGACAGGTATGAGATGGACTGTTCAGTAAGGATTTGAGACAGGTATGAGATGGACCCTTCAGTAAGGATTTGGGTAAAAAATTTTCTCTTGACCTCTCCAGAATTTCCCACTTGTACAGGGATGGTGTAATAAGTAATGTAAAAAACACTAAAAGCTTGTCCAGACACCGGCCACTCATATCATAATGGTCGCCAATTCCTGTTAATCAAACTTCTAGGATAGACGCCATCAAGGAGGTTTGTTTTCCTGGTGGCTATTGTATTGGTGAAAGGGCAAAAAGTTTGCCAGCACAATGTGGAAAGGTTGGCTGTAAGTTTTCAATTTATACTTTACAGAGCTATCAGAGATTCTTGTAGGCGGTGATGCAATGTTTGTTGTCTGTCGTCTGCTCGTAAATTGCGCAATTTTTCTGCTTCACAGAACACATCAGGGGTTGATGGAAGAGTTCCAATCGAAATGATTGTTGGACCCCAACTTTAATGAATCTCGCTGAAGCCCCGTTTTATACTAGAAGCATTGATATTATAAGAGAGTTACGTTATCATATCTAAGAGATAGTTACTATGGCAACCTTGTTCAGGAAAATTTCCATTCTGAATCCATTGCTGACGATGTGATGGAAATTTGTCGAACACTTTCGTTTAAATATGATAGATGATCCCATTCTGAACCAAATCAGAGTCCCATCTACCAGGCCTACAGCTATCTGATCAGAACAGTTCTCCTACAGCTATCTGATCAGAACAGTTCTCCTACCGCTATCTGATCAGAACAGTTCTCTTACAGCTATCTGATCAGAACAGTTCTACTACAGCTATCTGATCAGAACAGTTCTACTACAGCTATCTGATCAGAACAGTTCTACTACAGCTATCTGATCAGAACAGTTCTACTACAGCTATCTGATCAGAACAGTTCTACTACAGCTATCTGATCAGAACAGTTCTACTACAGCTATCTGATCAGAACAGTTCTACTACAGCTATCTGATCAGAACAGTTCTACTACAGCTATCTGATCAGAACAGTTCTACTACAGCTATCTGATCAGAACAGTTCTACTACCGCTATCTGATCAGAACAGTTCTCTACAGCTATCTGATCAGAACAATTCTACTACAGCTATCTGATCAGAACAGTTCTACTACAGCTATCTGATCAGAACAGTTCTACTACAGCTATCTGATCAGAACAGTTCTACTACAGCTATCTGATCAGAACAGTTCTACTACAACTATCTGATCAGAACAGTTCTCTACAGCTATCTGATCAGAACAGTTCTCTACAGCTATCTGATCAGAACAGTTCTCTACAGCTATCTGATCAGAACAGTTCTCTACAGCTATCTGATCAGAACAGTTCTCTACAGCTATCTGATCAGAACAGTTCTCTACAGCTATCTGATCAGAACAGTTCTCTACAGCTATCTGATCAGAACAGTTCTACTACAGCTATCTGATCAGAACAGTTCTACTACCGCTATCTGATCAGAACAGTTCTCTACAGCTATCTGATCAGAACAATTCTACTACAGCTATCTGATCAGAACAGTTCTACTACCGCTATCTGATCAGAACAGTTCTACTACAGCTATCTGATCAGAACAGTTCTACTACCGCTATCTGATCAGAACAGTTCTCTACAGCTATCTGATCAGAACAATTCTACTACAGCTATCTGATCAGAACAGTTCTACTACAGCTATCTGATCAGAACAGTTCTACTACAGCTATCTGATCAGAACAGTTCTACTACAGCTATCTGATCAGAACAGTTCTACTACAACTATCTGATCAGAACAGTTCTCTACAGCTATCTGATCAGAACAGTTCTCTACAGCTATCTGATCAGAACAGTTCTCTACAGCTATCTGATCAGAACAGTTCTCTACAGCTATCTGATCAGAACAGTTCTCTACAGCTATCTGATCAGAACAGTTCTCTACAGCTATCTGATCAGAACAGTTCTCTACAGCTATCTGATCAGAACAGTTCCACTGTCAGACTGTCAGTCGCCATAAACATAAATGTGCACATTTTATTAGTCCACCATCATCAGATGGTGGGTTATTCAAATTGCCCTTCCTCTGTCGTCCATCCGTAAACAATTCTTGTTATCAATATTTCTTAAGAAATCCTTGATGGATTGTTCTCAGATTTAATTATTTACGGGTTCCCCTTGGTAAGATTTTGAGTTGGATTATGGTTTTGTTGACGCTTTGGTATTCTGTGATTTTTTTTTTGTTCAGTGGTTCGTTTTTTCTGACAGATCAGAAAAAAACAAATTGCAAACAGGCAGCCATCTTCAATTTGAAAGTAATAGTTTGTTATCGCTTATTAGGTCACCTGTGACTAAGTCAAAATTTTGAATTTCAGACCCCCCAGGTTTTCCCCTGGGAGGGGATGAAGTTTTCTATAGTTGATATAGGAAATTGACACTTTTGGATATATGTTAATTTTCGGTTGGAAATAATTGAAACGTAATTGGAATAATAACCAGGGCATAACTGTTTGATATTGCACATTGCAATTGGCTAAAATTTCAACAATCTTCTTATCCAGACCCAGATATGCTGGAATCAAATATGTTTCACTAATGGAATGGTCTTAAGGTGTTTTATAATAATTATGAATTTCATGCCCCCCCCCCCCTCCCCAGACTTCAGGTTACCCTCTGGGGAGGGATGAAGTTTACTATAGTTTGTATAGGAAAATGATACTTTTGATTTATAATGAATATATATTTCCAGTAAGAAATAATTCAAACTTGATTGGAATTACAACCATGAGATGACAGTTTGATATTGGAAGAATTTCGACTCTGGCCAACCCCTGGGCCCGGGGCTGTGGAGAGGGGCTCAAAAGGGTCAAATTGGCTTCTTCAGATGTTTATATCTTTTCACTGATGAACATTTTGTTATGACATTGTGAACCAAAGTTGTTTTAATTAAATAAGAAGTCAACTAATTTGATGTCTAGATCAAAGGTCAAATTTCATATCTTTTCACTGATGAACATTTTGTTATGCCGTTATGAAGCAATGTTGGTTGGAATAAAACAAGGAGTTAGGTGACCAAAAATGTCAAGGTCACCGGGTCAAAGGTCAGGTCATATTTTATATCTTTTCACTGATGAACATTTTGTTATGCCGTTATGAAGCAAAGTTGGTTGGAATTAAACAAGGAGTTAGGTGACCAAAAATGTCAAGGTCACCGGGTCAAAGGTCAGGTCATATTTTATATCTTTTCACTGATGAATATTTTGTAATGACATTATGAAGCAAAGTTGTTTGAATTTAACAAGGATTCAAATGACCAAAAATCAAGGTCACCGGCTCAAGTTTCAAGGTTAAATTTTATAGCTCTTTACTGATGAACATTTTGTTATGACATTGTGAAGAAAGTTGATCAGAATTAAGGAGTCACTTGACCCAAAGTCAAGGTCACTGAGTCAAAGAGGTCAAGTTCACTGATTGAAAGGTCAAGGAAACCGTTTGTAACTTTATTTTTTGAGAAATTAATTAAACAAAGATTAAAGTCAATGAGTTTGATTGTTGGGTTCAAAGCTCAAGGATCGATGATTTTGGGAGATATATAGATGTATATATGAGCATGCAGGGCCCTTTTTATACGCCTGTCAAAAATGACGGGACGTATTATGGTATGGCGTTGTCCGTCCGTCCATCCGTCGTAAACTTTTATTTGTCCGGAGATCTCCTCCTACAGTTTTCAACCATGACATAAAGTTGTGTTTTCCTGAATAACAGTTTGATTCGACAATATTTACAAGAGTTATGGCCCTTTGGGATGTAATTTTGGGCATTATGTAAAAAACGTCAGAACATTTATGTGTTATCTTCAATTCCTCTAAATTTTGGTATGGTACTTCGAAAAGCTATACTATTTAACATATATTACGAGTTTTGTTGAGTTATTTCAACTTTTCGCGAAACAGCATTGCCTAGTTTGATAAAGGCACATGTATAAAATGCATTTCTGTCGTAAACTGTTGTTTTGTCCAGAGATCTTCTCCTACAGTTTTCAACTGATATCTTTCAAACTTCATAGCCTTAATCATCATGACATGAAGTTGTGTTTTCCTGAATACCAGTTCAATTAGACAATATTTACTAGAGTTATGGCCCTTTGAAACTTCATATTTGATGCAATTTCAGGACTTCATATCTACCTGGTATTCTAGCTTGTTCAGGACTTCACATCTACTTGGTATTCTAGCTTGTTCAGGACTTCACATCTACTTGGTATTCTAGCTTGTTCAGGACTTCACATCTACTTGGTATTCTAGATTGTTCAGGACTTCACATCTACTTGGTATTCTAGCTTGTTCAGGACTTCACATCTACTTGGTATTCTAGCTTGTTCAGGACTTCAAATCTACCTGGTATTCTAGCTTGTTCAGGACTTCATATCTCCCTGGTATTCTGGCTTGTTCAGGACTTCATATCTACCTGGTATTCTGGCTTGTTCAGGACTTCACATCTACCTGGTATTCTGGCTTGTTCAGGACTTCATATCTACCTGATATTTTGGATTGTTCAGGACTTCATATCTCCCTGGTATTCTGGCTTGTTCAGGACTTCATATCTACCTGGTATTCTAGCTTGTTCAGGACTTCAGATCTACTTGGTATTCTAGCTTGTTCAGGACTTCAAATCTACCTGGTATTCTAGCTTGTTCAGGACTTCATATCTACCTGGTATTCTAGCTTGTTCAGGACTTCATATCTACCTGGTTTTCTAGCTTGTTCAGGACTTCATATCTACCTGGTATTCTAGCATGTTCAGGACTTCATATCTACTTGGTATTCTAGCATGTTCCTGGACTTCATATCTACCTGGTATTCTAGCTTGTTCAGGACTTCATATCTACCTGGTATTCTAGCTTGTTCAGGACTTCATATCTACCTGGTATTCTGGCTTGTTCAGGACTTCATATTTACCTGGTATTCTAGCATGTTCCTGGACTTCATATCTACCTGGTATTCTAGCTTGTTCATGACTTCATATCTACCTGGTATTCTAGCATGTTCCTGGACTTCATATCTACCTGGTATTCTGGCTTGTTCAGGACTTCATATCTACTTGGTATTCTAGCATGTTCCTGGACTTCATATCTACCTGGTATTCTAGCTTGTTCAGGACTTCATATCTACGTAGTATTCTCTTGAATTCACCTATTCTTAAAAAGCATTTGCACTTATTTGGACTAGTTTATACACAGGACACAATATCTATTAAACAATTGATAAGAAATTATATCCAATCGAATGAGCTAATTCTCAGGTAGAATTTACAAGCTTAGTTTTAACTAAGGGAGATGGATATGTACGAGCTTAGGATTAACTAAGGGAGATGGATATGAACGAGCTTAGGATTAACTAAAGGAGATGGATATGAACGAGCTTAGGATAAACTAAGGGAGATGGATATGAACGAGCTTAGGATTAACTAAGGGAGATGGATATGTACGAGCTTAGGATTAACCAAGGGAGATGGATATGAACGAGCTTAGGATTAACTAAAGGAGATGGATATGAACGAGCTTAGGATTAACTAAGGGAGATGGATATGAACGAGCTTAGGATTAACTAAGGGAGATGGATATGGACGAGCTTAGGATTAACTAAGGGAGATGGATATGAACGAGCTTAGGATTAACTAAGGGAGATGGATATGAACGAGCTTAGGATTAACTAAGGGAGATGGATATGAACGAGTTAAGGATAAACTAAGGGAGATGGATATGAACGAGCTTAGGATTAACTAAGGGAGATGGATATGGACGAGCTTAGGATTAACTAAGGGAGATGGATATGAACGAGCTTAGGATTAACCAAGGGAGATGGATATGAACGAGCTTAGGATTAACTAAGGGAGATGGATATGAACGAGCTTAGGATTAACTAAGGGAGATGGATATGAACGAGCTTAGGATTAACTAAGGGAGATGGATATGAACGAGTTAAGGATTAACTAAGGGAGATGGATATGAACGAGCTTAGGATTAACTAAGGGAGATGGATATGAACGAGCTTAGGATTAACTAAGGGAGATGGACATGAACGAGCTTAGGATTAACCAAGGGAGATGGATATGAACGAGCTTAGGATTAACTAAGGGAGATGGATATGAACGAGTTAAGGATTAACTAAAGGAGATGGATATGAACGAGCTTAGGATTAACTAAGGGAGATGGATATGGACGAGCTTAGGATTAACTAAGGGAGATGGATATGAACGAGCTTAGGATTAACTAAGGGAGATGGATATGGACGAGCTAAGGATTAACTAAGGGAGATTGATATGGACGAGCTTAGGATTAACTAAGGGAGATGGATATGAACGAGCTTAGGATTAACTAAGGGAGATGGATATGGACGAGCTTAGGATTAACTAAGGGAGATGGATATGGACGAGCTTCGGATTAACTAAGGGAGATGGATATGGACGAGCTTAGGATTAACTAAGGGAGATGGATATGGACGAGCTTAGGATTAACTAAGGGAGATGGATATGGACGAGCTTAGGATTAACTAAGGGAGATGGATATGAACGAGCTTCGGATTAACTAAGGGAGATGGATATGGACGAGCTTAGGATTAACTAAGGGAGATGGATATGGACGAGCTTAGGATTAACTAAGGGAGATGGATATGTACAAGCTTAGGATTAACTAAGGGAGATGGATATGGACGAGCTTAGGATAAACTAAGGGAGATGGATATGAACGAGCTTAGGATAAACTAAGGGAGATGGATATGAACGAGCTTAGGATTAACTAAAGGAGATGGATATGGAAGAGCTTTGGATTAACTAAGGGAGATGGATATGAACGAGCTTAGGATAAACTAAGGGAGATGGATATGAACGAGCTTAGGATTAACTAAGGGAGATGGATATGGACGAGCTTAGGATTAACTAAGGGAGATGGATATGGACGAGCTTAGGATTAACTAAGGGAGATGGATATGGACGAGCTTAGGATTAACTAAGGGAGATGGATATGGACGAGCTTAAGATAAACTAAGGGAGATGGATATGAACGAGCTTAGGATTAACTAAAGGAGATGGATATGAACGAGCTTAGGATAAACTAAGGGAGATGGATATGAACGAGCTTAGGATTAACTAAAGGAGATGGATATGAACGAGCTTAGGATTAACTAAGGGAGATGGACATGGACGAGCTTAGGATTAACTAAGGGAGATGGATATGTACAAGCTTAGGATTAACTAAGGGAGATGGATATGAACGAGCTTAGGATTAACTAAGGGAGATGGATATGAACGAGCTTAGGATAAACTAAGGGAGATGGATATGAACGAGCTTAGGATTAACTAAAGGAGATGGATATGGACGAGCTTTGGATTAACTAAGGGAAATGGATATGAACGAGCTTAGGATAAACTAAGGGAGATGGATATGAACGAGCTTAGGATTAACTAAGGGAGATGGATATGGACGAGCTTAGGATTAACTAAGGGAGATGGATATGGACGAGCTTAGGATTAACTAAAGGAGATGGATATGGACGAGCTTAGGATTAACTAAGGGAGATGGATATGGACGAGCTTAGGATTAACTAAGGGAGATGGATATGGACGAGCTTAAGATAAACTAAGGGAGATGGATATGAACGAGCTTAGGATTAACTAAAGGAGATGGATATGGACGAGCTAAGGATTAACTAAGGGAGATGGATATGGACGAGCTTAGGATAAACTAAGGGAGATGGATATGAACGAGCTTAGGATAAACTAAGGGAGATGGATATGAACGAGCTTAGGATTAACTAAGGGAGATGGATATGAACGAGCTTAGGATTAACTAAGGGAGATGGATATGAACGAGCTTAGGATTAACTAAGGGAGATGGATATGGACGAGCTTAGGATTAACTAAGGGAGATGGATATGAAATCATGATTGATCATCAAGAGTCGGTTATTTTGTTATAGCACAAAAGAAAGTAAAGACTGTACTGCCTCGCATCATGAGACATAATTTCACGCTTCGTTATCATACATGAAAATAAGTCAAGGACTGAAAAGTTCCGCAGGGTTGAGACCTGAAGCCATTACAGGAGAAACTTATTCAGTAGATATTGTGCAAGTAGATTAAAATGTTACAGCACCGTATCATTATTTCCCGTTTAAGGCATCAATCAACACAGCGATACGGCCCAACAGTCTGTTTTATGGCCTGACCCTCCTTTGGCTGCAGCCATATTGATCTCTGTCGAGGCTTAGCGTGGAGATGTCGGTGTGATTGACACGACGGGGCCATTAGGACTAAATAGGGGCGGAAGGTCTCGTCATTTCCCGTCTTACTCACAGTGGTAAAACCTTTCATGTCAGTTTCTTATTCCAAGCTTTAGAAAGACAATTAGTTTTGACTTAATTGCTATTCTCATTCTTCTTTTGATCAGATTTGCATATTTTGTTAATTGGAACTTCATGTTTAAGGGGGAGGGGGAGATTTTATAAATGCTATTTTTAGGTCACCTGAGATGAAGTCTCAAGTGACCTATTCCAATCACTTTCTGTCCGCGCCGTGCTTCAACTTTTTTACATTTTCAACTTCTTCTCCAGAACTGGGGATGGAATCTTTTCAAACTTGGCCAAAATGATCCTTAGTTGATGAGGATTCAGATTTGTAAAATTGGGATTCCTGCCCCTACTCCAGCGGCCAGGGCCCCAAAAAGAAATTATACAAAATTTCAAAAATGTTCTTCTAGGCAGACTCATAGACTACAGTCTATTTCTCTACATGGATAGAAAGATCATCATGGGTTTTAGTTAATTTGTAAATTTCAGTACCCCTGGGCTATCATATACCAATCAGAGAGGGTCACTTTAAAGTTTACTGTAGTTTAATTATATTGAGAAATAACACTTTTGGGTATGTTTTGTCCATATTCTTTTAGGAAACCATTCCTACTTCGTGAGAATCATTTCAAAAGTTTTAGAATTCTTTTCCTGTAATGGCATGACAAATGTTATATTTCACCTAGTTAACATGTTGATTTCATCATTAAAACTGAGCTTCCATACCTATAATATTTCTGTGACCGCTAAGGCCCTTGGGCCTCTTGTTGATGTTTGCATGATCAACACATTACAACTGACATAGAAGAAACTACAGGTATCACACCGTCAGCTAGCTTATCATACATCCCATAATATCAGAACAGATCAGAGTTCCAAGGTCGTAGAAGCATGATATTTGACTGAAAGGTTCCTTGGATGAAGCCGAACAAATTTGGTTAAAGGAAATTACCTTGACCTATATTGAAGGTCACAGGGGGTCAAATCTGTTAAAACCTTTAAAACAACTTCTTCTGATTAACCAAAAGGTTAAATATCTTTAATGTTTCTAATATCAGTTAACATAAACTAAATCTATAAATATAGTGGGTTATTAGGATTGATTTTTTGCTTAAAGTTTTGCTGAAAGTTATGTATATTGGGCCTTTAAGTAAAAAGTGCTGGTATTTTGTTAAAATACGATAACAGGAATTTTTGGTGGGAATGTTACAATGCATGGGTAAAGCAGTGGGACAACACTTCAAATTACTTCTGTTAACATTTCGGTGCAAAACTATTTCACTGCAATTTGAAATTTGATTTCTGATCAGTCATGCCCTAATTTGATTGCTCACGACATTGACGGCCAGTCAAACTAAATATTGTTTTCGAACTTGTAACGGGATTATCTCAGCCAAGGGATAGAAACATTCGAAAAGCTCTTGAGAATGACTGAGGAGGAAGAAGAAGAGAAATTTCTCATCAGTTGTAATGCTGTGTATAAATGTATGCCAGTGAAGATTTGTGCATTCACAAAATCTGTCTTTGACACAAATTGGTTTTAATCAATTAGACGAATAATCTTCTATCAAATCCAATTTCTCAATGTGCTGCAACCAGTTTCATCCATTGGGAATTGGTGATTGAAAAAGATGTTTAAAATCAAATCAAGATTTAATACATTTTTTTTAAAACTCAACAGTAGCTTGAGGGGTGAGTCAAGCTCCTAGATTCCATGGTTCACTGTCCATCCATCAACTTTTCCTCAATCAATCGGTACAAATCGAAAACAGCTGAAAAGTAATCAGTAAAATGTGTTATCCCTGGACTATTAACAGGTGTCACAGGGCAGTTCTGTTGTATTATACTTATACAGTAAAATGTGGTATCCCTGGGCTATTAATAGGTGTCACAGGGCAGTTCTGTTGTATTATACTTATACAGTAAAATGTGTTATCCCTGGACTATTAACAGGTGTCACAGGGCAGTTCTGTTGTATTATACTTATACAGTAAAATGTGTTATCCCTGGACTATTAACAGGTGTCACAGGGCAGTTCTGTTGTATTATACTTATACAGTAAAATGTGTTATCCCTGGACTATTAACAGGTGTCACAGGGCAGTTCTGTTGTATTATACTTATACAGTAAAATGTGTTATCCCTGGACTATTAACAGGTGTCACAGGGCAGTTCTGTTGTATTATACTTATACAGTAAAATGTGGTATCCCTGGACTAATAACAGGTGTCACAGGGCAGTTCTGTTGTATTATACTTATACAGTAAAATGTGTTATCCCTGCACTATTAACAGGTGTCACAGGGCAGTTCTGTTGTATTATACTTATACAGTAAAATGTGTTATCCCTGCACTATTAACAGGTGTCACAGGGCAGTTCTGTTGTATTATACTTATACAGTAAAATGTGTTATCCCTGGACTATTAACAGGTGTCACAGGGCAGTTCTGTTGTATTATACTTATACAGTAAAATGTGTTATCCCTGGACTATTAACAGGTGTCACAGGGCAGTTCTGTTGTATTATACTTGCCTAAATCAACTTTTATGATAAAGATTGAAACTATGAAAAACCAGGCGAGACTATTATCACCAGATGGTTTGTTCTATAACGTTTTAGTCCGGTCTTCAAGGTGATAAACATAGACATATAATATGGTCAATATATATATATTTTTTTGCTTTTGCTTTTTATGTTGAGAGCTTTGCGCTATAAAGTTTTATATGCTTCTTTTGTAGTAGTTACCACGGATGCGTGCAATTTATCATTGTGCTAATTTGCCAAAAAGTGACAATGTGCTAAAATTTGATTGTGCCAAATTAAGTACACTTCCTGGTACTCTTCAAATTAACACCCTTAAGTTCAAGGTCATGGAAGGCAAGGTCAAAGGTCAGATCTTCACCATGTCTCTTCACCATGTCTTGGGTAAACTTCACAGAAGTTTCTTTGATTGTGGTCAGAAAGATTCTTGCTTACAGTACTTATATATTCATTTCTGTATCAGATATGTCAACAATTGTTTGAAAGGATTCAAGATCAATTATTGTAATGTTTATTCAAATTCCTCGGTGTCTACATTGTAGCTGGTAAGATTGTTACCAAACCTTTGTCTGGATCATACACAAAAAGTCCTGACTAAGAATATCAAAAGTCCTGACTAAGAATATCAACGAACGTCTACATTGAAAGAGATTGTCGTCTGAGCCCAAGTATTTTGATCACTTGATCTCTCTGAAGAAACAAAACCAGGAGACTGGTTACTTTCTCCAGGGTGAGAGGTCCTTTTCTCTTACCCTCGACAGGGATGTCCACAATTTTACCAGTGTCAGGTTTCTTATCTCACCCTGGGGTTGAGACAAGCTACACATGCTCCTTGCACATTTTCAACAATTGTATGACATCATTTGAATAGTACCATCGATGAGGTCCTGCAACAATGTTATTACCGTAATTTCTCGCGTATAGTGCGCACTCGCGTATAGTGCGCAGGTACTTTTTGGGGTCCAAAAATAAAAATAAAAATATCTTTGGGGGGGGGGGGGGGGGGGGAATTTTTGTGGAAAAAAAAACGTCAAGTCGGAATGATAGCACCAACCAGGTAAGTCGCCATTAAAGGTTATATAAACAAACACCTTTGAATAGGAAACTTTGAAAACATAACACAATGCCTCGTAATTAATTAGACTTGACATTGATTGACACCTCGCGCGAGTTACGGTGAAGATCTGTTGACACCAGCGAAGGCACTGGCCCAATATAGATAATTGAAATAAACGATGTTTTCACGGCAATATCATTCATAAATTATTCAATTAAATCTTACATAAGACTTAATCTTCCAGGTTTTCTATAAAATAAACAATTTTGGGGTCTCTGTTCGTCTAGACATCGATAGAGTCGGCAGTGTATTGGGTTGACGGGTGTACTAAAAGCAGTCACTCAATCAGGTCCGACGAGGACCGCATACAGCCAAATTTGTTTGATATAAAAACACAAACCCTTTGTGATTTCAGCATTTTTTCTTTGAAAAGAAAATATGGATATTTATTGGATTGTTTTGAGTCCCTAAACGTTTATTTTCCAAACTCTAACTGTTATTGTTACCAGTTCAACTCGCTTGTTTGCGACTCTATTTGTTACTGTCGGGTATTAATATTACGCGACCTTCACTCTTTGCAATACACAAACCGGCGAACTTCCAAGTCGTTCTTGACACATTTCTACCATCAGGATTGAATTGTACAGTATGATTTTACACAAGAACAGCATTTTTAACATCAGAGTGCTAACAACGATCTAATTCTTTGGTATATTTCACTATATGCCTTGTGATAATGTAGCGTCGATCCAATCTCGACCTGAAAGTTCAGGCTACTTTCCTCAAGTTTATTTATCAGATCCTATCGTATTTTATGGCTTTTATAATTGCAAGTTTTCGTGGTTGTAAAAAGATAATGCAAATCAGGAATTATTTAACAATATATCAACTGTTAACTACCGCGAGGATAATTCAGGTTATTCTGAAAATCTCAGAAAAATTAACGATACATGATCGCGACCAAGTCAAGGTTTTTGCTTGTTCTTGCGTATAGTGCGCACCCCACCCCCTTCTTGACGCTTTCGATTTTCCCTAAAAAAGTGCGCACTATACGCGAGAAATTACGGTATGTCACGCCAACAGTTCATTGAATTGATGTAGGGTCAATATTGTGCCTTGAGAGTGAGGTGGGGATCTCGATCGACACCCTCAGGATAAGATTCTTAAGCTGCCCAACACTTGGCAAGCCTTGTGTTTGGTAACTTAAGAGTCTTACCCCTCGGGTTGAGATCCCCCTGTCTCACCCCAAGGGGGTGAAATCTTTTAACTCAACCGATTCTTAAGTCTTGGCAACTTGGCTTCATGTTTTACCCCCAAGTTGAGACCCCCCAATCTCGCCTTCAAGGTGGCGACAGATTCTACGACCTAGTGACCTCCCTTTATACTGCTGATGAAGCCGCTGGTCACTTGACATTAATTAATTGATTAGGATAATTAAGCTAATCAGTGTCACAGTTCAAGGTGATTAGAATAATTAAGCTAATCAGTATCATATGTCAAAGTACTTGAATAATTTGTCCCCCTGGGAATGCGGGAATTTGTCCCGCAAGTCAATGTTCCAATTAATACAGGCTAATAATTTAATGAATTTAAATGTGGTTACGCCTCACCATCGAACTTAAGAAATATTAAAAGCATTTCATCCAGTTGTATCTCTCTCTGGGAGTTTGTTCTAAGGGACAAACATATCCCTCTGAGATAGGTCAAGGGGTTCACATATACATGTCAAAATCATGGCAATAGTGTAACATGCAGGCCATCAACCATCCAACTACTGACCACGCTCGCAGTTGCTTAGCTATCTTGATCTGATCCTGGGGATATACTGCCTGACTGGAAAAGCTAGCTGTACAGAAAGGCAATATTTTCCCCACGTGTACTTAGCTGGCCATGACAGCAACAACAGGGGATGATGGGATCTCAAATATGTCAACGTGTATGGCCTTAAAGAGAATTTAGTGTCGCAATACATTTTTTTTTTTAATTCTTGATTTGTTTTTCATCAAAGTAATAGATATCTGATTTAAAACATCTATTGATGAATATATTGCTTGCTTCACAAACACAGTTATTTCCTTCTAATAATGAAGCACAAAGTCACACTGGGATATTGTAACCACTAACAAAATTAAAACTTCTAAATTACTTTCCCTAGATTTATAGTCAATTATTTTGCAGCTGCACAGAAAAACTATAAAGACATTTTTTTTTAGGATAACTTTTCAGTTTGATTTAATCTTTGTGTTGTCTGCAAATTTTGACATATAAGGGATATTAATTGTCCAGCCATAACACATCGTCAGCGACACCATACAGGTTGAATTCCAGACAAAGGATTTATCAGATTGTCCTGAGACGTATTTGGTATGCAAACAATCAAATTCCCTTCACTCAAACTTAATGCTTGGCTTAATTGATGCAAATTCAATAGGATAAACTGTATCCTGTTTTAGTGTCTCTTAATCTCTAAACATTCAGTCCCAAATTGCGTGTGGTGTGGGTTCCAGAATCCTGGCAGTTATGGGTGTAACTCGTACAACCGGAGAGATTCCAGGTCCCCCTTCACCCTTAGGGCAGGGGTTCCAACCCGAGACTCAGACAGGCCAGTTTGGTCAATCCTTGGGTCACTCCCAACCCATGGGACTTCCCTGCCCTCCGGTGTTTGGGCCCTACGCTTCCCCCTGTGGAATCCGTGGGGCATGGTCTCACTCTCGCAGCAGCGATATGGTGGGTTGTTGGTTACCCCTCCCCTGCATACCTCTTCTTCATGGGCCTTTAGCTCTCAGAGCACATCAATGTGTTGGGAATGAGAGCGGTTTTACTGGCTCTGCAATGTCTTCGAGAGATGCTGCAGTCGCAAGTCCTATGTCTGGCCACGGAAAACTCACGTTTTGCGTGCTCTGGCTATCAAGGTTCTTCTGCTCTGTCACAAGATGCAATAGACAGGGTGTTAGCCGAAACCCTCCATGTCCCAGGCTTGGGACAGACCTTATGTAGATCTGTTTACTGTCAGTTGCCAACCTAAGTCTCGCTGGTCCCCGATCCAAGGCTTGGGCAGTAGAGGCTCTCTCTCTCTGGATTGGAGCGGGATGAGTGCTTACACAAACACGCTGGCTTCCCAGCCGAGATCAGCTTCAGCAACCTCTGCTTTATGCAGTATCTTTGCTTTTCATGGCAGACTGGAGGCAGGCACAGCCCCTTCCTTGTCAGCCTTGATCAGGGGTTTTGGTCTAGACAGACCCAGGGTCAGGCAGCTTGCTCCTCAATGGAATATGGCATTAGTACTAGATTCCTTAAACAACTTCTTCTGAAATGCAGATAGGCCCAGTGACATGAAATTTGGCTGGTAGCTTTCATGGAAGGAGTTGAACAAAGTTTACAAAAAAAGAAAAAACACATTGACCTACCCTAAGGTCACAGGTGTCAAATATCTTGAAATACTGTCAGGCATAGATGAAAAGGAACAAAGTTTGCAAAAAAAAAGAAAAAAATGACCTTGATCCATATTCAAAGTCACAGGGGTCAAATCTGTTAAAACATTTAAACAACTCTTTCTGATTAACAAGAAAGTCTAGAAGTATGATATATGGTTGTAGGGTTCCTTAAATGAAGCCTGACAAAGTTTGCAAAAAGAAATGACCTTGACCCATATTCAAGGTCACAGGGGTCAAATCTGTTCAAACTTTAAACAACTTCTTCTGATTGATGAAAATGCCTAGAAGTTTCTTCTGAATGCCAAAATGCCTAGAGACATGATATTTGGCTTTTAGCTAAGGAAAATCCACCTTCAAATGTAAAGTTACGAACATTGTCAGACTCGGATACTATGAACATCCTATTTTGTTGTAGGAGTGTGGATAACGTTCACTAGGCTAGTACCCGAGTACTGTTAGAATATTTCCTGATATTTACACATGCTTTAGAACTCTGCAGTCTAACATTTACATGTACTGGAGAACATAAACTTGAGATCATTGTCTGATATTTACACATGCTTTAGAACTCTGCAGTCTAACATTTACATGTACTGGAGAACATAAACTTGAGATCATTATCTGATATTTACACATGCTTTACAACTCTGCAGCCTAACATTTACATGTACTGGAGAACATAAACTTGAGATCATTATCTGATACTTACATATGCTTTAGAATTCTGTAGCCTAACATTTACATGTACTGGAGAACATAAACTTGAGATCATTATCTGATATTTACACATGCTTTAGAACTCTGCAGCCTAACATTTACATGTACTGGAGAACATAAACTTGAGATCATTATCTGATACTTACACATGCTTTAGAACTCTGTAGCCTAACATTTACATGTACTGGAGAACATAAACTTGAGATCATTATCTGATACTTACACATGCTTTAGAACTCTGTAGCCTAACATTTACATGTACTGGAGAACATAAACTTGAGATCATTGTCTGATATTTACACATGCTTTAGAACTCTGTAGCCTAACATTTACATGTACTGGAGAACATAAACTTGAGATCATTATCTGATATTTACACATGCTTTAGAACTCTGTAGCCTAACATTTACATGTACTGGAGAACATAAACTTGAGATCATTATCTGATATTTACACATGCTTTAGAACTCTGTAGCCTAACATTTACATGTACTGGAGAACATAAACTTGAGATCATTGTCTGATATTTACACATGCTTTAGAACTCTGTAGCCTAACATTTACATGTACTGGAGAACATAAACTTGAGATCATTATCTGATATTTACATGTGTGAGAATAATAATGCCTGAGATTTTCCTGGTTGAGAACAATATCTGAGAGATTTACATACAAGTTAGAACAAAAAGATTGATATCAACTATTTTGAAAAAGGACTTGATCGAGTTTTACAGTCTGTTAAGAACACTGTGTGAAATTGTTTTGCATTGTGTTTCAACATTTGACCTTGGTTTATACTGTGTTTTTGAATATGTTTCTGAGAACTGTTTTAGATTAACAGACTTTTGAACATTGTTAGATAATATTAATAATTCTTCATACAACTTAGATTGTGCCTGTAATTTCTTGAATCTTGACCGACCAATATATCTCAGCTACAATATATGCTTTAGATAAAAAACAACTGATAACTTCAATTGATTTCATGAAGTAAATATTGACTAGATTCATAGTATACGTACATGACATGGCCATAAGAGTTAAAGTATGACAGAATGCCTTTTATTTATGTACTATCTATGGAATGTAAATAATTCGTTTGTAAAGTGAAAAGTATAAAGAAAACTTAAAATACTTCCTAAATCCATGTAGATATTCAATCTGAAAGCAGGGTAATACTTCATAATTTTGTTATCTTGTATGTTTTTCTAAATGAAAAAAATATGTATTTAATAAGCTTACCTTAGTAAATATATCTATGAGAGTAACCGGTTTATTGAGAGTAGAATACTCATGAGGCATTAGATTGGAACTTCACTACCCCAGCATTTAAGTAGGATGGCCATGATCAACTGTGTTAATCAGTGATTGTTACAACTCTACAACTGTTTGAATTTGAAATTGTATCTGGAACACTGAAATACTGTATACAATGTTATATATGTACGCTATAGAACATTTCTTTGTATATTCGTTTGAATCCACATTTTACATTTCATTAACTTTTCTTTCCCATTTCCAAACATCCCAAAAAAGCCTTCTTTAGTACTTCCAGTACTTTGATTGTGAAGATGTTAAAAATCATCAATACCAATAGAAAATCATCTGAATTATTTCAGAGTTCTCCACGCTATATACCACATTGTGGTGGTGCAGTAGGGCCATATTAGTGAACTATAGCCTAGTTAACCTGTAAAAGATGACCTTTCTGAACCTATTGGGTTAATGGCGATTGTTGGGATGGACTTACATGTGTCATCCCAGACGGGTACCTAGAGAGATATAGACGACCATAAAGTCATATATATTATGTACATTTTATTTACTTCAACTTTCACCTTTAACACCGTTGATTACAGTTTTATCACCAAGGAGCAAGCATAATTTCAACGGGAGCTGTTGTACTCTTAATGTTTGATGAAAGTATGCTGGCAATAGACACCATACATGTATATATAGCTAAATGAAAGATGCATCATTAAGACTGTTGGAATGCTTGTCTAATTTTCTCTGTTCACAAAGGTCAAACAGACATTCAGTTTGTACAGTTATGAGTGTATTAAGTGTACATCTAATTGTCAAACTTAAAGACTACTTTTACAGAACAGTTGGAAGGATTTTTGACAAAATTTGGCATGGTAGGGATGGACCTTAAAGAGGCAATTTAGTGAAGTTTGTTTACTTTGTTATAATATCGCTAGATATTGTATAAAATTGAAGTTCTGTTTTCGTTATGAACTAACTCATACCGATATTTTGACAAAAGCTGATGCTTTCCGTTCGTTTTTTAATTAATAATAAAGAAATCCTTAATCGTCTAACCAGACAAATAATATGTATAACAGACCTATGTTTACAAACATCTCTAAGCCTTTTGATCTTTACGAGCATGTGCAGACCTGTCTTGTAGATGTAAATACATGACTTCCAAAGTCAAGTGACGAGCTATCAAGACTGATAAATAGAGAATATTACATGGCCATTTCCATATCAGACGTTGTATCAACCTGAGATCCCAATACCCCTGTGAAAGCGAGTTCATCAAATCATGAACTGTTCATGAACTACATGAACTGTTCATGAACTGTTCATGAACTGTTCATGAAAAGTTCACATCACGAGTTCATGAACTTATGTTTGTAAACATGTTCATGAATAGTTCATGAACAGGTCATGGATATTTTTGTTAATGAACTATTCATAAATTTCGTTCTTTAACTGTTCATGAACTGTTCATGAACTGTTCATGGTGAATTTAAATTCATAAACAGTTCATGAAAAGTTCATCAGATCCAGGTCATAAATTAAAACTAAGATATTTTAGTTCATGAACTATTCATGAAAAAATCATCAGACCATAATACACTTGTTTAGTGTTTACATTAAAGTGGAAAATAATGTATAATTAAATATATATATATATATATACTATATCAACATGCATATGTTAAGTGTAAGACTTACTTAATATTGGGTGGTAGCTACTGTAAATAATAGTAGCTACAAATGTATATATTATATCTGATATGTTTTTGAAGTAAATATCTCACATCAATGTCAATTTGTGAGCACAAACATTAATACATCTGAATGTCACATTAACTGAAATGCCTTATTTAAAAATTGCATGTCCATGATGATTTGGCATTCTGACAACAAAAGCTTCTCCTTGTGGGTCTGTGCTGATGTATACTAAAGTGTCTAGAAGTTTCTCCGCAGGAACAACGTCTACAGAAGTTGAAGTTTTAATGCAGACCAAATGCTTCCCAGCTTGAAGTCCAGAAAGTGATATTTCAGCTGCTCTTTCAAATGCCTTAACAACAGCATAGACATTGTCATCAGACAACAGCAGAAACTGTGTAACAGATCCTATTTTGTTTGAATCATACAACACAACATTGCAAACTCGACGCTGCATTCTTGAGTAGAGTGACGAGTAAAACTTCTTGTTGTTGACACTGATTCTAGCTGCCCTTCTAATTTCACCCACAAGATGGATTCCTGGTAGCCTTTCTACAATACTGTTGTCCAGGTCATGTGGTTTAACATTTTTGAGGGCACCAGCAACAGCACAATTAGCAGCCTCATGGGTGATTTTCCATCCAGTGTTTCTTCTTTGAGGCAATCCTTTTCTACGGATGCATGATTGTGCTTGGTTGTAGCGCATCACCTGTTTCAGTACAACACCAGTTCCATGGACCGATTGCAGCAGCATAGCATTGGCGTCTTCAAATGGAAAACAACTCCAAGCCCAAATAGGGCCCCAAAGTCGAACATAAGCTGCCAAATGGACACCAGCATTGTGAACATTGAGTCCACAAGACCCTCTGCCATACAATTCCTCAAAGGATGAATAGAAGGAATTCATGAGGCAGTCTGCCCTTTCCAAAGATAATTGGGTTATCTTGTCACCAAGTAGGATATAGACTGCCTCTGAAAAACTGGCCAGACTTTCCATGTACTCCTCTTCCAGAAATCCATTAAGGCATGGGATGGCATAATACAATAGCCATGCTTGCAATTCTGTTGCCTTGAAATGGTTGTAGTGATTCTCAATATCACGCAGTAGCCTTTCGATGCTGTCTGGAGGTTTTATATTTTGCATTCTTTTGGAGATTGTCTTCAAGTGTTTTCCAATAAAATACTTCTGTTTGCTTTCCGAAGGAGAAAACCACTTGTGTAGCAAAGTCTTGGTGATGCCCAAAAGGATTCCGTGCATATAATCAGGAACGGTTCCTTTTACAACATCATAGGACTGAAGTGTTGCAAGTCCTGACATCCCCTTGAATCCTTTGATTCTGTTTTTGTCTGTTCCTCCTTGCATATGTACTATTACATCTTGATGTTTCCTTAATTGACACCGAGAATCCATACTCTTATAAGGATAGCATCTGGCATTTCCTTTTCCTTGTTTAACAACAACACCTGGTTCCTCGCAAGTAATACAGGCTTCGGAGCCATTAAAGTAGGTCATGTTTAAAACACCTGCTTTTGCTGGGAGATCAACAATTCCGCATACCACAGCAAGTCGAACATTGAAAAGAGTGTTGTTTAACTGTACCTCCACTCCATCATTGTACAATTTGTTCATGTCTTGGCTGAAAACATCCATATACTGTCTAAATGGTGGCTTACCCTTTCCCTGCCATATTCCAACCAGCAGCATGTTGTCACGAGCAAACCTCATGGCAGGACTTAATTCGTTGATTGCAAGAAAGATTGGCCATAATTCAATTTTTGATGAAGAATAGAGGTTTACTCCATCTGTGTTGAAGATGGCTGTCAGATTATGAGCAGTTTGTGAAAGGAAACCTTCATCACACAGCATTTCCTGATAAGCATTTCCATCAGATATATCTGTAATAATGTCTGATCCCTTGTTCTCATGTGCCAATATTTTGTTTTTCTCTATATTTGTCCAAATACCTGAAAAAAACAAAAGAATGAATATTCTGAGTATGAATTCTGAAAGACAGAATATTTGCCAATAATTGGATGACTAGATTAAAACTAATTTCATAAAAAATTCAAAACACAATGTCACAAATTCATAAAAAAAAAGCACTCCAATGAGTGTCAAAGAGCTAGCAAACATTTAGTATTTAATATCACAGGTTTCTTGATAAAAGTAACAAATAAAAATAACATGTAATTTCATCATGTGGGGGAGATATGTATAGATATTTCAGGAGTGTGAATATCAATGTTATTTACTTTTATTTATCAATGGTATATTAAGTAATTCCAATACCACAAATGCTTATTGGCGATGGGTGCTTAATTTTGCAACTGGTGAAAACCAGGACATAGAGCAGTCCATGTGATTGTTAACTAACAAAGAGGCCAATGGGCCTTAATGGTCACCTGTGTTCTGATATATATATATATACGACAAATTGGCCCTGCATAATGGCCTCTTGGTAATCAATTAAGTCATTCAAAGATTTCAGCTTATTTAACCTGTTACCTTGAATGAAGGTCGTCTCAGGTGACCTAAAAAGCCAATTGTCTTTATAGTTTCTTTACATTGGGGGCTAGTCCAAATTCAAAATGTATGTAACTCACCAGGCGTTTGTAGCAGATTGATCAGCTGTTGCCTTGTGTCGGCAATCACAAAACATTGTCTTGGCTGTCGTCCTTTCTTTTGTTGACTGGACAGGGGTCCCTTATAGCGCAGTCCTTCGCAGTTTACTGTACTACATCTGAACTTATCTGTATCATCTGGAAAAACTTCGTTGCACAAAACACAATAATGTACTTCTTGAACAGGGCTTAAGTCGATGTGTGAAAGTATGTTTCCCAAGTCCAGAATAGAAAGTTCCTTTGAGTCTGGAAACAAATCTACCATGGTACTTTTTATAGTACCAAGGATATCCTTGCATGCACTGGCAGCAAGATTGTTTCGTAGGAAGCAAGAAAGAATTGTCAAAGCTTGAATATCTTTTTCTTTGAAGCAAGTTTCTTCATTTGACATTTCATTTGACATTAATATTTCATCCTCGTCATTACTTGACAAAGAACAAGTACTTGTACTAAGATCATCGTCACTGGTACTAAGATCATCATCACCAGTACTAAGATCACATGAAGCTGAATCACTGACACTATCCGACAGGCTTAGTGAAACACAGTCTGACATGTCAATTGATATTTCCTGATCACTTCCTCCGATATCAGTTTCTGAACTATACAGATCTTTATGTGGTGCATGTTCATATACTTTTTTACTGTGATGTTCATGATCATTAAAGGACATCTCTTGGTCAAACTCGGAGATGGATGGTGAAGTTGAAACATGTTGTGCATTTACATATTCATTTTCATTGTGATGTTCATTCAAGGATGAGTCAAGCTCGACAACAGGGATTGTTGGTGTAGGACTTCCTTCCAGAAAGTCGACTGCAAAAATATAAAAGGTCTAAATGAGATATTGAAAAACCAGTAATGAAATGTTTCTGTGAGAGCAGAACACAAATTTATATATCAGGATGGGAATGAATTTATACAAAAAATAAACATTCATAGATATATATTACCAGCACAGTGGCAGAGGAATTCACTGATTATTATGATAATAAATTCCCAACATTATGATATCTTAATATAATGTTGTATTAAATGTTTAAATTTTCCTCCTGACTTAAGACCATCATAAAAAAATTGTTTGTTTGCAGTTAACAGACCGACTCAAAATGGCACGTTCTGTAACTTTTAATGGCATTTTTTTATTCTGCTGCAAAATGTGCTGTTTTTAATACAGAAATCTGACATTTCAAAAAATAAAAAAAGAAATGCCTACCTATACTGACCTACCCATTGGAAAAAATAAGAGTTGTGAAACTGCAAACAAACATTATTTCAATGATGGTCCTGTATTCCTGTTATTATAGTGTAGACCAGCATATGCACGTAACACTTAATAATTACAGCTCAGAGAACTATCACGTCCAGAACTGTGAGGTTGCTTAACTGAACAGAACTAAATCAATGATCTGTTATTTAAAATGCAATTAATCGGTCATTGAGATAATTACCATCAGCTCCAGTTCCAACAAAATGTTCCTCATGAACCTCAATATCTGTATCCTCACAATCTGCTGAATCCAATGATTGTAATGTTGGTTCCAATGACTTCTTAGCATTTTGTTTCTTCCAGCGTGCAAGTGTACGATATGGCACACTGACAGAGTCATCATCCACATACCTTTTGGTAATTCTTTTGACTGGTGCTAAAAGAGATAATAGAGAAATGTCTGGATTTTTTCTAAAATGATATATTAACAGAACTTGCATGGCGAGGATGTTTTGATTTGTGCATGAAACTTCACAAAGTTTGTTCACACTGTTATGTAGGACAGTTAAAAAATTTATTTAAATTATGTTGATTTATATTGTTTAGAATATTTAGTTTTACAAGTACTAAACTGTTAGTTAGAAAAGCAAAGAAGAAAGTTGGAAAAGAAAAGAAGAAAGAAAAGAGAAGTGCATGAAACGCACTCACTTTTTAATTTTCATTCACATTGCGGACTTAGCAAGTCTAACGAGCTCCAGTGAAATGATTAATATAATTATAGCCTATAACTTGCAGTACGCACATTTTACATTATTTGCTTGGCCTCATCAGTTCATAACAAATGTGTATACCGATGTTTACTATAAAATCATACATAAATGCATATATATCACCTCATCAGTGTCTTTTCATCCCTGGACTAGCCTAGGCCTACGTAAATAAACAATCGACGGATCGCGCGATCGACATATGAAAGTAAAGTGAAGTGCACCGCTTCAATACTTACTTAACTTATGAGTTTTATGTAAATGAAGCAAAATATTTTGCTTGGATGCTAATTTTCTGTTGCATAACAAGCATTCAAACTTCCCATCATTTGTTCTTCGAAACTGGGTCGATTTACTACTCGAGTGTAACTCAGCATCTGGGTACGACGTAGCCATTGCCCATGTGCTCCCGCTCGGAACACCTCGTCCCTCGACCACTTTCGACTGGAAGTTTCGTATCGGTCTGCTTTAACGTTGAGAGTACGTAGTTTTTGAAATACAATATTTTGAAATACTATTAATATGCAAAAGAATGTTATATTTGATCATGAAAATCGTGTAAAACAGACGTACAACCAGATTTATTATATCGAGGTACGAAACTGGGCAGGAAGCAGAACAGCATCCCTCTATCAGTTAGACCGTCCATATAGGACGTTATCATTGGTCGAAGTTTTGCTGCAACTTCCAAAACGTAACGTGATTGGCTGAAATATTTGGCGGTCAGTTCGGGAGTTCGGATGCTAAATCTACTTACAGTTATCTCGCCACCATTACGAAAACATCTAACGAAAATGGCTGCAGCACTTATTCTTTGGACAGACGAGAAGGCTTGGTCAATCCAGTCCGTCAACACAATCGTGAAACCTAAAAAGGTGTATGGGGAAATATACCGTCGTGGGGAAGCTGTAGAAGCAAGATACTCTTGTAAAATTTATCCAGGAGTGATCATTGATGTTGCTGACCAAGGTAAGTCGGAAGTATTATTCAAATTTATTTACCGTGCTATTTGTAAAACTCCGCGATATTTGTGACTGATTGACGGTTTCTTTTCTTTTTTTTTTACTCGAATTATTAATACAGCGAATTTAACTTATGTTATCATGTTTCCATTATATTAACAATACCATTTCACTTCGTTTAAATCCGATCAGATTTCAGATTTCCCCTGGAAAAGGGGGGGGTATCGGTACCTCATTAAAACTCCGAAAAAGTACTTTCATTGAACTCCTTTTGACACACTTATAAAGAAATTTTACTGATGTTTGATGTCTTGAGTGAAATCGTGGTCTAGGCTATAAAATCGAGGGGAATACAGAATGTAGAAATGTAGTGGCTATAAATAGAAATGCTGTAGTAATTTGATCATTTGATGCCCCTCCTTTGTTCTCCTTGGCACTTTGTTTTCTGCTTGTTTGGATCTAAATAGATATAACTACATGTAGCTTGGAGCTATACAATGTTTCACTTGTGTAATTCTTAATTATATGTAATTAGATAACTGGAATATTAATCAAAAATAATTTTCAAATATTATTATAATTATGATAAATAGTATAAGTTGCACCTGTAATCCTCAAAACTTTGTGTATTGATTACATATGGAACACATGTTAAATATGATGAGAGGCCAATAATTGATAGTTACATTGTACATGTTTAATGTAACATCATCTATATTGTAAAAAAATACATCATGATTACGCTTGAAAATAGTGGGAAAAAATCTGTTTGTAAATGACATCAATTTCTTTTCACTACAATTCAGGTAACAGGGACAAATTGAAGGCTAAAGGAGTACGTTTGGAGTCGTACCTAATGTTACATTGTGACACAGTACTTCCGGAAGAGGTCCTTGAGTACTTTGAGCTGGAGAATGTTGGTAATGGCGAAAAGACCCCAACGTCGGACACAGGTACTTGAGCAAGTGGTAGCTATAGTGTACTTTGAGCTGTCTGAAAACATGTCTTGGCTACCAGTAATGCCATATTCAAATGAATTCTAAAGATTGTTACAAAATGTTGAGATTTGTTCTTTAGAACTTCACTGTGCAAGGTATTGCAAAATTTAAGTAATTTTCTGTTTTGGGTGGTATTTGGCCAAAAAAAAAATTGGACAAAGCCTCTTTCGGAAATTCGCTCCTGGCTAGATATAAAAAAAAATTCGCAGCATTTTCAATATTTTTAGGAATTTTTCTTCAATCTGATTTAAAAAAAAAAATTAACAACTTTTAAGGAAAATATACAACCATTTTTTGAGGGAAGAGGTTGCAAATATTAACCAAGCCCTATACAAATCATAGTTGTTTTATTCATAAATTGTTTTTTGCCACCCTATTCTGCCACTTTTTGACTTGGGCTGAAAGTTTAATTGATTAAAAAAAAACAACAAAAATTTGTTTGGGGAAAACAAATCTGTTTGGGAAATTTAAGATTTAAATTGGGAAGAATTGTGGGCCAAATATCGGCCCCTGATAATGGTAATCCCTGTATACGTCCTTGGGTCACGTTGAGTGTGTTCAGCATCTAACCAGACAATTTATCTAATATATGCATTACGACTCATGGGTAATTAATACATTTGGTTGTTGGAATAGGTTTTGATATTCTTCAGAATGTTTAGCCCCTTTTATGAATTATTTTTGCAACAGGTGATGAGGCTATGGCTGGAGAGACTTGTGCACAAGGAGCAATACAAGATGTTGTGGCCCAATTTACATGTGCAGGTTCAGTAGGAGATACAGGGACCAAGCCGAAGGACAGCACAGAAGCTCGAGCAGTTGGCATGAGAGCTGTAGGACCCAAAGCCAAAGCTACATGTGCAGGTTCAGTACAAGATACAGGGACCAAGCCGAAGGACAGCACAGAAGCTCGAGCAGTTAGCGTGAGAGCTGTAGGACCTAAAGCCAAAGCTACATGTGCAGGTTCAGTACGAGATACAGGGACCAAGCCGAAGGACAGCACAGAAGCTCGAGCAGTTAGCGTGAGAGCTGTAGGGCAGAAAGATGACACTGCTGGTACTAAAGGAGACCAAGGAAGTGTTAGAGGTACAGACCAAATACGATCTTAACTGAACTAAAGAAGCTAGAATGGGAATCCCCCCCCCCCGAATATAAAAGAAGTCAAACTTGTGTACAATTGTGCTTTTACTAACTATTCAGGCACCAATAATCCATTATAATATAATATATAATTATATATACTATACTCAGTTATTGTTCACTAGGACTTGAAAAGTTGAGTACTGTACTTCTATCATTTTTAGTTGGGTGTACTTGTACAGCTAGTAATTCAAGAAATTCAAGTTAATTAAAACTGTTTTTGGTGAACATTTACACATGACAAAGGAAACAAATTTAATGCATAATTTGTATGCTTGAAACTACAGACATTTTTAGGTATGTTTCATTTATTTTGTTGGCAGTTATTGCCACTTTTTTAACAGGACCAGCATGCTCTGTCAACCATGGTTAGATCAATCTATGTTTGTGATACATTTTGTCAACTTACCTCTGGTATTGTTTGAAGACATGTGATGCCGTCACCCGTGGCGCGTCTGTCTGACATCAACTTCTTTATTTAAACAATTTCTTAATAACCAAGAGGCGTAATGATGATCATGATATAATATATACACTGTATATTGCAGTAGCATGCTGAGATGAATAACAATCAGAGTTATCATATTGTTTGTTCAGATGAATAACTTTTGACACACTTTCATTGTTTCATTATTTTGTAAAACTTTCGATCTTTTTGAAAAAGTTAGCCTTTTTTAATGAATTTTAACTTGACCCACTTTGTAGTTCACAGAAGTGACTTGAATTTTATGTGAGCGATACATTCAAACTTGACCTTTTGTTTCAGACTACGGGACAGGCAACAGCAGCCAGGAACAAATGCCGAGCAGTCCAGACTACATGAGCGACTTATCGTCACCCATCAAAAGCAGGTAAGAAACAAACATACAACATATACTGGTATGATTCAACAAGGTTTTTATTACAAGAATACAGATGCAGTAAATTATTATTAATTATAATATGACTGTTTTTACCATCCTAAGTGACCGCAGACAGTCAATTAATTAAAAAGCATTCTTAACAGTCCATCAGCAAAGAATTAGTTGGTGAAAGTCATTAGGGCCAACATCAGGTGCTATAAAGTAACATGACAATTCTACAATGGTCGACATACACAACAATGCATGTATGACATATTTAAGTACACATTGTTGTCATGCATGCACTGTTGCACACTCTTTTCAAGGTGATATAAAACTTTACCACAGTTCTGGCGACATTGAAGAGAATTTTTGAAAGCAATGCATTTATAGGAAACCAACTGGTTTAAAGGTTTTTTTTTTTTTGTTAAGATGTTTATTTATTACAGAAGAAAGTGCACTTTTTTGTGTAATCCTTTCAGAATGTTAAATGTCACTGTCACACAACCAGAAAACAACTGGATAATCCTTTAATATTAAGACAATTATTTTGAGATTTTTGCAGACGAAAGTAATTTTAATTCAATCTCAAGCAATTTTGATAACTATCTGAATTTTGGTGTTGACACAGGTATTTTATAAATTTTACATTTTAATAGTGTTACTTATTTTATGATCTTTCTTTCAGAGACAAACGTATACGAACATTGGAGAGTGAGGTGAAAGAGCTCAAGTCTGACCAAAGGGCACTGAAAAAAAAATGAGAAGACTTGAAGAGAGATTTGAAGAAATGGTGTCTTCAAGGTCTTCATCTGCTGCTTCATCCGGTTCGCTACAAAGTCCTGTCACTACTGTGTCCATGACCAGCAGTGCAGTTGCTCAATTAGATGATACAACTGAACTTTTAGCATGTGTTGGTCACCTGACATGCTCTTCAGAGAAAGACACACAGGAAATTGTTAAGCGCCTATGCCTGAAAGTTTTCACCAGGACTGAACTGGTGGAATGCTCCCGCACAGGCAAGAGGTCATTCAAAAGCCAGGACAGTGGTCGTCCTGCTATTTCTAGCACCAAAATGCTGTTGCTAGAAAAAGCTGTTCTAGAAAAGTGCCCAGGACTAACAAGGGAGATGTTTTTTAAAAAGTTTGAAAATATTCAAAAAATGGAGCGACGTTGTGCAAAAAAAACTCAGTGAATGACGATGGAGGAGGCCTTGTATAAATGAACCATACACATTTAATTTGAGGATATTAAATTTGTAACCTTAATTTTTTTTCTTTTTCTTTTCTATTTCTTCTATTGAAATGTTTGTAGAGATGGTTTTCGAATTCATGAACAGTTCATGAATAGGTTTTGCATTCTTCATAAACAGGTAATGCACTGTTCATGAATAGTTTATGATCTTTTCATGAACAGTTTATGATCTTTTCATGAACAGTTCATGCACTCTTCATAGTTCATGAACTGTTAATGAACTAATGTTCTTGAACGACTAGTCCTTGAACAGTTCATGAACTAACATTAGTTCATGAACTACTTGTTCATGAACAGTTCATGAACATATTGTGCCATTTAATGTTCAAGAACTGTTCATGAACTGTTCATGAACGAATTGCCATGAACAGTTCATGAACTTTTCATGAATTGTTCATGAAAATTTCACAGGGGTATTGGGCTGAGGGCCGAAGGTCCAAGGGTTGATATTGGTTTGAGGGTTGATACATTAAGGCCTGATATGGAAATGACCATTTAATATTCTCTACTTATATGTAGCGTCTCCTTTTATATCTCTTTTTCTTCTATTAATTCATCAAGCTCTATAGTATTCTTGATACGATAGACTCATTAACTTTCTCGCCCATCTCAACTTTAACATATGTCCTCCTATCCATTTTCGATTGTTGTAACGTCATGTATGTCATATGACATCACGGCAATTTTGGATGTGTATTCGGCTGCTCAGCAAGGAGGCTGATACAGTGTATTCGGCCCGCTTATCGAAGAATTGCCCATATTGGCCCGATGAGCTGATATGTACTAAAAACATGCGTATTTGTCAGGTATCCAATTTCCCTGTATTTTATAGTAAGTATATAATAAAGCAAGACTATAACACTATCTCGTTTCAAGTACATTATGAATTCCTGTGTTCATAGCACTTTCTTCACTTCACTTCTATAGCTGAAATTCATGACGAATTTAGTTTTACGCAACACTATTTAGCAGTACCATATCAGCAAACACACGTGTCGTGGTAATGAAATGGGTCCATATGTGGGTGAGCTCTCAATGATATTCGTTTCTGGCTGATTTGAAATATAGCAAAACTTTCTTCTAATAATCCTAACGCCTATCTTAATTGTTTCCTACGTATTTTGTAAATTCAACATCCATAGAAAAAAGTATTTGTGAAATCAAACATACCATGGTACGTTTGTTTATATGACACACATGCACACTGTACACGCGTTTGCGCCAGGTGGCGCCTCAGTTTTCGTGCTATATTAATTTTGTGATCGTGTCGTGTTCGCGCCAGGTGGCGCCTCAGTTTTCATGCTATATTAATTGTGTGATCATGACAGTAGTCAGTTCCTGTGTGATAAACATTTATTTTGTAGGGAAAAAAACAAAAACCTCACTCGCATGTGTCTGTGTTTTACCAGTAAAGCATATGCATGATCAAGATTATAAACATAACAAATACTCACAAAAAATTGTTACACTACATTATCATTACAAGAACTTGACTGACAAGGTAATATTAGGAGCAAGTACATTCTTTTCGGAACTTTTCACTCTGTTTCCAAATTTAAAATCAACATGTCGCTGTTCATTACACTGGTGAGGGACAGTTAGTGTGTTTTCACTTTTATTTTGCTTTGCCACACGATTTATAATGAAGTCTGGGAGAGTGACCATCTTCACCTTCATATGTAACTTCAACATCAAGGTGGGTGTGGGTTGGTCATGCAGGTATTGTAAATCCAGTGTCATGTATTGTTTCTCCAGGTGTGTTGCACTTTGCACGGCCAGTATTTGGTTGAAAACCGGTTTTACAGGTAGGTCGCCTTTTATACCCAGCGAAACCGACTCTCGTTTCCAAGCGAGGTAAAAACTAAAATGTCTGCCATTACTTGGTAACCTGTTGGGGGGGGGGGGGGGGGGGGGGGCATCACACTTTCTGAAAATTAATAAGAAGCTTTTTAACTTGTATTGTCAGCTTTAACTAGTTCAAGAACACACCTGGAGAAACAATACATGTGTGTCTGCTAACAGATGACCAGCGAACGGTTTTTACAGAGGTACAGAGTCATACTATGATCATAGTCGCAAAACAAGCATCCTTTACAAGGGGCTGCATATCGCCACTTGAAACACTGAATCAAATGCTTCCGAGCCTTAACAGTTTGTGGTCTTGCTGTACATATTGCCCTGGAATTTTACGAAAATCCTTCACAGCCTCTTCAGAAACTATTCAGTCACAGTGCAATTGTTTTAAGAATTTCTCAATATTCTTCTGCGTAATGGCTGTTAATAAAATTTTGCTTTGCTCCGGGGGCTGCCTAAACCACAAATGATGCTGGGGCGGTATGCCTCTTCCCCAAACGAGGTAATGAAATCAGACCCCTCTGATGTCACAGAGCCCAGCTGTGTCCCCCTAGCCTGTACATCACTTGTAGACTTGCCCATGCCCGGAATGCCAATAACACTGTATACAGGTAACCAAGCTGCCCCTCCCTACCCAGTAATAGCATATTGAAATACCATAATATTCCTATTTGACATTGCTATATATTTGACGTTCCCAAAAAATGAACTGACCACACTGGACATTTGCTACATATCATCTAATAATCAAGTACAAATTCTTTTGTCTACATCAATGTATGTATTTTTCATTCAAGTTGAATTAAAAAGACGTTGGTTGACTTAATTGCCCCTTTAAAAAGAGGAAACTTTGAACTAAATATGAATATGGACAGATACAGTACATTTAGTTACTTATAGTATCTTAATTTGCTTCTGTTCTCTGTTGTACACCGGAACTTACTGGTATGTCAAGTCTATCACAGTGGAGACACTCCAGGGCCCAAAGTGAAATTTGAAATTTTCAACTTTTCAACTTTTCAACTTCCACAAACTTTGGGTTGATGAGAACTGAACTTGATCAAAACAAATTATCTTGTCCTCTGCATGGATGAAACTTTTTTGACTAATTCTTCATTTAGCTAAATCAGGTTCTACCAAATGCAGTGTCAATATTACTTTGGCATTAGCAAGGGTAATAAAATTCTTCAGATTTATAAGAAATCAAGAGGGTTGTCATTATAACACCAATTTTCTTGCATAATTTCTGCATCAAATAATATTTAATACCATTGCATTTCAAACTATTCCCCAAAACCTTCAGCACAAACTTTTTTTTAAAGATTATTCAAGAAATATATCTCAATATATACTTATTAATATTAGTTCAGTAATATATACTTAGTTTAGTAATAAATACTTAGTTCTATAATTATCAGATCATTTAGATTATTTTTAGATTAACAGTATGTGATATATATAAATACAATGTACCCTCGTTATACCGCTACCTTTCGTCCACAGCAATTATGGCGGTATAACGAGGGTGGCGAGAGTATTGATTTATTAGAATTATTACCATGAATTAAATTGCATAATAGATTGCATTTTCATCATTTTATTAAAAACAAGCTTAGTATTATATCGTCATATAGATCTACATTGGCACAAATTTATATCTGTAAATAGTTATTGATCTGCTTTTGCCAAATGCCATTCCAAATGGAACACTAAAGAGTTCCTCAATCTCCAAAAACAAACAATATGGCGATATCGTCGAGGGACATATATAGCGATTCGGGAAGTTTGTATTTTAAAGGGTGTGGCGGATGACGGTATGCGAGGGTGGCGAACTTAACGAGGGAATTATATAGAAGGAAAATCCATTCTAGAGGTTTAGGTGGCAGTAGATTCGGGTGGCAATAGGTCGAGGGTACACTGTATATATATATATAAAAGCAACGTTGGGAAATGAAAAATTAATGATGAAATGTTATTTGGTTGGAGAGAGTCAATGTTGGTGCTATGAAATTTTACTCAGTTGGAGAGAGTCAATGTTGGTGCTATGAAATGTTACTCGGTTGGAGAGATCCAATGTTGGTGCTATGAATATTTACTTGGTCGGAGAGAGTCAATGTTGGTGCTATGAAATGTTATTCGGTTGGAGAGAGTCAATGTTGGTGCTATGAATATTTACTTGGTTGGAGAGATCCAATGTTGGTGCTATGGAATGTTATCGGGTCGGAGAGAGTCAATGTTGGTGCTATGAAATGTTACTCGGTTGGAGAGAGTCAATGTTGGTGCTTTGAAATGTTATTCGGTTGGAGAGAGTCAATGTTGGTGCTATGAATATTTACTTGGTTGGAGAGAGTCAATGTTGGTGCTATGAAATGTTACTCGGTTGGAGAGAGTCAATATTGGTGCTTTGAAATGTTACTCGGTTGGAGAGAGTCAATGTTGGTGCTATGAATATTTACTTGGTTGGAGAGAGTCAATGTTGGTGCTATGAAATGTTATTCGGTTGGAGAGAGTCAATGTTGGTGCTATGAAATGTTATTCGGTTGGAGAGAGTCAATGTTGGTGCTATGGAATGTTATCGGGTCGGAGAGAGTCAATGTTGGTGCTATGAAATGTTATTCGGTTGGAGAGAGTCAATGTTGGTGCTATGGAATGTTATCGAGTCGGAGAGAGTCAATGTTGGTGCTATGAAATGTTATTCGGTTGGAGAGAGTCAATGTTGGTGCTATGAAATGTTACTCGGTTGGAGAGAGTCAATGTTGGTGCTTTGAAATGTTATTCGGTTGGAGAGAGTCAATGTTGGTGCTATGAATATTTACTTGGTTGGAGAGAGTCAATGTTGGTGCTATGAAATGTTACTCGGTTGGAGAGAGTCAATATTGGTGCTTTGAAATGTTACTCGGTTGGAGAGAGTCAATGTTGGTGCTATGAATATTTACTTGGTTGGAGAGAGTCAATGTTGGTGCTATGAAATGTTATTCGGTTGGAGAGAGTCAATGTTGGTGCTATGAAATGTTATTCGGTTGGAGAGAGTCAATGTTGGTGCTATGGAATGTTATCGGGTCGGAGAGAGTCAATGTTGGTGCTATGAAATGTTATTCGGTTGGAGAGAGTCAATGTTGGTGCTATGGAATGTTATCGGGTCGGAGAGAGTCAATGTTGGTGCTATGAAATGTTATTCGGTTGGAGAGAGTCAATGTTGGTGCTATGAAATGTTATTTGGTCGGAGAGAGTCAATGTTGGTGCTATGAAATGTTATTCGGTTGGAGAGAGTCAATGTTGGTGCTATGAATATTTACTTGGTTGGAGAGAGTCAATGTTGGTGCTATGAAATGTTATTCGGTTGGAGAGAGTCAATGTTGGTGCTATGAAATGTTATTTGGTCGGAGAGAGTCAATGTTGGTGCTATGAAATGTTACTCGGTTTGAAAGAGTTAATGTTGGTGCTATGGAATGTTATTTGGTTGGAGAGAGCCAATGTTGGTGCTATGAAATTTAATCAAGCTTTGTTGAGTTGTTCTTGATATCAAATCAGAGGAGACCTTTTGTAAGATTAAAAAACCTGTCCAACTAAAGTCTCTTTTGGTTTTTTGGTGCAGAATAATTCCTTTAACCCTACTTTTATTCATTACCAGAACCTGGAAAAATAATCACCATTATTAATTTGTCAAAACACTCGAGATTCTTCTCTGATACATCTAGAAATAAGGTTCGGGTGACAGATGTTGATGAATCACTTTTGTGATCCCTAGAATTTGTCGCCATGCAGTTTTGGTAAGATATGATGTACGACTTCATGCTAACAAACATCGTCCAATCATCGATGAGGAATGTGCCAAACTGCGGCCTGTAACATGACAAAGCTAACCGATAATCTATTAAACACAAATCTGATGGGTATGATAGAGCCACCTCGGGCGCAGGCGAGAAATTCCTTAGTGTTAATTCTGGTGGTATCAGGGAATCATGATTTATGGATGATTTTCCAAATTTAGGGCAAACAGTAAAAGCTTATACAGGCCATCAGAATCTTAGGCACATTAGCTATTGCCAAAAGTTGTTTGCACAAATAAGGAAACACAGGATAGCGGTCGAAAGGTTTCAAGGTCATACAAAATGATTATGATGATAAAAAAGCAAATAGAAAGATTATTGGCCAGGTTTTGTCACCTAAAGAGGATGTCTATTACAACTTTTTTGAAAGGAATTATATATATTAATGCTGTTTATGTATTTACAGGTCTCAAAACAGGTCACTGATGTTCCAACACGTTTGTCCACACTGTGTTGATCAGCAAAAGAGACAGAGGGTGGAGGTGTTAATGTGCTAAAATATAGATGTGGGGAAAAGTCCATGGGAAATGTGTCAAAAGGTTTTAGAAAGGACTGATCAGCTCCTAATAGATTTACGACACATCATTCTGTTCGCACTTTTAATGCCAGGTCATGCAATGACATCAGAACTTCTAGTCATGTAGGCCAATTTTTTTAAGAGATTCTATTTTGATTTTGAATTTCCCATCATTTCTTCACTATAGTGTATGAATTCTCTTTAATGTTAAAAATAAATTGATTCTGAGATGTCGGAGTTTATCATGCTATCTTATCACAGGTGTTAATGAATTGTGTTTAAGTTAAATAAATCCTCTAAAAGATAGCTCTGCAGTCTTCCAGCAATATCGTGGTGATATTGTCCTAGTTTAGATACAGAGAGTTTGGGTTAAATCATTGTTTAAATCACAAATAAAAAAACCAGGGTGAGGACCTAGATTTATCTGATTAGAAACAAATTAATTAAGCTTCAGTCAAACCATTTCTACAGAAATCAGTTTTGAGCCTGGTTTAAATTAATCTGTTCCCTGCAGTTTGAAGTTGCTGGATTGTAAATGGTTTGACTACTCTAGAGACAATTTTAGACCAAAGAAACACAGGTTTTTTCCGATAGTCCATGGGTACTGGCTTATCTGCCATATGCTAATGATTAGCTGTAAAATCTTGCTTCATAATTTATGTAGAAAAGTGAAGTTTATGTAATTATAATTGGTTACTGTGGTAACAAGGTCACTATAAACAGGTTTTTGTTGGAGAAATTTAACCAGACAACTTCTCCTTAACCAATGAACCAGTTTCAATGAATAGTGATCTCAGGTTATTTTATGCAGAATTGTGATTGCCATGGTAACCTGAGATCACTATAAACAGGTTTTTGTCCAGAAAGCTACTACTAAACCTGTGAAACAATTTTAATGAAACTACACAGGAATGTAAGGGACGATCAGTGTAAATGTATCTGCAGATAAAATCAAAGTACTGAAAGTACTGAAACGCCAAAACTTCAAACAATAATTTGTATATTTCGACAGCTATTGAAGTGTTTTTGTTGTAGGGTTACTAAGTTTCGATATCAGAAAGTTTCAGAATAAGAATTAAGTTAGTATTTAGAGTAAACTCAATAACACACAAGTTGTTTCGATTGACGAGTTGTATTTCAAGCTACATGTACAATTTATCGAATTGATACGTTGTAACTATGCAAAAATATGTCTAAAACGAAGTAAATCTGAGCGGAAACTAACAAAAAATTCTTGACAGAAAATTCCAAAGAATTGAAAATAATTCAGGTGTGGCTCATTTCAACAACAAGACGAAGTTAGAAGACAGTACAAAATAGACGGGTGTTTACAAATACAGAGTTTCAACTGCTGCTGTACCGGTAACCGCATAAGAATTCATCTTGAATATTGTTGGTTTAAGTTAATCTTAATTAAATCTATAAATATACTAAGTTATTTGGCTTGATTTTCTCTTCAAGTTTTGCCCAAAGTTACGTTTATTGGGCCTTTAACAATTTAACTGAAATATCAATTTTCATTACAAATGAATATTGATCCATGTACAGGGAAGCAAATGTGTTTATTTTAATATATGCACTGAAATAAACGGTATTAGTGTGTTAGACACAAAATAAAACAAAGGCAAAAAATCATACCCGAGATCCAGATGGAAATGTAAGATGACGATTAATTACGGGAGCATTGGCAGAGACATATACATTAACAAATATACTAGTTTGTTTCAATAATAAAATAGATGTTATTGTTAGGTTATAAAAGTTTGCATTATGACGTAGACATATCATAGCAACCTAAAAGTATGATTAATGTGTGGCAGGTTTTAAGTGTACATAGGATTTAGGTCGTCTTCTAGCTTCGAGCTTGAGGAAATTTCCCTAAATTTTATTTACAATATGTTACAAAATCAAAAGGATTGGACAACAGTCTTAAAGCCTATATAAGTCCTATTACGATATCTTTACCAAGCTGGAGAAAAATAATGGGATGCAAATATGCCATATTCACTTACATCTCTAGGCCTAATTATCAATTATCAAGTTCATATACAAAGCAATGAAAATTATATGTATGTTGGCCGTGACCTATGTATATAGGGCCGCACAGAATTACGGGAATTTACACTATAAACGTTTTTGCATACCAGAGAAAATATAAGTGTTATTTCTACTAAATAACTTATATTGTGTCAATTGTTATGTACACTATACAGGTTTTGATAAAGTTTCATTAAAACAAAAATGTGAACCTTCAGTGTATAGTGATATGTGAAGCACAGAGAACGTAATTATAAAACCACGAGCTTTTGCTCGCCATAAAAAAATATAAGTGTTATTTTCAATAAATCAAATGTTTTGCCAATTCATATGTACACGTACATTCTGCTGGTTCTGATAATGTCTCATTAAAAGTGTATACTCATTACAATATTAAGTAAGAAAATTGATCAAGTTTGTTCATTCAGTATATACCACGGACTTAGATTATCCAAGTCCGTGGTATATTCATTGTATATATCACAACGTTAGTGACGATCAGGGGGAGTAGCTCGTAAATAACATTATCATATCCAGAGGGCGGATTTACACTGTAATTACGAATTAATATTTCCGACTGACAAATTGGTCAAGTATTTTGGTTTAAGTACATGTACAAGGTAATATTACATTGAAATCCAAATCAGGGTCATTGGCTATGGCGCGATTATATAATCAAAGTTTAACATAGCAAACTACACCATGCCAGTACATTCTGCGATCGAGGTATAGGCCTATAACACGAATGCATGTATACACGCGAGAGGTCAACCACGCGAGAGGTCAACCAGGGGCAGAGACGTAATATTTAAATGAGCCGTTGGAGTGAAAAATTGATTTCTTTGTTACAAATAGCATATAGATTATTAAAGTCATCATAATTATTAACAATACCATGGGAACATCATTTCCTGTTAGGTTTAGGCTTTCAAATAGTTCAGATATCATGCGATTGGTAGCAATTCAAGATTTTCCGGAGCGGGAGGGGGAAAAATGACATGGGTCAAAGGTCACAGAATAGTGGCAGCAATAGATGCAAAAACTACTCGTAGTTTTAGCGCTAAAAATTGTTCCATCATCAACATTGCCTTATAAAAGTATTAATTGCAAAGGGTGCAGGGAGTTCTGACTCATTTGTCATACGTATTTGTGTCATTCACACAAACACCTTAAAAGCCTGTGTTTACAGAAACTTGGATTTTGTTTTCTTCTTCTATAATTTCTTGCCATTATTGTTTGAGCTCATAGCTTGTGACAATTGTTTTAATCATCTGGGCCCAGCTGGTCAAAAGGTGCTTAGCTCAATCATTGATTAGTGCTTAGCTCAATCATTGATTAGTGTTTAGCTCAATCATTGATTAGTGTTTAGCTCAATCATTGATTAGTGCTTAGCTCAATCATTGATTAGTGTTTAGCTCAATCATTGATTAGTGTTTAGCTCAATCATTGATTAGTGCTTAGCTCAATCATTGATTAGTGCTTAGCTCAATCATTTATTAGTGCTTAGCTCAATCAGTGATTAGTGTTTAGCTCAATCATTGATTAGTGTTTAGCTCAATCATTGATTAGTGTTTAGCTCAATCATTGATTAGTGCTTAGCTCAATCATTGATTAGTGCTTAGCTCAATCATTGATTAGTGTTTAGCTCAATCATTGATTAGTGTTTAGCTCAATCATTGATTAGTGCTTAGCTCAATCATTGATTAGTGTTTATAGCTCAATCATTGATTAGTGCTTAGCTCAATCATTGATTAGTGCTTAGCTCAATCATTGATTAGTGTTTAGCTCAATCATTGATTAGTGCTTAGCTCAATCATTGATTAGTGCTTAGCTCAATCATTGATTAGTGCAAATTTTAAGTTTCCTGTAACTTTCAAATGAAACCATAGATTTACAAAAAAAAATGAAGTTACAACTTTGCAGATATCAAATATCTAATAATGTCAATTTACATTCAAAATTACGATTTTACTTTGTATATTGAAAGAATTATTAAAGTATGAAAATGTCGTTAAACAGTTCAACAGAAACAATCACTATTTAACGACATTTGTCATACTTTAATAATTCTTTCAATATTCAAAGTAAAATCTTAATTTTAACAGTTCAATATTAACAATCACTATTTATCTGTTTACCGTGTCACGTATGAAATATCACTTCATCATAACCCTTTTATTTTCGTTTCGAAAACATGTTAAACATATTCTTATTTTATTTTGACGATAATACGTACTCGGTTGTATATTTGTTAACATTTTAGCCAACCATCATCATGGTGGGTTATTTCAATCGTCAGTGGTCCGTCATCCGTGTGTCCGTCCTTAAACAATTTTTGTTATCGCTATTTCTTGAGAATAGCTGAATGGATCTTTCTCAAATTGCATATGTAGGTTCCCCTTGGTCCCTAGTTGTGCCCTGTTGATTTTGGGACTGATCGAAAAAACAAACTGGCTGAATGGTGGCCATCTTGGATTTTGACAATGAAAATTTGTTATCATTATATCTTGTAAGATATTTGATGGATTGTTCCCAAATTGCATATGCAGGTTCCCCTTGGTCCTTAGTTGTGCTGTATTGATTTTGGAACTGATCGGAAAAACAAAATGGCTGACACATGGCCATCTGGGATTTTGACAATGAAAATTTGTTATTGTTATATCTTGTGAAGTATTGGAGGGATCTTTCCCAAATTTCATATATACAGGTTCCCGTTGGCGCTTTGTTTTACTGTATTGATTTTGGAACTGATCGGAAAATCAAAATGGCTGACAGACAGCCATCTTTGATTTTGACAATGAAAATTTGTTATCGTTATATCTTGTGAAGTATTGGATGGATCTTTCCCAAAGTTCATATTCTGTGTCCCTTGTGAAATACAAGATGAATCTCTCTTAAAGTTTTGGATTTCCGAACTTATCAGAAGAACAATACTCCTTATGAGACACCTTCTTTCAACTATTATTAAGTTTCACAAGAATTTACAAAGTTCATAGCACTAAGGTAAAAAACATACCTGGGTAAATGAAAAGAAAATTATAGAACTAAGATTAGATACATAAATGAAAGTTAAAATATGAAGGGAAAAGATCAATCTTTCTAAGAATGAATGAAAAATCATCGATGGTAGGCACCAAGATCGCTCTGGGATCTCTTGTTACTACTTTTTGCCATGTTTACCGTCATTAATGCCTTGAAATCAAAATCGTAAAATCTGAGTCCGCCATTTTGTTGTCAGTGTAAACAACTCTGACTGAACTCGATAAAAACCTGCCGTTTTCTGTGAAAACAACTACAGTAGACTCCGCTTAATATCACTTCTCATTTGTCCGGGGAAAACATGATATTAACCGGAACATGATATTAAAAGAAAACGTATTTTCTGACATTTTTCAGCCCTCAAAACCGGAAGTGGACTTGGTTAAATGTCGTAGTGCTGTGACTCAACAGAGAAGATTGTTGAATAAAGATATTTTATCACTAACAATGTTTTTTTCACTCCAGTGACAGTATAATCTTTGGTTTTATTCTGGAATGCACTTATTTTCAGATATATTGTTCGTACGTAATATTATCAGTAGGCTAGCTTCACACGAAACCAGGGACGAAACGTACTACGATTGTTTACTGCAGTAGGCCTACTGTAATGATGTAACGTTAGGCATACAAGTGGCTGGTATTCTGCATCAAATTCGTGTTTTGAAATCATGACACTCCGTAAATATTTACCGTTATCTTGATATGTATACTGGTTTTTCGCTTGTGAAATCTGTTGTTTGTTTAATTTCTTTAGATATTCGCTGCAAGTGCGACATCGTGTTCACAGAGTTTGTCGGTTGTATTGCGCTACCGCGAAATGAACTTTTACCTTTGAAACGTGACGTTTCATTGGATGACCTCTATATGCAAATAAAACAACCACGCGATAAGATTTAGACGTCTCGGCACTTATATTTATTCACCAGCCGGCCTAGAATCACGGCATGTCGGAGTCGTACTTTGGCTATTTAAAAATCATAACAAAGACGATATCTCTGCATTTTACGTGAACATTAGCTTAAATTAATTAATTGGACACTTATTGTTTAAAAGACACTTTTTATTTTAATTTCAATAAATATTTCGTCATGTTTACGGAAGACCATCCACTTGTAAGCCTTCTTCACGACAACGTGAATTCGATATAAGACGAGCTGAAATGAAAAATGGAACTCGTGTTAGGAACTCATTAAATCACACATGGCGTTATATAATATTACAAAAGTATGGGTTCCCTCACCCAAAGGTGTAATCTTTGCTCCGGTATGCCAAGTCAATCTATTGTTCGACTAGTACGGCAGTGATCAGGTAGGTGTGAAAAAGACGCAGCTGACCACTGCGTTGTTTACATAGCGATTTCAGGTGTGAAACTCGAGTCCCCGGGGCATTTATATGAAATTATTTCTAACATTTACCTGTAATTTTTGTGTGACAGTGGCCAAAAAAAGTGATATTAACCGAAATCCACCTGGAAACAAGTGATATTAAAAGAATGCCATTACATAGATTATATAGCAGGAAAAACGGTGCATGAAGAAAACGTGATAATAACCGAAAAGTGATATTAACCGACGTGACATTAAGTGGAGTTTACTGTATTATAACAAATAAATAAGCTTGTTATAAGTAAAATTTAATGTTTTGAATCTTTTTTTGATAATTATTATAATATTAAGGTTAAATACATATTTTATATGTTAACTCCTTCGTACAAACACGCCAAATGAGCGAGTAACACACATTTTTTGTGTCGCCTCCGACGGATGTTGGAAAGGCGGCACATAGGGGTTACTTTTCCGACGGCAAAGGCGACGTCAACAATTTTGAAGTTTTGCGTTTAGCTCTGTTTCTGACAAAGTTACATTAACCAAACCTCAATCATAGATGAAGCATGGGTAGTAGAGCCTACTGGGCTAAAAAAAATTCATGGATTTCTGCTTTTTTGGGGTAAAAATCTCAAATTTCTAGAATTACAACGTTAAAGTTTTGCGTTTAGCTCTTGCATATTAGGCTGTTTCTGACTAAATATAAAAGTTACAGCAACCAGACTTGGTATGTAGGTGTATTATGATTCAACAAACACTATCGCACCTTCCGTTTCATGATTCAACAAAATGGCAGCCATTTCCTTGCGACTGATTGGTCAAAATTTAGATTTTGTCCAATTTCACTCAAAATTGGTATATAGGTGTATTATGACTCTACGAACACAATTGCAACTTTGGTTGCATGATTCTGCAAATTGGCCATTATCTCCTGGCCTCTGATTGGTTGAAATTTTGATATTGTCCGATTTCACTCAAACTTGATATGTAGGTGTATTAGGACTCTACGAAAACTGTTGCAATTTCTGTTTCATGATTTCAACAAAATGGACACCATTTCTTTGCCACTGACTGGTAAAATTTCAATATTGTTCGATTTCAATCAAATTTGGTATATAGGTGAATTATGACTACGAACACTATTGCAATATTTGGTGATTCAGCATTTTAAGATATGATCTTTAATTCCATTTCTCTTTTCAAATATAACCTTCATTCTTGCCTTGACATCTCACAGAGTCATGAAGGATACAGAGCACTTTTCTATGACACCTCAAGGCGTCATGAAGGATACGGGAGCACTATTTTATGACGTCTCATGGCGTCATGAGTGCGGAAAGAGATAAGCAGCTTTTTGAGAAGTTAACTATAGTTGAATTGTGGTATCCCTGGTATAAGAGATTCAAATAACCTCTCCTTTTTATATTAATTGTACTTAGGAGAGCAATTAAGTGAAAGATTTAAATTTTATTGAATTGCTTCAGTACTCTGTGTAATATGTTAAGAGATGAATCTTGTCTGCTTTTGTTGTAATAAGCTAATCTCAAGGATTTAGAATGCAGTTCTATCAATGTTTAAACTAAATGTCATCTTTGCTAACGATGTTACTTTCTGGACCGATGCTACCTGTACTTGCTATCATGAATTAATTGATTGTTTTTTGTCAAAGAAAATGTTAATTTTCGCCAATAACAGCTTTGGTGGTGACATAAAGAAATTATTTAAAAAGATAATTTGTTCCTCCAAATCTCATGGTTCAAGAGTATTTCAATTTGACTACTGTCTGTGTTATATTGTCCCATTTTAAACACTGCATGGAATTATCTCTTTGATATAAAAAAGAAATCAATTTAATAAAAAATCAAATGAAAAATTTGAATTAAGGTACTTCCAGCCGGTATGTTTAATACAATATTGAACATATTGTTACTTAAACATTTTCTTCTAAAGAACTGTATTGGTCAAGGATTACAACTTAATAAATGGGGCAAGTTTTTCTGTTATTTTTAGAATTTATTTTTTTTTTACATTAAATTTCCACTTTTTACAGCTTTACATCCAAAAAAAATATTACGGACCATTAAAAATATAAAAAAAAAAATAGTTTCTTGAGATACCCTCATATCAATAACTCATGTGTTTTTCTAGGTCGAGGAAGATCGTAGGCAGGAACATGTGTTTTTCTAGGTCGAGGAAGGTCGTAGGCAGGAACATGTGTTTTTCTAGGTCGAGGAAGGTTGTAGGCAGGAACATGTGTTTTTCTAGGTCGAGGAAGGTTGTAGGCAGGAACATGTGTTTTTCTAGGTCGAGGAAGGTTGTAGGCAGGAACATGTGTTTTTCTAGGTCGAGGAAGGTTGTAGGCAGGAACATGTGTTTTTCTAGGTCGAGGACGGTCGTAGGCAGGAACATGTGTTTTTCTAGGTCGAGGAAGGTTGTAGGCAGGAACATGTGTTTTTCTAGGTCGAGGAAGGTTGTAGTCAGGAACATGTGTTTTTCTAGGTCGAGGAAGGTTGTAGGCAGGAACATGTGTTTTTCTAGGTGGAGGAAGGACGTAGGCAGGAACATGTGTTTTTCTAGGTGGAGGAAGGTCGTAGGCAGGAACATGTGTCTTTCTAGGTCGAGGAAGGTCGTAGGCAGGAACATGTGTCTTTCTAGGTCGAGGAAGGTCGTAGGCAGGAACATGTGTTTTTCTAGGTCGAGGAAGGTCGTAGGCAGGAACATGTGTCTTTCTAGGTCGAGGAAGGTCGTAGGCAGGAACATGTGTCTTTCTAGGTCGTGGAAGGTCGTAGGCAGGAACATGTGTTTTTCTAGGTCGAGGAAGGTTGTAGGCAAGAACCAGTGTCTTTCTAGGTCGAGGAAGGTCGTAAGCAGGAACATGTGTTTTTCTAGGTCGAGGAAGGTTGTAGGCATGCAGGAACATGTGTTTTTCTAGGTCGTGGAAGGTTGTAGGCAGGAACATGTGTTTTTCTAGGTGGAGGAAGGTCGTAGGCAGGAACATGTGTTTTTCTTGGTCGAGGAAGGTCTTAGGCAGGAACATGTGTTTTTCTAGGTCGAGGAAGGTCGTAGGCAGGAACATGTGTTTTTCTAGGTCGAGGAAGGTTGTAGGCATGCAGGAACATGTGTTTTTCTAGGTCGTGAAAGGTTGTAGGCAGGAACATGTGTTTTTCTAGGTCGAGGAAGGTCGTAGGCAGGAACATGTGTTTTTCTTGGTCGAGGAAGGTCGTAGGCAGGAACATGTGTTTTTCTAGGTCGAGGAAGGTTGTAGGCATGCAGGAACATGTGTTTTTCTAGGTCGTGGAAGGTCGTAGGCAGGAACATGTGTTTTTCTAGGTCGAGGAAGGTTGTAGGCATGCAGGAACATGTGTTTTTCTAGGTGGAGGAAGGTTGTAGGCATGCAGGAACATGTGTTTTTTTAGGTCGAGGAAGGTCGTAGGCAGGAACATGTGTTTTTCTAGGTTGAGGACGGTCGTAGGCAGGAACATGTGTTTTTCTAGGTCGAGGAAGGTCGTAGGCAGGAACATGTGTTTTTCTAGGTCGAAGACGGTCGTAGGCAGGAACATGTGTTTTTCTAGGTGGAGGACGGTCGTATGCAGGAACATGTGTTTTTCTAGGTCGAAGACGGTCGTAGGCAGGAACATGTGTTTTTCTAGGTGGAGGAAGGTCGTAGGCAGGAACATGTGTTTTTCTAGGTCGAGGACGGTTGTAGGCAGGAACATGTGTTTTTCTAGGTCGAGGAAGGTCGTAGGCATGCAGGAACATCGGTGTAAAATGAAATGAAGTTGGCTTTATGAGCCTATATCAACTTTTATCGTTTGATAAACGTGAACTTGTCATTGCATACATGACAAGGAGATATTCCTTGTTTCCCCAAAATGCAAACAAGCTGAAGTTTTACCCTGATTACTACTTATGGACGGAAAATGTTTGAAATGAATGGGTACTTGACACTATTGTCAAGGTGCTGGGTCCGGAGCGGATATGACAAATCCTCCGTGGCGGGAGTGATAGAAGGGTATTGTATAACCATAGATTTTCTGTAGGTCTTGGAGGCCCATTAATGTGGGTATAAGTGTGTCTGTGTGCTTTCTTTATTTGTACCCCATTTAGGAAGGTCAAATTGATTGGACACAATGTGACTTTATCGTGTGACTCCTAGAATGAGATCTGCCATAGATAATGGATCTGTACTCGGATCTATACTATCAAATGTATTTGAACTATTTCTGTAGCATCTCTTTGTTATGAAATTGATCAGATGTCAATATCCAGTTTTGTGTGATATTGCCTTTAGCTATAAATCTTGCAGTGTTTCATAGCCAGGGTCGTAATGTAACCCTGTAAAATATTATAACCTGACAAAGTCTTGATCATAGTAGAGAAAATAAGTAGCCACTATTTGTTTTATATCCTTTAAACAGCTATAAAAACTAAAAATGATAAGAAAAAGAAAATAAATACACAACATTTTATTCAAGTCCTTTCAATCTAAAGCTTTTTAAATGACATAGATTTACAATATAAACAATTAAAACAATCAAAATACATGTATTTACAATGCTCAAGAGCTGCCTCATCAGTTGGCAACTACTGGTCATATGCCACCTAGTTAATATCTCCCTATGTGTGTGCTGAAGATATATCATATTCTGTTGTTAGTGGGACTGTGCTTCCAACGGCATCCTTTCTAGTGCCATCTTACTTGAATTTTAAAGTATAGATTGTGTGGACAGGAGAAAAACAATTTCTCTGGCTGTAACCAATATTATCAAAGTTCAATTATTGAGCATCAAGTTGATGGATTGAAGCATGACAGTGCTTTAGGGTTTCATCAGACTTGGTGTATCTGTTACAAACTAAACAAATACATATTTCATCTTCAATTATGATATACATTTGAAAAAAAAAAGCAAACTAAATAACACAGCAAATGAATGACTGCAGTTGGATACAATGTTTGTGCTAGGTAGATAAAGCCTGACAACTGGATGGCACTCGTACTATCAACATACAATGTTTGTGATAGACAGATATAGCCTGACAACTGGATGGCACTCGTACCATCAACATACAATGTTTGTGATTGACAGATATAGCCTGACAACTGGATGGCACTCGTACCATCAACATACAATGTTTGTGATAGGCAGATATAACACTCGTACCATCAACATACAATGTTTGTGATTGACAGATATAGCCTGACAACTGGATGGCACTCGTACCATCAACATACAATGTTTGTGATTGACAGATATAGTCTGACAACTGGATGGCACTCGTATCATCAACATACAATGTTTGTGATAGACAGATATAGCCTGACAACTGGATGGCACTCGTACCATCAACATACAATGTCTGTAATTGACAGATATAGCCTGACAACTGGATGGCACTCGTACCATCAACATACAATGTTTGTGATAGACAGATATAGCCTGACAACTGGATGGCACTCGTACCATCAACATACAATGTTTGTGATAGACAGATAAAGCCTGACAACTGGATGGCACTCGTACCATCAACATACAATGTTTGTGATTGACAGATATAGCCTGACAACTGGATGGCACTCGTACCATCAACATACAATGTTTGTGATAGACAGAGAAAGCCTGACAACTGGATGGCACTCGTACCATCAACATACAATGTTTGTGATTGACAGATATAGCCTGACAACTGGATGGCACTCGTACCATCAACATACAATGTTTGTGATTGACAGATAAAGCCTGGCAACTGGATGGCACTCGTACCATCAACATACAATGTTTGTGATAGACAGATAAAGCCTGACAACTGGATGGCACTCGTACCATCAACATACAATGTTTGTGATTGACAGATAAAGCCTGGCAACTGGATGGCACTCGTACCATCAACATACAATGTCTGTGGTAGACAGATAAAGCCTGACAACTGGATGGCACTCGTACCATCAACATACAATGTCTGTGGTAGACAGATAAAGCCTGGCAACTGGATGGCACTCGTACCATCAACATACAATGTCTGTGGTAGACAGATAAAGCCTGACAACTGGATGGCACTCGTACCATCAACATACAATGTCTGTGGTAGACAGATATAGCCTGGCAACTAGATGGCACTCGTACCATCAACAGACTTGGCTAAGCTATATAGGTTCAACCAATAAAATTGTTGTATCAAATGGATTATAACTCAATCCAGAATATAATATGATACCACAAATACAAAAAATACCAATTTAATATAAGAAGCCTTTGATTTTTCCTCCCAAAAGATAAGAAACCTTTTTTTTCCTCCCAAAGATCCACAGTTTGAATACGAAGCCTTTGATTTTTCCCCTTGAAGATCCATAGTTTAATTAAGAAGCCTTTGATTTTTCCTTCAAATGGGATAGAGCAGCCTCCCATAGATAATTAGATAGAGCCACCTCCCATAGATAATTGGATAAAGCCGCCTCCCATAGATAATTGGATAAAGCCGCCTCCCATAGATAATTGGATAGAGCCGCCCCCCATACATTATTGGATAGAGCAGCCTCCCATAGATAATTGGATAGAGCCGCCTCCCATAGATAATTGAATAGAGCCGCCTCCCATAGATAATTGGATAGAGCCACCTCCCATAGATAATTGAATAGAGCCGCCTCCCATAGATAATTGGATAGAGCCGCCTCCCATAGATAATTGGATAGAGCCACCTCCCATAGATAATTGGATAGAGCCGCCTCCCATAGATAATTGAATAGAGCCGCCCCCCATAGATAATTGGATAGAGCTGCCTCCCATAGATAATTGGATAGAGCCACCTCCCATAGATAATTGGATAGAGCCACCTCCCATAGATAATTGGATAGAGCCACCTCCCATAGATAATTGAATAGAGCCGCCTCCCATAGATAATTGGATAGAGCCGCCTCCCATAGATAATTGGATAGAGCCGCCTCCCATAGATAATGGGATAGAGCCGCCTCCCATAGATAATTGGATAGAGCCGCCCCCCATACATTATTGGATAGAGCCACCTCCCATAGATAATTGGATAGAGCCGCCCCCCATAGATAATTGGATAAAGCCGCCTCCCATATATAATTGGATAAAGCCACCTCCCATAGATAATTGGATAAAGCCGCCTCCCATAGATAATGGGATAGAGCCGCCTCCTATAGATAATTGGATATAGTCGCCTCCCATAGATAATTGGATAGAGCCGCCTCCCATAGATAATGGGATAGAGCCGCCTCCCATAGATAATTGAATAGAGCCGCCTCCCATAGATAATTGGATAGAGCCGCCTTCCATAGATAATTGGATAGAGCCACCCCCCATAGATAATTGAATAGAGCCACCTCCCATAGATAATTGGATAGAGCCACCTCCCATAGATAATTGGATAGAGCCGCCTCCCATAGATAATTGGATAGAGCCGCCTCCCATAGATAATTGGATAGAGCCGCCTCCCATAGATAATTGGATAGAGCCGCCTCCCATAGATAATTGGATAGAGCCACCTCCCATAGATAATTGGATAGAGCCGCCTCCCATAGATAATTGGATATAGCCGCCTCCCATAGATAATGGGATAGAGCCACCTCCCATAGATAATTGGATAGAGCCGCCTTCCATAGATAATTGGATAGAGCCCCCCAACCCCCCTAAATAATTGGATAGAGCCACCTCCCATAGATAATATGATAGAGCCGCCTCCCATAGATAATTGGATATAGCCGCCTCCCATAGATAATTGGATAAAGCCACCTCCCATAGATAATTGGATAAAGCCACCTCCCATAGATAATTGGATAGAGCCGCCTCCCATAGATAATTGGATAAAGCCACCTCCCATAGATAATTGGATAAAGCCACCTCCCATAGATAATTGGATAGAGCCACCTCCCATAGATAATTGGATAGAGCCATCTCCCATAGATAATTGGATAAAGCCACCTCCCATAGATAATTGGATAGAGCTGCCCCCCATAGATAATTGGATTAAGCCATCTCCCATAGATAATTGGATAGAGCCGCCTCCCATAGATAATTGGATAGAGCCGCCTCCCATAGATAATTGGATAGAGCCACCTCCCATAGATAATTGGATAGAGCCACCTCCCATAGATAATTGGATAGAGCCGCCTTCCATAGATAATTGGATAGAGCCCCCCAACCCCCCTAAATAATTGGATAGAGCCACCTCCCATAGATAATATGATAGAGCCGCCTCCCATAGATAATTGGATATAGCCGCCTCCCATAGATAATTGGATAAAGCCACCTCCCATAGATAATTGGATAAAGCCACCTCCCATAGATAATTGGATAGAGCCGCCTCCCATAGATAATTGGATAAAGCCACCTCCCATAGATAATTGGATAAAGCCACCTCCCATAGATAATTGGATAGAGCCACCTCCCATAGATAATTGGATAGAGCCATCTCCCATAGATAATTGGATAAAGCCACCTCCCATAGATAATTGGATAGAGCTGCCCCCCATAGATAATTGGATTAAGCCATCTCCCATAGATAATTGGATAGAGCCGCCTCCCATAGATAATTGGATAGAGCCGCCTCCCATAGATAATTGGATAGAGCCACCTCCCATAGATAATTGGATAGAGCCGCCTCCCATAGATAATTGGATAGAGCCACCTCCCATAGATAATTGGATAGAGCCGCCTTCCATAGATAATTGGATAGAGCCCCCCCACCCCCCTAGATAATTGGATAGAGCCACCTCCCATAGATAATTTGATAGAGCCGCCTCCCATAGATAATTGGATAGAGCCGCCTCCCATAGATAATTGGATAGAGCCGCCTCCCATAGATAATTGGATAGAGCCACCTCCCATAGATAATTGGATAGAGCCACCTCCCATAGATAATTGGATAAAGTCGCCCCCCATAGGTAATGGGATAGAGCCGCCTTCCATAGATAATTGGATAGAGCCACCCCCCATAGATAATTGGATAGAGCCACCTCCCATAGATAATTGGATAGAGCCACCTCCCATAGATAATTGGATAGAGCCGCCTCCCATAGATAATTGGATAGAGCAGCCTCCCATAGATAATTGGATAGAGCCGCCTTCCATAGATAATTGGATAGAGCCACCTCCCATAGATAATTGGATAGAGCCGCCTCCCATAGATAATTGAATAGAGCCGCCTCCCATAGATAATTGGATAGAGCCGCCTTCCATAGATAATTGGATAGAGCCACCCCCCATAGATAATTGGATAGAGCCACCTCCCATAGATAATTGGATAGAGCCACCTCCCATAGATAATTGGATAGAGCCGCCTCCCATAGATAATTGGATAGAGCCGCCTCCCATAGATAATTGGATAGAGCCGCCTCCCATAGATAATTGGATAGAGCCGCCTCCCATAGATAATTGGATAGAGCCACCTCCCATAGATAATTGGATAGAGCCGCCTCCCATAGATAATTGGATATAGCCGCCTCCCATAGATAATGGGATAGAGCCACCTCCCATAGATAATTGGATAGAGCCGCCTTCCATAGATAATTGGATAGAGCCCCCCAACCCCCCTAAATAATTGGATAGAGCCACCTCCCATAGATAATATGATAGAGCCGCCTCCCATAGATAATTGGATATAGCCGCCTCCCATAGATAATTGGATAAAGCCACCTCCCATAGATAATTGGATAAAGCCACCTCCCATAGATAATTGGATAGAGCCGCCTCCCATAGATAATTGGATAAAGCCACCTCCCATAGATAATTGGATAAAGCCACCTCCCATAGATAATTGGATAGAGCCACCTCCCATAGATAATTGGATAGAGCCATCTCCCATAGATAATTGGATAAAGCCACCTCCCATAGATAATTGGATAGAGCTGCCCCCCATAGATAATTGGATTAAGCCATCTCCCATAGATAATTGGATAGAGCCGCCTCCCATAGATAATTGGATAGAGCCGCCTCCCATAGATAATTGGATAGAGCCACCTCCCATAGATAATTGGATAGAGCCGCCTCCCATAGATAATTGGATAGAGCCACCTCCCATAGATAATTGGATAGAGCCGCCTTCCATAGATAATTGGATAGAGCCCCCCCACCCCCCTAGATAATTGGATAGAGCCACCTCCCATAGATAATTTGATAGAGCCGCCTCCCATAGATAATTGGATAGAGCCGCCTCCCATAGATAATTGGATAGAGCCGCCTCCCATAGATAATTGGATAGAGCCACCTCCCATAGATAATTGGATAGAGCCACCTCCCATAGATAATTGGATAAAGTCGCCCCCCATAGGTAATGGGATAGAGCCGCCTTCCATAGATAATTGGATAGAGCCACCCCCCATAGATAATTGGATAGAGCCACCTCCCATAGATAATTGGATAGAGCCACCTCCCATAGATAATTGGATAGAGCCGCCTCCCATAGATAATTGGATAGAGCTGCCTCCCATAGATAATTGGATAGAGCCGCCTCCCATAGATAATTGGATAGAGCCGCCTCCCATAGATAATTGGATAGAGCCGCCCCCCATACATTATTGGATAGAGCAGCCTCCCATAGATAATTGGATAGAGCCGCCTCCCATAGATAATTGGATAGAGCCACCTCCCATAGATAATTGAATAGAGCCGCCTCCCATAGATAATTGGAAAGAGCCACCTCCCATAGATAATTGGATAGAGCCACCCCCCATAGATAATTGGATAGAGCCGCCTCCCATAGATAATTGGATAGAGCTGCCTCCCATAGATAATTGGATAGAGCCGCCTCCCATAGATAATTGGATAGAGCCGCCTCCCATAGATAATTGGATAGAGCCGCCTCCCATAGATAATTGGATAGAGCCGCCTCCCATAGATAATTGGATAAAGCCACCTCCCATAGATAATTGGAAAGAGCCACCTCCCATAGATAATTGGATAGAGCCGCCTCCCATAGATAATTGGATAAAGCCACCTCCCATAGATAATTGGATAGAGCCGCCTCCCATAGATAATTGGATAAAGCCACCTCCCATAGATAATTGGATGAAGCCACCTCCCATAGATAATTGGATAGAGCCACCTCCCATAGATAATTGGATAGAGCCACCTCCCATAGATAATTGGATAAAGCCACCTCCCATAGATAATTGGATAGAGCTGCCCCCCATAGATAATTGGATTAAGCCACATCCCATAGATAATTGGATAGAGCCGCCTCCCATAGATAATTTGATAGAGCCGCCTCCCATAGATAATTGGATAGAGCCACCTCCCATAGATAATTGGATAGAGCCGCCTCCCATAGATAATTGGATAGAGCCACCTCCCATAGATAATTGGATAGAGCCGCCTCCCATAGATAATTGGATATAGCCACCTCCCATAGATAATTGGATATAGCCACCTCCCATAGATAATTGGATAGAGCCGCCTTCCATAAATAATTGGATAGAGCCCCCCCACCCCCCTAGATAATTGGATAGAGCCACCTCCCATAGATAATTTGATAGAGCCGCCTCCCATAGATAATTGGATATAGCCGCCTCCCATAGATAATTGGATAAAGCCGCCCCCCATAGATAATTGGATAGAGCCGCCTCCCATAGATAATTGGATAGAGCCACCTCCCATAGATAATTGGATAGAGCCACCTCCCATAGATAATTGGATAAAGCCGCCCCCCATAGGTAATGGGATAGAGCCGCCTTCCATAGATAATGGGATAGAGCCACCCCCCATAGATAATTGGATAGAGCCACCTCCCATAGATAATTGCATAGAGCCACCTCCCATAGATAATTGGATAGAGCCGCCTCCCATAGATAATTGGATAGAGCCGCCTCCCATAGATAATTGGATAGAGCCGCCCCCCATACATTATTGGATAGAGCCGCCTCCCATAGATAATTGGATAGAGCCACCTCCCATAGATAATTGGATAGAGCCACCTCCCATAGATAATTGAATAGAGCCGCCTCCCATAGATAATTGGATAGAGCCACCTCCCATAGATAATTGGATAGAGCCGCCCCCCATAGATAATTGGATATAGCCGCCTCCCATAGATAATTGGATAGAGCCGCCTCCCATAGATAATTGGATAGAGCCACCTCCCATAGATAATTTGATAGAGCCCCCCCCCCCCTAGATAATTGGATAGAGCTGCCTCCCATAGATAATTGGATAGAGCCGCCTCCCATAGATAATTGGATAGAGCCGCCTCCCATAGATAATTGGATAGAGCCGCCTCCCATAGATAATTGGATAGAGCCGCCTCCCATAGATAATTGGATAGAGCCGCCTCCCATAAATAATTGAATAGAGCCGCCTCCCATAGATAATTGGATAGAGCCGCCTCCCATAGATAATGGGATAGAGCCGCCTTCCATAGATAATTGGATAGAGCCGCCTCCCATAGATAATTGGATAGAGCCACCTCCCATAGATAATTGGATAGAGCCGCCTCCCATAGATAATTGAATAGAGCCGCCTCCCATAGATAATTGGATAGAGCAGCCTCCCATAGATAATTGGATAGAGCCGCCTCCCATAGATAATTGGATAGAGCCACCTTCCATAGATAATTGGATAGAGCCACCTCCCATAGATAATTGGATAGAGCCGCCCCCCATAGATAATTGGATAGAGCCGCCTCCCATAGATAATTGGATAAAGCCACCTCCCATAGATAATTGGATAGAGCTGCCTCCCATATATAATTGGATAAAGCCACCTCCCATAGATAATTGGATAGAGCCGCCTCCCATAGATAATTGGATAGAGCCGCCTCCCATAGATAATTGGATAGAGCCGCCCCCCATATATAATTGGATAGAGCCGCCTCCCATAGATAATTGGATAGAGCCGCCTTCCATAGATAATTGGATAGAGCCGCCTCCCATATATAATTGGATAAAGCCACCTCCCATAGATAATTGGATAAAGCCGCCTCCCATAGATAATTGGATAGAGCCACCTCCCATAGATAATTCGATAGAGCCCCCCCCCCCCACCCCCACCCATAGATAATTTGATAGAGCCCCCCCCCCCCCCCCTAGATAATAGGATAGAGCTGCCTCCCATAGATAATTGGATAGAGCCGCCTCCCATAGATAATTGGATAGAGCCGCCTCCCATAGATAATTGGATAGAGCCGCCCCCCATAGATAATTGGATAGAGCTGCCTCCCATAGATAATTGGATAGAGCTGCCTTCCATAGATAATTGGATAGAGCCGCCTCCCATATACAATTGGATAAAGCCACCTCCCATAGATAATTGGATAAAGCCGCCTCCCATAGATAATTGGATAGAGCCACCTCCCATAGATAATTCGATAGAGCCCCCCCCCCCCCACCCATAGATAATTTGATAGAGCCCCCCCCCCCCCGCCCCCCTAGATAATTGGATAGAGCTGCCTCCCATAGATAATTGGATAGAGCCGCCTCCCATAGATAATTGGATAGAGCCACCTCCCATAGATAATTCGATAGAGCCCCCACCCCCACCCCCACCCATAGATAATTTGATAGAGCCCCCCCCCCCCCCCCCTAGATAATTGGATAGAGCTGCCTCCCATAGATAATTGGATTAGTCAAATAAAGTGATCCAGGATTACTTCAAGATATTTGATTAGTGATAGTCATACATTTATATCTTGTAATACTTGCTAATGAACATGGTAGTAATGCTTGCTAATAAGCCCCGCTCCAGGTTTTAATACAATTTTAAATGGTTAAATCCAGGAATATATACAGATTGCTTGATATGCTTCACTTTATAATCACAGTAAAACTCGCATATATGATAGTCAAAATTACATGAATGCAAGTCATGACATAAAATTAGAGCTGAAAATTCCATTAAAAATTTTGAAAAATTGTTTTGAACCAATAAATTGGTTTGACCTTGATTTCAATGATGATGAAACATGAGGATTTCAAATTTAAATATTGCACATTGCTCCCAGCTGCAGTAATCTGAAGAGTAAGATGGAATTATAGCAGTAATATTTTAGGATAAGGATTTTAATTAACCAATCAGATTGTTAGATTCTCATGATATAAAGTATGGATGCAAGTTCACTGAGGAGACCATGAGACTCAAAAAAATGTTGTGCATAAAACAGAAAGCCAAACACAGAGGTTCTTTCAATGGTTGAGTTTTGAGCTAGCTAGTTAGCTTATGCTGTGACACTCCTTTCTCCGGCATCAATTTTTCCATTTAAACCAATTCTTCTAAAAAATCAAAAGGCCTAGAAGTATGATATTTGGCCGAAAAGTTCCTTGATTAAAGCTGGACTGAGTTTGTGAAAAGAATCTGTTAAAACCTTAAAACGACTTCTCCTGATTAACCAAAAGGCCTAGGGACATGATATTTGGCTGGTAGTTTTCTTGGAAGAGGCCAAATTAAGTTTGAGAAAGGAAATGGCCTTGTCTTACTTTCAAGCTAATATACCTGGGGTCAAATATGTTTTAATATTTATAGCATATTCTTTTGAATGTCTCGCGGTTACAAATATTAAACCACTTTAAGGTTACAAGTGATAGATTGATACCAGGTGAGCGATGCAGGCCCATTGGGCCTCTTGTTAATGGAGAGCATTGTATCCATGGCAGGTTTGTATACATCTGTATCCATGGCAGATTTGTATACATCTGTATCCAAGGTAGTTTTGTATACATCTGTATCCATGGCAGGTTTGTATACACCTGTATCCATGGCAGGTTTGTATACACCTGTATCCATGGCAGGTTTGTATACATCTGTATTCATGGCAGGTTTGTATACATCTGTATTCATGGCAGGTTTGTATACACCTGTATCCATGGCAGGTTTGTATACACTTGAATCCATGGCAGGTTTGTATACACCTGTATCCATGGCAGGTTTGTATACATCTGTATCCATGGAAGGTTTGTATACACCTGTATCCATGGCAGGTTTGTATACACCTGTATCCATGGCAGGTTTGTATACATCTGTAGTCATGGCAGGTTTGTATACATCTGTATTCATGGCAGGTTTGTATACACCTGAATCCATGGCAGGTTTGTATACACCTGTATCCATGGCAGGTTTGTATACATCTGTATCCATGGCAGGTTTGTATACATCTGTGTCCATGGCAGGTTTGTATACACCTGTGTCCATGGCAGGTTTGTATACACCTGTATCCATGGCAGGTTTGTATACACCTGTGTCCATGGCAGGTTTGTATACACCTGTATCCATGGCAGGTTTGTATACACCTGTATCCATGGCAGGTTTGTATACACCTGTATCCATGGCAGGTTTGTATACATCTGTAGTCATGGCAGGTTTGTATACATCTGTATTCATGGCAGGTTTGTATACACCTGAATCCATGGCAGGTTTGTATACACCTGTATCCATGGCAGGTTTGTATACACCTGAATCCATGGCAGGTTTGTATACACCTGTATCCATGGCAGGTTTGTATACACCTGTATCCATGGCAGGTTTGTATACACCTGTATCTATGGCAGGTTTGTATACACCTGTATCCATGGCAGGTTTGTATACACCTGTATCAATGGCAGGTTTGTATACAACTGAATCCATGGAAGGTTTGTATACACCTGTATCCATGGCAGGTTTGTATACATCTGTATCCATGGCAGATTTGTATACACCTGAATCCATGGCAGGTTTGTATACACCTGTGTCCATGGCAGGTTTGTATACATCTGTATCCATGGCAGGTTTGTATACATCTGTGTCCATGGCAGGTTTGTATACACCTGTATCCATGGCAGGTTTGTATACACCTGTATCCATGGCAGGTTTGTATACACCTGTTTCCATGGCAGGTTTGTATACACCTGTATCCATGGCAGGTTTGTATACATCTGTATCCATGGCAGGTTTGCATACACCTGAATCCATGGCAGGTTTGTATACACCTGTATCCATGGCAGGTTTGTATACATCTGTATCCATGGCAGGTTTGTATACACCTGAATCTATGGCATGTTTGTATACATCTGTATCCATGGCAGGTTTTTATACATCTGTATCCATGGCAGGTTTGTATACACCTGTATCCATGGCAGGTTTGTATACACCTGTATCCATGGCAGGTTTGTATACACCTGTATCCATGGCAGGTTTGTATACATCTGTATCCATGGCAGGTTTGTATACACCTGTATCCATGGCAGGTTTGTATACACCTGTATCCATGGCAGGTTTGCATACACCTGTATCCATGGCAGGTTTGTATACACCTGTATCCATGGCAGGTTTGTATACACCTGTGCCCATGGCAGGTTTGTATACACCTGTATCCATGGCAGGTTTGTATACACCTGTATCCATGGCAGGTTTGCATACACCTGTGTCCATGGAAGGTTTGTCTGTGTTTCCACGATCTACTGCCTCCTGGAGCGTGAATTATATTTAATTAAAATCCTTGATGACTAGATACTTGTGTGATTCTTCACTGAGTGAAATAATATCAGTGCGATTTCGGCTGGATTAGATGGCGTCACAATTACATGTTTTAGACATGTTTTTTACATCGTTTAGACCTGTGATGTCCCATTCTAGCTGATATTAATTGTAGGAGTAGCAAATTCTCACCAACTAACAATTGTAACACACCCAATTGAAAACCATTTCAAACGATTGACATTTTGAAAGAAACGTATTTGTGTGACATTTAATTGAAACAACAAATTTTCAGAGGTTTGAAACCAGCCACTTAGAAGGCTTCAAAACATTTAATGGTATTGATTTTAAAACAATTATTAGAGAATGTTAAGCCAGCCAATATAGAAATATGAAGTTATTATTAAATGCTGAGATTTCAAAATGGTATTCTGTTAGGAAGAACTCTCAAGTCAGCACTTGAATAAAAGTAAGTTGGAAAACGTTTCGTTTTGATGAAGATTAATTAAGATATTTTCAAACAACTAACGAGTGGAGATTTCAAAATATTTATCAATGGATTTAAAAAAAATGGTCAAAAGATGTTTCTAAACATCACCTCTAATTTCCTAACCGATAGAAGTGTGACAATCAAGTTCCAGACCGCTCGATTGCATGTAATTTTGTGAAATCGTACCGTTAGAATTACCAAACGAGCACACCCTAACAAAGCATAATTACAGTAGAAAAGTACTAGTTCAATTCATCACTTATAAAAATACTGTAGAAATTTACTAGAATCTCCTAGCTAATTCAACTTGTTTATTTACAGAGGTAGCAATATACATGCACACATAGATACAGTAATCAGGAAAGGCTGAAGCTAGGCATGATACTGAGTGTGCAATCACAAACCAAATGACCCATACAGGTTGTAGACCTACGTGTGAAATCTGATCTATTTATTATCTACACTGTAAAATCTATCCTTTCAACATGGCATGTTTGCTTCCTACATGTTGAAATGGTGATTGCTATGGCATGCCTGAAGCATATTTTCCCCTATTTCAAATGGCCGCTGGTTTTTTGTTTGCTTACAAATGTAGCATAATCGACATTAGTTAGAAAAGAGACTTAAAAAGCTGTTGATCAAGTAGTTGTACAGAATACTGCAGATACCTTTTAAGATCACCACAAGCCCATTGACAACACTACACTGGATTTACTGTTTTGTTTGTACAAACATAAGATTCCTTTGTAGAGGTAAATATCTTGACTTTATTAGATAGAAAATTCTCCATATTTTTTTCTTCTGTAAATGAAGTTTAAAAAAGCACAGGTGCATAATATGTAAGTGCACACTTTATCAGCAACTTTATGGTGCAAAACACTGCAAAAATTGTTTTCATAGCTTTGATTTTTAATCTTTGCCCTTGTGATAATTGTTGTTTGGGTTAGGACCAAGATCCATGAAGTTATGACAGAAGTGTCTGTGCCATTCGACATGAAGCCTCGAAAACCGACTTCCGTTCAAATATATTATAGAAAACACCCACCTCCATTGTAGCAATATCTTCACTACAACAAAGATAACTGCTCTATTCTTAATCTTGGACAGAAAAAAATATGTGGATGATAAACCAAACCTCCTTTGGTTTCCATGGCAACATCAAAAACTGATCTCCGTAGTTTGTATTTATAACAGGAAATGCCTGACTAGATGTGAGCCGGACTTTCCGGTGATTTGTAAGGTAAACCCTGTCAAGATTTCCCCATACAATAGGCAGACGGTCCTCACAGAGAAGCCTACTATGGTTGTAATCTAGACTGATGATCGTCTACAGCAAGCAGTGCACACGAACTGAACCGCTCAAATTGAACTGCTCGGACCACACAATTTGACACATTTATGAGTTCTCAAAGATATGTATCACTTTTTTCTGTCATAGATAACATAATTTTAGAGTTTCAGATTTTTATGCCATGTCTAATTTGTCTTTTTTCCCTCTTCAAGCTGTATCATTTCAGTCTCAAACCAAAATTTAAAGTAAAAAAATATGGAGGAAATATTCATTGACATATCTCATGCCCATCCTTAAATAAATGGAAGCCAATTTTGGGGGTTGAGTTGGGTTGAGATTATAGAAATAGTTAGTATTGCCCGCCATCTCTGAGGAGGGGTTAGAGGAAATAGGTGGCTGTGTTGATCTCATCTGTTCCTGTTACGTTCCTGTTACAGTGTAAGCAACTTCATTAACTTCCCTAATAGATTTTGATCAAACTTGATACAATTGAGGTTAGGTATTAGAAAAAGCCTTGACTGAGGAAAGCAAATTAAAGGTTATAAGGCCTGTTGTAGGTCAAACTTCTTATTGATATAATTATTTGAACTAATAACACTTGATTAGCTATAATATCCTCATAGTGACATTAGGAGAGGGGGAGGTATTCTGTCTGTCCATCAATCTGTCCTAGGAGAGGAGGAGGTATTCTGTCTGTCCATCCATCTGTCCTAGGAGAGGGGGAGGTATTCTGTCTGTCCATCCATCTGTCCTAGGAGAGCAGGAGGTATTCTGTCTGTCCATCCATATGTCCTAGGAGAGCAGGAGGTATTCTGTCTGTCCATCCATCTGTCCTAGGAGAGCAGGAGGTATTCTGTCTGTCCATCCATCTGTCCTAGGAGAGGGGGAGGTATTCTGTCTGTCCATCCATCTGTCCTAGGAGAGCAGGAGGTATTCTGTCTGTCCATCCATATGTCCTAGGAGAGCAGGAGGTATTCTGTCTGTCCATCCATCTGTCCTAGGAGAGGGGGAGGTATTCTGTCTGTCCATCCATATGTCCTAGGAGAGGGGGAGGTATTCTGTCTGTCCATCCATCTGTCCTAGGAGAGCAGGAGGTAATCTGTCTGTCCATCCATATGTCCTAGGAGAGCAGGAGGTATTCTGTCTGTCCATCCATCTGTCATAGGAGAGGGGGAGGTATTCTGTCTGTCCATCCATCTGTCCGTCTGTATACATCCTACTCTTAGGTTTATTCATGGATTTTGATGAAACTTACATTGCACACATGTTTATCCTCCAAGTCAAAGTTAGTCAGTCTGTAGGCAACAGTTTTAGTTTAGTTTAGTCAGTCTGTAGGCAACAGTTTTAAGTTTGGTTTAGTTAGTCAGTCTGTAGGCAACAGTTTTAGTTTAGTTTAGTTAGTCAGTCTGTAGGCAACAGTTTTAGTTTAGTTTAGTTAATCAGTCTGTAGGCAACAGTTTTAGTTTAGTGTTGTTAGTCTGTAGGCAACAGTTTTAGTTTAGTTAATCAGTCTGTAGGCAACAGTTTTAGTTTAGTTTAGTTAGTCAGTCTGTAGGCAACAGTTTTAGTTTAGTGTTGTTAGTCTGTAGGCAACAGTTTTAGTTTAGTGTTGTTAGTCAGTCTGTAGGCAACAGTTTTAGTTTAGTGTTGTTAGTCTGTAGGCAACAGTTTTAGTTTAGTGTTGTTAGTCAGTCTGTAGGCAACAGTTTTAGTTTAGTTTAGTTAGTCTGTAGGCAACAGTTTTAGTTTAGTGTTGTTAGTCAGTCTGTAGGCAACGGTTTTAGTTTAGTGTTGTTAGTCTGTAGGCAACAGTTTTAGTTTAGTATTGTTAATCAGTCTGTAGGCAACAGTTTTAGTTTAGTTTTGTTAGTTAGTCTGTAGGCAACAGTTTTAGTTTAGTTTTGTTAGTTAGTCTGTAGGCAACAGTTTTAGTTTAGTTTTGTTAGTTAGTCTGTAGGCAAAAGTTTTAGTTTAGTGTTGTTAGTCAGTCTGTAGGCAACAGTTTTAGTTTAGTGTTGTTAGTCTGTAGGCAACAGTTTTAGTTTAGTATTGTTAGTCAGCCTGTAGGCAACAGTTTTAGTTTAGTTTAGTTAGTCAGTCTGTAGGCAACAGTTTTAGTTTAGTGTTGTTAGTCTGTAGGCAACAGTTTTAGTTTAGTGTTGTTAGTCTGTCTGTAGGCAACAGTTTTAGTTTAGTTTAGTGTTGTTAGTCAGTAGGCAACAGTTTTAGTTTAGTGTTGTTAGTCTGTAGGCAACAGTTTTAGTTTAGTTTAGTTAGTCTGTAGTCAACAGTTTTAGTTTTGTTTAGTTAGTCAGTCTGTAGTCAACAGTTTTAGTTTAGTTTAGTTAATCAGTCTGTAGGCAACAGTTTTAGTTTTGTTTAGTTAGTCAGTCTGTAGTCAACAGTTTTAGTTTAGTTTAGTTAGTCAGTCTGTAGGCAACAGTTTTAGTTAAGTTTAGTTAATCAGTCTGTAGGCAACAGTTTTAGTTTAGTTTAGTTAGTCTGTAGGCAACAGTTTTAGTTTAGTGTTGTTAGTCTGTAGGCAACAGTTTTAGTTTTGTTTAGTTAATCAGTCTGTAGGCAACAGTTTTAGTTTTGTTTAGTTAATCAGTCTGTAGGCAACAGTTTTAGTTTAGTTTAGTTAGTCTGTCTGTAGGCAACAGTTTTAGTTTAGTTTAGTTAGTCAGTCTGTAGGCAACAGTTTTAGTTTAGTTTAGTTAGTCAGTCTGTAGGCAACAGTTTTAGTTTAGTTTAGTTAATCAGTCTGTAGGCAACAGTTTTAGTTTAGTTAGTCAGTCTGTAGGCAACAGTTTTAGTTTAGTTTAGTTAGTCAGTCTGTAGGCAACAGTTTTAGTTTAGTTTAGTTAATCAGTCTGTAGGCAACAGTTTTAGTTTAGTTAGTCAGTCTGTAGGCAACAGTTTTAGTTTAGTTTAGTTAGTCTGTAGGCAACAGTTTTAGTTTAGTTTTGTTAGTCTGTAGGCAACAGTTTTAGTTTAGTGTTGTTAGTCTGTAGGCAACAGTTTTAGTTTAGTGTTGTTAGTCAGTCTGTAGGCAACGGTTTTAGTTTAGTGTTGTTAGTCTGTAGGCAACAGTTTTAGTTTAGTATTGTTAGTCAGTCTGTAGGCAACAGTTTTAGTTTAGTTTTGTTAGTTAGTCTGTAGGCAACAGTTTTAGTTTAGTTTTGTTAGTTAGTCTGTAGGCAACAGTTTTAGTTTAGTTTTGTTAGTTAGTCTGTAGGCAAAAGTTTTAGTTTAGTGTTGTTAGTCAGTCTGTAGGCAACAGTTTTAGTTTAGTGTTGTTAGTCTGTATGCAACAGTTTTAGTTTAGTATTGTTAGTCAGCCTGTAGGCAACAGTTTTAGTTTAGTTTAGTTAGTCAGTCTGTAGGCAACAGTTTTAGTTTAGTGTTGTTAGTCTGTAGGCAACAGTTTTAGTTTAGTGTTGTTAGTCTGTCTGTAGGCAACAGTTTTAGTTTAGTTTAGTGTTGTTAGTCAGTAGGCAACAGTTTTAGTTTAGTGTTGTTAGTCTGTAGGCAACAGTTTTAGTTTAGTTTAGTTAGTCTGTAGTCAACAGTTTTAGTTTTGTTTAGTTAGTCAGTCTGTAGTCAACAGTTTTAGTTTAGTTTAGTTAATCAGTCTGTAGGCAACAGTTTTAGTTTTGTTTAGTTAGTCAGTCTGTAGTCAACAGTTTTAGTTTAGTTTAGTTAGTCAGTCTGTAGGCAACAGTTTTAGTTAAGTTTAGTTAATCAGTCTGTAGGCAACAGTTTTAGTTTAGTTTAGTTAGTCTGTAGGCAACAGTTTTAGTTTAGTGTTGTTAGTCTGTAGGCAACAGTTTTAGTTTTGTTTAGTTAATCAGTCTGTAGGCAACAGTTTTAGTTTTGTTTAGTTAATCAGTCTGTAGGCAACAGTTTTAGTTTAGTTTAGTTAGTCTGTCTGTAGGCAACAGTTTTAGTTTAGTTTAGTTAGTCAGTCTGTAGGCAACAGTTTTAGTTTAGTTTAGTTAGTCAGTCTGTAGGCAACAGTTTTAGTTTAGTTTAGTTAATCAGTCTGTAGGCAACAGTTTTAGTTTAGTTAGTCAGTCTGTAGGCAACAGTTTTAGTTTAGTTTAGTTAGTCAGTCTGTAGGCAACAGTTTTAGTTTAGTTTAGTTAATCAGTCTGTAGGCAACAGTTTTAGTTTAGTTAGTCAGTCTGTAGGCAACAGTTTTAGTTTAGTTTAGTTAGTCTGTAGGCAACAGTTTTAGTTTAGTTTTGTTAGTCTGTCTGTAGGCAACAGTTTTAGTTTTGTATTGTGTTTTAGTCTGTAGGCAACAGTTTTTGTTTAGTTTAGTTAATCAGTCTGTAGGCAACAGTTTTAGTTTAGTTTAGTTAGTCTGAAGGCAACAGTTTTAGTTTAGTTTTGTTAGTCTGTCTGTAGGCAACAGTTTTAGTTTTGTATTGTGTTTTAGTCTGTAGGCAACAGTTTTAGTTTAGTGTTGTTAGTCTGTCTGTAGGCAACAGTTTTAGTTTATTTTAGTTAGTCAGTCTGTAGGCAACAATTTTAGTTTATTTTAGTTAGTCAGTCTGTAGGCAACAGTTTTAGTTTATTTTAGTTAGTCAGTCTGTAGGCAACAGTTTTAGTTTAGTTTTGTTAGTTAGTCTGTAGGCAACAGTTTTAGTTTAGTTTAGTTAGTCAGTCTGTAGGCAACAATTTTAGTTTATTTTAGTTAGTCAGTCTGTAGGCAACAGTTTTAGTTTAGTTTTGTTAGTTAGTCTGTAGGCAAAAATTTTAGTTTAGTTTTGTTAGTCAGTCTGTAGGCAACAGTTTTAGTTTAGTGTTGTTAGTCTGAAGGCAACAGTTTTAGTTTAGTTTAGTTAGTCAGTCTGTAGGCAGCAGTATTAGTTTAGTTTTGTTAGTCAGTCTGTAGGCAACAGTTTTAGTTTAGTTTAGTTAGTCAGTCTGTAGGCAACATTTTTAGTTTAGTTTAGTTAGTCTGTAGGCAACAGTTTTAGTTTAGTTTAGTGTTGTTAGTCTGTAGGCAACAGTTTTAGTTTAGTGTTGTTAGTCAGTCTGTAGGCAACAGTGTTAGTTTAGTTTAGTTAGCCTGTAGGCAACAGTTTTTGTTTAGTGTTGTTAGTCTGTAGGCAACAGTTTTAGTTTAGTTTAGTTAGTCAGTCTCTAGGCAACAGTTTTAGTTTAGTTTAGTTAGTCTGTAGGCAACAGTTTTAGTTTAGTGTTGTTAGTCTGTAGGCAACAGTTTTAGTTTAGTATTGTTAGTCAGTCTGTAGGCAACAGTTTTAGTTTAGTGTTGTTAGTCTGTAGGCAACAGTTTTAGTTTAGTTTAGTTAATCAGTCTGTAGGCAACAGTTTTAGTTTAGTTTAGTTAATCAGTCTGTAGGCAACAGTTTTAGTTTAGTTTAGTCAGTCTGTAGGCAACAGTTTTAGTTTAGTTAAGTCAGTCTGTAGGCAACAGTTTTAGTTTAGTTTAGTCAGTCTGTAGGCAACAGTTTTAGTTTAGTGTTGTTAGTCAGTCTGTAGGCAACAGTTTTAGTTTAGTGTTGTTAGTTAGTCTGTAGGCAACAGTTTTAGTTTTGTTTTGTTAGTCAGTCTGTAGGCAACAGTTTTAGTTTTGTTTAGTTAATCAGTCTGTAGGCAACAGTTTTAGTTTAGTTTAGTTAATCAGTCTGTAGGCAACAGCTTTAGTTTTGTTTGTTTGTGCTTTACCTCCTGTTGACAGCTGTGTTTAAAGGACTTATTCTACTGGTGGCAAAAATCTCGCTATTCCATTGGTTAAATAACATCACATGACATCCTGAACAATCCCCTTATCGGTTCACTAAAATTCTGTATCATGTCAGTAATGAGTTATCATTCCTTAAAGAACTCTCCATTCCATAACAATGCCTACTCAACGTTTCGGCCACACCACTGAAGATGAATTGGCCGGTAAACGCCTGAAAGTCAATTATGATAATTAAGCATTGATGACAATTTTTTTTAGTTTCATTGGGGTATGAAAAAAAATTTGTTTGCAGGCTGTATGAATCCACGTAGGTACCTGGCATATACTTAATGGAGATACGGCCTGCAAAGGTGATACTCACCACTTTACTTCTAATTTGTAGCCACAGAACGTTCATTGTGTGAAGTAAATATTTCTACCAGGTCTTATCAGCCTGTGTTCAGATTTGGCAATCAGAGGTTACATAAACTATATGGCGGACATGTTGAAATATCAAGGTTGTTTAGCTATCAGCTTGGCGACCTTCAGGTATAGCTCGCAGGTGACCTTCAAGGCATGTTGAGGTTGATCTTTTAATGTGTATCACATTTTTATCCTAGATGTAACCTTTGATTACGCCCAGTTGAAAGAGCAAGGGTTCAGCAAGGGTTCAGCAAGGGAATGATACCAATACAGGTTTTCTGAAGTTTGGGCACGTAGATAGATTCATTAAAAGTTGCCTGTGCTGTATGCAGATCATCAGGTTCCTTTGATATGTAGAATATATATATCATGGTTTGCTTTTAATGAAACATATATCTTATTTCTAATCAGGTACTGGCAGAGTGTGGATCATTTCAAAACGGAAACATTATGAAAAGTGACGCACATAAATTCAGTACAACAATTAAAAAAACAAAAGTTGTCGTTTAATTTCAGCTGCTTTTTGGCCTATAATGTGGAAAAATAGCACATTGATATAATTATATCATGTATTGAAATTATTACATATAAAAGGTAAAACAGGTTGAATGTGGATTTTATAATTGGATGGTGACATATGATTTGGTAAATATATCCTGCAATGCAGAATTGTTTCAATATGTCTTGTGCATACCCATTAACCTCCGAGTCTCTCAATGGAGGTCATGACCCCTATTGGAAAATTCTGAGGGGGCTGAAAACGTGTTACGAAATTATCACGTCAAAAATTACCTATTCGAGGCATTGCGGCGAAACGCATTTTGTGTCTTTTGGTATGATTTAGGACCCCTCCCCGTCCTTTATTTAAATAAATGAAACAAATAATTAAAAATATCAAGCATAGATGTATTACATTAGATATTTTATCATTAATGCATGTCATGAATGCATCTTTATGCTCTTCTATTCCTTCCTCTCATCGTAATCTTATGTACTGCATTTGTCTGCCATGTAGAAACTGGAAAACAAATGAAATAAGTTGAAATATTCATTTATAAATGTTTACTACAGATAATTAAAGTGGTATAACATCAGGGCAAACTCACAAATTTATACGACTGCATGCATATTCTACCTATGTTTTCACACAATTTTTCATAATCTGTCGTTGTCGCTGAGAAAAAAGATAAATGAGTAATGTATTCAGTTTTTAAGTTACTAAAATAATGACTTCGTGTTTACAACTTCATCATCAAATTTCGTGAAAACAACAAGTTAATCCTTTATAGTGTTCTGCATTAAAGTACCATAAGACGCTAAAAATATTCAGTAAGAATTATCGGGCTCAACATAAGTGTCATAACTGATGAAGCAATTCGTTTCATATTTAACTTCGCTTTTAAAAACATTTTATACTATGGACTTAACCCATACTAGTATGCTATTATAACTCTGAGAAACCTGAATTGAAAGGTTCCAGAAATGAAAGGGACATTCTAATACGAGTGCAGATGAAGGTGAATCTGGGTTATGGTGACGGAATGCGGGAGGTTTGTATGACCCACGCGGCTCAGCGTTTGGTCGCGGTTTTCCAGGTGGGACGGCAGGATGCGGGTCATATAACGGAGTATGCTTGTGACCAAGCTCTCTTCCAATACTCGCCTCTGCACAGTCTGTATTTCAAACGCTTTGGCCTTATCAATTCAACATTCAATATCATTACGTCACCTGTGACGAAGTCTCAGGTGATCTATTCTTGCACCATTCGTTGTGTGTCGTCTGTCGTGCTCTTGTGTTTGACTCTGGCCCACCCTCGGGGCATTGAGGAGGGGCTCAAAGGGTCAAATTGGCTACCCCCCGATTTATTTTGTTTATTTTCAGTTGGAAATATTTGAAATTTGAGTGGAATAATAACCAGGGCATAACTGTTTGATATTGGGCAAAGTTTGATCCTGGTCTACCCCTGGGGCAGTGGAAAGGGGCTCAAAATGGTTGAATCGGCTAAATTTTCAACAATCTTCTTCTCCAGACCCTGATATGCTGGAATTAAATACTATGCATCAACGGAAAGGTCTTAAGGTGCTTTATCAAAATTATGAATTTTATGCCCCCTGGGGAGAGGGTGAAGTTTACTAAAGTTACATAGGAAAATGACAATTTTGAATATTTTGTTCATTGTCAGTTGGAGATAATTGAAAGTTGGTTGGAATTATAACCAGGAGATAATAGTTTGTCTTTAGAAAATTTTTGACTCTGGCCCATCCCCGGGACAGTAGGGAGGGGCTCGAAAGGGTCAAATAATGGCAAACATTTCAACAGTCTTCCTCTTCAGACCCAGATATGCTGTAATCAAATACTCTTCATAAATAGAAAGGTCTTAAGTTGCTTTATCAAAATTGGGAAATTCAAGCCCCCCAGACTTCATGTTCCCTCTTTGGAAGCTGCAAATAGAGTTATTTTCCAATAACTATACTTGAGAATGTGCCAAATTTCTATGAAGTCGACAACAATACATGTGAGCGGAACCATGCAAATTATCCAGTCCGAGTCACAATTGTATGATGTCATCAATAATAGACATAGATGGAGTTAACCACGGCTTAGAAAAACTTCATGCTGTTACATTGATTGAACTGTTTTCACATTTGTAAGTTCTGAAATTAAATTGTTGTCCGCAGATGGAGTTATATTAAATAGAATAGTTATGAACCATTTACAGAAAAACACTGTAAATATAAGAATTACCTTTAATGTTGTTTAGTTTATGAGATCATAAATCCAATGGAGCAGTCGGTAAACACAGTGACATAAAGCACAGTGACATATCACTTTGTTCTACTTACAGGCTGTGTGGAGACTCTCTACAGAAATAGCGAAGAAAGCAACCACCCTTGGACAAATTGATTCCAAAACACCAGAGGTTTGTTTAAACACCAGAGGTTTGTTCAGAGACTTATTGATTCCAAAACACCAGAGGTTTGTTGAAACACCAGAGGTTTGTTTAAACACCAGAGGTTTGTTCAGAGATTTATTGATTCCAAAACAACAGAGGTTTGTTTAAACACCAGAGGTTTGTTTAAACACCAGACGTTTGTTCAGAGACTTATTGATTCCAAAACAACAGAGGTTTGTTTAAACACCAGAGGTCTATTCAGAGACGTGTTGAAAATGATGAAGCGTCTTGAATCTGTCCTCAATTAATTACTCATGTCATCTGTTTAAAACAAAATCAAAACCAAAAGTCATGTTTTCTTTGCTCCCTTTTTTTTGCATTCATTCAATCTTAGTATTAACTCTTTTACCCTTGAACTGTTCATTATGAAATTTCAAGGTACAGTCCCAAATGACATTGTGCATGTATAGTTAATTAATTGGCATTTATAAAAAAAATGGAACAAGCTCAGGATATCAACTCAAGATTATGACATTTCAAGGTTTTTGATTCACAGCTAATGTGTAATTGGATTTTCTATGTTGATATTTACCACTGATGAATCATGTATGTAAGGTAATTTTAAGTGATTGTTTAACTCTGGATGTTTAATGCATCACTAATCTTATTTGCTTCCTGTTCTAAATACCCAATAAGATTTTGGAAAAGCAATAAAACTGCACCTTATGTCATAATCAATAGAAGAGAGCAGATGATTCGCTTCATATACATTTAGCAATAAAAGCACCACTATTAAAATCGTCAAGAAATTTTGTCGGTTTTTTGCAGCTTTAATTGCTTTCAGGGGTCAAGGTCATATCATTGTGAGATAATTCGGATAACACAAATGACTTGATACACCCAACTTAATATGATACAAAACACTGTTTCTTGGAATTTGGGCTTCTTCTTTAACAATGAAAGACCAAATGTCATGTTTTTGGCCTGTAATTTCTTAAGATGGAGTGCTACGAAGTTTCTTCCAAGTGAATGAAAAATTGTTAGGGTGTCTATAGTGAACCATGTAAATGCTGTAATACTTTGTATAGTAATTGTCATCAATGTATTGTCATCAGTGTATTGTCATCAATGTATTGTCATCAGTGTATTGTCATCAGTGTATTGTCATCAGTGTATTGTCATCAGTGTATTGTCATCAATGTATTGCCATCAGTGTATTGTCATCAGTGTATTGTCATCAGTGTATTGTTAAGGATTGAATCCTTTTCGGTTGAGGTTTATGGGGTATAAACCTCAATGGGTCTTGAGACAAATTTAATGAACTGCGAAGCAGTTCATATCAAATTTGTCTCTAGACCCATTGAGGTTTATACCCCATAAACCTCAACAAAACAGGATTCAATCCTTATATTTACATTCAGGTTGCTTTTGGTATTCTATGGTTATTTCTAAAACGTTGGACTTGTGCAAGTCTATGCAGCGGAAGGCGCCTAGACGAGTGACGTCATCATTCACTGTGTGACGTCATCCTGATGAAATTCATAGCTGTTCTGTATTGAAAACAACTAGAAAACGGTACAACACAAACAAGGTTATTTGATCTGAAAACTGAAACAAAACCCAGGTTGTAAACAGTTTGGAAAAGGGGATTAATTTCCGCACTACTTTACTGATGTATTTATACGCCAACTGGAAAGTTTATCGAAAAATAACCTTCAAACATTTTGGTAGGTATATTGAGTCCAAGTTCACTAGAAATGTAAATATTCATCAATGTATTGTCATCAGTGTATTGTCATCAATGTATTGTCATCATCTCAGGTTTTTAGTTTTATGTACAAACATGACATTCCACTAGTCATCTACCTGTATGGGTGTAAATAAAGGTAAATACATGTAAAAAACTCACTGGTATTTTTTCACTGTTTGAACATTCATGCAAGATAAACTTGATGGTAAATAACAGGAATAAAGAACAAAATTACTTACAAAGTGTGTATTCAGTTTTCATAATTGATTAAGTGTTCAATCAGACTCATCAGAGCAATTTGTAACACCTGGAATCAGCACAATGGTAAGCAGGTAAGTCACGATCATTTGGGCACTTGTCTTGATCAATCAAAACTTCTACTAATACTTTTTCTTTGTTCTAAATGCTCTACTTATGCCAAATAAAGAATTTTTTTCGATTTCATTCAGAGTGTGGAGATCAAACTTCTTTGGGAAAGTTGTGGTGATGAGAAAGCAGTGATTTCAAGGTCAGCCTGCCAGGTCTTGGTGCGCTTGGTAACCGACGGCAACGCTGACTTCCTGTTCATCCTCAATGGGCTCCTGAACCAGGTTCCATCAGCCAGGTAAGCTAGACATTAAATTATGAACTGCCCACGAGAGATTTACTTTATGTTTCAAGTGAAATCACTTCTTGTCAATCTTTTGAAGTGAGTCGTTTTACTACTGTGTTTTTCGTGCTCCTTTACAGAACTCTGGTATTTGCCAAACGAACTTGCACTGACATTTTCATACGTTTATGACAAGGACATGAAACTATACCAGGGCTTTCATTAGACTTTATGAGTTGGGATATTGCTTTGATGTCGTTTTCCATCTCAACATATAGAGTCATGTTAAAACTGTCTGGGGTTTCTTGACATGTCTGCCAATTCGAAAATAATTCATGATTAAAAGGAATTGAGCCGATGGTGCGGCATCCGTCGTCCATCAACATTTTCTTTAAATTCCTACTAGTCATAAAGTACTGCAATAATTAAAACCGAATTTTGGTCAGAAACATCGTTGGGAGAAGGGGAACATATTTTGGTCAAAAACATCGTTGGGAGAAGGGGAACAGATATTGGTCAGAAACATCGTTGGGAGAAGGGGAACAGATATTGGTCAGAAACATCGTTGGGAGAAGGGGAACATAGTTTGCATAAATAATGACTCTGCATGACCCTCAAGGGGCCAGAGCTTGAGGGATGGGGCCCAATAGGGGAAATAGAGGTAATTCTTTTAAATCGCTACTAGTCATAAAGTTATGAATGGATTTTGACTAAATAATGTCAGAAACATCCTTGGGGGAAGGGAAACAGACTTTACATAAATAGTATCTATGAATCCTAAGGGGCCAGAGGGGTGGGTCCCAATAGGGGAAATACAAGTAATTCCTTTAAATTGCTACTTGTATTAAAGTTAAAAATGGATTTTGACTAAATATGTTCAAAAACATCATGGGGAAAGGGAACATTTTGCATAAATGGTGACTCTGATCCCAAAGGGGCCCTTAAACTTGTCCTAAAGATAAAATGAACTTTGACCAAAGTACTGAATTGATATTTTTGGAAAAAATTTAACCATGATAACCTAGATACCAATGTATCCAGGTGAATGATACAGGCCCTGTAGGCCTCTTGTAAGCTTACCTGGCCCGAAGGCCCGTCTGTCAGTTTAACCAGAAGCATCCTTGGGTGAAGAGGATTCAAGATTCAATTTTGTATAAATGGTATTCTGACCTGACCCCCCCCCCCCCCCCCCCCCCGGGCCTGAGAGGTGAGGCCTGAAATTTGGTCTGAAGTAACCTTGAGTAAAGGGGATTCAATTTTTTATAAACGGTTGGTCTGACCCGCCTGGGGTCTGAGGGGTAGGGTCCAATAGGGGAAATAGAGGAAGAGCATTTTAAATCCCTACTTGTCATAAAGTACTGAATAGATTTGAACCAAATTTAGTCAGAAACATTCTTTGTGGGAGAGAAACATATATTTTGTATAAAATTCAACAACGGGGTCGCAGTTAACCCGATAATATTTGTAACTTCCCTAATTTATAGATTAGGTATGAATATTCCTTTTGTCCAAATTGAAGCTGTATGTACCTCGTTGGCAATTTCTGTTTTACAACATAAACAAATGACTTTTTCCGATACGTTATATCTTGTATGTGGAATGGTCTTTCTATTCATCCATATGATTAAATTATACCATTTTACTGGAACATGAATTATTATAAACAAAATTTTATAAAAATAAACTTTTAAGTTTAGTTACACACACATTTCATGTAACAGAGGACTGAAAGAGTTTCTCCTTGGGTGGCCCCAAAACCAAATCAAAGCTCTATTTTTGAGTGTACCGCTACACATTAGAAATATGTAATATACACACTAGTGGGCAATTTGTTTCTCCTTTGAATACTTCCCATCACTCATTATGATTCCGTAACGTAGTCCTTGTGTCATATTTTGATCATTCAGCAACTTTTCCCTTAAAGTTTAAGGCCTTGTTGCGGTGTAACGGTAATACCAGGTAGAGTGTTTACAATAGAAACCGTGCTCGCTGTGCGTGCATTGGTAGGTGTGAACCCCAAGCTGAAGCATCTGGTCAGATGGATAAAAATTCCACTAATTATTTTGAAATTATTCATTTTATGAATACATATAAGCAAAATAAGATCGCCATAGTCCATAAGAATACCCACTTGATATATGTATGTAGTATTTTGAAAAAAAAATATAAAAAATGATGAAAAAAAACTTTCGCAGGATGCCCCTTTAAACTAGAATCTTAAAATGTTTTTAAAAGCATTAATAGTATATATACTGACATATGTTCATTTGCCACCACTTTGAATGTCTTTGGGGATGCGTTTGCCCTTGAAATTTTAAACAGTGTTTATGGTATTCTTGCATAATCCTTTAAAGTAAAACAGGAATTGATATATAACTGACAGGTCTCTTTCCTCACAGAAAGTTGTCTCATAAAACCGATTCTTATTATACTCAAGCTTGAGTTTTGTTTTGTGTGAAATTTCCCAAGTGTCTGCCAGCATGCCATCCATCCAAACATGTCTTGACGCATTCAAGGCCCTGCAGAAGGCTGTCTTAGTGTAGATCTAAATTTGAACAAATCCATTTACAAAATTGAAAGTACTTGTTTTCATTAGTTTACTGTACGACAAAAGTTAAGGGACCCCATACCATTGGCTCAAGGATTTATCAAACTGTAACGAAACATGGCAAATCATCTTTCCGTCATATGTCATTCGTTATGATTTATTTATCCAGGCCGAAAAGAAAGCAGTACATTCTGTCGGGTTTATGAAAAATTTACTGTTCAAAATAAAAAAATAATAAACAGCATGATCTGCTGTGTTTGCAGTTTTCAGATAACTATTGACCCCTTTTCTCTACAAACGAATCTGCTGAAAAAAAAATCTGTTCTGCTCTCGTTAAAGGCACTATATTTCCAGGCCTCCCTCAACAGGTGGTCATTGGGCTGCTCTTATTGCCTCTGTCCTCTTGAGAAGTAGTTGTTAAGTCTTTCTCAGATTTTATATGTAGGTTCTCCTTGGTCTCTTACAGTGTCCTTTTGATTGTGGGACTGGTCAGAAAAACAAAATGGATGATAGACTGGTGTACTTGATGTAGGTTCAGTAATTGTCCCAAAGTAAATGTATGTTCCACTAATTAACCCAGATTTGTACAAACATATACTGGGAAGTATTTGATGATAGACTGGTGTACTTGATGTAGGTTCAGTAATTATCCCAAAGTAAATGTATGTTCCACTAATTAACCCAGATTTGTACAAACATATACTGGGAAGTATTTGATGATAGACTGGTGTACTTGATGTAGGTTCAGTAATTGTCCCAAAGTAAATGTATGTTCCACTAATTAACCCAGATTTGTACAAACATATACTGGAAAGTATTTGATGATAGACTGGTATACTTGATGTAGGTTCAGCAATTATCCCCAAGTAAATGTATGTTCCACTAATTAACCCAGATTTGTACAAACATATACTGGGAAGTATTTGATGATAGACTGGTGTACTTGATGTAGGTTCAGTAATTATCCCCAAGTAAATGTATGTTCCACTAATTAACCCAGATTTGTACAAACATATACTGGAAAGTATTTGATGATAGACTGGTGTACTTGATGTAGGTTCAGTAATTGTCCCAAAGTAAATGTATGTTCCACTAATTAACCCAGATTTGTACAAACATATACTGGGAAGTATTTGATGATAGACTGGTGTACTTGATGTAGGTTCAGTAATTATCCCCAAGTAAATGTATGTTCCACTAATTAACCCAGATTTGTACAAACATATACTGGGAAGTATTTGATGATAGACTGGTGTACTTGATGTAGGTTCAGTAATTGTCCCAAAGTAAATGTATGTTCCACTAATTTACCCAGATTTGTACAAACATATACTGGGAAGTATTTGATGATAGACTGGTGTACTTGATGTAGGTTCAGTAATTGTCCCAAAGTAAATGCATGTTCCACTAATTTACCCACATTTGTACAAACATATACTGGAAAGTATTTGATGATAGACTGGTGTACTTCCAAAGTTTACTGTAATTGCCATTAATTGCAACACTAGGCTCAGTTATTCTGATAATTTTATGGAAAAATAATCTCAGATTTTCTCTCTTGATAAATTAGAATCAAATTGAAAGGGTGAACCTCAGAGACAACAAAGGAATTATCTTAGTTAATTGTCTTATGTGGACATATTAGATTGGCCAATTTTTGTGTTGAATATGTTTGGTTTCTTCCTTTATTAGGTCAGTTGCCCAACAACTATATGGTCAGTTTGGTAAGAAAACACTACCCATCAGAGAAGCACCAGGAAAAACACATCATTTAATTACGAGTTGATACAAACACAATAACCTAATTGTCTCCCTTTTCCCTCCACGCAGGTCCCTTTTGGGAATTGTAAGCGGAATCTGTGAACTTCTTGTCCTACAAATTGCACTTGCGGAAAATCAGGGTCAGCTGTACTCTTGTCCCTATCGTTTAAGGTAAGAACAACTTTTCTTTATGAAAAACCAAATTGCAGCACCTCTTGTCGTGATTGCAAATTTAAGGCGGTTGATGAGAAATAAACAAAGTTAATAGAAGCCAAGCGCTGTCCCGTAATTACCTCATGGTAGTAAAGTGGTCTGGTGCGGACACGAGCCAGCGTCGTGAGGATTCGGCCTTTGTTAATACAAACACACTAAAGGTTAGGCCCACGTAAACGGCCAATTTATCATTGTTTGTGAATGACTTTTTGTGAATTTTTTATGCAGTAAACCTTGAAGAAACTGTAGGTGGTAGCCATGATATTCTAATGAGACTGTTCATGTATGCTTCGTGGCTGGTGGTTTGTACATGCCATGGTAGAGTTATATTGATAGAAATGTTATGCGTTCCTTTAAATGTAGCCCTGTTCCTTAATGAACATGTATACATTTTACATTTTCCCTTTATTGATAGTATGACTGTATTATAGGGTTTTTGATGAGTTTCTTCAAGAAGACAATACACATGGATATAAATGATGGGGTCCTTAGCTGTTTGTTGCTTACTTGAAATACATGATTAGGTTTGCAAAGAATCCTTCACTTGTGAAGAGAAATATATCTACTCTAAACAAAGTCGTGAGATTTGGTTTAGACAAAGCGGGCACTTGTCAACTCATGGTGCTGTGATGTAAGCATGCTGGATTGACAGGTAATTTACCTTTGTAATTTTCATGGAAAAAAAAAGACGAATTCTTTGTCGTGTTGACAATTCCAGTGTTGAGGAAGGCATGTCGCTGGGGTTTTTTCGGCTATGGGCGACACTGCAAACATCTGAAACACATCATAGATATAATACTTGGTGGATTCTAGTATGGAATATTTCCTTTCAGTCAATTATGCCCCCTGCTGAGCTGTTGAGTGGGGTGTTGTGTTCTGGATCTGTCCGTCTGTACCAGTATCTTTGTGATTGTGACAGAATTAGATTTCTGCGAAACTCCACAAGTGTTCGTGAGCTCAGACATGCCTGTATACATGAGTATTGCTGCATTAAATTGGTTCCAAAGCTTGTTCACTGATACAACAAATAGATTCTCATAAAAAAGGCTTGCGATCCAACAATCTGCTTTATTTATTGACAGATTCAAATTATAGTTGATGTGTAAGCTCAGAATAAGCTCCAAGTGAAGTTACATTATACAAAGCTCACAATAGGAACTGTGTTGTGCTTGTTATTCACTCCATAACATAAATACAAGGCTGTTTTAAAATGAGACAAGTAGTGCTTTATATTTGTAAGAAAAGGGTAACATGATTTAAACGGTAGTGGGGGCAAGGTGTCCTGCTGTTCTGCAAGTCTCTGGCTGGGTTCTGTGAGGATTATTGCCAGGGGAGACAGACAATTGCTTGTTATACAAATCTATGATGACAGTTTGTCACACTTGCAGCTTGAGTGGATGATGTTTTTTTTTAATCAGATACTCCCCGTGAGAAAATCTGTGAGAGGTCTGACCCAGATATTTACCTATAAATATATTGAAATAGTTAAACTTGTTTGACACAAACATAGAAAAGCAACATTTTGGATTCATCATTGATGATGTCTTTCGATAAATAAAAAAAGAAATGATTGTTTATCATATCCCAGGTTATAGGTCATCATCTCACATCCCAGGTTATAGGTCATCATCTCACATCCCAGGTTATAGGCCATCTCACATCCCAGGTTATAGGTCATCTCACATCCCAGGTTGTAGGTCATCTCACATCCCAGGTTATAGGTCATCATCTCACATCCCAGGTTATAGGCCATCTCACATCCCAGGTTATAGGTCATCATCTCACATCCCAGGTTGTAGGTCATCTCACATCCCAGGTTATAGGCCATCTCACATCCCAGGTTATAGGTCATCTCACATCCCAGGTTATAGGTCATCTCACATCCTAGGTTATAGGCCATCTCACATCCCAGGTTATAGGTCATCATCTCACATCCCAGGTTGTAGGTCATCTCACATCCCAGGTTATAGGCCATCTCACATCCCAGGTTATAGGCCATCTCACATCCCAGGTTATAAGTCATCTCACATCCCAGGTTATAGGCCATCTCACATCCCAGGTTATAGGTCATCTCACATCCCAGGTTATAGGTCATCTCACATCCTAGGTTATAGGTCATCATCTCACATCCCAGGTTATAAGTCATCTCACATCCCAGGTTATAGGCCATCTCACATCCTAGGTTATAGGTCATCTCACATCCCAGGTTATAGGCCATCTCACATCCTAGGTTATAGGTCATCTCATATCACAAGTTATAGGTCATATCACATCCCAGGTTATAGGTCATCTCACATCCCAGGTTTTAGGTCATCTCACATCACAGGTTATATGCCATCTCACATCCCAGGTTATAGGCCATCTCATATCACAGGTTATAGGTCATCTCACATCACAGGTTATAGGTCATCTCACATCCCAGGTTATAAGTCATCTCACATACCAGGTTATAGGTCATCACACATACCAGGTTATAGGTCATCACACATCACATGTAATAGGCCATCTCACATCCCAGGTTATAGGTCATCTCACATCCCAGGTTATAGGTCATATCACATCGCAGGTTATAGGTCATCACACATCCCAGGTTAGAGGTCATCTCACATACCAGGTTATAAGTCATCACACGTACATCACAGGTTATAGGTCATCACACATCAAAGGGTTATAGGTCATCTGACATCCTAGGTTATAGGTCATCACACATCCCAGGTTATAGGTCATCTCACATCCTAGGTTATAGGTCATCTCACATCTTAGGTTATAGGTCATCTCACATCCCAGGTTATAGGTCATCTCACATCCCAGGTTATAAGTCATCACACATCCCAGGTTATATGTCATCAACATCCCAGGTTATAGGTCATCTCACATCCCTGGTTATAGGTCATATCAAAGAGGTTCACAAATTATTATCCATGGTTGTACAGCCTTTGCAATTAGTTAATATATTTCTCAACCCCTTTTAGGAGAATACAGCCGGTGCCGCCATTTCAGCACTCAGAAAATATTCTTTAGTGTCAAATCAAGAACTGCCCAACCTTGTACACATTTACAGCTGAGTAGACTGGAACAAGGGGAGTAAAGTATCTTGCTCAAAGATACAATTACTGTGCCATGTGCTAAATGAACCCAAAAACCCTTCATTCATGAGCCTGGCTTCCTTAACCATCCATATGACACAAGCTAGGCTGTGTGCATTATGTTAAATGTCCTTAATTTCTATTGATGAATAATTTGGGCTAAGGCGTCATGTTATGGTGCTGTAGCTTAATCTTGTTTTCAAAAAACATCAGTCGACCATTTTGAAAAATATTGATTCGGAAAACTTTTTCATAATTTGATAACTTGATTGAATTGTACACAAAATTATACATCTATATAGATTACACCTAGTAATTGTTAAATTTTGCCATAAGAATCTATCTTTAAACAAATTCTTCGTAAAGCTTGTTTGGTAGAATATATACGAACAAGCATCTAAAGATGGGAATGCTGCATATTTACTTTGGTTTTCTTTTTCTATCATCTAGTCACAAATCTATTTCACCAGCCACAAATCTATTTCACTTATTTTCAAGTCTGCTCTACTGGCATTACTTTCAAACTTAAAGTTAAACAATTCAGATCCCTTTTGACTGGGAGAAGGGGAGGGGGGGGGGGGAATTTCTTAGCTATTGAATAATAAAAAGTTTTGCCTGTCAAAATGTATATTTATGTTAAAAAAAAGCTGAATGGACTAGTGAAACAAAATTGTCAAGGGTCACATTTGTATGCAATTTTTTTATGGCCCCTAAACGAAAGAGAACTTGGTTGTATTTCACTTGTATGTATTTCCATTTTTGTAACCGCAAAATCACGTGATATTTAAATTCCATTTCCAGCAATGTTGTCTAAAAGTTTAGTGAAAATGTATAAAGAAGAACGTGTCCACTACTGCAAACATATTGACACTATAATAAACGATGTATTTCTTGCAGTTTAATATCATTTTAAAATACATTGCACTATTTTTGCTATGTTGGTGATATATCATAAATACCTTCAGAGGCCCTCTGACACAATAATACCAGCATGCAACAAAATACTGAAATTGTGTGGATACCCCCGGGTACATCACACCAGGAGTCAAGCCAATCTTCAGAGTGTTGTCAGCAGCAAACTTTCCAACCAAATGACCAAGTTTTAATGTTTATCATCTTAATTAATGTGTAACTTCAACTACAGCTATCTATTATACTCTAGGAACTGTATTATATATAGAACAATACAGGATACGTGTTACGTGCAGGATAACCATACATGCTTGATACTACTTTATTTTATTTATTCTAGGGCATGGGACTTTGCATTAATATGTGTAGTCTACTACACGGAATATTGAACAATTTATTTCCGTTATCAGCCCTTACTACTATTGATGACGTCATTTGATTGTGTATAGTATATTACGTCATTTATAATAGCTTTGTTGTTACTGTCGCTAAGAAAGGCACCGCATTTTATACCTTATACCTGAATGTTTGTATTTCAAATTTGTTCTGAAGACGACACATCTAATGTGTCGAAACTAGTCAACATTTTTATTAAAGCCGACTAACCCAGCAAGACGTCATGGTCATCTTTACCTATTGATAACTCTACTACTACGGCTGGACTCTTGTATTCCTTGTGGAATCCGTCTACTGGGCTACACAGAACTATCTACACGAACGTTGGATCTCCCTCTCCCCGTATTTAAACTATCCTAAGTATTTCAAATTTAAAACTTAAATTTTACAATTACAATATGGATTATCATGGGAAGTTTTTCTTTCTTTCAATTATCAAAATAATCAGTGTGTTGAAAATAGATATAATTAACACAATCTATATTAGTAGGTTGTTTTAATTCAAGGAAATATTATGCAGATGATTTTTCCCAATTTCATCCAGGGGTCTTTTTCCAATTCGCCTAGAAAAAGCCGTGAAATCATACTTTCAAACCTGAAGAAAATGTTTACAAATATGAGTCCCATGGGTCTTGAATATACTTTACATGAACGGTGAATGGTGACACATACAAGATTGTTTTTTACAATATAGAGGATAAATGTCGGAGACAAAACCTTTATTACCCAATTCTGAAAATCATTTGAAAATTCTCAAATTTGTAGACAGAAATTATAAAGAAGGGAATAATCTTATTGACATCACAAAGCTGGTCTAGAGAAAGGATCTGGCTGTAACCAGGTCATAAAATATTTCAGCAACTCCAAACCTGTTCAAGAATAAAAGCATAAGAGACAATGATTCACACTGATTGGTTGGAAATTAGATCCCTTGGGAACCATTCCAAGAAACAAAACAATAAATCTGTTAGAACTGTCTTCAATGAACACATTTTGGCATTGAATTTTTCCATGTGCAAAAACATTTTATTTCACCCTATGGGGAAGTTTTTATATTGGTTTCCCGGAGCATGTGGGCTTTTTGTTAAAGTTGTTCTGGGGCCAGTTTTTTAACAATATTGATGCATCATTTCATTTCATTAGATTGTTTTGGAATTGTTCATTTTGCTTCAATCAATTTTGAATTATGACAAATGTTTTAAAGGAGAAATGGTAGTCAACTAAAATCATGAAACGAAAAAATCTTATCTGAATGCAACCATGATGATTTGATAAAAACATAAGTTATGGTGAAAAAATAATGAATGTTTGTAGATTATGTAATGGAAATAACAGTTAGTTTTCATGAGGTCAGTTATGAAAAAAAATATAAGAGTACTGTTATTGTTTAAACCTGTGTGACCAAGTCCGATTGACAATGCTGTGGTACGGCATCTTTCAATTACCGACTGTACAAGACAATTATTCCAGGGTGGCTCAAAGCATACCTGTCAAGTATCCCGCTTTGGACGGGAGACTCTCGATTATTTAAGACTGAAATCAAAAATGAAATTAATGACCCGCGCGGGCCCCGCATTTTATTGAATTCTCCTGTTTTCTCCTGCTTTGCGGAAGCCCAAACCATCTGCCATTACCCTGTGTAAAGATTTGGCACTCTTCAAGCTTGAAACAACAAAAAACGCACAAAGGACAGTCAGACGCTTGTCGAGCAAGGGTTAATGCAAGCGCTGAATTGACCGTGATCGAAATTGAGTACACTTCCTCGTTACTCGTTACCAATACCACACTCGATGTTCGTGACAGTTTCTTTCGTGTATACTTCTCATAGTTTAATAGCTGAACAGAAATATTATCGTGTTATAAGAAAGAATGACAGTCATTTTTTTCTTGGATTATCCCTAGCGATCACACTAAAAGTTCTGCATATTGCAGGCCATGCAATTCTCATTTTAGAGTAAATTTTGGTGGTAGAAACGATGTCACAAACCATGTAAAACTGTGACACTTGTCTGTATAGTTGTCAGTAGTTTTGGGGAAAATGTTCGGAAACGTAGACCAGTTCTTTGGGAAAGCCAGATTCCATCCCTAGCAAAACTGTCAGAGATTGACTTATCTCAAACAGCAATAATGATTCTGAAATAGCATTAACATGATCAGGAAGATACAAACAGACAAAGAGGAACTCTAGATAACAGCACTATATGTGACACTTTGTCTAATTGTAAAATTATAACAAGGACTGTGAATACTGGAATAACCAGCCAGTTATTCTGATATACCCTTTGACTGGCAGTTATTCTGATATACCCCTTAACTGGCAGTTATTCTGATATACCCCTTAACTGGCAGTTATTCTGATATACCCCCTAACTGACAGTTATTCTGATATACCCCTTAACTGGCAGTTATTCTGATATACCCCCTAACTGACAGTTATTCTGATATACCCCTTAACTGGCAGTTATTCTGATATACCCCCTAACTGGCAGTTATTCTGATATACCCCTTAACTGGCAGTTATTCTGATATACCCCTTAACTGGCAGTTACTCTGATATACCCCTTAACTGGTAGTTATTCTGATATACCCTTAACTGGCAGTTATTCTGATATACCCTTAACTGGCAGTTACTCTGATATACCCCTTAACTGGTAGTTATTCTGATATACCCTTAAATGGCAGTTACTCTGATATACCCCTTAACTGGCAGTTATTCTGATATACCCCTTAACTGGCAGTTATTCTGATATACCCTTAACTGGCAGTTATTCTGATATACCCTTAACTGGCAGTTATTCTGATATACCCCTTGACTGGCAGTTATTCTGATATACCCCTTGACTGGCAGTTATTCTGATATACCCCTTGACTGGCAGTTATTCTGATATACCCCTTGACTGGCAGTTATTCTGATATACCCCTTGACTGGCAGTTATTCTGATATACCCTTAACTGGCAGTTTTAAGCATTAAACTGTTACCAGATGTAGTATACAGTCGATATGAATACAATTTGGGTGACAGATAAATAGAATGTCGCCCGTTAGGGCGACATGATTATTTATCTGTCACCCAAATTGTATTCATAACGACTGTATACTACATCTGGTAATAGTTCAATGCTTATATTTACATTTACGGTTATTTCAAAATATGGCTGTATCTATTTCTTTGGGATATAGTCGGTAAATGTTCTCCATTTTTCCATGTGTGTCTCTTAACCGGAAGAGTCTGATATAAATCAATATCATTTGAGCTATTGACTCCAAGCCATTATTCATGTTATCTGAGACGGAGTGCAAAGCGTTGACGTAACGTAGTCCAACATGGCGTCAGAAATGACGTCACAATGGCCTGATTTACATCAGTGTCATCCAAGTGATTGATTCAAAACCATCATACATGTTATCTGAGGCGGAGTGCAAAGCTTTGATATGACATAGTCCAACATGGTGTCAGAAATGATGTCATGTGATGTGGATTGCAAATTGTAGTATACAGTGTGATATACTACAATTTGGTTTAGTAATGATATATAGTCAAAGGCAACACTGAATGTAAATATATTCTGATATACCCCTTAACTGTGAGTTATTCTGATATACCCTTGACTGACAGTTATTCTGATATACCCCTTAACTGGCAGTTATTCTGATATACCCCTTAACTGGCAGTTATTCTGATATACCCCTTAACTGGTAGTTATTCTGATATACCCTTAACTGGCAGTTATTCTGATATACCCATAACTGGCAGTTATTCTGATATACCCTTAACTGGCAGTTATTCTGATATACCCCTTAACTGGCAGTTATTCTGATATACCCCTTAACTGGCAGTTATTCTGATATACCCTTAACTGGCAGTTATTCTGATATACCCCTCAACTGGCAGTTATTCTGATATACCCCTTAACTGGCAGTTATTCTGATATACCCTTAACTGGCAGTTATTCTGATATACCCCTTAACTGGCAGTTATTCTGATATACCCTTAACTGGCAGTTATTCTGATATACCCCTCAACTGGCAGTTATTCTGATATACCCCTTAACTGGCAGTTATTCTGATATACCCCTTAACTGGCAGTTATTCTGATATACCCCTTAACTGGCAGTTATTCTGATATACCCCTCAACTGGCAGTTATTCTGATATACCCCCTAACTGACAGTTATTCTGATATACCCTTAACTGGCAGTTATTCTGATATACCCTTGACTGGCAGTTATTCTGATATACCCCTTAACTGGCAGTTATTAGATGTTTACTTTAATACTCGAGTATATTTCTGATGACATGTAATCGTGGTCAAGGCTAAGTTTGATAATCTGGGTCATGGCTGAAATTGTATTTGTTGGGATTACTACGGCTTGTCGGCTCCTCAGTGAATTACACAGATTTATTCTCGGAGAGTAAAGATCAGTGGACGTTGGTCATCCCCACAGTGGTCATCTGGTACCTATAATCCCTGATTGACCTCCGACACCAGGATCTGGGTCAAGCAAGATTGATCTATTATTTTGCCTGGACATTGAAAGTCTGTTGACTGGAAATATACCTCCACCAGGATAAGCCTGTTGACTGGAAATATTTCTTCACCAGGATAGTTACCTCAAGTGTATTGTATTATCATGTTAAGACAAATAAATGAATATTTAAAGATGGTGGTAAATATTATAGATAACGTTAGACTGATGAATTTAGGTCATACTGTACAGAACTGAATTACTATTTCTGTCCTGATATTGGTAACCGCTGGCTTTTCTGAAGGCGTGTTGAAGTCCAGGGATTGGCAATGATTATAATAGTTCGGCGCTGTCAATGTAATTGTCCTCAATGACATTTTACCAGGAACGTACCGTGAAATGATTCTGGTCACGTCCTGTAAACTGTTTCTCCGTGGCTCTCAATTGTTCCTATTAGTGTTCCCAGTATCAGCCTTGTCGGAGATAATGTCTGGCAAATGTCATAGTGGGTAACTGGCCTTGTAAGTTGTAGCATCAAACACGGACATACTGTCCAGCCTACAGCGTTTACCTAACATGAATGACTACGGAATTAGCAGTTTCTATAATGGTGGCCCAGTCAGATTTTCTTTATTTATCTTAAAAAAGTAATGAAATAGTTCAATTAAATTATATTACCATGCAGGTAGGTTGCCAATTAAGGTTAATTAAACAAACACATTTCCGTAGGAAACCATAACACAATGCCTCGTTAATTAAGCATGATGTTGATTGACACCTCAACTTAGAGTCAAGTTTTGGTGACGATCTGTTGACACCTGCGAAGACATGATACAGGTGATTGAAATTTCATGTGCATTTAGTCATCAGTAGTGTGGGCAGTGTACGTGTGTACAAGGATGAGTGTACTTAAAAGCAGTCACTAAAACGTGTGCGACGAGGACCATGACTACAGCTGAATTTGCGAGACATAAAAAAGATACAAACCCTTTGTGATTCAATATTTCTTCCTTGTAAAGAAAATGTCGATATGTTGATTGGACTGGTTTAAATCCCCAAACTATTATTTTCCAAACTACAGTTTTCATCGTTACCAGTTAAATTTGCAAGTTGGCGGTACTTAGGATTACTGGCTGACTTTCAGTTTCAACTTTTCATAGTTTTGTAAAAAGATACTACAAACCAGAAATTATTAAAGAAAATATTAACTGTTTACTTCTGCCAGGTTATTTCAAATCAGTCAGATAATCTCCCCAAAAAATAACAATAGATGATCGCGAGCAAGAACTAGTTTTTTATTGTTCTTGCATATTGTGCGCACCCCTGTCTTGAAAAAAGTGCACTCCACGCAAGACATTATACGATAATAAAAAAATTCAATATCATTTACTTATTTGTTAAATTCTTATAAATTAACAACTCAATTTATAAAACATACAACAGTTTTGTATCGTATTTAATGGAAACAGAATATAACAGCTACTTTGCATCCCAGACCATATGGTAAAAGTCAATATTTTCATGCATGGAATTTTTCTCTTTGTCAACAACAACAACAGCAACTGTTCTCGGTGTGGAAATGTTCGCGCTGTCAGGCGGGCTGTTTTGCACTGTGTAACTACAAAACTATAATACACTGTAGAGTTTGAGTGGTGTTAAATTGGCGTATGAATATATTCCCTGGGATTTAATGACAGTGAATAAGCCGAAATTTCACTTTACAATACATAAGACTATTTAGCCAGAGACACGCTAACACACCTTGAGTGTAAACAAACACATTAAATCAGAAGTATTGAACCTACCACATAACCCTCCCACACACAATCTCAATTTACGCATCAAACATTTATTGATCTTCATAAAGAATTGAAATTGATGCTGATTGGAAATCTACATCTGAACTTTTTACAAACCTAATCCAATTACTTGTGACAATTTATCCTTTTCCAGACTTCTAGATTTTCTGCCTCTAAAGACTTTTTGAAATAACTTGAAGATTTTATGTTTTGTACTTGGGATTATTTTTGGGGCTATAATATTTCATGCTTATTCGGAATCTGTACAAGTGATTAGATGGGAATATCGGTTTAAAAAATTTCGAAAACGGTTGCAGACTTTTCTTAAGTCACCTGAGACAAAGTCTCAAGTGACCTATTCTAATCGCCTTTTGTTGGTCTGCCGTCCATAAACAATTTACATTTTCGACTTCTTCTCAAAAACACCTGAACCAATTTCAATAAAACAAGAACCTTCCCTATAGTCAAAGATGCACCAAAATAGTTAAACTTTCAAAAATCTTCTTCTCCAGACCCAGATATGCTGGAATCAAATACTATTCACCAATAGAAAGGTCTTAAGGTGTTTTCAAAATTATGTATTTCAAGTCCCCCAGACTTCAGATTCCCCCCTGAAGGGACTGATCAGAAAAACAAAATGGCTGACAGGAGGCCATCTTGAATTTTGACAATGAAATTTTGTTACCATTATATCTTGAGAAGAAAAGGATGGATCTTTCCCAAATTTCATATGTAGGTTCCCCTTGGTGCCTTGATTTGCTGTATCGATTTTGGGACTGATCAGAGAAACAAAATGGCCGATAGGCAGCCATCTTGGATTTTGACAATGAAAATTTGACACTGTTATATCTAAAGTACTGGTTTGATCTTTCTCAAATTTCATATTCAGGTTCCTTTGTTTGATTTAGACAAGTTATACTGAATATATTCAAAGGGATTTGGATTAGACAGGGGCCAATTTAGACAAGTTATACTGAATATATTCAAAGGGATTTGGATTAGACAGGGGCCGATTTAGACAACTTATACTGTATAAATTCAATTTAAGCTTAGAAATAACCTGTTAATGGGAAATTAAAAGTTGGTCTGTCAGTAAAGGGGTTTTCTAAAGAAGATTTGGGGCCACGGTGGCCAAGTGGTTAAGGTGTCCCAACATTCTACCACTAACCCTCCACTGCGAAACCCACATTAGGCAGTTGCGAAGTACTGACTGTAGGTCAGTGTTTTATTTTTCGGGTAGTCTGGCTTTCCACCACCTCCAAGACCTGGCACATCCTTAAATGACCCTGGCTGTTAATAGGACATAAAACTTAAACCAAAATTGTAATGAAATGCAAAAGTACAATGGTTGTGTTTGAGTGGTGTGGTGATTGAGATGCTCAGTCATGGCGGCTCCTAAATGAATCATTCCATACCCATTATTAGATCAAGGATAAGGCTGTAAGAGCAATACCGTAGAGAGTTTGATTTTGCTGGAGTATCTAATACCTAGGAGTCTATCTATCATTCCCTAATTTACACGTTATTTGACCCATATCTGTGTCAGTACATGTTATAGTTTGTCTATCTGTTTAAAATCAGGTTATCGTCCTTTAGTCTGACTTCTAGATTAGATTACCTGAGCCTTTCTGCCATTCCATAGTTATGTTACACGCTTGCCAAGGTGTTGAGACGTCTGACATTCTGCTACCACTAGTCCTCCGTTCACCTCTGTGTTGAGGTGGCCAAGGTGTTGAGACGTCTGACATTCTGCTACCACTAGTCCTCCTTTCACCTCTGTGTCGAGGTGGCCAAGGTGTTGAGACGTCTGACATTCTGCTACCACTAGTCCTCAATGCTCCTCTGTGTCGAGGTGGCCAAGGTGTTGAGACGTCTGACATTCTGCTACCACTAGTCCTCCATGCTCCTCTGTGTCGAGATGGCCAAGGTGTTGAGACGTCTGACATTCTGCTACCACTTGTCCTCAATACACCTCTGTGTCGAGGTGTCCAAGGTGTTGAGACGTCTGACATTCTGCTACCACTAGTCCTCAATACACCTCTGTGTCGAGGTGTCCAAGGTGTTGAGACGTCTGACATTCTGCTACCACTTGTCCTCAATACACCTCTGTGTCGAGGTGTCCAAGGTGTTGAGACGTCTGACATTCTGCTACCACTTGTCCTCAATACACCTCTGTGTCGAGGTGGCCAAGGTGTTGAGACGTCTGACATTCTGCTACCACTATAGTCCTCCATGCTCCTCTGTGTCGAGGTGTCCAAGGTGTTGAGACGTCTGACATTCTGCTACCACTTGTCCTCAATACACCTCTGTGTCGAGGTGTCCAAGGTGTTGAGACGTCTGACATTCTGCTACCACTTGTCCTCAATACACCTCTGTGTCGAGGTGTCCAAGGTGTTGAGACGTCTGACATTCTGCTACCACTAGTCCTCAATACACCTCTGTGTCGAGGTGGCCAAGGTGTTGAGACGTCTGACATTCTGCTACCACTATAGTCCTCCATGCTCCTCTGTGTCGAGGTGTCCAAGGTGTTGAGACGTCTGACATTCTGCTACCACTAGTCCTCCATGCACCTCTGTGTCAAGGTGGCCAAGGTGTTGAGACGTCTGACATTCTGCTACCACTAGTCCTCAATACACCTCTGTGTCGAGGTGGCCAAGGTGTTGAGACGTCTGACATTCTGCTACCACTTGTCCTCCACCTCTTGGTTTGGTGGAAAAAAATTGGATTTTTAATGCCCCCACGATGAAATGGATTTGGAATTTGGAAGTGATCAGAAAAACAAAACTCCTGACAAGAGACCTTCTCTCAACTATTTAATTTTCAAGAGAAATTCATAGAACTGTTATTAAATGCATCAATGAAAGTTAAAACAAGAAAGGAAAAGATCCATCTTTTTAAGAATGAATGAAAAATCATCAATGGTGGGCACCAAGATCCTTCTGGTATCTTTAGTTATTTTACTTTTCAATGCATGCATACCTTTCATGAACAGGAGGATTCGTCAATACACCTTTCTACAGAAATTCAGATGTGCCCCATTGTTGTATTCCATAACCATTTGTATCGGTCTCAGTCAGGAAATATATCTATAGAAACTTCCAGCATTGATAAATGCTGTTGAGATGACGACAAATATTTCTTCATTTGAATATTGTTTTGTGTGTCATTAATTTCTGATAATTAATGTGAATGTGATTCAATAAGGTTAAACACAGACTTTGTCTCTTTCATCAGACATACATGTATACATTACACGTCCCCTCCCTGACGGCCTCTTCACTCATCGGTCACGCCACATGTGTTTATTGTTGCCACAAAAGTGTCACTTTGTGTCATCACATGTTTGTTTTTATTCGGGCTTTTCTGAGGAATGCAATTTTGCAAGTGGTCAATATAGACATTTTAAGCGGACCGTGATTATTGGAATAGCAGGAAAATATTATTGGTAATGCAGACACCATGTACACTCAAGAACTGGCATTTAGGCTTTCACTAAATGCACCTTTAAGGATAGATGCTACCTTACACATTTTACCTCTGAATTGTGCTAGAGTTATCTCCCTTAAGGGTGGATGCACCTTAAACTATTTTACCTGTAAATAACACTAGAACTATCTCCCTTAATGTTATATGCTACTTTATACATTATACCTATTAATAACACTAGAGTTATCTCCCTTGAGGATAGATGCTACTTAACTCTTTTTACCTGTGAAATGAGCAAGCTTGTCTCCCTAGAGACTTTAAAATGTTATGTTAGTGATCTGTTTTAGAGTTATCTACCTTTAAATGTTTAATCTAAATTACCACTCACAAAATATATCAAAATGCAGTTTCTAAGTATGAAAATCTCTTTCGAAAGGCGATAAAAAATGATGGTAATCTTTTTGACATGTTTGGTGTTTAGCACATTCCTTCAAACATTGATTTGTTGATTAATGAAGTGGTCAGTGTTTTCCATCTTGATGATCATCTGAGTGGACATGATCAGATTTGTCTCCTACACGACCCTAGAATATGCAGGCCTGGTCACCCACTTGATAGATGAACTGGTAGTGAAGGCAGATAGCTGTTATAATTTTTAATCAACTGAATTATAGAAAATATACGAGGAATCATAAATGGGATGAAATTTAACTGTTGTCTGCTGTTGATGGGTGCCTTCGCCAGGACTTCCTTCTGCCAGTGGGATACTCGTCCACCTGATATATTCTTTTTCTAAGTATATTTCAACACTACCCACAATTCCTCAGTTTCTTTTCCTGTAATGACAAAGATGGGCCCATGCCATAAACAGCATGATCTTTGCTGTCTACATTGACCAAAATGGTATGGCATTGTTTGTCCATAAGTCTCAGCTTCATCGTTAACCTTTATTTGTCTGGAGATCCCCACAATTTTCAAACGATCTCTTTCAAACTTGGTAGGCTTGACAACCATGATATGGCGTTGTGACCTAGTACTTTCAAGATCAGGGATAAATATCTAAAACCCTTAAACAACCTTCTTCTCAATAATTAGACCCATGGTAGTGATATTTGGCCAATAGCTAGTCCAGGGACAAAGTGCTATACATGCAGCTTCCTCAAATATAGGACATTGACCCCCTTTCAAGGTCACAGGGGTAAAATATACAAAAGTCTTTAATTATCTCTCTTCAATAACCAGAAGGCCAAGAGTACTGATCCTTGGCTTGTTGAATTAAGCAATATAAATTGTCCCTAAATGATTTACGTTTACCTATTTTCAAAGACACATGCGTCAAATAATGTAAAGAAATAAACTTTAAAAAACTTCTTTGGAATACTCAGAAGGCCCTGAGTACTGATATTTCCATGAAACTTCATAAATAATAACTTACCATGACCTACTTTCAAAGTCACTCAGGTAAAAAGTCTCAAAAACGTTTTAAAACATTCTACAAAATATCCAAGAGTACTCAAATAAGTTACTTTGACCTACTTTCATGGTCTTTCAATAACTGATGGCATTTGACAATTGCCATGTTGGGATGGATCAGTATCTTAAATTAAGGAGACTCAGTGTCGAAATAATATGTTTCTACCACAATACCCTCTGTTATTCAACTCTCAGACCATTGTATAAACGTGCTGACTGTTGAATAAATATATGTTATTTACCACTAGTGGAATATGACCTTCCAGACTTTTGATTGGTTGAGAAGTTGAACTTTGACCGGAAATGTGGATTGTTGACGACGTCATCGATTGTTGACGTCGTCACAACTTGGCGGGAATGTATTCGAGATGATGTGATTTTCCGCAAATCTGCGATTCACTCCAGAAAACAACACTAACACTGCAACAGCCGACTGAAAATCATTGTGGTAGAAACAGGTCACACAACTTGTGGTTATTGGATATGAAATTTATTTCACTCTCGTTAATTATTTTCAAAAAGTTACAAAAGACACTCGCTAAAGCTTGTGTCTTTTGTAACTTTTAAAAAATAATTAACTCGAGTGAAATAAAGTCCATATCCAACAACCACTCGTTGTGTAACCTCTATTTATCCCCATGATTGCACAAATATTCAGGGTAGTTGATACAGGCCCTCTGGGCCTCTTGTTAGGCTGTAATAACTGTCTTCTGTGATCAGAAATGAGACGAACATTACGCATCATCACTCCAGCAGTGTGATACAGGTCCTACATGTATGTGTTTCTCAAGTATCTATCAGATAGGATTTCTATCTTTAGGATAGGATTTCCAATGATGAGAAGTATCTCAGAGTTTCTGTATGATATGAAAACATGGAAATTCTTCCAAACGGTTTTATTTCTCGGTGATTAAAATTTTTGCTTGTGAAATGAAAAGCATGTGAAATGGAAGTGATTGTATGATTTGCCTCATATTGAAACAGATTGAAAAGAATACTTCCTTTATGTAACTGCTTTGGTATGTCAGGAGATATTGAAATTGATGTCCTTGTTGAACGTGTTATATTTCAAAATGAATTGAATTTGTAGATTATGATGAAGATAGTGTTTGTCTTTTCAATCTAGATTATGCAAGAATAACATGGTATCACATAAGCCATATAATAAATAAAGAAATAAACATCCCAACAGAATAATACTGAAACAAACATTATTATTTATATTCAAAGAAATACAACCTTTATGGAGTTTTTAAAGTCAAAGCAGGTTTGAAATCAATTTCCTGGTCTCATTCTTTGCATTGAAATTAGAATTTTTCGATTTATTGGAATGAAAATATCTTCAAATAATCGCATTTCATAGTAGTATAGATTTTTAAAATGAACCGAAATATTGACATTGTATCAGTGAAGAGATTAAAAGATTGCATCAAATTATGTTGTGGGCAAATTAAAACAAATCTCAGTGTTCAAAATTTGGTTTCCATTATTTGGCAGCTGTCGATATTTGATACTTGTGAATTGGACAATTTTCCTTTTACTTCAATTGGTATGATATTAACCTGTTTCTTGTAATTAATGGAGTTGTTGATTTTATTATTAAGTTATCTGTTAGAGAAATGGGAGCTAACTCCTATCAAATAAACAGGAATAAAACACACAACTGGATAAAAAATCAATTCCTGAATTAAAACATTGTCAAACAAATTATAAACTCACATGGGCACACATTCTGAAGTTCAAGGACATTAAGTTTGAGCAAGTCACCTTCAGGACCGATCATAATGAACTTAACAAAATTTAACTAAACGTAAAACTAATAGTGCTCTAGGAGATTCAAGATTGTTTGGAGAAAACTGAGAATCCACCGTGATCATGAGATTCCAGGAATTCATGATTCGGAAGAACTTCAAATGAGTAAAATCTCATCAGATTTACAAACCCAGTTTCAAGGTTGACCATTTTCGCTGTAATAAGTGCCCCCCATCACACACACATACAGATATTCAAATTATATAAGCCCCCCTCCCCGCTCCCTTTTGCGACCTAACTAATGACTAGATGATTCCATTTAATTGTACGGCAAACCTAGCTGTGTGCATGTGTTTACAAGAAAAAACTCCACAAAATTAATTACTTGTAATATGTGTACAACATTGTCTGAAATTGATGACAGGGAAATCTTAACCCCAGATTCTTCAGTTGCTAAACCCAAGGCTTGCCGAGTGTTTGGTAGCTTAAGAATCTTACCCCGAGGGTTGGGATCCCCTGTCTCACTACCAAGGGGGTAAATGATCATTTTTCTCCTACCCTGTTAAACCTCATCATATTTATCTAATATTGACGTTGCATCAATGCAAGACAGTGTTGATGTGATGTGATTGAGGTGTCGACGTGAGGTCATTGTATTGTTGCCTCGACGTCATGGCATTGTTTCTATATTATGACGTCACACAATTGTTGAGAACGTGCAAAAAGCATGTGTAGCTTGTCTCAACCCTAGGGACTGAAATAAGAAAATAAGAGATTGTCCCATATCATGAGTATCTAATTATTTATTTTAAAAAAACAACATTTATCGTCTAGATCCTAATTTTGTTATCTGATTCGGACCAATTTCTTAGGCGGCAGCGGCGGCGCTAAATACAGCAAATGTGATATTACTAACAATCTTATGGGGATATGGGCCCTATTTGGTCGGTATTATAACATGTTACAAGATGTTGATTTATTATCTGTGGAATGTTTCATCGATATTGGACAATAAACAGATTCTGTAGAATTGCGACTATTTGTGTGTCCTGTTGGTGCGGTGGGGTATATATGTAGGAGATCATCAGGGGTCAGAAGTTCATTCTCCCCTGTGGGACGGACATGTAATTAGGCTAGTTTATTGGGCATGTTCAATGGCACATTTGGCGAGTGATATCATAGTATTTATATTATCTATTCAATGCTCAGTTTCCAAGAGATTCGCTCCATGTATATAATTGGTAACTCATAGCGAAACTTGATAAGGGACCTGTTTAAGGGTGGTGTTTTCTCAACTAATTCTACATCATCCTTCTGCGTATAATTTGTTTACCAATCGAACAGCTTGCCGGAATGCCTTATTTGCAAGTCCCACCAGAGAAATGGGAGATTTAATTTAGAGGTATTGGAATGATCAGTGAGAAAATTAGGTTTACATGTCACGTCAACGAAATGGCAAGAAGAATCATCTAAATGGGAAAAGGGAACAAAGGAATGGGAACAGGGACATCGGTATAAGGAGGGGGACATCAGTATAGGGAGGGGGACATCAGTATAGGGAGGGGGACATCAGTATAGGGAGGGGGACATCGTTATAGGGAGAGGGACATCGTTATAGGGAGAGGGACATCGTTATAGGGAGGGGGACATCAGTATAGGGAGGGGGGGCATCGGAATAGGGAGAGTGACATCAGTATAGAGAGGGGGACATCAGTACAGGGAGGGGGACATCAGTATAGGGAGAGGGACATCGGTATAGGGAGAGTGACATCGGTATAGGGAGAGTGACATCGGTATAGGGAGAGTGACATCAGTATAGGGAGAGGGACATCGGTATAGGGAGAGGGACGTCGGTATAGGGAGAGGGACATCAGTATAAGGAAAGTGGCATCGGTATAGGGAGAGGGACATGGGTATAGGGAGAGGGACATCGGTATAGGGAGAGGGACATCAGTATAGGGAGGTGGACATCGTTATAGGGAGAGGGACATCGGTATAGGGAGGGGGACATCAGTATAGGGAGGGGGGCATCGGAATAGGGAGAGTGACATCAGTATAGAGAGGGGGACATCAGTATAGGGAGAGGGACATCGGTATAGGGAGAGGGACATCAGTATAGGGAGAGGGACATCGGTATAGGGAGAGGGACATCAGTATAGAGAGGGGGACATCAGTATATGGAGGGGGACATCAGTATAGGAAGGAGGACATCAGTATAGGGAGAGGGACATCAGTAAAGGGAGGGGGACATCAGTATAGGGAGGGGGACATAACTTTTAAAGATTGAAATCCCCACCCCAAAACTATAATTATATACCATAGCTAGACATAAAGAAACGAACACAATCGTGATATTAGCATTGATGTTGGGGTCTGGCACACCTATAGTTTCTCAGTTAAACTCAAAAACAGATGAGATATAACAACCAGTTAACCAAAATTTTAATTCATACTGATATGCTTTATAGATTGGTCTTTGATCTGTCCCTGTCCATGGGATCTTTTTGGAAAATATTTTACCATGGTTAAATAGATACAAATGTATCCAGGTAAGCGATACAGGCCCTCTGGGCCTCTTGTTTTCTCTTGGTACTCCAGCTCTCCTCCACCTCCAAAACCTTGAGCGTCCTTAAATGACTCTAGCTGTTGATGGGACGTAAAACAAAAATGAACCTATCAAGCTTTTACTTGAGACGTGTCACAACTTCATATTACCAACATTTTCTAGAGATAATGCCCAAAATGTTAGCATATGGTATATCAGTCGACGGAACTAATTGGGTTCTGCTGAGTATATCTTTTAGTTTAAGCAATCTGCGTGACAACTATTCACATGCGATAATGATGAAAGAGTTCAAGTCAATATTTCTCTGAAAAGAGATATACATGATATGTAATTTAGCTTGATGAAAACTTTTTACCTTCGCATGCTTGCAGGAAATTTCCTTAATTCCAAAAAGAATACTGGAATATAAGACTATATCTTACAGTTGTGGGATCGCACAACATTACACGATGTGCGGTGGGCGCACGATGGGCGAACGGTGTATGCACGATGTGCGAACAATGCGATCCTGGGCGATTCTTTCTAACGCACATGTGGGCGCACGATAAACTAACATTGGGCGATGACAATCGTAGTTGATGTAAATTTAGAAATGATTTAACAATATATACGGTTTCAAGCATATTTCTATATTTTAACTATTTACATTAGCTGATAGTTCTATCTATATATTTCTTAAAATTAGAAGCCGGTTATGTATAATTTACCCGTTTTCCATTGTAGTTATCCCCCGATAACCTAAACTGAATAGAAAGTTTATCCTTATATTTATAGTATCTTTCTGTGAAATTCTCGTAACTATTTTGTTCATTATAGTCAAATCTTCAGACACAGATTTCATTTCAAAACTAATAAATGTGGGAATGGTTCAATAAATGTAACAGTATGAAATTTGCAAGCTCCGCCCACGTGTATTGTTGGTGACGTCACACAATTGTGTTTCAAACTGTAGGATTTTCATAGCTCCGCCCACATGTATTGTTGTCAACGTCATAGAAATTTGTCACGTGTTTGACTACAGTTATGCGGTAATAATGCTAGTCTGTTGAGCAATGGTTATCGACTGAATGTCAGTGTAGACTGTAAATATAAGACTTACCAACAGTACTATTTCTTCTCATATATCAAATGTGATTTAGGAGCATAGATGGTGCAATGCATTTTATAGTATATGCACCCACCAATAATCATGAAATTAGATTTCCAACTTAAGAAAATATGCTGAATGTACAATTTCTTTACATTAGAGAAATGTCGTTCTCAAATATGCATGTCAAACTTGATACAAACAGGCTTGATAACATAAAAAGAATGTAATCATACTGACAAATATGCCTTTCTGAATCCAGGAACAAGGCTTTATACTCAATGTGAATGATAGAATTCAAGTTATTTTCATTACCATGGAGTTGTTACCATCCATTCCCAGTCTCATGTCATTATTGAATTGATCAGCATCCTGTTCAGGGAATTATGGGAATAATGGTGATCGTTCTTGTCCGGAAGCAACACTGATTCTCCCGTGATTGACAGATTGCGAACAGGTCTCGAAAACGTGACGACAAATGATCCTGTCAAACACTAAGCCATCGTAACAATAACCAGGCCACAATTACACACTTCTCTTACAATTTATTGGACATTACAAATCTGGTTTCTTTACTGAATCTGACTTACAGATGAATGTGCCCTAAACATACCGAGGTTATTTGAATTTTAATAACATAGTATAGCCAATTTTCATTCAACGCTGTTTTTGTGCCTGCCTCCCCATGTATGTTGTTTTTGTGCCTGCCTCATGATCCCCATGTATGTTGTTTTTTTGCCTGCCGCCCCATGTATGTTGTTTTAGTGCCTGCCTCCCCATGTATGTTGTTTTAGTGTCTGCCTCCCCATGTATGTTGTTTTAGTGTCTGCCTCCCCATGTATGTTGTTTTTGTGCCTGCCTCCCCATGTATGTTGTTTTAGTGCCTGCCTCCCCATGTATGTTGTTTTTGTGCCTGCCGCCCCATGTATGTTGTTTTAGTGTCTGCCTCCCCATGTATGTTGTTTTTGTGCCTGCCTCCCCATGTATGTTGCTTTAGTGTCTGCCTCCCCATGTATGTTGTTTTTGTGCCTTCCTCCCCATGTATGTTGTTTTAATGTCTGCCTCCCCATGTATGTTGTTTTTGTGCCTGCCTCCCCATGTATGTTGCTTTAGTGTCTGCCTCCCCATGTATGTTGTTTTTGTGCCTTCCTCCCCATGTATGTTGTTTTAATGTCTGTCTCCCCATGTATGTTGTTTTTGTGTCTGCCTCCCCATGTATGTTGTTTTAGTGTCTGCCGCCCCATGTATGTTGTTTTTGTGCCTGCCTCCCCATGTATGTTGTTTTTGTGTCTGTCTCCCCATGTATGTTGTTTTAGTGCCTGCCTCCCCATGTATGTTGTTTTAGTGCCTGCCTCCCCATGTATGTTGTTTTTGTGCCTGCCTCCCCATGTATGTTGTTTTAGTGCCTGCCTCCCCATGTATGTTGTTTTAGTGTCTGCCGCCCCATGTATGTTGTTTTAGTGTCTGCCTCCCCATGTATGTTGTTTTTGTGCCTGCCTCCCCATGTATGTTGTTTTAGTGTCTGCCTCCCCATGTATGTTGTTTTTGTGCCTGCCTCCCCATGTATGTTGTTGTAGTGTCTGCCTCCCCATGTATGTTGTTTTAGTGTCTGCCTCCCCATGTAAGTTGTTTTTGTGCCTGCCTCCCCATGTATGTTGTTTTTGTGCCTGCCTCCCCATGTAAGTTGTTTTTGTGCCTGCCTCCCCATGTATGTTGTTTTTGTGCCTGCCTCCCCATGTATGTTGTTTTCGTGTCTGCCTCCCCATGTATGTTTTGTGCCTGCCTCCCCATGTATGTTGTTTTTGTGCCTGCCGCCCCATGTATGTTGTTTTTTTGCCTGCCGCCCCATGTATGTTGTTTTTGTGTCTGCCTCCCCATGTATGTTGTTTGTGTGTCTGCCTCCCCATGTATGTTGTTTTTGTGCCTGCCTCCCCATGTAAGTTGTTTTCAAATACTGTTTAGGTAGAAGTAACAAATATTGTCTGGTAAAAGTTACAAATACTGTCGGGTAAAAGTTACAAATACTGTCGGGTAGAAGTTACAAATACTGTCGGGTAAAAGTAACAAATACTGTCTGGTAAAAGTAACAATTACTGTCGGGTAAAAGTTACAAATACTGTCGGGTAAAAGTAACAAATATTGTCTGGTAAAAGTAACAAATACTGTCTGGTGAAAGTAACAAATGCTGTCGGATAAAATTAACAAATATTGTCTGGTAAAAGTAACAAATACTGTCTGATGAAAGTAACAAATGCTGTCTGGTGAAAGTAACAAATGCTGTCGGATAAAATTAACAAATATTGTCTGGTAAAAGTAACAAATACTGTCTGGTGAAAGTAACAAATGCTGTCGGATAAAATTAACAAATATTGTCTGGTAAAAGTAACAAATACTGTCTGGTGAAAGTAACAAATGCTAACGGGTAATAGTTACAAATACTGTCGGGTAAAAGTTACAAATACTGTCGGGTAAAAGTAACAAATACTGTCTGGTGAAAGTAACAAATGCTGGTGGGTAAAATTAACAAATACTGTCGGGTAAAAGTAACAAATACCGTCGGGTAAAAGTAACAAATACCGTCGGGTAAAAGTAACAAATACTGTCAAGTAAAATTAACAAATATTGTCTGGTAAAAGTTACAAATACTGTCTGGTGAAAGTAACAAATACTGTCTGGTGAAAGTAACAAATGCTGTCGGGTAAAAGTTACAAATACTGTCTGGTAAAAGTTACAAATACTCTCTGGTAAAAGTAACAAATACTGTCTGGTAAAAATAACAAATATTGTCTGGTAAAAGTTACAAATACTCTCTGGTAAAAGTAACAAATACTGTCTTGTAAAAGTTACAAATATTGTCTGGTAAAAGTAACAAATACTGTCTGGTGAAAGTAACAAATACTGTCGGGTAAAAGTTACAAATACTGTCATGTAAAAGTAACAAATACTGTTGGGTAAAAGTAACAAATATTGGCTGGTAAAAGTAACAAATATTGTCTGATAAAAGTTACAAATACTGTCTGGTAAAAGTAACAAATATTGTCTGGTAAAAGTAACAAATATTGTCTGGTAAAAGTTACAAATACTGTCAGGTAAAAGTTACAAATACTGTCAGATAAAAGTTACAAATATTGTCTGGTGAAAGTAACAAATGCTGTTGGGTAAAATTAACAAATACTGTCGGGTAAAAGTAACAAATACTGTCTGGTAAAAGTTACAAATACTGTCGGGTAAAAGTAACAAATACTCTCTGGTAAAAGTAACAAATACTTTCTGGTAAAAGTAACAAATATTGTCCGGTAAAAGTTACAAAAACTGTCGGGTAAAAGTTACAAATACTGTCAGGTAAAAGTAACAAATACTGTTAGGTAAAAGTTACAAATACTGTCAGGTAAAAGTACCAAATACTGTCAGATAAAAGTAACAAATACTGTCAGGTAAAAGTACCAAATACTGTCAGGTAAAAGTAACAAATACTGTCAGATAAAAGTTACAAATACTGTCAGGTAAAAGTTACAAATACTGTCAGGTAAAAGTAACAAATACTGTCAGGTAAAAGTTACAAATACTGTCAGGTAAAAGTTACAAATACTGTCAGGTAAAAGTAACAAATACTGTCAGGTAAAAGTTACAAATACTGTCAGGTAAAAGTAACAAATACTGTCAGGTAAAAGTTACAAATACTGTCAGGTAAAAGTAACAAATACTGTCAGGTAAAAGTAACAAATACTGTCAGATAAAAGTTACAAATACTGTCAGGTAAAAGTTACAAATACTGTCAGGTAAAAGTTACAAATACTGTCGGGTTAAAGTTACAAATACTGTCAGATAAAAGTAACAAATACTGTCAGGTAAAAGTTACAAATATTGTCGTGTAAAAGTTACAAATACTGTCGGGTAAAAGTTACAAATACTGTCTGGTAAAAGTTACAAATATTGTCAGGTAAAAGTTACAAATACTGTCAGGTAAAAGTTACAAATACTGTCGGGTAAAAGTTACAAATACTGTCAGATAAAAGTAACAAATACTGTCGGGTAAAAGTTACAAATACTGTCAGATAAAAGTTACAAATATTGTCCGGTAAAAGTTACAAATATTGTCAGGTAAAAGTTACAAATACTGTCAGATAAAAGTAACAAATACTGTCAGATAAAAGTTACAAATACTGTCGGGTAAAAGTTACAAATACTGTCGGGTAAAAGTTACAAATACTGTCTGGTAAAAGTTACAAATACTGTCGGGTAAAAGTTACAAATACTGTCGGGTAAAAGTAACAAATACTGTCAGGTAAAAGTAACAAATACTGTCAGATAAAAGTTACAAATACTGTCAGATAAAAGTTACAAATACTGTCAGATAAAAGTAACAAATACTGTCAGATAAAAGTAACAAATACTGTCAGATAAAAGTAACAAATACTGTCAGATAAAAGTTACAAATACTGTCAGATAAAAGTTACAAATACTGTCAGATAAAAGTAACAAATACTGTCTGGTAAAAGTAGCAAATACTGTCAGATAAAAGTAACAAATACTGTCAGATAAAAGTTACAAATACTGTCAGATAAAAGTAACAAATTCTGTCAGATAAAAGTTACAAATACTGTCAGATAAAAGTAACAAATACTGTCAGATAAAAGTAACAAATACTGTCAGATAAAAGTAACAAATACTGTCAGATAAAAGTAACAAATACTGTCAGATAAAAGTAACAAATACTGTCAGATAAAAGTTACAAATACTGTCAGATAAAAGTTACAAATACTGTCAGATAAAAGTTACAAATACTGTCAGATAAAAGTAACAAATACTGTCAGATAAAAGTAACAAATACTGTCAGATAAAAGTTACAAATACTGTCAGATAAAAGTAACAAATACTGTCAGATAAAAGTTACAAATACTGTCGGGTAAAAGTTACAAATACTGTCGGGTAAAAGTTACAAATACTGTCTAGTAAAAGTTACAAATACTGTCTGGTAAAAGTTACAAATACTGTCGGGTAAAAGTAACAAATACTGTCTGGTAAAAGTAACAAATACTGTCAGATAAAAGTAACAAATACTGTCAGATAAAAGTTACAAATACTGTCGGGTAAAAGTTACAAATACTGTCGGGTAAAAGTTACAAATACTGTCTGGTAAAAGTTACAAATACTGTCGGGTAAAAGTTACAAATACTGTCGGGTAAAAGTAACAAATACTGTCGTGTAAAAGTAACAAATACTGTCGGGTAAAAGTTACAAATACTGTCAGATAAAAGTTACAAATACTGTCAGGTAAAAGTAACAAATACTGTCAGGTAAAAGTTACAAATACTGTCAGATAAAAGTAACAAATACTGTCAGGTAAAAGTTACAAATACTGTCAGGTAAAAGTAACAAATACTGTCAGGTAAAAGTAACAAATACTGTCAGGTAAAAGTAACAAATACTGTCAGATAAAAGTTACAAATACTGTCGGGTAAAAGTTACAAATACTGTCAGATAAAAGTAACAAATACTGTCAGGTAAAAGTAACAAATACTGTCAGGTAAAAGTTACAAATAATGTCAGATAAAAGTTACAAATACTGTCAGATAAAAGTTACAAATACTGTCAGGTAAAAGTTACAAATACTGTCAGATAAAAGTAACAAATACTGTCAGATAAAAGTTACAAATACTGTCAGATAAAAGTTACAAATACTGTCAGGTAAAAGTTACAAATACTGTCAGATAAAAGTTACAAATACTGTCAGGTAGAAGTAAGTAATATTATTTCTTTCAGGAAAAAAAATTGATTAAGAAAACTACATTTGTGGTTCACAGTTGGGAACGACCCGGCTGTTTTGAATGGTGATTAGCCCCCTAGCTTTGAAGATGTCCCCCTTATCAGTCATTAATGTCATCACCATTTTTTCAGGTCAGTCAAATCTTACTGGTCCATAATTCTTAGATTAAGACGAGGATAGGTATTTTTATGTCTGTGATACAATCCCATGGGCTTCGGAGAGTATCCTTAATGTGTTGTCATGGCAACTGAAAAAAGAGAGATATCTTGGTTGTAACAAGGAAAAAAGACGTAGAATGTCTGAATCATAAAAGTTTCTACGATTGATTTGTCTTTGTAGTCTGCACCCATCCATTTCATTATGAAGAATTGTATAGGAGTATATAGTTCTATCCTTTCGTCATATCATAAAACTCGTCACCCCTGGAAATTTATAATGGACTATTCCATCGTTTGAGTTTGAAGAGTTAGAATGTGTCATCAGGGGTTATACAAGTTTCTATTTCATATGAGATTTCTAGTGAAAAATTTGTGACAAATTTCATGATTTTGATTTTCAAAGGAAAACGAGTGTAAGATCATTTCATCACATGATCAAGATTTTTGGCATTTATTTGTGTAAAAGAACAATTTAGTCTTACAACCAAATATGAAGTGCTATTATTTTAACTCCGACTGCAGATTTAAGTCTGTGACAGACTCATCTTGGTAAATCTGTCTAAACCATGTCTGTTAAGGAGACCTGAATTCCAGAAATTTCTAGAAAATAATTGTTCATGGTATAGAAACAATTAAAAAATATGCAAAAACTTGACGTTAAATTTTGACAGTTTCTGGCGGTGGCAGTGTCCTCCATGGCTTTGATAATAATTGTTGTAAATATACTGATTATCTCCCTACAAAGTTGGCGGGGATTTACAAAGTTGGCAGGAATATACAAAGTTGGGGGGGATATACAAAGTTGGGGGGATATACAAAGTTGGGGGGGATATACAAAGTTGGGGGGATATGCAAAGTTGGCGGGGATATACAAAGTTGGGGGGGATATACAAAGTTGGCAGGGATATAAAAAGTTGGGGGGGATATACAAAGTTGGGGGGATATACAAAGTTGGGGGGGATATACAAAGTTAGGGGGGGGTATACAAAGTTGGGGGGGATATACAAAGTTGGGGGGATATGCAAAGTTGGGGGGGATATACAAAGTTGGGGGGGATATGCAAAGTTGGGGGGGGGATATACAAAGTTGAGGGGGATATGCAAAGTTGGGGGGATATACAAAGTTGGGGGGGATATACAAAGTTGGGGGGGGGCGGGGATATACAAAGTTGGGGGGGGGGGGTATACAAAGTTGGGGGGGATATACAAAGTCGGGGGGGATATACAAAGTTGGGGGGGATATGCAAAGTTGGCGGGGATATACAAAGTTGGGGGGGATATGCAAAGTTGGCGGGGATATACAAAGTTGGGGGGGATATACAAAGTTGGCTGGGATATACAAAGTTGGGGGGGATATACAAAGTTGGGGGATATATGACAGATAGGAAACCCATGTGTTAGGGTTAGGTAATATATTCATAGATAATAGGGTTAGGCTGTCCACTACAGTGTGTATAGGTATAGTGTCATGCTGGGTCAACTCCCCCAGGCTGAAGGGAAGGGTCTGATCCCCCACAGTGAGATACAGGGCACACTATACCTTACCTGATAATATAAATTGAATAGATGTTTTTGTTTTACTTCTAAAACAAGTCATAACTTTAGATACAGTTTGAGTAAGATCAGAATATAAATGTCATTAGATTCAGTAAGTTGTTAAGAATATATATCTGTTTTTAGTATTGTAATAAACAGTATAGTGTTGAAGCTGTATAGCTTTTACTGTTACTTCAAGTATATGGAAGTCAGTTTTCTTTAAATACCATTTTAGTTTGATAATACTTTTAAATAATTTCTATATCATTAGAAAGTATAGGAAGTCCTCTTTTATAATATGTTTCCATATGAGATGTAATATGTTAAGTTTGTCTGCTATTATAAAATATAGCAAGACAAGAAACACAAACTGGTCCTGTTAGGCAATAGGTAAAGATCCCTAGGGAGTCTGGACAGGGTGTCCTCCTCCAGGGACGAGGACCAGAGATAAGAAGGGATCATATACAATGTGAAATGAGTCAGGATTAAGAAGTTAGTTGAGTCAGTCAAGAGGTCAATCACGAGGAGTCATTAGAAGTCGAGTCAGGAGTCAGAAGTTATAGTTTTCATTTGAGAGTTGGTGATAAGCTTATTATGAAGAACATGGATGCGTGTGAATGCTGTGTGGATTAAACTTTGTATTGTGTATGCTGTATATGGATTAGCACGGTCAAATAAAAGACAAGGAATGGCAGACACTTCGTGAAGCCTTATCATTTAGTTATGTCATGATGTTAATACATGACATAACAATTATGGCCGAAATACCAGCCGGTCATAGATATACAAAGTTGGCGGGGATATACAAAGTTGAGGGGGATATACAAAGTTGGCGGGATATACAAATGGTTTCCATCAGTCCGGGTTGCTTTCCGCATGATATCTATGGTTAGATTTTTACTTTTACCAGAACCCCTTGCTGCTAATACTGTGCATTTTTAATGAGGCTGCTGTTTTTATTCATTATGCCCACTTTAACCCTTTGCCTGCTAGGTAATGGAGTTATCTCCCCAGACCCAGGCACTGAGTAATTTTTAAAAAAAAGGTATTTTTATTTCCATGTTTAGCTCACCTGGACCGAAGGTCCGGTGAGCTTATGCCATGGCGCAGCGTCCGTCGTCCGGCTTCCGTCATCCGTCGTCCGGCGTCCGTCGTCCGTCCGTCGTCTGTCAACATTTTCTTCAAATCGCTACTAGTCAAAAAGTCCTTATTGGATTTTAACCAAATTTGGTCAGAAACATCCTTGGGCTAAGGGGAACAGATTTTGCATAAATGGTGACTCTGACCCCCAAAGGGCCAGAGGGGCGGGGCCCAATAGGGAAAATAGAGGTAATTCTTTAAATCTCTTTTTATCAAAAAGTCCTGATTGGATTTTGCTCAAATTTAGTCAGAAACATCCTTTGGGGAAGGGGAACAGATTTTGCATAAATGGTGACTCGGACCCCCAAAGGGCCAGAGGGGCGGGGCCCAATAGGGAAAATAGAGGTAATTCTTTAAATCTCTTCTTGTCAAAAAGTCCTGATTGGATTTTGGCCAAATTTAGTCAGAAACATCCTTGGGTGAAGGGGAACAGAGTTTGCATAAATGATGACTCTGACCCCTAAGGGCCCAGAGGGGCGGGGCCCAATATGGGAAATAGAGGTAATTCCTTTAAATCTCTTCTTGTCAAAAAGTCCTGATTGGATTTTGGCCAAATTTAGTCAGAAACATCCTTGGGTGAAGGGGAACAGAGTTTGCATAAATGATGACTCTGACCCCTAAGGGCCCAGAGGGGCGGGGCCCAATATGGGAAATAGAGGTAATTCCTTTAAATCTCTTGTCAAAAAGTCCTGATTGGATTTTGGCCAAATTTTGTCAGAAACATCGTTGAGGGAAGGGGAACAGATTTTGCATAAATGGTGACTCTGACCCTAAAGGGGCCAGAGGGGCGGGGCCCAATATGGAAAATAGAGGTAATTCTTTAAATCTCTTCTTGTCAACAAGTCCTGATTGGATTTTGACCAAATTTAGTCATAAACATCGTTTGGGGAAGGGGAACAGATTTTGCATAAATGGTGACTCTGACCCCAAAGGGGCCAGAGGGGCGGGGCCCAATATGGGAAATAGAGGTAATTCCTTTAAATTTCTTCTTGTCTTAAAGTTATGAATGGATTTTGTCCAAATTTGGTCAGAAACATCGTTGGGGGAAAGGGAACGGATTTTGCATAAATGGTGACACTGACACCCAAGGGACCAGAGGGGCGGGGCCCAATAGGGAAAATAGAGGTAATTCCTTTAAATCTCTTCTTGTCAAAAAGTCCTGATTGGATTTTGACCAAATTTAGTCAGAAACATCCTTAGTGGAAGGGGAACAGATTTGCATAAATGGTGACTCTGACCCTAAAGGGGTCAGAGGGGCGGGGCCCAATAGGGGAAATAGAGGTAATTCCTTTAAATCTCTTCTTGTCATAAAGTTATGAATGGATTTGGCCCAAATTCGGTCAGAAACATCCTTAGTGGAAGGGGAACAGATTTTGCATAAATGGTGACTCTGACCCCTAAGGGGCCAGAGGGACGTGGCCCAATATGGGAAATAGAGGTAATTCCTTTAAATCTCTTCTTGTCGTAAAGTTATGAATAGATATTGTCCAAATTTGGTCAGAAACATCGTTGGGGGAAGGGGAACAGATTTTGCATAAATGGTGACACTGACACCCAAGGGGCCAGAGGGGCGGGGCCCAATAGGGAAAATAGAGGTAATTCCTTTAAATCTCTTCTTGTCAAAAAGTCCTGATTGGATTTTGACCAAATTTAGTCAGAAACATCGTTGAGGGAAGGGGAACAGATTTTGCATAAATGGTGACTCTGACCCTAAAGGGGCCAGAGGGGCGGGGCCCAGTAGGGGAAATAGAGGTAATTCCTTTAAATCTCTTCTTGTCATAAAGTTATGAATGGATTTGGCCCAAATTCGGTCAGAAACATCCTTAGTGGAAGGGGAACAGATTTTGCATAAATGGTGACTCTGACCCCTAAGGGGCCAGAGGGACGTGGCCCAATAAGGGAAATAGAGGTAATTCCTTTAAATCTCTTCTTGTCATAAAGTTATGAATAGATATTGTCCAAATTTGGTCAGAAACATCGTTGGGGGAAGAGGAACAGATTTTGCATAAATGGTGACACTGACACCCAAGGGGCCAGAGGGGCGGGGCCCAATAGGGAAAATAGAGGTAATTCCTTTAAATCTCTTCTTGTCAAAAAGTCCTGATTGGATTTTGACCAAATTTAGTCAGAAACATCGTTGAGGGAAGGGGAACAGATTTGCATAAATGGTGACTCTGACCCTAAAGGGGCCAGAGGGGCGGGGCCCAATAGGGGAAATAGAGGTAATTCCTTTAAATCTCTTCTTGTCATAAAGTTATGAATGGATTTGGCCCAAATTCGGTCAGAAACATCCTTAGTGGAAGGGGAACAGATTTTGCATAAATGGTGACTCTGACCCCAAAGGGGCCAGAGGGGCGGGGCCCAATATGGGAAATAGAGGTAATTCCTTTAAATCTCTTCTTGTCGTAAAGTTATGAATAGATATTGTCCAAATTTGGTCAGAAACATTGTTGGGGGAAGGGGAACAGATTTTGCATAAATGGTGACACTGACACCCAAGGGGCCAGAGGGGCGGGGCCCAATAGGGAAAATAGAGGTAATTCCTTTAAATCTCTTCTTGTCAAAAAGTCCTGATTGGATTTTGACCAAATTTAGTCAGAAACATCGTTGAGGGAAGGGGAACAGATTTGCATAAATGGTGACTCTGACCCTAAAGGGGCCAGAGGGGTGGGGCCCAATAGGGGAAATAGAGGTAATTCCTTTAAATCTCTTCTTGTCATAAAGTTATGAAAGGATTTGGCCAAAATTCAATCAGAAACATCCTTAGTGGAAGGGGAACAGATTTTGCATAAATGGTGACTCTGACCCCAAAGGGGCCAGAGGGACGTGGCCCAATAAGGGAAATAGAGGTAATTCCTTTAAATCTCTTCTTGTCGTAAAGTTATGAATAGATATTGTCCAAATTTGGTCAGAAACATCGTTGGGGGAAGGGGAACAGATTTTGCATAAATGGTGACACTGACACCCAAGGGGCCAGAGGGGCGGGGCCCAATAGGGAAAATAGAGGTAATTCCTTTAAATCTCTTCTTGTCAAAAAGTCCTGATTGGATTTTGACCAAATTTAGTCAGAAACATCGTTGAGGGAAGGGGAACAGATTTTGCATAAATGGTGACTCTGACCCTAAAGGGGCCAGAGGGGCGGGGCCCAATAGGGGAAATAGAGGTAATTCCTTTAAATCTCTTCTTGTCATAAAGTTATGAATGGATTTGGCCCAAATTCGGTCAGAAACATCCTTAGTGGAAGGGGAACAGATTTTGCATAAATGGTGACTCTGACCCCTAAGGGGCCAGAGGGACGTGGCCCAATAAGGGAAATAGAGGTAATTCCTTTAAATCTCTTCTTGTCATAAAGTTATGAATAGATATTGTCCAAATTTGGTCAGAAACATCGTTGGGGGAAGAGGAACAGATTTTGCATAAATGGTGACACTGACACCCAAGGGGCCAGAGGGGCGGGGCCCAATAGGGAAAATAGAGGTAATTCCTTTAAATCTCTTCTTGTCAAAAAGTCCTGATTGGATTTTGACCAAATTTAGTCAGAAACATCGTTGAGGGAAGGGGAACAGATTTGCATAAATGGTGACTCTGACCCTAAAGGGGCCAGAGGGGCGGGGCCCAATAGGGGAAATAGAGGTAATTCCTTTAAATCTCTTCTTGTCATAAAGTTATGAATGGATTTGGCCCAAATTCGGTCAGAAACATCCTTAGTGGAAGGGGAACAGATTTTGCATAAATGGTGACTCTGACCCCAAAGGGGCCAGAGGGGCGGGGCCCAATAAGGGAAATAGAGGTAATTCCTTTAAATCTCTTCTTGTCATAAAGTTATGAATAGATATTGTCCAAATTTGGTCAGAAACATTGTTGGGGGAAGGGGAACAGATTTTGCATAAATGGTGACACTGACACCCAAGGGGCCAGAGGGGCGGGGCCCAATAGGGAAAATAGAGGTAATTCCTTTAAATCTCTTCTTGTCAAAAAGTCCTGATTGGATTTTGACCAAATTTAGTCAGAAACATCGTTGAGGGAAGGGGAACAGATTTGCATAAATGGTGACTCTGACCCTAAAGGGGCCAGAGGGGTGGGGCCCAATAGGGGAAATAGAGGTAATTCCTTTAAATCTCTTCTTGTCATAAAGTTATGAAAGGATTTGGCCAAAATTCAATCAGAAACATCCTTAGTGGAAGGGGAACAGATTTTGCATAAATGGTGACTCTGACCCCAAAGGGGCCAGAGGGACGTGGCCCAATTAGGGAAATAGAGGTAATTCCTTTAAATCTCTTCTTGTCGTAAAGTTATGAATAGATATTGTCCAAATTTGGTCAGAAACATCGTTGGGGGAAGGGGAACAGATTTTGCATAAATGGTGACACTGACACCCAAGGGGCCAGAGGGGCGGGGCCCAATAGGGAAAATAGAGGTAATTCCTTTAAATCTCTTCTTGTCAAAAAGTCCTGATTGGATTTTGACCAAATTTAGTCAGAAACATCGTTGAGGGAAGGGGAACAGATTTTGCATAAATGGTGACTCTGACCCTAAAGGGGCCAGAGGGGCGGGGCCCAATAGGGGAAATAGAGGTAATTCCTTTAAATCTCTTCTTGTCATAAAGTTATGAATGGATTTGGCCCAAATTCGGTCAGAAACATCCTTAGTGGAAGGGGAACAGATTTTGCATAAATGGTGACTCTGACCCCTAAGGGGCCAGAGGGACGTGGCCCAATAAGGGAAATAGAGGTAATTCCTTTAAATCTCTTCTTGTCATAAAGTTATGAATAGATATTGTCCAAATTTGGTCAGAAACATCGTTGGGGGAAGGGGAACAGATTTTGCATAAATGGTGACACTGACACCCAAGGGGCCAGAGGGGCGGGGCCCAATAGGGAAAATAGAGGTAATTCCTTTAAATCTCTTCTTGTCAAAAAGTCCTGATTGGATTTTGACCAAATTTAGTCAGAAACATCGTTGAGGGAAGGGGAACAGATTTACATAAATGGTGACTCTGACCCTAAAGGGGCCAGAGGGGCGGGGCCCAATAGGGGAAATAGAGGTAATTCCTTTAAATCTCTTCTTGTCATAAAGTTATGAATGGATTTGGCCCAAATTCGGTCAGAAACATCCTTAGTGGAAGGGGAACAGATTTTGCATAAATGGTGACTCTGACCCCAAAGGGGCCAGAGGGGCGGGGCCCAATATGGGAAATAGAGGTAATTCCTTTAAATCTCTTCTTGTCGTAAAGTCATGAATAGATATTGTCCAAATTTGGTCAGAAACATCGTTGGGGGAAGGGGAACAGATTTTGCATAAATGGTGACACTGACACCCAAGGGGCCAGAGGGGCGGGGCCCAATAGGGAAAATAGAGGTAATTCCTTTAAATCTCTTCTTGTCAAAAAGTCCTGATTGGATTTTGACCAAATTTAGTCAGAAACATCGTTGAGGGAAGGGGAACAGATTTTGAATAAATGGTGACTCTGACCCTAAAGGGGCCAGAGGGGCGGGGCCCAATAGGGGAAATAGAGGTAATTCCTTTAAATCTCTTCTTGTCATAAAGTTATGAATGGATTTGGCCCAAATTCGGTCAGAAACATCCTTAGTGGAAGGGGAACAGATTTTGCATAAATGGTGACTCTGACCCCTAAGGGGCCAGAGGGACGTGGCCCAATATGGAAAATAGAGGTAATTCCTTTAAATCTCTTCTTGTCATAAAGTTATGAATAGATATTGTCCAAATTTGGTCAGAAACATCGTTGGGGGAAGAGGAACAGATTTTGCATAAATGGTGACACTGACACCCAAGGGGCCAGAGGGGCGGGGCCCAATAGGGAAAATAGAGGTAATTCCTTTAAATCTCTTCTTGTCAAAAAGTCCTGATTGGATTTTGACCAAATAAGGTCAGAAACATCTTTTGGGGAAGAGGAACAGATTTTGCATAAATGGTGACTCTGACCCCAAAGCTGCCAGAGGGGCGGGGCCCAATATGGGAAATAGAGGTAATTCTTTTAAGTCTCTCTTGTCATAAAGTTATGAATGGATTTTGTCCAAATTTGGTCAGAAACATCGTTGGGGGAAGGGGAACTGATTTTGCATAAATGGTGACTCTGAACCCTAAGGGCCCAGATGCACGGGGCCAATTAGGGGAAATACAGGTAATTCTTTTTTTTAAATCTCTTCTTGTCATAAAGTTATGAATGGATTTGGCCCAAATTTGGTGAGAAACATTCTTGGGGGAAGGGGAACAAATTTTGCATAAATGGTGACTGACCCCTAAGGGGCTAGAGGGGCGTGGCCCATTAAGGGAAATAGAGGTAAATTCCTTTAAATCTCTTCTTGTCATAAAGTTATGAATAGATTTTGTCCAAATTTGGTCAGAAACCTCGTTAGGGGAAGAGGAACATATTTTGCATAAATGGTGACTCTGACCCCTAAGGGGCTATTTTGGCACTTAAGGGTTACAAGTCAGAGATTAATTCCAGGTGAGCGATGCAGGCCCATTGGGCCTCTTGTTTCAACTTACATGTCAATGCATTATTGATGTCATCTCAGATGATTCTGTCAAATAGATAAAAATACTCTCAGAAGTCTATAACATTTGAATTTATACCATACCATTGGTTAAATGGATGAAAATGAGCTCCGCTGACATTCTGACATTCCCTGCCAAAAATCCCCATATATATCCATAAAATTTTGATTGTAAAACAGCAAGAACCATGCTGAAGAAAGCATGGAATCCATCTTTGTTATTGCCGGAAATGAGGCTGAGGAATTGTGGGTAGAGATATAATGTCATTAATTTTATATCTGTATTTGCATTGGGTGGGGGATCTTGACAACCACGTCCTTGTTCAGGGTCAGTTCTGTTACTTTAGGACTCACACAACTAAATCATTAATCATATATGCTACTACCGAACATTATAGCTAATCATTTTAATATTTGAAGTTCAACACATTTTAGTGACAACTGTCTCGATTCATAGTTACTTAAATACATAACAAAGGCTACAGAGTGTGTTTTTAGAGAGATTTTGTGGCATATTAGTCGGTCACAGTTATTAAAACCCCCGACCGTCCATCTGTAGACACAACGATGTGTCGGATGCTACTCTAAAACTACTGAAGAAACTTGGTGACAATAATTCTTATACATTGTTGATGTGCTTAATCTATATCAGGTTGCAAAATTTCTATTGCCATGGTAACCAGGTCACTATGCTTTGTTTTTATGCCCCCGCTATGAAATGGGGTCCCGTTCCGTCCCATGGTGTAACCAGCTTCATTAAATAACTACTGATGCAATTTCACATATTATAAGTCTAATGTCCTGTTGTGCACCTTGCTCTTTTTTTCCCCGGATCAAGCATCCAAGATGGCCACCAAGGCCATTGATTGGCTAAAAACATATCCTGTAATAAATTTTCTTTTACTTTACGGATTATGATGAACAATGATGGCAATCATTATAAAGGAAAAAAAATGGCATTATGATTCAAGATTGTCGCAAAATAAAAGCTTCTGATTTGTCAAAATTTAAATATTGTCCAATTTAAATGAAATTTGGTATGTGGCAATACGACAGCAATGCCAGTATTCATTTTGTGAAAACTAAAATAGGAGACATTTTATGGCCTCTGATTGGTCGAAATCCAAATATTTTCAAATTCCATGAAATTTTGCAGAACTGCTATATCATATGGGGGATTAGGGCATTTATGTCTCGCAGACATTTCTAGTTTTGGAGGACATTTGTCTATATAGACAACTCCGCGTAAACCTGTTAACTGATTCAAGTAAAACTACACAGGAATGTTAGGAACCATGTGTAAATGTACAAGCAGGGTATTTTTCTGCAGAAATATTGGTTGCCATTGTGGAAAATTTTGACCACACAACTCCTCCTATACCAGTGAACCAATTGCAATGAAGCTTCACAGGATTGGTAGGGACCATGTGTAGATATGCATGCAGGTTTTTTTAAGCAGACTTTTGGTTGCCATGGTAACCAGGTCACTATAAACAAGTTTTTGTTGGAACTTTTAGCTGGAAATCTAATCCTAAACCTGTGAATCAATTTCAGTGAAACTACACAGGGACGATGTGTAGATGTATCTGCAGATAAAAATTTGTTCATCACCATCGCCTTATAAAAGATTTTATTGCTCAGGGAGCGGGGGATATAATGAGCTATTGACTTACAGTTCTAGTTTTACATAGAAACTATACAAATGTTTGAAACACTTGTTAATTTGCTGCTTTAGTTGAGTCCTTTGTAGATTAATACAAAATTTTTAGCATCATCTGAAAACAAGTAAAAAAAAAAGCTAGGAGGTGCTGACCATTTATTTGAGGAAATAAGTAAAAACAAATATAGTTATATCCACGACAGGTTCAACTGGATATCAATGTTTGACTACTGTTGTGTCTCCAACACACACGCCCACACATCCAACCCCCCCCCCCCCCTGATAAAAATCACGGAATAAAAGTACAGTAATGTATGTTGTTAAAATCACAGAAATGAAAGATGTTTAAGAAAAATGACACAAATAATTGAAGCTATTGTCAAGAAACACTTATCCAAAAGGACAATTTTTTCATACAAGTATGATGAATGTTTTGATATCAGTCAATTTTGGCGCCGTTTTCTTCTGTTTTTCTACGTTATTTGCCACTATATAAATGATGTCTCTGTGATGGGTTGGGAGACTGATGTATAAATGTTTTGACACTTTGACCAAGTGTTCGGTACTTAAATTACTCCATTTAATTCACTTAATTCTTATGAGTAATGAATTGTGTCGTTTAATATCCAGATCAGACTAGAGCTTAAATAGGAATTGTTTGGTCAAAGAGGAGCTTGATCTTCAGTGCTGGAGATGAATTGGAAAGAAGATTGCATTGGTAGCTGCCACAAAGTCTGAGTTCATACTGGAACATTGTTCTCAGGCTCAATCATCCCAGAGTACTCGAAAACATCTGTTAAATATACCACATAAATCAAAGCCTCTATGTCACACTGTCTCTTCAAAACATGTTTGTTTGCGCTTATTGTATTTTTTTATGGGTTTCTTTTCTGAACATTTTTAATTGATTTGGAAAGATGATGTCACTGCAAAGCAATTTTTAATGACACTGTTTGTGTAAGTGTTTGCAATTTCAGTGTGCTAATTTTCTGTGAGTTTTTTTAAATGTTTTGAAATCAATCTTGAAATAATGCAGTCATTCATTTTGTCAGATTGTTTATATATATGCACAATGGGGCTCTGACCCACCATTTTTACGCAACCAGAGGCCGCCACTGCACTATCAGCTATAACTTTTGTTACTATTTGAATATTTCCTGTTTATAACCATGCAGGCAGCTGGTATCAAATAATGCATATAAGTTTTGCAGTCCTGTCAAATAAGACACATATCACAGGGACTTGTCAAATACAACACACGTCACAGGGACTTGTCAAATACGACCCATGTCACAGGAACTTGTCAAATACGACCCATGTCACAGGCACCTGTCAAATACAACACATGTCACAGGGACTCTTCAAATACGACCCATGTCACAGGGACTTGTCAAATACGACACATGTCACAGGGACTTGTCAAATACGACCCATGTCACAGGGACTTGTCAAATATGACACATGTCACAGGGACTTGTCAAATACGACCCATGTCACAGGGACTCTTCAAATACGACCCATGTCACAGGGACTTGTCAAATACGACCCATGTCACAGGGGCTTGTCAAATACGACCCATATATGTCACAGGGAGTCTCGTCAAATACGACCCATGTCACAGGGGCTTGTCAAATACAACACACGTCACAGGGACTTGTCAAATACGACCCATGTCACAGGAACTTGTCAAATACGACCCATGTCACAGGCACCTGTCAAATACAACACATGTCACAGGGACTCTTCAAATACGACCCATGTCACAGGGACTTGTCAAATACGACACATGTCACAGGGACTTGTCAAATACGACCCATGTCACAGGGACTTGTCAAATATGACACATGTCACAGGGACTTGTCAAATACGACCCATGTCACAGGGACTCTTCAAATACGACCCATGTCACAGGGACTTGTCAAATACGACCCATGTCACAGGGGCTTGTCAAATACGACCCATGTCACAGGGGCTTGTCAAATACAACACACGTCACAGGGACTTGTCAAATACAACACACGTCACAGGGACTTGTCAAATACGACCCATGTCACAGGGACCTGTCAAATACGACCCATGTCACAGGGACTCTTCAAATACGACCCATGTCACAGGGACTTGTCAAATACGACCCATGTCACAGGGACTTGTCAAATACGACCCATGTCACAGGGACTTGTCAAATATGACACATGTCACAGGGACTTGTCAAATACGACCCATGTCACAGGGACTCTTCAAATACGACCCATGTCACAGGGACTTGTCAAATACGACCCATGTCACAGGGGCTTGTCAAATACGACCCATATATGTCACAGGGAGTCTCGTCAAATATGACCCATGTCACAGGGGCTTGTCAAATACAACACACGTCACAGGGACTTGTCAAATACAACACACGTCACAGGGACTTGTCAAATACAACACACGTCACAGGGACTTGTCAAATATGACCCATGTCACAGGGACTTGTCAAATACGACCCATGTCACAGGGACCTGTCAAATACAACACATGTCACAGGGACTTGTCAAATACGATCCATGTCACAGGGGCTTGTCAAATACAACACGTCACAGGGACTCGTCAAATACGACCCATGTCACAGGGACTTGTCAAATATGACACGTCACAGGGACTTGTCAAATACGACCCATGTCATAGGGACTTGTCAAATATGACACATGTCACAGGAACTTGTCAAATACGACCCATGTCACAGGGACTCTTCAAATACGACACATGTCACAGGGACTTGTCAAATATGACACATGTCACAGGGACTTGTCATATACGACCCATGTCACAGGGACTTGTCAAATACGACACACGTCACAGGGACTTGTCAAATACAACACATGTCACAGGGACTTGTCAAATACGACCCATGTCACAGGGGCTTGTCAAATACGACCCATATATGTCACAGGTAGTCTCGTCAAATACGACCCATGTCACAGGGGCTTGTCAAATACGACCCATGTCACAGGGACTTGTTAAATACAACACACGTCACAGGGACTCGTCAAATACAACACATGTCACAGGGACTTGTCAAATACAACACATGTTACAGGGACTTGTCAAATATGACCCCTGTCACAGGGAGTCTTGTCAAATAAAACACATGTCACAGGGACTTGTCAAATACGACCCATGTCACAGGGGCTTGTCAAATACGACCCATGTCACAGGGGCTTGTCAAATATGACCCATATATGTCACAGGGAGTCTCTTCAAATACGACCCGTGTCACAGGGGCTTGTCAAATACGACCCATGTCACAGGGACTTGTTAAATACAACACACGTCACAGGGACTCGTCAAATACAACACATGTCACAGGGACTTGTCAAATACAACACATGTCACAGGGACTTGTCCAATATGACCCATGTCACAGGGAGTCTTGTCAAATAAAACACATGTCACAGGGACTTGTCAAATACGACCCATGTCACAGGGGCTTTTCAAATACGACCCATGTCACAGGGGCTTGTCAAATACAACACACGTCACAGTGACCCGTCAAATAAGACCCATTTCACAGGGACTTGTCAAATACGACCCATGTCACAGGGGCTTGTCAAATACGACCCATGTCACAGGGACTTGTCAGATACGACACATGTCACAGGGACTTAATTGTCACTTGAGAGCAGAATTAAGCGCTGTTCGTTCAAATTGTAAACTAAATTTATTTCAATTCAAGTATCTGTTAACGCAGCGAACATGTACTACACATTTATTTGCATTCAATGAAAAATAAATTGACAATCATCTGAAATATCATTTGGAAATTTGTAAAAATTCACGATGTCAGTACTGCACGGGGAAATCCTGGACAAATATGAAAATTATCTGTTTGGTGTTTAAATGTTGCAATGGAAATTTGCAGAGAATTTCAGAAAAACCACGAAATTAGATAAGAGAGGTGGGCAAAACGTGCACTAAATGAAAGTGGTGTTACCAATCCCTGCTATCACAGTCTGTGATAAAACATGCACTAAATGAAAGTGGTGTTACAAATCCCTGCTATCAAAGTCTGTGATAAAACAAATGTATTCAGTGTCATATTGGAATCAATTGGGTAAAATATAACGTAATCTTTTGAAATGAATGAATACAGGAGTTCTCAGACTTGCTTCCCTTGACCTTTGTTAATGGAGACTAATTATATGATGATTGCTAGCTCACCCGGTCAGAAGGACCGAGGTAAGCTTATGCCATACAGTGGCGTCTGTCTTCAGTCTGTCCGTTGTCCGTCAACAATTTTTTAAATGAATACTTCTCCATAACCACTGATTTGAAATCAACCTAATTTGGCAGGAAGCATCCTTAGGTGCTCAGGATTCAAAATTGAGAAGTACATATTTTTTAACTAGTGAAAAAAATCGCTTTTCCTGATTTGACCGAACAAATAACACTGCTTACAAAAATCAATGGGGAAAATTAAAAACTGCCCCAATGTATTTTTTGCTATCAAAATAGAATATCTAATAGAATCTTCAGTAATTCACTCGTGTGGCTAATATTTTGATATTTTTCACTCTTGCTGCGTTACTCATGAACAATATCAAAATATTAGACCCATACATGAAACATATTTGGTATTACTGAAGACACTGTAAGATATCCTCTGTATCGTAACTGTTTTATTGGAGTGATACTTGCTGGTAATCTTTACCTAAATGACTATAATAATTGTTACAGTATCAGATTTGCTGAAACATTTACTGTTATGACTACAATTACACACCAAAAAGTTTCTTAAAGAGGATGACAGCTTTTTCTAGGGAAAATAATGTTTTGGTACTGGAAGTAGAATGGAGCTAGGTAATAAGGCATGTTCTGCTGCTACATGTACAAATGAACACTGTCATCTGTCTTTGTTTCCCTGAAATGGGAATTTAAGATGGCAGTTGAGGAGGAATGATAGGACATAAGGGACAGCTCTCCAGAAACAGTTTAGTATTTGATGTTTCAATAAACGTGGGAAGGGTACTAGACAGAGCACTCTGGTAACTCAGATTTTAATACCACAGGAGCTATAACGTGCATCACAACCCGAAAACATGAAAAAGAACGATTCAAATCGACAAACAGAAGTTTTAAGGAAAGGCTGTCGCAAACATTATCTTTCCAAAAATAAACCTTGTTAACTTGGTGCTCGTGGGAATCCAGATTCATCTGAGCGTTTGACAGGTACATGTTCAAACACAGCTGACAGAAAGGATGCAGAATATAAAATCTTTTCTAAAAATATGTGTTTATCAATTGAAAGGACACAAAAATATGTATTTTTATCAATTTGTGTACACAGAACTATGTTTGACAGCTTCAAAAGAATATAGGGAATGTCTTTATTGTTAAATATTTGATTGTATTACGATTGAACGAATGTATATGATCTTGAGCAGACGGGAGGTGAAGAAAGAAAGAATGATAGCTACAGAAATGTTTAGCTTGATATAGCAAGGGACAAGGATTATTTTACATGTGAACAGTAAATATCTTGAAACAAATTTAACTCATTACTATACTCTTCTGTCAAGAACCATACTTTTATAATTGGAGCTGAAGGGATCCGTTGGTGAAGATGTCCATCGTGTAGAAGCCCTCTGACTACAGAGCTAGGGGTTTGATACCTACAGTTAGCTGTTCCCAGGTGTTGGTAGATTGTCAGTGTTTTTCTGCAGAATCTCCACCATTTAACCCTGGCACATACCCTGACATGACCATAGATGTTTATAAGATGAAAGACACAAACAAAACAGAAGCCAACCTTTCAATGGAGGTTTAAAGACGAAACAGCCTCTCAGATAAATGAAAAAAATATTGGTTGAAAAATTTTGACAGCATGACATCACAGACGATAGTTCTGTCTAAATATATTTGTATTGTGATATATTCAGAGGCAAGAACATTGATTTTTCAGATATTTTCTTGAATGAAATATCTCAAGTGCTGCTGAATTGGCTCGTATCCTAGGGACAATACAAGTGTTGGCTGGGACACAGCAGTTGGTAAAGTGCTGGTCACATCCCTAGACTAGAGATACACTCTCTGACAGTCTAAATGACCTACATTGTATGAATTTTGACCTTAATATCATATCAGAGCCAATTTTCTGCTAGCTAGTCTTTCTGATCACAGATATGTTTAAAATAGCATTTTATATCCATTTGATGTACAAAGAGATTAATGCATGTTTGAATAAAAGTGATTGTTTTTTATCTTGTCGCAGTGTTTCATGGTTTTATCCAATCAACGGCACTGTTGCATGGTTTTATCCAATCAGTGGCACTGTTACATGGTTTTATCCAATCAGTGGCACTGTTACAAGTTTTATTCAATCACTGACACTGTTACATGGTTTTATCCAATCAGTGGCACTGTTACATGGTTTTATCCAATCAGTGACGCTGTTACAAGTTTTATTCAATCACTGACACTGTTACATGGTTTTATCCAATCAGTGGCACTGTTACATGGTTTTATCCAATCAGTGACGCTGTTACAAGTTTTATTCAATCACTGACACTGTTACATGGTTTTATCCAATCAGTGGCACTGTTACATGGTTTTATCCAATCAGTGACGCTGTTACAAGTTTTATTCAATCACTGACTCTGTTACATGGTTTTATCCAATCAGTGACGCTGTTACAAGTTTTATTCAATCACTGACTCTGTTACATGGTTTTATCCAATCAGTGGCACTGTTACATGTTTTATTCAATCACTGACACTGTTACATGGTTTTATCCAATCAGTGGCACTGTTACATGGTTTTATCCAATCAGTGACGCTGTTACATGGTTTATCCAATCAGTGATGCTGTTAAATTGGCAAATCAAATCAGAGACAATATTGTTACATGTATGGTTTTTTTTTTTTCAAGTTAAAATTGAATGCTCTGTTATGGGAAATAATGTGTAATTTGTAGCCAAACAAGGGTAAATGTTTAGCCACATATGTGTAAATTGTAGCCAAACAAGGGTAAATGTTTAGCCACATATGTGTAAATTGTAGCCAAACAAGGGTAAATGTTTAGCCACATATGTGTAAATTGTAGCCAAACAAGGGTAAATGTTTAGCCACATATGTGCAAAATGTAGCCAAACAAGGGTAAATGTTTAGCCACATATGTGTAAATTGTAGCCAAACAAGGGTAAATGTTTAGCCACATATGTGTAAATTGTAGCCAAACAAGGGTAAATGTTTAGCCACATATGTGTAAATTGTAGCCAAACAAGGGTAAATGTTTAGCCACATATGTGTAAATTGTAGCCAAACAAGGGTAAATGTTTAGCCACATATGTGTAAATTGTAGCCAAACAAGGGTAAATGTTTAGCCACATATGTGTAAATTGTAGCCAAACAAGGGTAAATGTTTAGCCACATATGTGTAAATTGTAGCCAAACAAGGGTAAATGTTTAGCCACATATGTGTAAATTGTAGCCAAACAAGGGTAAATGTTTAGCCACATATGTGCAAATTGTAGCCAAACAAGGGTAAATGTTTAGCCACATATGTGTAAATTGTAGCCAAACAAGGGTAAATGTTTAGCCACATATGTGTAAATCGGTATTTCTTTTTATCGACAAAAAAAAAGAGATTAATTTATTACTCCAATCCTGAGACAGGATATAACATTGTCTGTTTCCAAATTGCCAACGAAATGGTTTCCCTAAAACGGAACGTTTATGACCTGGGCAACCAAACCCACTTGACAGCCAATCAAAGAGATGCAGGTTATAAAACTATCTCCTGGTATATAGTGAATGGTGCTGCAGTAGAGCATTAAGTAAAAATTTCCAGAATCGACACATCAGCCATTTTTATTTTTATCCTCTTATAAAATTACGTACTTTGTGATGTAATTTCGACACAAGCATTATCAGGTAGCCATTTTAGGTTGTAGATTGATTAGGCAGAGCGTCTCTTAATTAATGTTATGTCTTCCTATTGTCTCCGAATCCATTACCCATAGATAGAGAATCAGTACACGTTTGTTTTGTTGGTAAGCTACAGATAGAGTTCTTTCAACATCAGTATATTTTGTTACAAAGTGTTACGGAATATAACACAATGTAGGGTAGGCCCACTTAATTATCAAACCAGATCCCGCGCATCACCACAAACGTAGAACTGAAACAGGGGGGGGGGGGGGGGATTGGTAATTGTGATATCACAACACACAAACACCCTGACCAGAATATAAGAAACAATATTTTACAACAAAAAAAAATGAAACTATAACGTGTCCAGCAAAGTACAGACCGGAGACTGCTAGGTTATGGAGCCAGGACCATGCAGTTGAACTGGTTCGTAGTATAATGATATTGTTATGCATCTCGTCACACAATTTCTTTATATGGATCACTGTTACGGATAAAGCGATAAAGCGTACAGCACATGCTGAATATATCCATATGAATTGATTAAAAATAAAGACGTTTCATGATCAGGCCCCAGACAGGGGCTCTAGTAGCTAGAGAAAATATTTCTACTGTCCAAGTCTCCAGGGTAAATGGGTGTTGATTTCCTAATCGAAACAAGTTTTAGATTAACAATTTGGGCTTGATTAATATCGTCATTAGGCCTATATATGCCTGTATTTACTAGATTCTCAGCTGTAACTTATTAATCCAAAAACTTTTAAGTTCTTTAATTTGGAAGCACAGACTTAGATAGCAGAACAGCTGGGCTGTAGAAGTCTGTGAATGATTATGTTTAGGACATCTGAACTAAAGGGTCTGTATGAATTAAAGCCATCGTGCATCTCGTCCGTCGTTGTGCGCCATGCAAAATCTTTTCTTCAGACGACTTCATCTCAATAACCGAAAGACCCAGGGTAACTGATATTTGGCCTGTAGCATGCTTAAATGAAGGGCTACCAAATTTAATCAAATTAATGTCCTTTGATTCATGTTCAAGGTTACAGGGATAAAATGTTTTAAAAAATCTTCAAGAAACATCTTTTCAAAAACATAAAGGCTGAGGGTACCGGTATGATCCATTTCATACTAGGCTGATGGGCTTCCAAGTTTGTTCAAATGATTGACCTTGACTTACTTTCAAGGTCACTGGGGCAAATGTATTAAAAATCTGGACGATCTTGGTTGGAATAATAACCAGGACATACTACAGTTTGATATTGGGCAATTTTGAAATTGGCTAAAATTTCAGCAATCTTCTTCTACAGACCCAATTATTCTGGAATAAAATACTATTCACCAATGGAAAGGTCTTAAGGTGCTTTATCAAAGTTTTGAATTTCATGCTCGCAAGACTTCAGGGTTCCCCTCTGGGAAGGGATGAAGTTTACTATAGTTTATTTAGGAAAATGACACTTATACTTTGTTCATTTTCAGTTGAAGATAATTGAAACTTGGTTGGAATAATAACCAGGACATAATGGTTTTGAGGCACGGTGGTGTAGTGGTAGGATGCCGGGCTTGTGATCATAGGGTTGTGAGTTTGAGTCCCGGTCATGGCACTTGTGTTGTATCCTTGAGCAAGAAACTTTACTCTGCTTGTTAGGTCATCTGACCCGAAAGGTCAGGATGACCTATAGTCATCATGCTTCGTCCGTCGTCGTGCGCCGTGCGTCGTGCGCCGTGCGTCGTGCGCCGTGCGTCGTGCGCCGTGCGTCGTGCGCCGTGCGTCGTGCGCCGTGCGTCGTGCGCCGTGCGCCGTCCGTAAACTTTTCCATTTAAACATCTTCTTCTCATAAACCAAAAGGCCCATAGACCCAATATTGGGCTTGTGCCATGCTGGGATGAAGGGGTACCAAGTTTGTTCAAACAAATGACCTTGACCTTCATTCAAGGTCACTGGGGCCAAAAAGGTCAAAATCTTTGAACGACTTCTTCTGAATAACCAAAAGGCCCAGAGACCTGATATTGGGCCTGTGTTATGCTGGGATGAAGGGGTACCAAGTTTGTTCAAACAAATGACCTTGACCTTCATTCAAGGTCACAGGGGCCAAAAAGGTCAAAATCTTTGAACGACTTCTTCTGAATAACCAAAAGGCCCAGAGACCTGATATTGGGCCTGTGTTATGCTGGGATGAAGGGGTACCAAGTTTGTTCAAACAAATGACCTTGACCTTCATTCAAGGTCACAGGGGCCGAAAAGGTCAAAATCTTTTTAAACAACTTCTTCTGAATAACCAAAAGGCCCAGAGACCTGATATTGGTCCTGTGTTATGCTGAGATAAAGGGCTACCAAGTTTGTTCAGAGAAATGACCTTGACCTTCATTCAAGGTCACAGGGGACAAAACGGTCATAATTTTTAAACGACTTCTTCTGAATAACCAAAAGGCCCAGAGACCTAATATTGGGCCTGTGGCATGCTGGGATAAAGGGCTACCAAGTTTGTTCAAACAAATGACCTTGACCTTCATTCAAGGTCACAGGGGCCAAAAAGGTCAAAATCTTTGAACGACTTCTTCTGAATAACCAAAAGGCCATGAGACCTGATATTGGGCCTGTGGCATGCTGGGATACAGGGCTACCAAGTTTGTTCAAACAAATGACCTTGACCTTCATTCAAGGTCACAGGGGCCAAAAAGGTCAAAATCTTTTTAAACAACTTCTGAATAACCAAAAGGCCCAGAGACCTGATATTGGTCCTGTGTTATGCTGAGATAAAGGGCTACCAAGTTTGTTCAAAGAAATGACCTTGACCTTCATTCAAGGTCACAGGGGACAAAAAGGTCATAATTTTTAAACGACTTCTTCTGAATAACCAAAAGGCACAGAGACCTAATATTGGGCCTGTGGCATGCTGGGATGAAGGGCTACCAAGTTTGTTCAAACAAATGACCTTGACCTTCATTCAAGGTCACAGGGGCCGAAAAGGTCAAAATCTTTTTAAACAACTTCTTCTGAATAACCAAAAGGCCCAGAGACCTGATATTGGTCCTGTGTTATGCTGAGATAAAGGGCTATCAAGTTTGTTCAAAGAAATGACCTTGACCTTCATTCAAGGTCACAGGGGACTAAACGGTCATAATTTTTAAACGACTTCTTCTGAATAACCAAAAGGCCCAGAGACCTAATATTGGGCCTGTGGCATGCTTGGATAAAGGGCTACCAAGTTTGTTCAAACAAATGACCTTGACCTTCATTCAAGGTCACAGGGGCCAAAAAGGTCAAAATCTTTGAACGACTTCTTCTGAATAACCAAAAGGCCCAGAGACCTAATATTGGGCCTGTGGCATGCTGGGATAAAGGGCTACCAAGTTTGTTCAAAGAAATGACCTTGACTTTCATTCAAGGTCACAGGGGCCAAAACGGTCAAAATCTTTAAACAACTTCTTCTGAATAACCAAAAGGCCCAGAGACCTGATATTGGGCCTGTGGCATGCTGGGATAAAGGGCTACCAAGTTTGTTCAAAGAAATGACCTTGACTTTCATTCAAGGTCACTGGGGCCAAAACGGTCATAATCTTTAAACATTTTCTTCTGAATAACCAAAAGGCCCAGATACCTAATATTGGGCCTGTGGCATGCTGGGATAAAGGGCTACCAAGTTTGTTCAAAGAAATGACCTTGGCTTTCATTCAAGGTCACTGGGGCCAAAACGGTCATAATATTTAAACATTTTCTTCTGAATAACCAAAAGGCCCAGAGACCTGATATTGGGCCTGTGGCATGCTGGGATAAAGGGCTACCAAGTTTGTTCAAATAAATGACCTTGACCTTCATTCAAGGTCACAGAGGCCAAAACGGTCATAATCTTTAAACAACTTCTTCTAAATAACTAAAAGGCTCAGAGACCTGATATTAGGCCTGTGGCATGCTGGGATAAAGGTCTACCAAGTTTGTTCAAATAAATGACCTTGAACTTCATTCAAGGTCACAGGGGCCAAAAGGGTCAAAATCTTTAAAACAACTTTTTCTGAATAACCAAAAGGCACAGAGATGTGATATTGGGCTTGTGGCATGCTGGGATAAAGGTGTGTCAAGTTTGTTTAAAGAAATGACCCTGACATTCATTCAAGGTCACAGGGGCCAAAAGGGTTTGTTGTCAAGTTTACTCACTAGGAATAAGCTTAAACTTGCCAGAAATGATTCTGAGATGATGCTGAATAAGTGTTGTTATTTTTAGGTTTGTTCAAAATTCAAGATGGCCGCCACAGCCGCCATTTTGAATACACATTTTAAACTTCTCAAGTTCTACCAGTGGAATTGAGCTGAAACTTGCCAGAAATGATATCCTGAGATGGTCCCAACAAAGTGTTGTTATTTTTCAAGCCCATCAGATATCCAAGAAGGCCACTATCTTGAACTTGGCAATCTATACAGGCATATTATAACTTGATTTAATGACTACACGTATTTTCATAGTGATTTTACAATTGGTAGTCAGATGACCGTTAAGGCCCGTTGGGCCTCTTGTTCCAGTCTACTTAGCTGTAAATGAGTACGTGGTTTGACAGTGCTAGAAATTGTACAATGCTACAGTTGTGGGATCGCACAACGTTACACGATGTGCGGTGGGCGCACGATGGGCGAACGGTGTATGCACGATGTGCGAACGATGCGATCCTGGGCGATAATTTCTAAAGCACATGTGGGCGCACGATAAACTAACATTGTGCGATGACAATTGTGGTTGATATAAATTTAGAAATGGTTTAACAATATATATGGTTTCGCGCTAGATGTTTTAAACATATTTCTATATTGTAACTATTTACATGAGCTGATAGTTCTATCTATATATTTCATAAAATTAGTAATAGTCTTTCTGTAGTTTTTGAAACAAACCAAATAGACACATGTAAACTTTCAACACATATTGACAAGTTCTCATTCAAGTAAATATTGCCATTTTTTACCAAGTTATACACTGCACCTGTACATGGACAATATATGTAGATGTCTCTGGCCCGGGGCACTTACAACACTCGCCTAGGTGTGAAAACACAGGTAAATTGTTGGGGAGGGGTTTTCAAATAACTAATTATGATAGTCCAGTTTGTTTTCATAACGGTCGCTCGGTAATGGCAGTCGGAGCGGATCGCCGCACACGGGATAGGTAAAACTCTGACATGTTATTTACCTTTTCTGTTACCTGTTAGCTAAACCCGCACTTGGCTGTCTCATGGTCACTGTAATACTGTTTACTGTATATTGTTAAATTGACATAATCCCAATAAATATGATGCGAATTTAAATAGTTTTTGGACAAGAGGGTTCCATATGTTTTTCATTCCGTAATATGTATCGACCAATTGTACCAAATGGTGCGTGTGTGCGATTCTATCGCACACATAAATGCACGATCTTTAGATCTCCCAGTTGTGCGCACCATGGGCGAACGATGTGTGCACGATGTATGCACGATGAACGCACGCAGTTTTTGGTGCGTTGTGCGATACCACAACTGTAGCTGTGAGTGCCGAGATGGCAGCACCAGTTGTTTACTCCCCCGAGAGTAGAGAACGATATTGGCTAGTTGCTAAAGCCCTATAACAATGGATAATAATTTGTGAACCGCTTTGAGGCGACTTGCATTTTGTGATGAAGCGGTACATAAGAACCTCGAATTATTATTATTGTTATTATTTGATATTGGACAAATTTGGACTCTGGCCTATACCCCCGGAGCCAGTGGGAAGGGTTCAAAAAAGTCAAATTGGCTAAAGATAAGGTAAGAAAAGTTTTATTTAAAGTATAGGCATGTCAGGTACAACAAATAAAACACATGTCCTAATGCGCTTTTATGACCGACGTAACCAGAACATATCCAGGCTCAGATATGCTGGAATTAAATACTATTCATAAATGGAAAGGTCTTAAAGTGCTTAATCAAAATCGTGAATTTCATTTTCCCAAGACTTCTGGTTTCTCGATCCCTCAAGGGAGGAGGTGACTTCTAAGATACTTCGGTTAAATTTTATTTGATGTATTAATTTAACTAGGCTTATACGTGTATAGCATCTGAGCTTGCATAGCTTTCTATGGCACCAAATTGAGAAATATGTTTGTGACATGTCACAGTATAGTTCAAACATATTAAACCTGCATCATGTTAAAATGAATGGCTATAACCAACACTTTCATGGCCATGCACTTTCCAGGGATTTGAAATGAAATTATTTGCGAACATCAGAATTGTTGTTATTCAGTTGAATTGGGCCCAGTTGAATAGTAGACCTTCATGATGTTAAATTTCATCTTGTTTCTGCGTATATAAAAAAGGAAAACTCAATTTCATAATAGATTTATGATGATGCAGTTGAAGTCGTTTTGATCATGAAACATTGAAGATATGCTGGTGTTTGGGAAATTGTTGACAAATTGGTTGAAAAATGGGCAGACTGAAATGATAGGGTCAAAATAGCTCTCATATTTACTCAGATTAACCAGCTGTTTACTTATAAGGAAAAGTAGTGTACTCCATATTCAGCTTATTTTAGACCTTGTGACCCTTGTAGGCCATTATACCTTAAAGGGACTTCTTTGGGTGCTATAACCTGGTCAATCGATCACAGTTATATCCTATACCGTTAGATAATATATTTTACCAAGCTAAAATTTTGTGATCCTCCAAAAAATATGATTTTGTAAGGACATGAATTCGTGGATAAACAAATTATTATCAGCAATATATAGTGCTTTGAGTGTGAAACATTTATGGGAGGTTATTGTTTATAGGAAAAATACAATGTTTCTAGTGAGACAGGGATCTTTAAGAAAAGTTTAAAATGTAGTGCGGCAATAACATCGAGGTAACTAGTTAAAGGAAACTCCAGAGTACAGTGGGGTAAGGATCCTTAAGGACTTAATGGGGGGGTAACTGGTAAAAGGGAACACCACAGTGCAGTGGGGTAAAGATCCTTAAGGACTTAAAGGGGAGGTACCTGGTAAAAGGGAACACCACAGTGCAGTGGGGTAAGGACCCTTAAGGACTTAATGGGGGGGGGTAACTGGTAAAAGGGTACACCACAGTGCAGTGGGGTAAAGATCCTTAAGGACTTAAAGGGGAGGTAACTGGTAAAAGGGAACACCACAGTGCAGTGGGGTAAAGATCCTTAAGGACTTAAAGGGGAGGTAACTGGTAAAAGGGAACACCACAGTGCAGTGGGGTAAGGTTCCTTAAGGAAATAACGACAAGGGTAGGGTTTTTTAGTGTAAATTATTGACCAGAATTTTAACCCAGGATGAGTGATGTATAACAATCAAACCGACTGATTAACTACCAAAGTGTCCAGACACCTGTTCTTTCTAGTTTTATCCAAACAGAAGTTATTTGAAGGGGCAGTAATCCTTATAATATAAAAAGTGTTTTTTACAATATACGTCCCACAACGAAGTTAGGGGGGGGAGGGGGTATACTGGAAATAGGTTGTCCGTCCATCTGTAGACACAACAATGTACATGCTATTCCTCCTAAACTAATGAGAGAATTTCAGCGAAATATGGTGGCAATGATCCTTATACATTGTAGATTTGCATAATCTATATCATGTTAAAACAAAATGATTGCCATGGTAACCAGGTCACTATACTTTGTTATTTTGGGGGTGATTTTGTACGACAACTACTTATAAGCCTGTGAACCAATTCAAATGAAACTACACAGGAATGTTAGGGACCATGTATTTATTTTTATTTTGGTTGCCAATTGGTAACCAGGTCAAAAAACCCAAATCCCTGTGTAACACTAATTTGTCAGTGCAACTCCATCTAAACCTAAGAACCAATTTCAATTGAACTACACACGAATGTAAGGGATTATGTGTAGATATGCATGCAGATTTCTGTCTTTCGATCAGAAATTTAGGTTGCCATGGCAACCAGGCCATATGCACAGGTTTTTGTTGACTTTTAACTCCTCCTAACCAGCGAACCAAATTCAATGAAGTTTCACATGAAAGTTAGGGACCATTTGTAGATATGCATGCAGATTACTTTTTGCAGACATTTGGTTGCCATGCTAACCAAGTCGCTCTAAACAGATTTCTATTGGAAAATTTTTGCTGGAGATATGTTCCTTAACCTGTGAACCAATTTCAATGAAACTACAAAGGGATGTTAGGGATGATGTGTAGATGTATCTGCAGATAAAAATTTGTTTGTCATCTACATTGCCTTATAAAAGTGTTTTTTGCAAAGATGGGCGACAGGGGGTATAAGTTAGCCATTGGCTTACAGTTCTAGTTGTTTATAAAAACACACTGATTGATTGAGTTATACACTAGGAACGCTGATGTTGTAATCAATTCAAATCTTCTTAACTGTTCAATGAGATCAAGGGCAAAATTTAATTAACTCTTATATCAATTAACAGCCGAGAATAAATGATACTGAGGGTATCGCATACAGAAGTGACCAATGAAGATGGATTTTATTTCCAAATCTTCTTTTTTTATCTGCAGTGTTTTGCTATTAATCTTATACTCATTTAATGTTTTTTCTCTGTACGGAATCTTCTTATAATCATTTCTTTCTTTTCTTTTGCATTGAAAAGGCCTATCCTAACGGCTGTCTCTTTCCTTGACTGTTAAATTTTAGATGTGAAGTTTATGTGTTTTATACTTAATTTCTGAAAAATGCAGACAGGGATTAGACAGAATTTTGATATTTTGAAAAATACATTTTTTGTAATTTTTCTTAAATTTTTTGAAAATTGATTTAGGTCAACAATCTTCATCAGACTCAGATTTGCCTGTGAGCCTCTTGTACCGAAAAACATTTTGTAATGACATTATGAAGCAAAGTTGATTGGAATTAAACAAGGAATTATCTGACCAAAAAGTCCAGGTCACTGGGTCAAAGGTCAAGGTCAAATTTTATATCTTTCCACTAGCTGATAAACATTTTGTTACAACATTAGGAAGCAAAGTTGGTTGGAATTAAACAAGGAGTTAACTGACAAAAAAAACAACAAAAAAGGTGTTTGGTACTACCTTAGGTTGACTTGGCCATTAGGGAATTATCTGTAAAGATTTATAGCTGGCCAAACTGAATAATGTTCCAATTAAGAGCCAGGATCTGTTATAGCCCAAATGTAAATACCAGTAATAAACAGTGGTTTATCTCACTTATTTGTGTCTTCGTTCATAATTTATTGTTAGCCTAAATGTGTCATAATTATAAAAGACATTCATGATTTTGTTCCATATTCAAATAATTGTTTGATCGTCTTAAGGAATTTGACAGATTTTGATTGATGAACGCATGCACCCCTGATATTTTATAATGAACTATTCCAAACTTTGAATTGGAAGAGTTTGAATGTATCTTCAGGGGTGAATGAGTTTATATGAATTAGTATCAATAGAAAACAAAACAGAATGGAAATTCATAACAGGTTTTGTTTTCTTTCATTTAGTTTTTGTTGATTGATGTTTGTAATGATCAAGGGTTATCTAAATATAAGGCAAATTATTCTGGATTTCAAAACAACAGAAAACAAAGTATCATGGCACAAATAGTATAGTCATGTAATATACTGAAATGTTTCTTCAATCATAAGCTGTATATGATAATTAAGAGATTCTTGAATAAAGTGACTTTGTGGGAAGATGCAGTATGAGATAATTTTAAGTTACACAATTTATGAAACCAGAAAAGCAATATCGCTGTAATCTCAAGTTTCTATAGCACACTAATGGGACATTTGTTTAACTGGATATGGCTGTTTCATAGCATATATACACATTCATTCTGTTTTGACCTTGAAATGCAAATGGCGGTTGTGAATAACATTACACAAAAATAGCATATAGGGAGGTATTTCAATCTTTTTAAGAAAAATAGTTTTACCACTGAGTTTAGGGTGAAAAATGCAAATTTCCTAAACAAAAGCCCCAAACTCCATATTTTGAACATGTGCCTTGAAAACAGTGCTCCAACATTGTTCAGAAGTCTTAATGGTAACCAATAAGAACTTTAAGGTGATCTGAGAAAAAGTCTCAAGTGACCTTTTCTAATCGTCTTTTGTCTGGCGTCTTCCATTTGTAAACAATTTATATTTTCGACTTCTTCTCAAAACCCTCTGAACCAATTTGAATGAAATTTGGCAGGACAAGCTTCCCTAGCCAAATAAATAAAGAAAGGTGCACCAAAAGTGTGAATTATATGGTCCTAACCCCCTAGGGGCCTGAGGGAGGGTTCAAAAAGGGTCAAAATAGTTAAAATTTCAAAAATCTTCTTCTCTAGATCCAGATATGATGTCATCAAATACTCTTCATAAATGGAAAGGTTGATCTTAAGGTGCTTTATCAAAATTGTGAATTTCAGGCCCGCGAGACTTCACATTCCCTCCTGGGAAGGGGGTGAATTTAAGTTTACTATAAGTCTATATAGGAAAATGACACTTTTGGATATATTTTTGTTCATTTTCAGTAGTAAATAATTGAAACTTTTGACTCTGGTCTACCCCCAGGGCAGTGGGGAGGGGCTCAAAAGGGTCAAAGTGACTAAAATTTCAACAATCCTTATTGCCGTAATTTCTCGCGTATAGTGCACACTCTTGTGTAGTGTGCAGGTACTTTTTGAAAAATAAATCTTATATTTCACCATATGCCTTGTGATATTGTCACAAGCATCAATATATAGTATAAACTTTATTTATTTTGCAACAATTATGAAACAAGTTACACAACTTATATTAATCACTCTTGTTGGCCCGGATGTTAGCGCGTGAGGGGTCTTATTGTGGGAGGAAACCGGAGTACCCGGAGAAAACCCACATGGTCGGGCAGGTGACCTCATACCTTTTCATGTCCGGTCGGGGAATCGAACCCCGGCCACCTTGGTGAAAGGCAAATGCGCTATCCACTGCACCACCCGACAAACATCAATACAATCTCAACCTGAAAGTTCAGGCTACTTTCCTCAAGTTTAATTATCAGATCCTATCGTATTGTATGGCTTTTATAATTGCAACTTTTCGTGGATGTAAAAAGATAATGCAAATCAGGAATTATTTAACAAAATATCAACTGTTAACTACCGCAAGATATTTCAAGTCATTCTGAAAATCTTTGTAAAGATTGTTCTTGCGTATAGGGGGCACCCCGTTCTTGACACTTTCGATTTTCCCTTAAAATAGTGTGCACTATAGGTGAAAAATTACGGTACTCAGGTAACAGTTAAGGCCCTTGGGCCTCTTGTTTAATAAATAAAATACATGTATGTATGCATAATTTGAGTAAAAATTTTATAGTCGCCATTTGCAATTCAAGGTCAAAACAGAATCAATGTGTATGCTTTGGTAGAGCCATATCCAGTCTAATAAATGTCCCTATCTTGTGCTAGACCAGACACTTGAGAGCACAATGACAGTGTTAGTTTGTGCAACATGCTTGATCTACATGAGTTAATTGTTACGCACTGAAACATGCATTTTTCCGCATGTTTTGCCAAAATTAACAAACACCTTGGCAAAGTTATATGTCATAAGCAAGGTCTGCGGCCAGGCATAGGATACATATACCAACAATTGATTCAGTTATTTCTGTTAAATTTGCCCGAAACAGTGATTAATAGGCTTGTAAAACATCTATAGATGTGCTATATAGATGAACCCTAACATACAGTACAAAGAAAATTTAAAGAAATTAAAAAAACAAATTAACAATGTGATTACCAATGTTTACTTTTGAAAAGTGTTATGATGGTGGTTGTCAAAAAATGCATTTCTCTGAAATTTTAGAGCAGTTGGCTCCTTATGTGATATTTACGTGTAACTATGTGAAATCAACATTTTAGACTTTCTATTACCACGTCATATAAAAATATATCTAACTCAACCAGGAGTATTGTCTGGGTTTTTTGGAACAAAAACTCTCTGTAAGGTATAAACCTATAAAATAAATATAATAACGCAAAGATTGTCAGTGCTGACGATGTAGACTTTCGACATTTCGGTTGATTGGTACGTGTCAGATGGATATACAGTTGTTCATTATTCTCGATACTTGTGATCAAATGCACTCTAAAAATGATTGGATATATAAAGTACCTAGGAAAACTTATGTATCCTTTTCACCTCAATTATTTGCGATTAATTTCTCAAATAAAGAAAGCTGTAGACCTATCTCTTAAACGTCTGCGTCAGTATTGATCATCATTAATCTTAGGACATTTGTGGACTGCAGATTTTGATGTATCCAAGGTACTTTTTGCTCATTCATTCAGAAATCTGTGAATCAATGTATAATAGCCTTAGATGGTTAGATTTCAGCGTCATAGCTGATAAAAAGTGCTATAACAGTCAAAAGTATCATAAAAGTTATATTATGGGAACACTGCAGAAAGATGGCATCGCTTGAAAGGAAGCAAGGGTACAAAATCGGACGCCGAGTTGGCTTAGCTGTTGTTCGACAGGTTAGTGAACCTGTAGACCTACGTATATATGTATGGTTTACAGAACTTGATTTCAATGTTTTATAAATTGAGCAGCATTTAGCTTTAAGTATACCGATATACCTCATCATTGTGTCCAATTTTTTATATTGATACACAATATTTGAAGACTTGATGAAATTTATTACACGGACAATCTGTCTGTCACATGGAAAATGAGAGGGCACACATTGATTGGGGCACCACAGAGGGTATACCAGAAATGAGAGGGCACACATTGATTGGGGCACCACAGAGGGTATACCAGAAATGAGAGGGCACACATTGATTGGGGCACCACAGGGGGTATTCCAGAAATGAGAGGGCACACATTGATTGGGGCACCACAGGGGGTATACCAGAAATGAGAGGGCACACATTGATTGGGGCACCACAGGGGGTATTCCAGAAATGAGAGGGCACACATTGATTGGGGCACCACAGGGGGTATACCAGAAATGAGAGGGCACACATTGATTGGGGCACCACAGGGGGTATTCCAGAAATGAGAGGACACACATTGATTGGGGCACCACAGGGGGTATTCCAGAAATGAGAGGGCACACATTGATTTGGGCACCACAGGGGGTATACCAGAAATGAGAGGGCATACATTGATTGGGGCACCACAGGGGGTATACCAGAAATGAGAGGGCACACATTGATTGGGGCACCACAGGGGGTATACCAGAAATGAGAAGGCACACATTGATTGGGGCACCACAGGGGGTATTCCAGAAATGCCTAGCTTTTACTACATAAAAACATGGAATTTGTGAACAGTTGGTTATCATTATAAAACATTTTATGATTGCTGGTGCATTTTATAGTATGTTTGAAGAGCGTATAATATTCCGTAATACAGTTATGAAGTTTGATCACAGGCCAAAGGGCACATCACGATCACATGGCTTTACAGTGGAGTATAACCCTATATTTGTGAGCCTAGTAAATATTAGCTGTATTATACCACTCGTCCAGAGAGATCACTGTAGCTCTGTTGTTTGTGCGCAAGATTAAAAGTCTGAGGTTCCAGGTTTGACTCAAAGAAAAACCTTGACATTTTTTCTTGTTTTGTTTTTGTAATTGCTAGTTTATGCCAATTACTGTGGCGTCTGTCCATCAACAATCAACTTTTTCTTAACCGCTGATCAGAATTAAATCAAATTTAGTGGGAAGCATCGCTATGTGACTGGGATCTAAAGGGCCTGTTTCCAAAATGGCCCCTTCTCTGATTCAAATTTACTGTTGGTGGTGCATTGCCCATGCCGTTGTGGTCACAAATCTATAAAGTATAAAGATTTAGGTCACTTGGTTTGTTTTTTATGGCTCCTCAAAGTTGTACCTTTCAGAAGGTGTAAGTGTTGATAAAATGTGCATGTTATGTAAAATATTAATGAAAATCTAATCAAATGATAGTCACCGTAAAGAATACATTCATGGCATGATTGTGACAAAAAATCATGTTTCCATCGTGCCATTTGGCTGTTTTATGGAAGAAACAATCTCAAAAATGCCATTTTCGATAACATTTTAGACACAAAAACTGTGTTTTTTAGAGAATACACCCTTTTATGGGCGTTGGATGCAAACCAATTTTTATCCTATCAAACAGTACGTAATATGCTATTGATGAGAGGAAAAATCATCAAAATGTAAGTGATGGAATATTTTCAAATCTTGGGTTGAATTAGCCTATGGTTGAATTGCCGATTTTCGACTTTCTTTAGATAATTAACAAAAACACGAGAGTATTTGCTCGGTATGTTGAGAATATGTACACAGATATGAAAAAAAGTGAGAGAAACACTTTTTCATGAAAAAAATCCAAGATGGCTACTTCACAAGTCCCCGTGGTTGAAGACATTGGCTGACAAATAGACAGAACAACAAACAAAACGTGTTCCTTATGATTTTGGTTGGTTTTTCGCATTTACGGGAGTGTTCATAGCTACGGGCGATTGTATAATACCTATATTTATAAGTTTGGTTAGTCACATGGTAACGGGGATCTTTCATATTGAGCCCCAAACATACTTTCGACATATGCACTATGTTGCCGCATGGAAAACTATTTCAAGTTTTGTCGGAATTTCTTTACCTGTGGTTGTAATGGTCGAGGGTTTTCCAGCGCCCTGTAATACCCAAGGTAGTACAAGATACTGGAGATGTGCGCACACATTCCCATCATTCTCTCTCCAACTGGGCACTGGCAGTATAGTAGTCTTTGATTAGGGCCTCTTCATTGGGTGAAAGGGTGAACAGTATCCAAACGTTATATTTCGTTTGACTTTTGTATCGAGAATGTATTTGAATGTAAAGCCACACCTCATAGTCTCCGTCATCACTTAAATGTTTGGCGATGTAACCAGGAGCCAGAGATATCTGATACGTTCCACACGTAATGGTTCTCAAGTAATCGAGATCGAGACGGGGAAACAGTACGGAAGATGCATCCATCTTGACAAACTCGGACCTTGCCCGTCTAGATAGATCCGGATCTGTCTTGACTCTCTATGCTAAACCATTCGGTGTTGTCAAACGGTCCTTCATACGTTCAGCCATTAGCCTATCTTTGGCATCTCTCTCTGGAGATCTCTGGTAGATCGGTCCTCTAATACCATTCAGACAGGCTGTGACGGTTCAAAGCAAAGCCTCGATGACATTGATAAAGCTGTTAGACACCAATTGCGTTCAGAAGAACGTCCAGTGTTTCAGACGACCATGATAGGATTCCACAATCCACCTCGATTTGGTGATAGTTCTGTCAAGATTTACTTGGACGTCAGAATGTTGACTTTGACCGTGTTTCAGGTATGACTGCATGCTAGCATTGAGGCCAGAGGCTTCGAGAACTGGTAGGACATCTCTAAAACCTCGGTCAACGACAACATTGTCATCTGGTTGTAGCCAAGTAACTAGCTTGTCCATGACTTTTTTTGTAATTGTAGCATCATTTTCGCTGCCAGTGAATGGTCCTACTGTGTCCAGAATGTAGCCATCTGGTAAGGCGATGCTCATGAATTTGAGATAGTTTCTCTTCTTCTGGCTACAGTAGGACATTCTCTGGAGCTTGTGGTTGGAGCTTTTCTGGATATAAATATAGGTGCCATCTAATATGGCAGTGGCTTTATCTCCAAAAAATGCTTCTGAAAAGACAGTATTGTGCCCGAGCAACTGTTCTCTTGTCAAGTGATACGGACCTAGAAATTGTGGGACTATCGATGTGTCTAATGCCTGTACTATGGAGTGGAAAGTTTTGGACACACTTGACTTGGAAAATCCAAAAAGAGAAGAACACTGACTCCAGGAAATGTCGGTTTTCAGTTTTACCCAGAACAGTAGTAGAGCATTGTGTGTAGTCTTGGTATATATACCAGATGAAAGCAGGGTTCGTACAGACCTTGTAAAGTGCTTAGTTTTTAGGGGGGGTGCTTAGAAAGTACTTATAAATGGTCATGTCCTTACAAAGTGCTTTGTTTTCACAGTCGGTGCTTGTAAAGTGCTTATAAATCAGTATTTTCCTTAAAATGTCTCTTTTTTTAGGTTGACACTTTGAAAGAAGCAATTTTCGGAAGTTAAAAACATCGTTTATTCATTATTGTTCTACGGAAAAAAAATCCGGTCCCATCGATTTCAGTATTAGAAACACCGGTCTTTAAAACGTTTGAAAATCGATTCCAAGCTAAGCGCTTTACTGAACCTGACCACGTCAAAACACATGTGTCATTTGCATGAATGACTTGGACTAGTTAATGCCTCGCTGAATAGAATGGGGAAATGTACATACAATCCTGGCTGGGCGAACAAGTATAAACGGGTCAAGGCCGGGAAAGGCCACATGTTCTGTTTGTCAGAAAGATATTGATGTTGGCAGCATGGTCGAGAGTGCGCTCAAAGCGCAAAAACGGACCGACATGTAGGCCAAAGGTTACAGTGACAAATTGAAGGATCAAAGCTAGATTTCATTAAAAAGGAATCGACTTCCGATGAATCATTAACTGTGCCACCACCTCCTGAACCAAGACAATGTACAATTAATAATTTCATTTGTGGAAACGAAGTATTGAAGGCGGAAATTATATGGATAATGCACACGATTGTCTCGCACTGTTCATACAAATCAAACGAAAAAATTGTAATTTGTATTTGGATGTGCTTATAAAGTGCTTATTTTTTAAGTCATTTTTTCTGTACGAACCCTGGAAAGATATGGGGAACAGTGCGAGTGGATTTCGAGGAACTGATCTATGGACCAACCTGTCCAGACCATGCATGCCGAGTCATCAAGAGAAGAAAAGCTTATTGCAAACGCAGACTGGTTCTGTGAAAGGACGTGCGACACTTCTAGGAGGTCATTAATGATTTCGGACGATTTGATGGTAACTGAGATTCCAAGGAACCTCTACCATCAAGGACAACCTCTGTAGACGGATCTAATTCGTTACCAATAAGGTGAATGGAGCAGACGCGGGATGAGGTTGGACACCGCAGATTGTGTGAATAGATCAGGTGATGTCTTGCACGTTTTGGTAAGACTGATGATTTTGTTCCATTTATTGCAAAGGTAACAAGACAGAGACAGCATTTTTTGTGTGAAGATGATCCATTCAAAAGATCATGAAGGGTCAGCAACGGCAGGATATGGGACAGGGAGTCGTCTTCTTCCTCTATTTCCTGGTTCTGCTTGGGTTCAGGTTCAGGCTGATTTTTGTTCCGAAGATACTTCATGTAGCACTTCTGGCAAATGAGTGCTTGTTCCTTTGCTGACATCAATCCTTGTTGCACCAGCGTATCTAGGAGCCATTTATATTGTGGACTATTTACATTGCATACACTTCTGTTCTTATTGCCACTACGTTTCTTGAAGTATAGTTGACAGCCTTCTCCAACACATTTACCCTCCATCTTGAAACAATAACAATTGGTTTATGAAGCGTCGATAAAGTAACAAAATAGCAAGCCACCGATGATTGCTGTAAACAGCTAATACTTAGTAGTGTGGTACAATTATGCGAAAATGTGTGATAAATAACGAATTGATTGATTACTTAGAACAAAATAAAGTATTTCATATGGATAATCTATCTAATCGATGTGGCGTGGTCGGCAGGAACAAAGAAAGTGAAACAAGTCAGGGTCCCAACCCTGACAGAGCCACAACACTTTGGAGATGGGACAATAAAACAAGGAAAGTGAGACAAGAATAGCTAGCGTCGAGTCAATGATTCCGTAAACGTATAGACAAAGACAAGAAGATACGGATAAATGTTTAAGGTCACACGATCAGAAAATTCAGAAGAGGACAACTTGAGATAGAAAAGTATTCATGTATCAGGGTGTCCTCAGTGTAAATCTTTATATCGATACTGTTTATTTAGTCGTTAGATATCATAAAACTGTCATGAAAATATTCGCTCTGATATTCAATATAAAATTTTGTATATGACACCTTCCACGCTACGGAGTAGTTTTACAAAAAGATTTTCCGAAATAAAAAAGACAGTATTTATGGGCTGATTTTGATCGTATTGGAGCATAATATGATCCTACATCACATCAGAGTGGTAAAAAGATAGTTGGATCATACATACCCTTATTATCAATGATTACGTGTTGTTATTTTTTAGTAACGGATGTGAGATGTGTCAAACATAAAAAACTATAATTCACTTTCTTAAAATGTTTTTATTGGGTTGCAAAGGACTTTTTTAAAATCCATTGACACAACACTTTAATTTCATGTACATTTGATTTACTTTTATATTGAAATTATTGAATTAAAGGATGTTGACATAGTACTGTCATAGAACTGTTGTTTTTCTTTTTTTCCCCTACTAAATTCAATTTCAAAAACATGAATTTTGTTTATACACCATTCAAAAACATAATGCCTTGCTGAAAATCAACCTATATGTTCATATTGGGATACATCTTCGTCTTATTTTGAAAAGGATAAGTAACGGATGTGATATTGACTTTGTAACGGATGTGATTTAATTGACGTGATTGTTGACATCTATATTTTTATTCCATTGTCAAAATTGTATTTACTTTATTTTAAAAGTTCAACTTTTAAGACTTTACTGAACAGTAAGTTATGACAAGTCTTTACTGAAAAAGAAGCACATCTACATGTATACAGGTCTTTGAATAGACGTCTTCAACTCCTAGCTTGCATCTTCCATCACTGGCCAAGTATAGATATATCATCCTTTTGATCATGTTTCAGGTACTTTAGGAAAACTTCATCATCAAGCTCCAGGACCTAAAAGACAATTTTTTCTAAAGTTAAAATCTATATGCAAATACATCATCAAAGTATCAACCTTATCAACAGTAAAACTTGTACGAGTTCAGCAAAATATTTTGATGAAATGCATAAAATATTTAATACTTTCTTTTTCTTTTTAACTTGTTGAGGCATTCCAACATTTCACACTCATTGCAATGAACTTTCAAAAACATTCACTGTACTCAGTATAAGTTATTATTATCAGTGTATTTGCAGGAACAGTAAAAAAGCTGAAATTCCTGAAGCTGAAGAAAAAAGAGCTCTTAACAGTAAAACACAGGGCAATGTAAATATTTTTTCTGAACACCAACCATTACCTGAGCCACAAATTCTGTCTTTATGTAGACCTGTGGTGTCCTCATGTAGACCTGTGGTGCCCTTATGTAGACCTGTGGTGTCCTCATTTACACATGTGGTGTCCTCGCGTAGACATGTGGTGTCCTCATTTAGACCTGTGGTGTCCTCATGTAGACCTGTGGTGCCCTCATGTAGACATGTGGTGTCCTCATTTACACATGTGATGTCCTCGCATAGACATGTGGTGTCCTCATGTAGACCTGTGGTGTCCTGAAGTGGACTTGTGGTCCTCATGTAGACCTGTAGTGTCCTTGTGTAGACATGTGGTGTCCTCATGCAGACCTGTAGCATCCTCATGTAGACATGTGGTGTCCTCATGTAGACCTGTGGTGTCCTCATGTAGACCTGTGGTGCCGTTAAGTAGACCTGTGGTGTCTGCATGTAGACCTGTGGTGTCCTCATTTAGACATGTGGTGTCCTTATGTAGACATGTGGTGTCCTCATGTAGACCTGTAGTGTCCTCATTTAGACATGTAGTGTCCTCATTTAGACATGTAGTGTCCTCATTTAGACATGTGGTGTCCGCATGTAGACCTGTGGTGTCCTCATTTAGACATGTGGTGTCCTTATGTAGACATGTGGTGTCCTCATGTAGACCTGTAGTGTCCTCATTTAGACATGTAGTGTCCTCATTTAGACATGTAGTGTCCTCATTTAGACATGTAATGTCCTCATGTAAACCTTTGGCCCCTTTACGTAAACCTGTGGTGTCCTCATGTAGACATGTGGTGTCCTCATGTAGACCTGTGGTGTCCTCATGTAGACATGTTGTGTTCTCGTGTAGACTTGTGGTGTCCTCATATACACCTGTGGTGTCCTCATGTAGACATGAAGTGTCCTCATGTAGACCTGTGGTGTCCTCATGTAGACATGTGGTGTCATCATGTAGACCTGTGGTGTCCTCGTGTAGGCATGTGATGTCCTCTTGTAGACCTGTGTTGTCCTTGTGTAGACATGTGGTGTTCGCATGTAGACCTGTGGTGTCCTCATGTAGACCTCTGGTGTCCTCATGTAGACCTGTGGTGTCCTGAAGTAGACCTGTGGTCCTCATGTATACCTGTTGTGTTCTCATGTAGACATATGGTGTCCTCAAGTAGACCCTTGATGTCCTCATGTAGACATGTGGTGTCCTCATGTAGACCTGTGTTGTCCTCGTGTAGGCATGTGATGTCCTCTTGTAGACCTGTGTTGTCCTTGTGTAGACATGTGGTGTCCGCATGTAGACCTGTGGTGTCCTCATGTAGACCTCTGGTGTCCTCATGTAGACCTGTGGTGTCCTGAAGTGGACCTGTGGTCCTCATGTATACTTGTTGTGTCCTCATGTAGACATGTGGTGTCCTCACGTAGACCCTTGATGTCCTCATGTAGACATGTGGTGTCCTCATGTAGACCTGTGTCGTCCTCGTGTAGGCATGTGATGTCCTCTTGTAGACCTGTGTTGTCCTTGTGTAGACATGTGGTGTCCGCATGTAGACCTGTGGTGTCCTCATGTAGACCTCTGGTGTCCTCATGTAGACCTATGGTGTCCTGAAGTGGACCTGTGGTCCTCATGTATACCTGTTGTGTCCTCATGTAGACATGTGGTGTCCTCATGTAGACCCGTGGTGTCCTCATGTAGACGTGGTGTCCTCATGTAGACCTGTGGTGTCCTTGTGTAGATCTATGGTGTCCTCATGTAAACTTGTGGTGTCCTTGTGTAGACCTGTGGTGTCCTCATGTAGACTTGTGATGTCTTCATGTAGACATGTGGTGTCCTCATTATACCCCCCCGCAACGAAGTTAGGGGGGGTATACTGGAATCAGCTTGTCTGTCCGTCTGTCTGTCCGTCTGTCTGTCCGTCTGTCCGTAGAAAAATGTTGTCCGGACAACTCCTCCTAAACTACTGGATCGATTTCAATAAAACTTGGCAGTATTGTTGGGGACCATGTGTAGATGTGCATGCAGGGTTTCGTTTGTCAAAATTTTGGTTGCCATGGTAACCAGGTCACTATACACAGGTTTCCATAATAAAATGTTGTCCGGACAACTCCTCCTAAACTACTGGATCGATTTCAATAAAACTTGGCAGTATTGTTGGGGACCATGTGTTGATGTGCATGCAGAGTTTCGTTTGTCAAAATTTTGGTTGCCATGGTAACCAGGTCACTATACACAGGTTTACGTAATAACGTGTTGTCCGGACAACTTCCTATAAACCACTGGATCGAGTTTAATGAAACTTGGCAGTATTGTTGGGGACCATGTGTAGATGTGCATGCAGAGTTTTGTTTGTCAAAAGTTTGGTTGCCATGGTAACCAGGTCACTATACACAGGTTTCCATTATAATGTGTTGTCCAGACAACTCCTCCTAAACTACTGGATCAATTTCAGTGAAACTTGGCAGTATTGTTGGGGACCATGTATAGATTTGCATACAGGGTTTCGTTTGTCAAAATTTTGGTTGCCATGGTAATGAGGTGACTATACACAGGTTTCCGTAATAACATGATGTCTGGACAACTTCTTCTAAACTACTGGGTCATTTTCAATGAAACTTCGCAGTAAGTAATGTTGAGGATTACTATACACAGGTTAAAATTTGTCCGTTCGTCTTTTAAAATTCTGCTGACTGTTGACATTATATAATGCATGTTATATACAACTTGTACTACATCATGTTTCTTTCAAAAACATGTCAGACACCTCTAATAAGAGGTAGCGGGGGGGGGGGGGTATTAGTCAGCCATCGGCTTACAGTTCTAGTGTAGACCTGTGGTGTCCTCGTGTAGACCTGTGGTCTCCTCATGTATCTACCTATGGTGTTCTTACTTAGACCTGTGAGGTCCTTATGTAGACCTGTTATATCCTTTTGTCGACATGTGGTGTCCCTACGTAGACCTGTTGTGCCCTCATCAGTCATGTAGTTCTGTGGTGTCATCTTGTTGACATGCGACAGTGTCAGAAAAAGACGAAAACCATATGAAGTTTCACAACAGAAATTGCTAGTACCTTGTTGTAATTTCAATCTTTCTCTGTACAGGTTTTGCTTTTACGCATTGCTAATGTTTGTTTTCTCTTGTTTGTCTTTTGTCAGCTTGAGGTGCAAGAATGACCTGCAATTAAATAAGTGAATAAGTTTTAGAACAAACATGAACATGACTGTTAATCAGAATTTCTGTTGCTTTACCCAAGGTTGTCAACTTAACATGTAGTACCATGTGTTTTTATGAACTAAAATATGCTAAGCCTTATAAAGCTTTTATTGATTTCACAATATTAAAATTAAATATATTTGATAATAAATTTAAATTTGAAGCAAATAAACTTCAATTTAATGTGAATATTATCTTTTTATATTGCAGTAACAGAGCATCCTGTTGACATGTTAATCACCATTTGTACTTATTCATTAACATTTTTTAATATTTTTCTGACAAAACAAACCAACACAATTACTTTTTTAACAGTTTTGTCCTTCAAAATAAAATGGAGCAAACATTGTGATGATTGCCTTTTTAGGTCATCTGACCCAAAGGGTCAAGATGACCTATAGTTCCCGTGCTTCGTCCGTCGTCGTCCGCCGTCCGCCGTGCGCCGTCCGCCGTCCGTAAACTTTTCACATTTCAAACTTCTTCTCAAGTTCTACCAATGGGAATAAGCTGAAACTTAGCTGAAATGATCCTGAGATGGTCTTGACCAAGTGTTGTTATTTTTCGGGTCGGTCCGAAATCCAAGATGGCCGCCAGAGCAGCCATCTTGAAAAACACATTTTCAACTTCTTCTACAGTTCCACTGGTACCTGTGAGCTGAAAATTGGTAGGGATGTTCAGGAAGGGCAGCCCATAAAATATTGTTATTTTTCGGGTCCGAAAAACTCTCGACATTTGTGCCATGGCGGCCATTTTGTGACATGATTGCGCAATCACTGTTTTCCTGAACAACACCTATTTTAAACTTCTTCTTAAGTTCTACCACTGGGATTAAGCTGAAACTTGGCTGAAATGATCCTGAGATGGTCCTGACCAAGTGTTGTTATTTTTCGGGTCGGTCCGAAATCCAAGATGGCCGCCAGAGCCGACATCTTGAAAAACACTTATTAAACTTCTTCTACAGTTCCACTGGTACCCGTGAGCTGAAAATTGGTAGGGATGTTCAGGACGGGCAGCCCATAAAATGTTGTTATTTTTCGGGTCCGAAAAACTCTCGACATTTGTGCCATGGCGGCCATTTTGTGACATGATTGCACAATCACTGTTTTCCTGAACAACACCTATTTTAAACTTCTTCTTAAGTTCTACCACTGGGATTAAGCTGAAACTTGGCTCAAATGATCCTGAGATAGTCCTGACCAAGTGTTGTTATTTTTCGGGTCGGTCCGAAATCCAAGATGGCCGCCAGAGCCGCCATCTTGAAAAACACATTTTCAACTTCTTCTCAAGTTCTACCAGTGGGATTAAGATGAAACTTGGCTGAAATGATCCTGAGATGGTCCTGACCAAGTGTTGTTATTTTTTGGGTTGGTCCAAAATATAAGATGGCCGCCAGAGCCGCCATCTTGAAAAACACATTTCCAAATTTCTCTCAAGTTTCACCTGTGGGATTAAGCTGAAACTTGGCTGAAATTATCCTGAGATGGTCCTGACCATGAGTTGTTACTTTTCGGTCGGTTCGAAATCCAAGATGGCCGCCATCTTACAAAACACATTTCCAACTTCTTCTCAAGTTCTACCTGTGGGATTAAGCTAAAACTTGGCTGAAGTGATTCTGAGATTGTCCTGACCAAGTGTTGTTATTTTTCAGGTTGGTCGGAAATCCAAGATGGCCTTCAGAGCCGCCATCTTGAAAAACACATTTCAAACTTCTTCTCAAGTTCTACCTGTGTGATTAAGCTGAAACTTGGCTGACATGATCCTGAGATGGTCCTGATCAAGTATTGTTACTTTTTGGGTCGGTCCGAAATCCAAGATGGCAGCCAGAGCCGCAATCTTGAAAAACACGTTTCCAACTTCTTATCAAGTTCTACCACTGGGATTAAGCTGAAAATTGGCTGAAATGATCCTGAGATGGTCCTGACCAAGTGTTGTTACATTTCGGGTTGGTCCAAAATCCAAGATGGCCGCCAGATTCGCCATCTTGAAAAACAAAATTGCCGTCCGTAAACTTTTCACATTTTAAACTTCTTCTCAAGTTCTATCCGTGGGATTGAGCTGAAACTTGCTAGAAATGATCCTTAGATGGAGCTGAACCTTGCAAAAATTATCCTCAGATAGTCCCAACCAAATGTTATTTATCGGGTCCGTCAGACATCCAAGATGGCTGCCACAGCCCCCATTTTGAATACACATTTAAAACTTTTCATAGAAAAATGATCCCCAGATAGTCCCAACCAAATGTTGTTATTTCTCCAGTCCGTTAGAGATCCAAGATGGCTGCAACAGCCCCCATTTTGCATCCACATCTAACACTTTCCATGATCTGAAACTTGCCTAAAATGATTCTGACCAAATGTTATTTTTCGCACGGTTCCGAAGAAATCCATGATCATCACCATCTTGAAAACCACATTTGTGTGGCATATTGTTACATGATTGTATTACTAATTCCTAGAGGAGAGGAATTTATATAAGCTATTAGCTTGTTTTCCAATCCTCACTATTTGTATAATTTCTATATATGTAATATACATGTACACTGATGGAAATAAAATATTGTTTAAACTAATTCCATAATGGTATCACAATTGGTAGTCAGATGACCGTTAAGGCCCTTGGGCCTCTTGTTTGAAAGACTTGTCATTAAAAATGTCAACCATCACATCAAATATTAGGATAGACAGATTCAAAATTCAAATATTTGATAAATATTTTCTACAGGTAATGGAGATTTTTTGTATTAATCTTTGCTAATATTGTAATTCGTTAATGAATTTATGATTAAATGTTTCATTTTGACAAAGGCAAAAATCACATACGTTACGTCAAACTATTCCATTATATCATATGAAATGATATCTTAAACATCATTTTCTGCAAGGTAAGAATTGCTCAAAATTGTGAGCATTATTTTTGGATGAAAACATTTACAATTTTCAATAAAAATGCTGCCAGAGAAAAACTTGTAGCAGATGTATCATAAATCCAAAACGGCTGTGATGATTGACAGTGACTGTCAATATCACACCTGTTACATTTTATTTCCTTCCAAGTTTCATTCAATTCAAGAAGTGTGGAAAGATGTTAAGGTTAAATTGCTTATTAAAACCAGTTTACCTTAATATTTGTTGTAGAAATTTAAAACAAAAAAAATAAAGTTAGGATATAATGCCAATTTAAGTAACATTGTGAAGTTTGACTTTTTCTGTTGGCTTGAACAGCAATCATAAAGAGTCAAACATCATACACGATATCAAATAGTATATCGTAAGAACAAGTAGAAAAAATTGCAAAAAGAAATAACCTTGACCAATATTCAAGGTCAAAATGGTCAAATTTGTTAAAAGCTTTGAGCGACTTCTTCTGATAAACCCAAAGGCCTAGAGACATGATATTTGGCTGGTAGCTTCCTTGGATGACGCTAAACAAAATTTGCAAATGAAAATGACATTGTCTTACAAGGTCACAGGGGTAAAATATGTTAAAATATTAACATGTTTTTCTGAATGTCTTAACGTAAAAGATTTAAGGCAACGTACTTTAGGGTTACACTATTATATAAGTCAGAGATTGATACCAGGTGAGTGATACAGGCCCATTGGGCCTCTTGTTTTAATATAACTGCTTATGAACAACTCCACGTGACAATGTTTCCACTTTTCTCGGATTCCACTCTTGGCTGATGGAAACGAGGTTTGAAAGAACATATGATTTACTCGGCTGTCTCCGATCAAAACAGCTTATTGCTACATCATAACATTGCGTATTGACTAGCGGAAGTTTGAACATGTCAAACTTTCACATTTTTGCATATCAAATGCTGTAATTATGTAAAAGTCTTATTTTAATTACTTCAACACTTGCCTGAAAGCAAATACTTACAGGAAATTACCGAAATCTAACCATTTAGTCCCTTTCAGGGGAAATTTTGGGCTCAAAATAATTGGAACAAGTTTTAACTTTAATCTTTTTGCTAATTTCTGTTATGAATATCTTATTGATTATGTAAGGATTAATCTTTCTTTATATATATATTTTTTCAAACATACATGCTTAGATCCCCTATAATAGCAACAAATCTGCATTGCTATGCAGAAATTGTCAATAATGGTGTTTTCGGACAGTTGATGTCAAGGGAAGTAACTCTAAACCAGAAAACTTTGACTGGGTTATCTTCTATATATTAAAGGTAGAATACTCCAAGTAAAACACAATTACCCAGAGAACTGTCCATCACAATAGCGTAACACCCTACTCCATTATTATTTTATCCTTGCTTCCTTGAAATTCTGGTATTATTTAACAGTTACTTAGATACTCCAGCTTTACAAGCTCTTCAGTTCTATGGCTTGTTGGACTGATAAGTGTTTCCCCTGAGTGGTCTGTGTACAAGCTTTCAGTTCTATGGCTTGTTGGACTGATAAGTGTCTGCCCTGAGTGGTCTGTGTACAAGCTCTTCAGTTCTGTGGTTTGTTGGACTGATAAGTGTTTCCCCTGAGTGGTCTGTGTACAAGCTCTTCAGTTCTATGGTTTGTTGGACTGATAAGTGTTTCCCCTGAGTGGTCTGTGTACAAGCTCTGCAGTTCTATGGTTTGTTGGACTGATAAGTGTTTCCCCTGAGTTGTCTGTGTACAAGCTCTGCAGTTCTATGACTTGTTGGACTGATAAGTGTCTGCCCTGAGTGGTCTGTGTACAAGCTCTGCAGTTCTATGGTTTGTTGGACTGATAAGTGTCTGCCCTGAGTGGTCTGTGTACAAGCTCTTCAGTTCTATGGTTTGTTGGACTGATAAGTGTTTCCCCTGAGTTGTCTGTGTACAAGCTCTGCAGTTCTATGGCTTGTTGGACTGATAAGTGTCTGTCCTGAGTTGTCTGTGTACAAGCTCTTCAGTTCTATGGCTTGTTGAACTGATAAGTGTCTGCCATGAGTGCAGGTCTGTGTACAAACTCTGAAGTTCTATGGTTTGTTGGATTGATAAGTGTTTCCCCTGAGTGGTCTGTGTACAAGCTCTGAAGTTCTATGGCTTGTTGGACTGATAAGTGTCTGCCATGAGTGCAGGTCTGTGTACAAGCTCTGAAGTTCTATGGTTTGTTGGACTGATAAGTGTTTCCCCTGAGTTGTCTGTGTACAAGCTCTTAAGTTCTATGGCTTGTTGGACTGATAAGTGTCTGCCCTGAGTGGTCTGTGTACAAGCTCTGCAGTTCTATGGTTTGTTGGACTGATAAGTGTCTGCCCTGAGTGGTCTGTGTACAAGCTCTGCAGTTCTATGGTTTGTTGGACTGATAAGTGTTTCCACTGAGTGGTCTGTGTACAAGCTCTGAAGTTCTATGACTTGTTGGACTGATAAGTGTCTGCCCTGAGTGGTCTGTGTACAGGCTCTGCAGTTCTATGGTTTGTTGGACTGATAAGTGTTTCCCCTGAGTGGTCTGTGTACAAGCTCTGCAGTTCTATGGTTTGTTGGACTGATAAGTGTTTCCCCTGAGTGGTCTATGTTCAAGCTTTGCAGTTATATGGCTTGTTGGACTGATAAGTGTCTGCCCTGAGTTGTCTGTGTACAAGCTCTGCAGTTCCATTGCTTGTTGGACTGATAAGTGTCTGCCCTGAGTGGTCTGTGTACAAGCTCTTCAGTTCTATGGCTTGTTAGACTGATAAGTGTCTGCCCTGAGTGGTCTGTGTACAAGCTCTGCAGTTCTATGGTTTGTTGGACTGATAAGTGTTTCCCCTGAGTGGTCTGTGTACAAGCTCTTCAGTTCTATGGTTTGTTGGACTGATAAGTGTCTGCCCTGAGTTGTCTGTGTACAAGCTCTGCAGTTCTATGACTTGTTAGACTGATAAGTGTCTGCCCTGAGTGGTCTGTGTGTAGGAGAATGTCTTTTTAACCAGACCTATTAAGCGGGATATATCTGTCAATTATAGATGGCTGGGGGCTATTGAAAGCATTCGGAGAGTTCGACTGATCGTCTGTAAGATGTGGGCACAAATAGGCTGCTGCCAGTGTCCCTAATGGGCACCAATAAGGACGATTGAGATTTGGTGTTGCTACTAATTTGGTTAAATGTGATTCCAAATTATTTACTTGAAACTGAAAGCTGTTAAACCTTGAAGATGGATTCTTGACATTTCACTAATACTGTTTCTCACTGGTAAAGCATTTAATTGCTGAAGGTCAAATTGATATATGCTACAGACAGGTCAAGATGATAGGGCTGGGCGGTTTTACCGGTATACCGGTATACCGTGGTATGACGTTGTGATGGTACGTACCGTGGTACATTAGTCCTGTACCGGTTTTGTGGGGCTTTCATTTTACTTATCAAAGAACTTTTTGTTACATAGATCAATTGGAATTCCAATATGGTTTAATTATAATTTCCTATAAGTTTGCTGATCAACTAGCTAGGACAGTTATAGCTTCACTCAAACAATATTGGAGGATAAAACAAAGAGAAACTTATGACAGGCCTGTTGCTGATTGGCTTCAGAACAAAAGCAGCCAGAGACCTTTAGCTAGATGAAACATTCAATCAAGATGGTATACCGTGGTACGTACCGTGGTACTTGCCTAAATACCGTGGTATACCGTGGTACTTTTGATTTTGTGGTACCCAGCTCTACAAGATGACCAGTAAAATGACCTTTTAAAAGTAAAAAAAAAAAGGTCAAGCACATCCTATGTCGAAGAAAAGTTTTGTTGTATCATGCAGTTTATAGATTCTATTTCTCCCATTCTTAGCTCACTTGGTGAACTTGAATAATATGTTGTGGACCTTCATCTGTCATCCGTCTGTCCAATGATGTACATCTGTCAAATGATGTCAACTTTTTCTGTCAAAAAAAGATAAAATAGGTTGTTACAGATAATTTGTTTTAATTAATGACATTTCCTCCTGAAGTAAATGACAGATTTCAACCTGATTTATATTTGTGGTAGCCTGCTGAATCCTTGGGGATCTTAGATACAAATGAAGTACTAGCAGATCCCTCCTTGTGCTGAAGGATTGTGTTAAAATCATTGATATTGACCTCTCCTCCAAAGCTGCTGCACAGAATTTAACCCTGTTTTTAGGTCACCTGAGACAAAGTCTCAAGTGACCTATTCTAACTGTCTTTTGTCCATCGTCCATCGTTCTTCTGGAAACAATTTACATTTCGACTTTTTCTTTAAAAAACCCAAACCAAATTCAATGAAATATGGCAGGATGCTTTCCTAGCCAATGATGTACCAAAACTGTGAATAAAATGGTCCTTATACTAGGGGCCGCAAGGGGGTCAAAATAGTTAAAATTTCAAATATCTTCTTCTCCAGACCCAGATATGCTGGAATCAAATAAGTGAACAACTAGCAGTGTAACAAACATTTTAGTCTTTTTATAATCTTGGAGAAGACTTTAGGTACTCATTTGTTTGACCTTTAGCCTTAGGTTAGTTTTAGGAACAATGTGTGTTTGATCTTTCACCTTTAGTTTGGTTTAATTGTCTTATAGGAACTAGGAGTGAGCGAGACTGGTTTTGACGGCAGAGGAAAACCACCAATACAAAAATTTTTTTTAAAAAAAAAATGACTTTACCTTAAGTCATTTTACCTTCTGACCTTCAGTCTGTACCTTAGCGTGATACTGCCAGATGTCGACCTAGAAACAGTAACCCATTGGTTGAGGGCTCGTGCAACCATAGAAGGTTAGACAAGCCTTTGGTTGAGGGCTCGTACAACCATAGACGGTTGGACAAGCCTTAGGTTGAGGGCTGGCACAACCATAGACGGTTAGACAAGCCTTTGGTTGAGGGCTGGCACAACCATAGATGGTTAGACAAGCCTTTGGTTGAGGGCTTGTGAAACCGTAGATGGTTAGACAAGCCTTTGGTTGAGGGCTCGGGCAACCAAAGAATGTTAGAAAAGCCTTTGGTTGATGGCTCACACAACCATAGACAGTAAGACAAGCCTTTGGTTGAGGGCTCGCACAAACATAGATAATTAGACAAGCCTTTAGTTGAGGGCTCGCACAACCATAGACAGTTAGACAAGCCTATGGTTGAGGGTTTGTTCAAGCATAGACAGTTAGACAAGCCTTTGTTTGAGGGCTCGCACAACCATAGTCAGTTAGACAAGCCTTTGGTTGAGGGCTTGCACAATCATAGACCGTTAGACAAGCCTTTGGTTGAGGGCTCTTATAACCATAGACATTAAGACAAGCCTTTGGTTGAGGGCTTGCACAACCATAGACAGTTAGACAAGCCTATGGTAAAGGGCTTGTACAATCATAGTTTGACAAGCCTTTGTTTGAGGGCTCGCAGAACCATAGTTGGTAAGACAAGCCTTTGGTGGAGGGTTCACACAACCATAGACCGTTAGACAAGCCTTTGGTTGAGGGCTTGCACAACCATAAACAGTTAGACAAGTCTTTGGTTGAGGGCTTGCACAACCATAGACGGTTAGACAAGCCTTTGTTTGAGGGCTCGCACAACCATAGTCAGTAAGACAAGCCTTTGGTGGAGGGCTCACACAACCATAGACCGTTAGACAAGCCTTTGGTTGAGGGCTTGCACAACCATAGACAGTTAGACAAGTCTTTGGTTGAGGGCTTGCACAACCATAGACAGTTAGACAAGCCTATGGTAGAGGGCTTGTACAACCATAGTTAGACAAGCCTTTGTTTGAGGGCTCGCACAACCATAGTCAGTAAGACAAGCCTTTGGTTGAGGGCTCGCACAACCATAGACAGTTAGACAAGCCTATGGTTGAGAGCTTGCACAACCATAGAACATTAGACAAGCCTATGGTTGAGGGCTTGCACAACCATAGACAGTTGGACAAGCCTTCGGAGCAGCCAGTGGTCTTAACTTATTCACCCAGAAGACACATTTGAACTCTTCCAATTCAAAGGTTAGAATAGTCCATTATGAAATTTCAGGAGTGAAAAGTTAACCCTTGCATTGAATTACCTTGCTAACAAATTCAACATATTTGAACGGACTTGAGTTATGAAAGTCTGTGCACTTGACCTGGACACATTTAGAAAAATCAGGGGGTGGGGGTGGGGGTGATGTGCTGTTGGCAATATGCTACTCATTTACAACATCTATAAAAAATAAAAAGCAAAATCTATTTTGTGTGGGGGCATGTAAACTAAAGTTGTCACCGAATGTTACCAGGTGATAAAACTAGCCCTTCCGGGATGATCTTTAGTTCCGAACCGCCCACAATGTCTGATGTTTGGCAATTCTACAAGCAATTCAAACCTGCATAGAGAGATGGGACAGACACCTTTTTTTTAATTAAGAAATGTATTATCCTAAAGGGTATACACACTAACCTTTAAGGAAACACGTTAAACTATTTAATGACTCCGATTTTTTTTTTTAGTTACTAGACATCGTTTTGCGCAGACACATCATGCTGTAGCAGGATAATAGGAAAGCCTTAAATAAATATTTGTTCCTTTAATGGACACCATTTTTTCTTCCCTATTAAAATCTTGGAATTAATTGTGGCTACCTCCACTTCATTTTTGTGTCGCCTGAAAAGGCGACATATAGGGATCATTATGTCGGCGGCGGCGGCGTCTGCACCAACAGTTTCCGTGTGATAACTTGAATTTCCTTGGGCCAATCAAACTCAAACTTCATACACTGCTTCCTTACCAAAAGTGCTCGCTTGGGATTGCTTTTTCGGGTCAAAGGTCAAGGTCACTGTTGCTATAAATAGAAAATTGGTTTCCATGCGATAAGTTGAGTTTCCTTGGGCTAATCAAACTCAAATTGCATAGAGTAGTTCCTTACCAAAAGTGCTCGCTTGGGTTTGCATTTCAGGGTCGAAGGTAAAAGTCACTGTGGCTGTAAATAGAAATTCGATTTCCGTGCGATAACTTGAGTTTCCTTGGACTAATCAAACTCAAACTTCATAGAGTAGTTTCTTACCAAAAGTGCTCGCTTGGGTTTGCATTTCAGGGTCGAAGGTCAAAGGTCAAGGACATTGTTGCTGTTAATAGAAATTTGGTTTCCGTGCAATAACTTCAGTTTCCTGGTGCCAATCAAACTCAATATTGTGCTTCCTTCCAAAAGTGCTTGCTTGGGTTTGCATTTCAGGGTCGAAGGTCAAAGGTCAAGGTCACTGTTGCTTTAAATAGAAATTCTGTTTCCATGCGATAACTTGAGTTTCCTTGGGCTAATCAAACTCAAACTTCATACACTGCTTCCTTACCAAAAGTGCTCGCTTGGGATAGCTGTTCAGGGTCGAAGGTCAAAGGTCAAGGTCACTGTGGCTATAAATAGAAATTCTGTTTCCGTGCGATAATTTGAGTTTCTTTGGGCCAATCAAACTCAAACTTCATAGAGTACTTCCTTACCAAAAGTGCTCGCTTGAGATTGCTTTTCAGGGTCAAAGGTCAAAGGTCAAGGTCACTGTTGCTGTAAATAGAAAATCACTTTTCCTGGGCCAATCAAAATCAAACTTCATACAGTGCTTCTTTACCAAAAGTGCTTGCTTGCGATTGCTTTTCACAGGCAAAGGTCAAAGGTCGAGGTCACTGTTTCTTTAAATAGAAAATATGTTTCCGTTCTATAACTTACCGTAGTTTTCTTGTGCCAATTAAACTCAACTTCTTACAATGCTTCATTACCAAAATTGCTTGCTTGGGATTGCCTTTCAGGGTCAAAGGTCAAGGTCACTGTTGCTATAAATAGAAAATATGTTTGAATGCAGTTACTTCAGTTTCCTTGGGCCAATTAAACTCAAAATTCATACAATGCTTCATTAACAAAAGTGCTTGCTTGGGATTGCTTTTTAGGTCAAAGGTCAAGGTCACTGCTACTATAAATCGAAAACCTCAGAAAATCAATCCACAACAAGCCAGTGTCATTACACACATGTATTATAATCAACAAAATAATTCATTGTATAGGAATCAATTTGGATAACCATAAAAATTCCACTTGGAACTGATACAATGCTAGCTCTTAAATAAACTTATCTCCCAACTTGCTGCGCAGGCGTCACGACACATCCACTTCCGTGGAATTTTTGTTACACAAAAGTTTTTCAGTAGAGATTCTCATGTATGTTTGGATTATACGATTAGCCTTTGCAAAAGCAACTTTTTAGGTCATCTGACCCGAAGGGTCAGGATGACCTATAGTCATCGTGCTTCGTCCGTCGTCGTCCGCCGTCCGCCGTGCGCCGTGCGCCGTGCGCCGTCAGTAAACTTTTCATTTCAAAATGCTACTCCTCCTTCATTTCTTAATGGATCACCACCAAATTTGGTGTGAAGCATCATTGGGGGAGGGCGATCAGATTTTATATAAATGAGGCTGATCCGACCCCTGGGGCCATAGGGGCGGGGCCCGAAAAGGGGAACTTTGCTGAATTTTTGCTTTAAATTCCTACTCCTCCTTAATACTTGAATGGATTACATCCAAATTTGATGTGAAGCATCATTGGGGGAGGGCGATCAGATTTTATATAAATGAGGCTGATCCAACCCCTGGGGCCAGAGGGGCGGGGCCCGAAAAGGGGAACTTTGCTGAATTTTTGCTTTAAATTCCTACTCCTCCTTAATACTTGAATGGATTACATCCAAATTTGGTGTGAAGCATCATTTGGGGAGGGCGATCAGATTTTATATATATGAGGCTGATCCGACCCCTGGGGCCAGAGATGTAGGGCCCGAAAAGGGGAACTTTGCTGAATTTTTGCTTTAAATTCCTACTCCTCCTTAATACTTGAATGGATTGCATCCAAATTTGGTGTGAAACATCATTTGGGGAGGGCAATCAGATTTTATATAAATGAGGCTGATCCGACCCCTGGGGCCATAGGGGCGGGGCCTCAAAAAGGGGACTTTGCTGAATTTTTACTTTAAAATCCTACTCCTCCTTAATGCTTGAATGGATTGCATCCAAATTTGATGTGAAGCATCATTTGGGGAGGGCGATCAGATTTTATATAAATGAGGCTGATCCAACCCTTGGGGCCATAGGGGCGGGGCCTCCAAAAGGGGACTTTGCTGAATTTTTACTTTAAAATCCTACTCCTCCTTAATGCTTGAATGGATTGCATCCAAATTTGATGTGAAGCATCATTTGGGGAGGGCGATCAGATTTTATATAAATGAGGCTGATCCAACCCCTGGGGCCAGAGGGGCGGGGCCCGAAAAGGGGAACTTTGCTGAATTTTTGCTTTAAATTCCTACTCCTCCTTAATACTTGAATGGATTACATCCAAATTTGATGTGAAGCATCATTTGGGGAGGGCGATCAGATTTTATATATATGAGGCTGATCCGACTCCTGAGGCCAGAGGGGTAGGGCCCGAAAAGGGGAACTTTGCTGAATTTTTGCTTTAAATTCCTACTCCTCCTTAATACTTGAATGGATTGCATCCAAATTTGGTGTGAAACATCATTTGGGGAGGGCAATCAGATTTTATATAAATGAGGCTGATCCGACCCCTGGGGCCATAGGGGCGGGGCCTCAAAAAGGGGACTTTGCTGAATTTTTACTTTAAAATCCTACTCCTCCTTAATGCTTGAATGGATTGCATCCAAATTTGATGTGAAGCATCATTTGGGGAGGGCGATCAGATTTTATATAAATGAGGCTGATCCAACCCTTGGGGCCATAGGGGCGGGGCCTCCAAAAGGGGACTTTGCTGAATTTTTGCTTTAAAATCCTACTCCTCCTTAATACTTGAATGGATTACATCCAAATTTGATGTGAAGCATCATTTGGGGAGGGCGATCAGATTTTATATAAATGAGGCTGATCCAACCCTTGGGGCCAGAGGGGCGGGGCCCGAAAAGGGGAACTTTGCTGAATTTTTGCTTTAAATTCCTACTCCTCCTTAATACTTGAATGGATTACATCCAAATTTGATGTGAAGCATCATTGGGGGAGGGCGATCAGATTTTATATAAATGAGGCTGATCCAACCCCTGGGGCCAGAGGGGCGGGGCCCGAAAAGAGGAACTTTGCTGAATTTTTGCTTTAAATTCCTACTCCTCCTTAATACTTGAATGGATTACATCCAAATTTGGTGTGAAGCATCATTTGGGGAGGGCGATCAGATTTTATATAAATGAGGCTGATCCAACCCTTGGGACCAGAGGGGCGGGGCCTCAAAAGGGGAACTTTGCTGAATTTTAAAGATTAGTAAAATACCTGTTAACATACACTGAAGGATAGAAATTTCTGAAAGTGAAAGTAGTTGTGATACAGTCTTGTATTCCACAATGCTGGTATACATTTACTATAGCTAAGACGCTTTTGATTTTGCAATGCCAATCAAATAGGAGATTACCAAATCATTGCAAAGTGTATAACAAGCATGGCCGATATGTTGTTCATTGCTTTGACAACACCATAAATAAATTTCGTAACCGACTCTAGATCTGAACAGATAGTTTATGACAATGATGCTGGTTTGAACACTGTTGAACTAAGGGGTGTGTCCCTGCTATAAGTGTTTGCAATTGTCAGATGACCGTTTAGGCCCATGGGCCTCTTGTTTATTTAATAAATTTGTTGATAGTTTTGATAGTTTTTCTGTTGTAATAGCTAAGTTTTCCTCTTAATATTTGTTAATATATCAAAATTTTCTCCCTCTTTTATCAAATCAGTCTTTGTATGTGTTTTTATACCCCCCCACAACGAAGTTAAGGGGGGTATACTGGAATCAGCTTGTCTGTCCGTCTGTCTGTCTGTCTGTCTGTCTGTCCGTAGAAAAATGTTGTCCGGACAACTCCTCCTAAACTACTGGATCGATTTCAATAAAACTTGGCAGTATTGTTGGGGACCATGTGAAGATGTGCATGCAGGGTTTCGTTTGTCAAAATTTTGGTTGCCATGGTAACCAGGTCACTATACACAGGTTTCCATAATAAAATGTTGTCCGGACAACTCCTCCTAAACTACTGGATCGATTTCAATAAAACTTGGCAGTATTGTTGGGGACCATGTGTAGATGTGCATGCAGAGTTTCGTTTGTCAAAATTTTGGTTGCCATGGTAACCAGGTCACTATACACAGGTTTCCGTAATAACGTGTTGTCCGGACAACTTCCTGTAAACCACTGGATCAAGTTTAATGAAACTTGGCAGTATTGTTGGGGACCATGTGTACATGTGCATGCAGAGTTTTGTTTGTCAAAATTTTGGTTGCCATGGTAACCAGGTCACTATACACAGGTTTCCATTATAATGTGTTGTCCGGACAACTCCTCCTAAACTACTGGATCAATTTCAGTAAAACTTGGCAGTATTGTTGGGGACCATGTATAGATTTGCATACAGGGTTTCGTTTGTCAAAATTTTGGTTGCCATGGTAATGAGGTGACTATACACAGGTTTCCGTAATTACATGATGTCTGGACAACTTCTTCTAAACTACTGGGTCATTTTCAATGAAACTTCGCAGTAAGTAATGTTGAGGATTACTTTACACAGGTTAAATTTCAGCCATGTATAAGTCTACCAACACATCGTAGAGGAGGACTGCTGGACCAAATCTATATCAACTTTCCTATGAGGGGTGTCCTGGCCGATATTCTTCCAAAGCACTACTCGGACCATTTTCTCATATCACTGGCTTTCCCATGGGCTAATTTACACCACTATTAATATAAACGTAAGATGCATTGTATTGAAACAATCAGCATCATAAATTTTCTTATTAATATGTATATCACCTTTCTTTATTCATTCAGTGAGTTTCACAAGTTGAAACATACATATGCATCCACATTGTTGATATGAAATCTACACTGTAATGTATGTAAGACCAAAGGTGCCTTCTTTGTTTTTGTTTTTTAGATATGCGGTGATACATAGTAACATAAAATAATACATTATATAATGCATGTTATATACAACTTGTACTACATCATGTTTTTTTTTCAAAAACATGTCAGACACCTCTAATAAGAGGTAGCGGGGGGGTATTAGTCAGCCATCGGCTTACAGTTCTAGTTCAATTTTATTGAGGAATATTTTCTTCTTGATATCAAATTGATATGGTATTTATTTCAAGTAGTTCAGCAAAAATATATCTCGCAGTAAAACAGATCGGAGTGATCTGCACCTTTTAACTTTCTGGTAGTTGATACCATGGTAAATCAAATTTACTGTCTGATAAAATGACACTGATACTGCATGCACATCTGAGTGATTCAGTTGTAGCTTTCTTTTTGACACTCTAAAATGACTTTATTGTATTGACGTTTTTTTGATGAATGATGAAATGGCCAAAGTATATTAACATATTGTCTTTGGCAATTTTTCTATTATCATTTCCTTCTGCTCATTTCACTGTCATTTGGTATGTAGTGGTATATTGAGGATGAACAAACTTCTATTTTTAGCTCACCTGGCCCATTTCCTAGATATGGAAATAATAAAGGTCATCTGCACATGACCTTCTACTGGTTGCTGTCAGATCCTACACACGATAGTAATAGTGAGGATCTGTATTTTAATCAGATCGTTTAAATTGCTACCTTTCATAAAGTTTTGATTGGATTTTAACCAAATTTAGTCAGAAACATTCTTTGTTGAAGGGGAACTGAATTTGCATAAAAAGATGACACTGCCCCTAGGGGGCCAGAGGGGTGGGGCCCAATAGGGTAAATAGAGGTCATTCCTTTAAATTTTTATTGGATTTTAACCAACTGTGGTCAGAAACATTATTAGGTGGAGGGGGAACAGATTTTGCATAAAAGGTGATGCTGACCCCTAAGGGATCCAAAAGTGGAAATAGGGGTAAAGCCTTTTAAATTACTACATGTCCTAAAGATAAAAAGGATTTTGACCAAAGTACTGAATTGGAAAATATTTCACCATGAATACTTTAATACCAATGTATCCAGGTGAGCGATACAGGCCCTTTGGGCCTGTTGTTAAAAATACAAGATGAATTTGGAAAGGATCAGAAAAACTCCTGACAAGAGACCTCCTTTCAACTATTATTAATTTTCAAGACAAATTCATAGAACTGAGATTAAATACATAAATGAAATTTAAAATAAGAAGGGAAAAGATCCATCTTTCCAAGAATTAATGAAAAATCATCGATGTAGGCGCCAGGATCCCTCTGGGATCTCTTGTCATTATATGATATAGATAATATCAACGAAAAGTCTATAAAAGCAAGTTGAGTGATAATGACAGAGCAAGCATGAAGATCATCAAGAGTTGTTATTTTCTTAAAAATATTGGTGAGGTATTTTAATTCGCAATCAACTCTCATGGTGTATGAACGCGAAAATAAATCCCACGCGAAAAAAAATGATTTACAGTATGACAAATGTGTTTATATGTCTCGCCTTTCCTGCTTTGCCGATAATGTTGAAGTCCCAACAGAAAAATTAGAATGAAATGATACAGCAAAATGATATCGGTTTCAATTTAATAACATATCAATAACACCATAAATAGTGGATGCTAACGTAAATTCTCAAAGTTAAATAAATAAAAAAATAAATTAACTCCAAATTTCAGTAAGATGTTCAGTATGATGATATTATCAATTACTTTTGAGTTTCAATTTGATCGGATATTGGTAACACTTATATATAAAAAGTGGACTTTAACGCAAATTCTCAAAATTCCCATATTTATAAAAAGTGGACTTTGACGCAAATTTTCGAAATGAGAGAAAACCTACAGACAGCACCGACTTGGTTAAATTGTTTGCATTGTTTTATGTTAGACAAGAAAATGATAGCTCTCATTAAGTATCACCATAGTTATAGCTTGTTGCTGGATTGAAAATTCACAGACTCATTACATAAAATGGGTGTGAAAAGGAAATGCACTCAACTTGTATAAATGTATCAGTTACACTGAAAATGTGCAAATTGAATCATAAAAAATTAAACAAAGAGAACATAAGTATGGCCAATTACTGGCAGTATCTATATATAGGATTATGATAAACTTGTACAAAGCAGGAAATTACTGTTGGTTTGTTTATCCACTGTAAAGCATTAACGTGTTACAGGTTACAGGCTTGTTAGTAAGTAGAAACCAATTACCTACATCATAGGGGTTCATTCTCCACCCAAAATTGTCAATTATTGTTTAGGATTGGTTTCCATGGATACCGCTTGGATCGTCAATTGGTTTCATCCTTTCTGAGTACATGAACTTCTTGGGATCAAATCTTTGAAATACGGAGCGTAGATGTAAATTTACAGATATTACTTCTGTGATAGAGGGTATAAGGTATCTGACTGTTTACTGTCACTAGTTTGCGTTAACAGAAGGATCATGGTTCAAGGCTTTTGGAATGAATTTGGTATCATGCTCAATAATGGATTTTGTGCTTAATAAACCTTATTTCTTGTTAGGTCCAAAGGGTCAGATAATCTCCAAAAAAATAATGATAGATGATTGTGAGCAAGAATTATTTTTTATTGTTCTTGCATGAAGGTCCCCCTGTTCTTGAAACTTTCAATTTTCCCTTAGAAAAACGTGCACTATATGCGAGAAATAACGGTAGTCATTTTATAGGAATAAAATGTAAAAATAAAAATTAGTACAAAATGCAAAATTCTTTGTTTATGGTCCCACTTCAAGCGGTTAAGTAGGTTTTCTTCTTTTAGAACTGAAAAACAATATTTTTGATGGATGTTAGATAATATTTTGTTTGTTATGATACAGCCGCTCCGACAGTTACAACCCCTGGTTAACAAAGAGGCTGTTGCGGAAATGAAATATTTTGATGGCTCTGAAAATCCGTCTGTTTTTTACCCTTTCTTTCATTTCATTTACAAAAAATGGTGTTGAGAAAACATTCCTTTGATATTTTATGCACCCTCGTAACTTTATAAGAAAAATGGGTAAAAAAATGATGATGTATGTTCCCAAAATGCCATATCATTACAACTTCGGAAGCTGAGTCAATTCATCCTCTGTTGGTTTGAATATTTTATAAACTGATATTTCTATCAGTCTAAAGAGGTCATTTACAGAAAACAAAATACAGATTTAATGGTATTTACTCACATTACCTTGTATATCAAATACGCTATTAAATCAATCATTCTATGTGTTTTAAGGGCTTGCCGCACAGTGTGTAGGGTGCTTTTTATTTTGATTTTAAGGGGGGGGGGAATGTTTATTTACATAAACAAATGATGATTCTAACAGCTGTAGCACAGTCTCTGGTGAAGTTGTTTTACGATGGTACAAACATAATATAACACACACATTTACCCAGGATTTTTGTAGACGACAGGTTCGTCTTCGTCGTCGATATCCAGGGCTTTCCTCACTGAAGGCTCTACACCCCCAGAATGTGTCGTTACAAAACTGACGGCTCTGTGTACCCCACATGTTTCTTATGACTAAAACAGAAGTATTTCAAACTCTTCCCTTTATGACAAATTTGTTGGATTAACCTTGATGTTCACTCATGATAATTTTTTTATGTTTTCTTGAATTCTAAAATCAGAAATGAACATTACAGATAAAAATATTTACCACTATCTGACAAAAACATTGATGGTACCTGAAAAGGTATTGGGTCACCTACCTGACCACATGGGTTTTCTCCAGGTACTCCGGTTTTCTCCTTAGTTATGACTGTCCATTTGCCTCTCTCCAAGTCAACAAGAGTGATTGATTGAAGATAAACAAACTTTGAAAAAAAAAAAAAAAATTGTTATAGAAGACAATGAAATTTATATTCCACTGTATCAAAACAAATGGAATATTGATGGATGTTATATTAATGTATGTAAAATATTTTGTATTCAAAATCAAATTTTTTCTGAAAGATCATCCTGCTGGAAGCTTTCATTTTTCACCATTATGGTTTACACTGAACATATAGTTTTTATACTTTCCTAAATGAAGAAAGTTTATTTCTTTATTAGCCTGTCCATAAAAATATTTGGGCTAAATTTTATTATTTGTTTGCTTTTTCTTTTAAAGTGATACAATGAATACTACTGCTATGTTTTTTAGTAATAAACATCTCCGCAGGTCTATTAAGCTAACAGCAAGGTACTAAATGAAAGGGAAGATCATCAAGTCTTACAGAATGTGTATAAAGATGTTTACAAAGCTTTAATAACGGAGACCCGTCATCAAGACTATTTTCAAGATAAACGCTAATTTAGGTGCTTTTTTTATAAACTCCTTAAATATACACTAATTTAAAATTGATTTGACAGCTATATTGTGATGTTGGATCCGATCCATCTCACCAGTATTTTGGCCTATTTATCTGTCAGATCAGAGTTCGTCTGTGTTGTTCAAGGACACCGACAATAACAGTTTAACGGCTACATGTTTTTGCCGGACTGAAATTGAGCTTCCAATTTGAGCAGAAATAGCATTTGCCTGTTCTTGTTATCTTATACAAGTGGATACAAACTGGCCATAAAAACAAGGTGTCACGAATGAGCAAAAACAAATCCTATCTCCTTCTGTCATGTAGTTTTACCATAGTAGCTTAAGACAGTTATTTTCCTTTCTGAAATTTTGTGATGTTTCAGGTTTTTCCTCCTACCATTATCTGATGGCAAGCAGTTTAACTGGCCCTGTGTCCTTGGCTGTCATCCATCGTCTGTCCTAATACACAATTCTTGTTATTGCTGTGTCTTGAAAAGTTCTGAAGCAATCATTCTTAAATATCATATGAAGGTTTCCCTTGGTCCTTATTTTTTATTGAATCCCAAGGTCTGCCACGCCCTTGCAGACTTAACTCCTGAGTCATAACTTGTAAACGATTGCAATCCCCACCCCAAAACTATATATACCATTGCTGGCCATAAAGAGACACAATCATGATAGTAGTATAGATGTTAAGGACTTGCACACCAGTAGTTTCTCAGTTGAACTCGAAAACAGATGGGATACCAACCAATTAACCAAAGTTTTAATTTATACTGACATGCTTCATTGATTGGTCATTGGGTCTGTCCCTGTCCATGGGATCTTTTTGAAAAATGTTTTATCATAGTTTCCTAGATACTAATGTATCCAGGTGAGTGATACAGGCCCTCTGGGCAGTAACATATCGTAATATACCGATATTTGGTATTGATATTTTGATATTACATTGCCAGAACACATATTGGAATATATTGAAATACCAGTAATATTGTGCACCCCTGAAAGGTTTCCCTTGGTACCTGTTCCATTTAGATTTTTGGATTGATAAAAATCTTTGATTTGATAGTTAAAAATTGTCATTGATATTTCTTTAAAAATTGAAATGAAGATCAAACATAATGGACACCAAGATCCCTCGGGGACCTCCAATATCTAACTCACTTGTCAAAAGGACCGCCGTGAGCTTTTGTGAGCTCTTTCGGCGCCAAATTACCTTATTAACATATCGGCCCAGTGCCATATATTAATTACTAATTAAAGGAATTTTAATTAACAATGTATGTCTTTCTTACTTGTTGGTGTTGGGACATGCTACTTGGTGGATATGAAGTTCAGATGATGCTTTACCATATGCACCTCATCACAGGTCATTCAAGGTCAATCAAGGTCATGTAACCTTGGCGGCCATCTTGGATTTTTATAATTTGATAAAATTGTTCATTTTACAGCTATATTTCTTTTTTTTTCACTTATCTGTAGGTTTCAATCTATATTATGAGTGTCTATATATATATCTACTGATATAATGAAGAATATAAGTGGTGGCAGGCATATATTACAATAGGAAATAAAGTTACCAAAACATGTAATTCTGACATAATATATAGTTATTGCTAAATATAGATTTATGCTTAACACTTTATAGCATTGTTTTAGTTGGTGTAGGAACATGCTACTTGATGGATATAAAGTTCAAATGAAGCTAGCGTTGTACCTTTTGGACATTGTTCACATTCAGTCAAGGTCATGTGACCTTGGCAGCCATCTTGGATTTCCAAAATTTTATGAAAATCTTAGATTTGCAGCCCATTATTTTTTTCAAAATGTCGACTTTGGCGCTCGTTCACGCTGTCGACAAAAGTCGACTTTGGCGCCTAAAGAGTTAACTATTACAGCATCCTTCATGTTGATCCTCATCAGTTTGATCTTCAAACATTTTCTCCTAAAGAAATGCTGTTTGGAATTTAACCAAACTGTAATTTGTCTATGTTTGCTGTAAGCAACTCTTATCATATTTATTTGGAGGCATTTTCAGGTAGTGGGTTTTCAATGTTAATTTTTACCAGGAATGGCTCAGAGTGTCTTCCCTCATAGATCAGGTGGTTATCACCATTGAAATATTAGAGATCTTGACCCTGAACTATGATAAGCAATCGCTTTCATGAATTTAATATTTGATGAATATACATGTGCTCCCAAGATTGTTGCAGGGGCTGACCTCTCCCCCTTTACTTTGATTTACTTGGATTATTCCAGGGGCTGACCTCTCCCCTTTGACTCTGATTTACCAGGATTGTTCCAGGGACTGACCTCTCCCCCTTCACTCTGATTTACCAGGATTGTTCCAGGGACTGACCTATCCCCCTTGACTCTGATCTACCAGGATTGTTTCAGGGACTGACCTCGCCCCTTTGACTCTGATTTACCAGGATTATTCCAGGGGCTGACCTCTCCCTCTTTGACTCTGATTTACCAGGATTATTCCAGGGGCTGACCTCTCCCCTTTGACTCTGATTTACCAGGATTATTCCAGGGGCTTACCTCTCCCCCTTGACTCTGATCTACCAGGATTGGTCCAGGGGCTGACCTCTCCCCCTTTACTTTTTGATCTACCAGGATTGTTCCAGGGGCTGACCTCTCCCCTTTGACTCTTTGATTTACCAGGATTGTTCCAGGGGCTGACCTCTCCCCCTTGACTCTGATCTACCAGGATTGTACCAGGGACTAACCTCTCCCCTTTGACTCTGATCTACCAGGATTGTTCCAGGGGCTGACCTCGCCCCTTTGACTCTGATCTACCAGGATTATTCCAGGGACTGACCTCTCCCCCTTGACTCTGATTTATCAGGATTGTTCCAGGGACTGACCTCTCCCCCTTGACTCTGATTTACCAGGATTGTTCCAGGGACTGACCTCTCCCCCTTGACTCTGATCTACAAGGATTATTCCAGGGACTGACCTCTCCCCCTTCACTTTGATTTACCAGGATTGTTCCAGGGACTGACCTCTCCCCTTTGACTCTGATTTACCAGGATTGTTCCAGGGACTGACCTCTCCCCCTTGACTCTGATTTACTGGGATTGTTCCAGGGGCTGACCTCTCCCCCTTGACTCTGATCTACCAGGATTGTTCCAGGGGCTGGCCTCTCCCCCTTGACTGATTTACCAGGATTGTACCAGGGGCTGACCTCTCTCCCTTGACTCTGATTTACCAGGATTGTTCCAGGGGCTGACCTCTCCCCCTTCACTCTGATTTACCAGGATTGTTCCAGGGGCTGACCTCTCCCCCTTGACTCTTTGATCTATCAGGATTGTTCCAGGGGCTGACCTCTCCCCCTTCACTCTGATTTACCAGGATTGTTCCAGGGGCTGACCTTTACCCTTGACTTCTTTTAGTGAAAATATTTTGTCATGCGTTATTACATACACATTATCCAGGTGAAACAGACTCTCTGGGCCTTTTGTTTCTTTATTAGATGAACTTCCAAAATACTCAAGTCTGTTTTATCAGGTTAAAAATAGAATAATCAATCGCAAACCTGGCCCATAAATGCTGTAACATATAGTTGCACAAGAAGCATTGTGCCTTACAGACACAATTGATATTTAGTATTAGTAATTTTTCATTAATTCATTTAGTCCATTGTGTTTGTGGTAGTCAGGTTTTCAATGGGGAAAATTTAGTGCATTAAGGGCATTTAAATTCAGGGTTATTATCGTTTTAAAAAAGTACAGAAATTTATGTGCTTTTAAAGTCATTATTGTGTGATTAAAAACTAATATTGTGATCATTAGAGGTAATCATAATGATTTAATAAAAAAAAAACATGGTTTTTGGCATCTTGTTTAAGTGAATGTCAGTGGGTTTTTTTTCTGAAATTGAAGATTCCTGTATAAGTTTAAATGAAAAGTAAAACATGCTGTTCCCAAAATAGAAACATACCATTCCATTAAGACATTAGTTCAGATTGGTGAGAAGATCCGAAAGGTTTAAAAATTTGATTTGTACCTAACGTGGGATTTGTTAAAGGTGTGGAGGTTCAATCGCTGACATCGTCATGGAAACCGTAGTTGTGATATGGACCTATGTAAGCAATCTAACAAAATGATTGTGTAAACGTCAGTGTATCTTGGGGCAGTCGAGATGATATCGCTACTTGTTCCTGTTATATTTTATGTTCCGGAAATAATAACGATAAAATGAAGACATGTTAGCCGGCCCTGTGGTGATGCCTTGAGCAATATAAAATGGTGTTGATCATACAACCAATCAAACCAAAGTTGTACAGCAGTATTTTGAGTACACAGAAATATGACTTATACCCTGTGACAGAGAACAAGGTTTATGTACTGGAATCAGGATGTCCTGTATCTGTCCATCTGTCCATCCTCCGTCCATCTACAAGTAAACAATTTGTGGTCTGCTTCTCCCATTAAGCAATGTACATGATCAAACAGTCTATATAATTTGTACTTCTCATTATTAGATTGATGTTCCTTTAACCTCTGTATTTTTAGGTCACCTGAGACAAAGTCTCAAATGACCTTTTCTAATCATCTTTTGTCCGTCATCTTGCATCCGTAAACAATTTACATTTTCAACTTCTCAAAATCCCCTGAACCTGCAGTTTAAATGAAATTTGACAGGAACATTCTCTAGCCAAAGATGCACCAAAAGTGTGAATTATATTGTCCTAACCCCCTAGGGGCCTGAGGGAGGGGCTCAAAAGGGGTCAAAATAGTTAAAATTTCAACAATCTTCTAACTCAGATCCAGATATGCTGGAACCAAATAGTCTTCATCAATGGAAAGGCCTTAGGTGCTTTATCAAAATTGTGAATTCCATGGCCCCTGGACTTCACATTCCCCCTTGGGGAGGGGTGAAGTTTACTAAAGTTTATATAGGAAAATGATACTTTTGGATACATTTTGTTCATTTTCAGTTGGAAAGAATTTAAACTTGGTTGGAATAATAACCAGGACATGTCGGTTTGATATTGGGCAAATTTTGACTCTGGCTTATGGGGGTGCAGTGGGGAGGGGTCAGATTGGCTTAACTTTCAACAATCTTCACCAGATCCAGATATGCTGGAATCAAATACTATTTATAAATAGATAGGTCTTAAGATGCTTTATCAAAATTGTGAATTTCTAGGCCCCCCAGACATCAGGTTCCCCCCTTTGGGAGGGGGTGAAGTTTACTATAGTTTATATAGGAAAATGACACTTTTGGATATATTATGTTCATTTTCATTTGGAGATGGTTGGAATGATAATCAGGAGATGACGGGGTGATGTTGAAAAAAAAATTAACTCTGGCCAAACCTTGGGGCAGTGGGGAGGGGTCACAAGGGTTCTAATTTGGCAAAAGTTTCAACAATATTATTCTCCAGACCCAGATATTGTAGAATGCCATCAGTTACCTTATAGTTGTCACCTGCCTTGGCTTCTTCCCAAATTTCATTTGGATGGAAATCCCTTATTTGTATCGCATACAAGCAGGCTTTGGGTGTAGTAATTGTTTCCTAGAGAAAAACATGTTTAGCAGCTCCCCGGTAATCCTGCAGGACGGCCTTCTGTTTCAGTCGAGGACTATTCAGGTCACAAGGATATGTTACAATGACATATCATACAGAACTGTGACTGGATAATCCATGTATATTGACCCCCGGATCGTCCTCGGAAGATATTGACCTGAAAACATTGGAAGAAAACACTGGAGCTTCAGTTGGTCTTAATGGGTTAGGGTTGAAATGTGATACTCCCACATTGTGTAATTGGTTCGTTTTTGTTAGTGAATAGAGCTTTTAGGTCTTTGTTTCAGCTGAGGTTGCATAACAGTTTGTGTATTCTTATTTAAAACAAAAGCCACAAGGCAAAGTCATTTAGAATTCCTCAAAAAATTTAGTTATGTAAATGGTTAAAGCATTTGAATTTATTTACATTTTAGAAAATTTACATTGAACATTAGCACTCAAAACAGGACTCTTTGTTATAGAATTTCATCTCCGTCAGCTTGAAATTATCTTTCCTATACCTTAAATCTCGCTGTACACGTATTTGCATATCTGTTAAATTTGAGCACTGCCCAAAAAGGATGAAGATGATTTTGAACTAATTTCGGTAACAGCACAGCAGGATAATAATGTCTGTCAAGCTTTTGACCCCAATTTCTCCACAGCAGATTTTAATTCCCTATTTTGAAAATTGACAGTACCTTTGAAAAGTTTTCCCATCTTGTTTAATCATTTTCATGTCAAGTTGTAATCCATCATGTTAAGATGTGAGGATGACCTATATTATATTGTCATCATGCTTCAAACCAAAATCTGGAATTTTCAAACTGAAAACCAAACTGACGCTGTTGAACTGCGTTTCATTGATTTTTAACTGAACTGTTGCACCCCTATTTCAAGGTCACTGCAGGGGTCAAATGTCTTGAATTTTCTGAATAACTGAATAGGCTTGGGTAATGATATTTGGCCTGTGGCTTTCTTTGATGAAGGGCTACCAGGTATATTCAAATGAATGACCTTGATCCACTTTCAAGTTCGAAATGGTCAAACATGTCAATATCTTTAGCAATAACCGAGAAAAATCATACATAGTCAGATGACTGTTAAGGCCCATGGGCCTCTTGTTTTCATTATGCTATTGTGGTTATATAAAAGCAGATTTTTCTTTACATTTTTCCCCTTATGAACTGATTCTATAGATTTATACAAGTAAACTATTACATTTTTCTATGTTTTTACCTGTTTTACTCTTTAGCTCACCATCATCTGATTGTGGGCTATTCAAATCACTATGCTTCCATGGTCCGTGGTCCGCCTTTAAACAATTCTTGTTATCGCTATTTCTTGAGGAATACTGAATGGATTTTATTCAAATTGTGTATGTAGGTTCCTCTTGGTCCCTAGTTGTGCCATTTTGATATTAGGACTGATTAGAAAAACAAAATGGCTAGAAGGAGGCCATCTTGGATTTTGAAATGAAAGTTTGTTATTGCTGTTACTTGAGAAGTACTGATTGGATCTTTCTAAATTCCATATGTAGGTTCCCCTTGGTGCCTTAAATTGTTGTGCCCTTTTGATTTTTGGACTGATCGGGGGGGAAAATGGTTGAAAGGGGGCCATCTTGGATTTTGCCATTGATAGATTGTTATCCCGATTTCTTGGGAAGTGATTTGATTGATCTTCAAATTTCATATGTAGGTCCCTCTTGATCCTTAGGGACTGATCAGAAATGTGGCTAAAATTAAATACATGAAAGAGACTAGAAGAGAAAAAAAGGGAAAAGATCCAACTTTTTAAGAATAAATAAAGATTGTCTATGGTGGGTGCCAAGATCCCTCTGGGATCTCTTGTTTATTTTACCAAGAGATTCAGGTCAGTTTTCATGAAAGTTTTGTTGGGAAATGTCAGTCAATTTTTGGTTTAAAAAAAAACCATTGAAGTTACCTATTTATCATGAGCGTATTAAAATATTTCATGAAAGATAATCTTAGATAAACAAACAAAAAATTACAACTGAAGGAATTCACAAAAAAATAATATCAAGTTACGATGATAAACATGTTAGTGATGATTTTGATCAAAACCCATTGATGAAGATGCATCATGTAAACACAGATTGGAGTTATTTGCGTAGATACAAAAAACCTGGGATACCTCTGCATTGCTCGACAGATGCTTAAATTTTTTGTTGCAAAAATCAAAAGTGCAAATTTAGGAATATGTTGAAAGGAACAGACAGTCAACTATGATTATAAGCTTTCTGAAAACTTCAGACATTCAGAATGGATACGTGTATAGGGATGTTTTTTCAGTAAGTAAACCTTCAGTCTGTTATTCTATTTACACAACTTGTCACCATACCTGATATTAGATTTCCCATCAGCTGTCTGGTGTACACATTATCTGTTCACGGGCGTGGAATCACCTGTCAACCAAAATCACATTTCTCCGAGTGTATACGAAATGTCGAATGAGTCTGTCTGCTCCATGCTAATACCGAGATGAATTTACACAGAACACGTTACCAACCCATGAGTTTCTTGCTATTACTTTTATTAATATACATAAGAAAGCATGCTGAATATAACAAGATTAATCTCCCTTTATTAATTAGAGCTACTACCCCTTAATGATAATTATATATATTATATTCCCATCTGGCAGTTTTGAGATATTTGACAAGATGTTTATTGTTGTAATTTAATTGTATAATTATGTAAGTCATTTGCCCCTGAAATTTCATAATGAACTATTCCAACTTTTGAATTGGAAGAGTTCAATTGTGTCTGTCCCTGTCCATGGGATCTTTTTGGAAAATATTTTACCATGATTACCTAGATACTAATGTATCCAGGTGAGCGATACAGGGCCTCTGGGCCTCTTGTTATTAATGTTCTATGACAAGTTGTTTATTGGAATAAAGGACTATAGTGCTATCAAGTTTGTTTCAGTGAACTACCTTAACCCACTTTTAAGGTTACAGAAGATACATAATGTTAAATGTTTAAACTAATTTCTGAATATCAAGGAACCTTATATAAAAAAAAAAAAAATCATCTTTAGCAACATAAAATCTCATATTATTAGAAAAATGTAAAAAATGTATGCGTGTGTTTTTTAAGATAATATCTAGTATCAAAATATCAAATTTTCCAACAAAATCCCATCTTGTGTAGATTAATGGTAGTTTGCCTTTTAAGATAAAGGACTATGTATGGATTGGGCCTTTTTTGGCCCGAAATCATCAGACTTTGAAATAGATTATTAAACTGTCAAATCAGTGTATTTCAAATATGGAATACCTCCCTGATAAAACTGAAACAATTATCATTTGTTGTTTCAACTCTGGTTGTCATGGCAACCATCTCAAATATGCAAAAATCAGGGAAATTTGACCATTTTGGCCCATTTTTGGATAGTTTTTCTATTAGAAACTGTGGAGTGCATTCTTAAACAAACTTAATATCAAATGAGAATATGTGGGCTTTAGGAGAAATATAAAGTTTATTCAAGAATGCGCTCTATGGTTGCTACATGAAAAACTATATAAAAATTGACCAAAATGAAATAAATTTACATTTGCATAATTTATGCATATTCAGGAGGGTTAATTACCATGCCAACCATAACACAAACAACAAATAAATATTATTACAGTTACATTAGGGATGTAGTCTATATTTGAAACATTATGATTAGGGAGTTCAATACTGAAATTTAAATGACGGATTAGTGGCCAAAAACAGGCAAAACGATATAAGACTCTTTCATATGCGTGTATGTAGGATAGGGATATTCCACCCGAGGGGTCACAAAATGTGGTGAAACCCAAGTCTTTTTCTCTCATATCAACTACCCGAATAAGCTCAAAAACCATGAAAATATGTTTAAACAGGCTACCATTTTGAAATTTTAACTTTTTCCTTGAGCTTTTTTGAAGAAAACGAATTAGACAGCGAGTTTAAGCATACCCTATATTTGCAAACAAATTTTGTGCAGAAAAATTAATCTCCTCTTCCTGTTGTTTAAGGTTAAAATTTTGTGAAAGGTTTTAATTTTATCACGCTGTCGTTTTCTCTTTCCGGCATCAGAGTTTACCGTATTCGTGACGTCACGTCATTGTTGAGCCATTGTGACGTCACGTCGCGTGAAATGCTATGTAAGATAGATTTTTCTTACATAGCTTTCTTACATGGGCAAACTCTATCCAACATGGCGAGATATGAGAGAATACATAGTCCTTTGATCCTCACTTTCTATTTAAGATCAAATGTGAGAGTTGGAAAAGAAGTAAGCGGTGTAGGCCCCTTGAGACTCTTGTTCATGTTAAATTCATATTTATATGGCTGTTTGCAATAACAGTTCTATAAGGAACATCAGAATTAAGCCTCCTGGGTATGAAGTCTCTGTCTTTATTTTACAAAAGAAAAATTGAATACTCAGAATGGTATTTTAACTTAGCTACCATTTCCAAATAGTGTCTTACCATTTCTAATATAATGTCTTATAAAACTTCCATTTCACACATAAAAAGGGCTATTATGTCATAGAATTTGAGTGAAATCTTATTACTTTTAAGTTAATGTATTTCAGTTGCTAGCCAATCCAATTTTTTTAGAAATAATAATATCATATACATGTATTGTCAATAGGGGCAATGACATCGAATATTCTGCTGAAATGTTTTTGTACTGCAAAGTGTCATTGCTTTGCAAAACCTACATTGAATCGAAATCTGTCTTATCATTCTAGAGAAGGTTTAATCTAACATGATTAGTTTTGATCTTTGCAGGACACCTCCTCACCCGTTCATCACAGTCCTGACAAACCGTCCAGAGGCATGGCCAATCCTACAGCATCAAGTGTACAGCCTCTGTTGTCATGGAAACAAAAGGTGAATACTATCTGCATAATATGCCTTTTTAACTGCTTTTAGCAAACTAAGCAAAATGTTTTAACCAAAGCAGAAAAAAGTCACCGTAATCAAATAGCTTGTTGTCTAGGAATCAAAAGTATTTCTTAACGTTTTGTTGTCATGGAAACAAAATTGATACTTAAATGCTTGTTGTTGTCATGGAACAGATTAGTTACACTGAACTGCTTGTTGTCATGAAAACAAAAGATACACTGAACTGCTTGTTGTCATGGAAACAAAAGTTACACTGAACTGCTTGTTGTCATGGAACAGATTAGTTACACTGAACTGCTTGTTGTCATGGAAACAAAAGTTACACTGAACTGCTTGCTGTCATGGAAACAAAAGTTATACTGAACTGCTTGTTGTCATGAAAACAAAAGTTACACTGAACTGCTTGTTGTCATGAAAACAAAAGTTACACTGAACTGTTTGTTGTCATGAAAACAAAAGTTACACTGAACTGTTTGTTGTCATGGAAACAAAAGTTACACTGAACTGTTTGTTGTCATGGAAACAAAAGTTACACTGAACTGCTTGTTGTCATGGAAACAAAAGTGACACTGAACTGATTGTTGTCATGGAAACAGAAGGAACATCGAACTGCTTGTTGTCATGGAAGCAAAAGTTATTCATGCTTATATTTTGATATTGTAAAAGTGTGCAACGAAATGCAATGGAGATGCTGGCCCCCTTTCTGAAATTTGTTCTGGTGGAACCGCAGCAAAGCAGCCAATATCAGCCAATGAAAAACAGTCTGGAGAGAGTCTTGATGCAAGTCATTGGCCAATCACAGGACAAAGAATCTGCCAAGAGGATCCTAAGCTTTCTTACAAACCTTCTGCCATACTTTCAGGTAAACTACTTAAAAACATATGACTGCACACAATTATAGCTATAGCCACACGTGAAAACAAAGAGGATTTCACTTAAAATATTTAAAAGATTAATGCACATTCATCGAAAGACAAATTTAAAAATAAAATCATTTGAAAAATAGAATTTCAGAATATTTTGGATAAATCTACCTGCTATCTTAATTGTCAACACAATTTGGGACGCTACATCAATTGGAACGTCTTGGTTTGTTTTTCATCCAATCAAAATGTTTGATTTCAGACAGTAATTAAATACACTCCTCTATCCATCCGGAAACTTGATGGGTGTCATTGTAGGCCAATAGAAGATCCAATCAGATTCTTTCTCTACAATTGACAGCCATACTTACATGGCTATCACAGAGATAAGAATGTATTGAGTCCAGACCGGTCAGATCTGTAACTGTATCTTTCTGCATCACTAGTCTATTTCCATGTTCATTAGAAATCAGACTGGCGTCAACAATGCAGCATCGATTTCAGGCCGACATCAATGACACAAAACCAGTTTCGCAGGAAGTGCATGTGAAATCAATCAGTTGTAAGTTTAGTGGTGACTCCTGCTTAGCTGCATATTTTGTGAACTGAATATTTCCTCTGCTGGGAAAGATCACAGACAAAAAAATATTTGTTGGTTGTTAAACTATTTTAGTCTGCTGTTGAAAAATTCTCAATAAAGCTATTATCGTTGAGGATCAGAAAAAATGTGATCAAACAGCATCCAGAAAGTAAGGAAAGGGTGAGATAAAAGACAAGAGTAGGGGAGATAAGACCTAAAGAAACACTCCAAAGTACATTTGAAAGCAGTGCTGAACAGACAGTGGAGTAGAACATGAAGACTTGCTCCCTTGTAAAACATGTTAAAGAAGTATCCATGCTATAGACTACTGGGCTAAAAAAATACATGTGAACTACTTGGCTAAAATAGTTCTGTTTTACTTAACACAGCCATGTTTCTAAGAGTGTGAATCCCCAATTTGATTGTCATTTTATAAATGTTCAAAGACAGTGTGAATTTAAAACAGCAATAAATCAAATCGCTTGAATTTTTATGTTTTGAGGGGAAATATTTGGGTACTGAAGTTTCATTAATTTGAAATTAAAACAAATGAAATTTTCTTTACTCTGAGGAATGTTCTTTACATATTATATATTTTGTTTTGCATTTCTACCAGTGTCATGTACTTTTAGTGTTAACGTAAGTAATTTGGCTACAGTTTCTATACATCAGTTTATCTGCAAATATAGAAAAACTTTTTTATACGAAATTGCTGCTGAGACCACTTTTGTCATTTAATTGATCAATACTGAGACATGACACGAGGCTTAAGTTTGCACTCCAATATCATTAGTGGGGCCGTGGCTGTAATGGACATTACATGGACCTGAAATGGACATATCAACGATATGAATCGCATATCTAACTACAAGTGGCATGTATATATATGTGATAATCACATGTCTAAATGCCAACCTTCTTTGTGTACTTTTAGATTATGAGGTCTCTATTAAGTAAAGGTGCTCCCCACGGGGAATTTGAAATGACATTTATTTGATTAATACAACACTTAACGGCCTTGGAAGAAAAATATGGATATGTGTTATGCAGAAAATCTTTTGTTTCTTCATTTTAAAAAGTTAACTTGCAAAGATTTTGTTTTTGAAGATTCCGAAAAACCGATCATTATGTAATTCAATTTTGTACAATTCTTGAAGGGAAGAAATGATTTGAATAAAAAAATGAAAAAAAAAACAAAAGGCTTGACATAAAGAAAGTTTTTGTAATTCAGAACCAATGACCAGTGTCTTGAACAACTCCATCAACCCGAGTGAAGTATAAAAAGGTGTTGTATCTGTGCTGTAGCATGCAAGTGAGGTGGCACTATAAAAGATGCTTGTCGGGCCGACACACGATGCTGACCTTTACTTGGTATAAACACTTGTCGGGCCGGCACACGATGCTGACCTTTACTTGGTATAAACACTTGTCGGGCCGGCACACGATGCTGACCTTTACTTGGTATAAACACTTGTCGGGCCGACACACGATGCTGACCTTTACTTGGAATAAACACTTGTCGGGCCGACACACGATGCTGACCTTTACTTGGAATAAACACTTGTCTGGCCGACACACGATGCTGACCTTTACTTGGAATAAACACTTGTCGGGCCGACACACGATGCTGACCTTTACTTGGAATAAACACTTGTCGGGCCGACACACGATGCTGACCTTTACTTGGTATAAACACTTGTCGGGCCGACACACGATGCTGACCTTTACTTGGTATAAACACTTGTCGGGCCGGCACACGATGCTGACCTTTACTTGGTATAAACACTTGTCGGGCCGACACACGATGCTGACCTTTACTTGGTATAAACACTTGTCGGGCCGACACACGATGCTGACCTTTACTTGGTATAAACACTTGTCGGGCCGACACACGATGCTGACCTTTACTTGGTATAAACACTTGTCGGGCCGACACACGATGCTGACCTTTACTTGGAATTAACACTTGTCAGGCCGACTCACGATGCTGACCTTTACTTGGAATAAACACTTGTCGGGCCGACACACGATGCTGACCTTTACTTGGAATAAACACTTGTCGGGCCGACACACGATGCTGACCTTTACTTGGAATAAACACTTGTCGGGCCGGCACACGATGCTGACCTTTACTTGGTATAAACACTTGCCGCCCGACACACGATGCTGACCTTTACTTGGTATAAACACTTGTCGGGCCGGCACACGATGCTGACCTTTACTTGATATAAACACTTGTCGGGCCGACACACGATGCTGACCTTTACTTGGTATAAACACTTGTCGGGCCGACACACGATGCTGACCTTTACTTGGTATAAACACTTGTCGGGCCGACACACGATGCTGACCTTTACTTGGTATAAACACTTGTCGGGCCGACACACGATGCTGAACTTTACTTGGTATAAACACTTGTCGGGCCGGCGTACGATGCTGACCTTTACTTGGTATAAACACTTGTCGGGCCAACACACGATGCTGACCTTTACTTGGTATAAACACTTGTCGGGCCGACACACGATGCTGACCTTTACTTGGTATAAACAGTTGTCGGGCCGACACACGATGCTGACCTTTACTTGGTATAAACAGATGTCGGGCCGACACACAATGCTGACCTTTACTTGGTATAAACACTTGTCGGGCCGACACACGATGCTGACCTTTACTTGGTATAAACACTTGTCGGGCCGACACACGATGCTGACCTTTACTTGGTATAAACACTTGTCGGGCCGACACACGATGCTGACCTTTACTTGGTATAAACACTTGTCGGGCCAACACACGACCATGATGCTGACCTTTGACCCTAACTTGACCTGTCATTCCATCTATGTTATTTTCTGATAATTAATTGTTCCTGAGGCACTTAACCTGATTGGTAGGAACAATGTGTCACATTAAGCCTCCGTTGACTCCACAAACGATCAAAGTTTACGAACTGAATCACAGCAACCGATCCAATGTTGATAAGATTCCGGTAATTGGAGATGAAGACAAGATGAATGTGGTTCAACTCTTGTTCAAATGATTCTGTCCAACAGCAACTGTTTTTTAGGGAAACGCAATAGGAGGAATGTCGATACAATTTGACATGCTAGATGTGGCCGGCTGATTTCATCAGATCTAGTTAGCGAGGCAGATTTTATCACTGTGAGATTATCAAGACAAGAAAATTGATGTGATTGGATGGGTTTTTTTGGAAGGGGTTGGTGGGGGGGGGGGGGGAGAGAGAGAGAGAGAATGAGATAGCCCTCAGAAGGTTTTTAGCTCGCCTGGCTCGAAGGGCTGGTGAACTTATGCCATGGGCGACGTCAGTCCATCGTCCATCAACTTTTCATTTAAATTGCTTCTAGTCAAAAAGTCCTGATTGGTTTTTGACCAAATTTGTCAGAAACATCCTTGGGGAAATGGGAAAAGACTTTGGCATAAATAGTGACTCTGACCCTCAAGGGGCCAGAGGAGTGGGGCCCAATAGGGGAAATAGAGGTAATTCCTTTAAATCGCTACCAGTCATAAAGTTATCAATGGATTTTGACCAAATTTGGTCAGAAACATCCTTTGGGGAAGGGGGACACATTTTGCATAATTTATGAGTCTGACCCCAAAGCGGCCAGAGATGCAGGGTCCAATAGGGGAAAAAGAGGTAAAGCCTTTTAAATCACTACTTATCACTAAAGTAAAAATGGATTTTGACTAAAGTACTGAAAATAGATCTTTTTGGAAAATATTTAACCATGATTACCTTGACACCAATGTATTCAAGTGAGTGATACATGCCCTCTGGGCCTCTTATTGGACAGATCCGATGAACAATATTGCCGACAGGCGGCTATTTTGGATTTGTTAGAAATAGTTTGTGATTGCAAGTACTTGATGAATCCTTCTGAAATTTCATATGCAGGTTCCTTTTGTTCTTATTTGTGCAATATCCAGTTTTTGAGCTGATTTGAAAAACAATATGGCCACCAGACAACCATCTTGGATTTTGACATTGATAATTTGTTATTGTTTATTCTTGAGAAGTATTGGATTCATCCTTTTAAAATTTCATATGTAGGTTCTGTTCAGTCCTTAGTAGTAATTATGGTCTTATTTTTGGTTTGCTCCAGGGGAAAAATATGGCCGCCAAGACAGCCATTTTGTATGTTGACTATGAAAGTATATTATGGTTAACTTTTCCTATAAATCCCTACTAGACATGAACCGCATAGCAGAATTTGGCCAGAAACATGTCCTTGGGTTAAAGGGATTTAATTTTCAACTCACCTGGTCCTTTGGACCAAGGTGAACCTATATGCCATACTGTGGCATCCATCCGTCAACAATCGACTTCTTCTTCATAACCGCTTCATGGAATTTGACCAAATTTGGTCAGAAGCAGCCCTATGGGGTGGGGACTTAAAATTGTACAAATGGTTGGGCTGCAACCCCTTGCAGTCTTTACTCCTGATCCATAACACTTAAAAGGTTGAGATCCCCATCCCAAAACTATATACAATTGCTTGGTGTAAAAAGACGATCACAAACATGATTTCAGATTTTGATCCTAGCGATTGCCACACCCCTTGCAGACTTCCCAACACAAAACTACAATTGCTGGGCATTAAGAGGGCTTAATATTTAATATGATCCAATTTCAAATTTTCTCTAAATGCTCTTTTTCAATCAGAAAGCTAAGAGTTCATTAAGGGCAATACTGTGGCAGATCCCACACTGGAAAAGTTTATGTTATTTAACTTACACATAACTTTTTGTTGCATTTTCTGAAAGCCAGAGGAGCGATACGTGCCCTCAAGGCCTCTTGTGTATAAAAAGGTTGGTCAGACTCGCCTTGGACCTGAGGGGTGGGGCCCAATAGGGAAAATATAGTAAATTCTTTAAAATCCTTCTCCTTCTTAAGGAATGACAGTATATTGCCCAAATTTGGTCAGAAGTGTCCTTGAGAGAAGGGGTTTCAATTTGTATAAAAGGTTGGTCTGACTCCCCTTGGGCCTGAGGAGCAAAGCCCAATAGGGAAAATATAGTAAATTCTTTGAAATCCATATTCTTCTTGAGAAATAGGAGGAAGTTGTTCAAATTTGATCTGCAGTTTCCTTTGGTAAAGGGGATCCAATTTTGTATAAACAGTGGGTCTGACCCCCTGGGGGCTGAGGGACGGAGCCCAATAGGGAAAATAAGGTAAATTCTTTTGATCCTTCTTCTTCTTCAGGAATGATAGGATATTGTCCAAATTTTGTCTTAAGTATCATTGAGTGAAGGTAATTCAATTTTGTATAAACAGTAAGTCTGACTCTACCCCTCCCCACCACTACTTCCTTGGGGCCTGAGGGGTGAGGTCATAGAGAAAATTAAGTAAATTCTTTAGATCCTTCTTCTTCTATAGGAATGACAAGATATTGCCCATATTTGGTGTTTAGCATCCTGATTCAAATGTTTCTAAAAGTAAACCTGAGCGGTAACTTACAAGAAATTCTTGACAGAAAAATCCAAAGAATTGAAAATAATACAGGTGTGGCCCACTTCAACAACAAGCCGAAGTTAGAAGACAATTCAAAATGGACGTGTGTTTACAAATACCGAGTTTCAGATTTGATCTGAAGCATCCTTTCATGACAGGGAATCAATTTTGCATAAATTGTTGGTAGGTCAAACCCCTAAGAACTGTAGGGCATAAAGAGACAAACACAATCGTAATATTAGCATTGATGTCAGAGTCTGAACACACCCCTAGGGACCTAATTTCTTAGTTGAACTTGAAAACAGTTGAGATACTCATCCATTTACCAAACTTTTAATTGATACAGATATGCTTCAAGGATCAGTCTTTCAGTCTATCCCTGTCGTTTGAATCTTTGTGGATAATATTTTACCACAATTACCTTGATACCTATGTATCCAGGTGAGTGATACAGGCCCTCTGGGCCTCTTATTTCAAATATTCAAAGGTGTACGCCAAAGTGATGCAATCTGCCCCTCACTGTCTAATCATATATGTAACAATAATTGGCAAAACCTCAAGGTAACCTAGGGCCCTGTATTTATTCGATGTGAGTGTCCTATATTACACTAGTAATTAGCTTCTCCATTTGTCTGTCTGTTTGTCTGTCTGTTCTTCTGTTCGTACGTCTGTAATTTTTTTCAATGATTGATATTTTGCTATGACATTATGAAAGAAAGTTGGTCATAATAAAAAAAGATGTTCACTGACCCAAATTTCAAGGTCACAAGGTCAAAGGTTAAGATCATAGGTCAAGCTACTACAAAACCAGCAGATAATACAGATTTGCTTATAAGGTGAGACATATGTTTTTGTTACTAAAACAAGTTTCTAGCTTTACTTGATTCTTTGTTTCCAGATTCAGGAATCACAAGACCTTGCCCAGACCAGCCAGTTTGTAACAGAGACCATACTGCAGTGTCTGTCCTACTGCAGAGCTGACAAATGTCTAACAGAGTTACGGGCCCTGTCAGAGTATGGTTTATCCCTCCATCACCAGGGGGTGTTGAAAAGTCAAGGGGTCACGTCATTGATGGATGCCCTGATGAAAGTAGCGTCTACTACTCCAGAGGTGATGATGATAAACATTATTATGTTTATAGAAACATATATGCCACTTATGTCATTCATAACCAAGAAACAATATTTAGAAAATTAGTTGGTTAAGGAGTCATTTACCCCTCACTCACTTGAACAAGTTTAGCAACATCCTCATTTGACAAATCTAATGCCATCCTCATTTGACAAATCTAATGCCATTCTCATTTGAAAAAGTTTAGAACCATCCTCATTTGACAAATCTAATGCCATCCTCATTTGAACAAGTTTAGCAACATCCTCATTTGACAAATCTAATTATGCCATCCTCATTTGACAAATCTAATGCCATTCTCATTTGAAAAAGTTTAGTACCATCCTCATTTGACAAATCTAATGCCATCCTCATTTGACAAGTCTAATGCCATCCTCATTTGACATGTCTGATGCCATCCTCATTTGACAAGTTTAGTACCATCCTCATTTGACAAATCTAATGCCATCCTCATTTGACAAATCTAATGCCATCCTCATTTGACAAGTCTAATGCCTGTATAATCCTCATTTGACAAGTTTAGTACCATCCTCATTTGACAAATCTAATGCCATCCTCATTTGACAAGTCTAATGCCATCCTCATTTGACAAATCTAATGCCATCCTCATTTGACAAGTCTAATGCCTGTATAATTCTCATTTGACAAGTTTAGTACCATCCTCATTTGACAAATCTAATGCCATCCTCATTTGACAAGTCTAATGCCATCCTCATTTGACAAATCTAATGCCATCCTCATTTGACAAGTCTAATGCCTGTATAATCCTCATTTGACAAGTTTAGTACCATCCTCATTTGACAAATCTAATGCCATCCTCATTTGACAAGTCTGATGCCATCCTCATTTGACAAGTTTAGTACCATCCTAATTTGACAAATTTAACACCCCTAATCATTTGAACAAGTCTAAACAATTACCCTCCATTTTTGAATATTAGTCCAAATCCTCCACTCACAAAATGTACCTAATGCTAACTTCACATACATGGATTTTTCTTACAAGTGCAAATGGATTGCATAAATTCGTAAGTACACGTATCCTTATGATTTTTCCACTTTTAAGAGTGATTTAAGAGTTGTTACGAGTTATTGCGAGCTATATACAATTTATTACGAGTTATTACATCGTCTTTACAAAAAACATCCACGATTTGTTACGAGTTCCAACAGATAAACATGAGCAAGTTACGTGCATTTTACGAGCTTTTTTTCTCAAATCACCTGGCTTCCGTGGTCCGTTGTCCGTCCTTAAACAATTCTTGTTACCGCTATTTCTTGAGAAGAACTGGATGGATCATCTCAAATTTCACATATACGTTCCTCTTGGCGCCTTGTTGTACAATATGTCCGACAGGCAGCCATTTTGGATTTGTTGTTATCACTATTTCTTTAGAAATACTGGATAAATCGTTTTCAAATTTCATATGTAGGTTCCCCTTGGTCCTTAGTTGTGCTGTATTGATATTCGTGCTGATTAGGAAAACAAAATGGCTGACATACGGCCATCTTGGATTTTGATAATGAAAATTTGTTAACGTTATATCTTGAGAAGTATTGGATGGATCTTTCCCAAACTTCATTATGCAGGTTCCCCTTGGTCCCTAGTTGTTCTGTATTAATTTTAGGACTGATCGGAAATTATGCACATAATGGTGAGCTATTTATAGATATCAGGGAGTTATTTACGGATGATTGCGATTAACTATATGTCGGCGATCCATAAGGACTTGTAAGAAAAATCTGTTTATGTGAATTGGGTATATAAGTAAGTGGAAAACTCGTCATCATTTAAATAAGTCTAATACTTCTCCTTATTTGGACTAAAGTAATTCATTGTTCTAAATTCTATTTGCAAAGTTATCATGGGGTTTTTTTTCAGGTCATGGCCACAGACCAAAACTTGATCACCATGGCAACCACGCTTCTTTCTTGTTCCATTGATCAAGTGCTGTCACTGCTCAAGCTTTGTAAGTTGTTAATATGTCAGCAAAAGAGGGATAAAACAGATCTTTTAAAACATCTTTTTTTCCTGAAATCAGTTTCATGAAGCCTAATATAATATGACAAACTTTGTAGGCTGCTAGGAAGGTGCTAGGTAGATGGATTGGCCATGTTTGTTATTTATCAAATAAACAAAAGTTCACTATATATACAGTTACGTGCCAAAAGTCTTTCAATTTTTTTTTATTTTGCTATATATTCTTTGTATTTCCAACTTTTTTCAATGGAATTTCCTGTCTTCGTTTATGGACCAATTTTAATGAATTGTTTTGTACTTATAAAGAATTGTTTCCTGTTTCATCTCATAATATTTTCGCTGTTTTCCATTATGTATGACCAGAGAAATCATGATTTATTTACAACATCCAATTTTCGGGACGCCATTTTGACGTCATTTTGGTAACGTTATATAGAGAAATGGCGTCACACGGAAATTAGCAGTGTGGACAATTCTGTATAGCTCCATAAATACACTACGGAAAATTAAATAAATATTATAAGAGGAAACCTTGAATATTTTTGTACCAAATAACAAAAAATTGTCAAAATCCATCCATAAACGAAGTCAGGAAAATTTATTGAAAAACGTTGGAAATACAAAGAATATATAGCAAAATAAAAAAAAATTGAAAGACTTTTGGCACGAAACTGTATATGAATTTTAATGACATTTAACATTACAATACCTAACATACCGTAAAAGTGGAATTGTTCGTGTTGTGGACATTTTTGCTTATTTCGCTTGAATTAACTCACCATTAATTTATCCACACGGGGATAATTATTAACACGACAAGAAATTAGCACGACTGACAGCAAACAGTTTGGATGCTGACTTAGCGGAATATGCCAGGAACAAAAATATTGACTTTTACAGAAAAAATACAATCAAAATGATGTGGATTTTAGTATGATCTAGTACAATGTATAATGAAATGTATGATAAAGTTAAAATATTTTCAATCAAACAGTATGTAACTACTGATTTTGTCTCAAGTGACCTATTCTACCCGTAATCGTCTTTCGTCTGTTGTCGTCCATCTTGCGTCCGTCAACAATTTACTTTTTCACTTTCTTCTCAAAAACCCCTGAACCAATTTGAATGAAATTGTGCGGGAATCTTCCCTGGCCAAAGATGCACCAAGCTTTGAATTATATGGTCCTAACCTACTAGGGACCTGAGGGAGGGGCCAAATTAGTTAAAACTTCAAAAATCATCTTCTCCAGTTTACTATAGTTTATATAGGAAAATGATACTTTTGGGTATATTTTGTTTATTTTCAGTTGGAAATCATTCAAACATGGTTGGAATTATAACCAGGATATAATGAATTGACTTTGGAAGGTTTTTGACTCTGGACTACCCCGGGGCTATTGGGAGGGGCTCAAAAGGGTCAAATTGGCTAAAATTTCAACAATCTTCTTCTCAAGTCCCAGATACGCTGGAATCAAATACTCTTCATAGATAGAGAGATCTTAAGGTGCTTTATCAAAGATGTGAATTGCAAGCTCCTCAGGCTTCAGGTTCCCCCCTCGGGAGAGGGTGAAGTTTACTATAGTTTATATAGGAAAATGACACTTTGGGATACTTGGTTGAAATAATTATAACCTGGAGATGACTGTTTGATATTTGGGAGAATGTTTACTCAGGCCCACCCTCAGGAAACAAGGATTCAACTGACCAAAGGTCAAGGTCACCGGCTCAAATTTCAAGGTCAAATTTGGTAGCTTTTCAGTGATGAACATTTTGTTATGATGTGAATAAAGTTGATCAGAATTAAAAGAAGGAGTCGACTTACCAAATGTCAAGGATGAAGAGGTCAAGGAAACTGTTTGTTATTTTCTTTTTTTGAGAATTCAATTGAAGACAGATCAAAGTCACTTACTGGTAGTTTAATTGTTAGCTCACCTGGTCCAATGGACCAAGGTGAGCTTATGCCATACCGTGGTGTCTGGCGTCCGTCCGTCAACAATTGACTTCATAACAACTGATCAGAATTTAATCAAATTTGATAGGAAGCATGCCTAGGTGGCTGGGATTCAAATTGATACAAATGAAGGGGCTGACCTCCCAGGGGTCTGAGGGGCGAGGCCAAAAGGGGTCCATTTGGCAATATTCATATTAACGTCTTCTTCTCTAGATCTAAGCAATGTACAGCATTCATATTTTAGTGGTAGCATTCCTAGGTGGCTGGGATTTAAATTTATACAAATGAAGGGGCTGACCCCCCAGGGGCCTGAAGGGCTAGGCCCAAATGGGTCCATTTGGCAATATTCATATTAACGTCTTCTTCTCTAGATCTAAGCAATGTACAACATTCATATTTCAGTGGTAGCATCCCTAGATGGCTGGGATTTAAATTTATACAAATGAAGGGGCTGATCCCCCAGGGGCCTGAAGGGCTAGGCCCAAACGAGTCCATTTGGCAATATTAACGTCTTCTCTAGATCTAAACAATATGTACAACATTCATATTTCAGTGGAAGCATCCCTAGGTGGGATAATGCCCTGTTCATCTCCTATTCATAATTTAATTAAAACTATAAAAATAGACAATTTTCATAGGGTGCTTACATTTTGGTAGGGTGTATAAAAAGTATCTGGGGGCTTACATTTTTTTAAGGTGTATAAAAAGTATCCGGGGGGTACATTTTGGTAGGGTGTATAAAAAGTATTCGGGGGAGGGGGGTGGGGTTACATTTTGGTTAGGTGTATGAAAAGTATCCGGGGGAAAGGGGATTCTGAGAGATGAGGGGGTGAAATATTCAATAGTACTGTCCTGTTCATCTCCTATGCATTATTTGATAAAACTAAAAAAATAGAATTTTTTTACAGGGGGGGGGGGGGGGGTACATTTTGGTAGGGTGTACAAAAAGTATCCGGGGGGGGTTGGGGTTGAGAGTGTTGGTAATAACTGTACATGTTTCTACATAGCTCTGCAAGCATTCACTTTGCCAGTGATTGAAATTGACTTTGGCATACTTTCTAGGCCCGGGGGTGGAATTTATAGGAGGTGTGGGGTTGAGGTCTCCCGAACCTCAACTTTGTCGGTGATTGAAAATTATTTTTGTGCAATATCCTGGCCCTTGGGGTGGGGATCTGGAGGGATAAGGCTGGCAAAACATTTCCCTGTAACTCCCCGATTAGCTTTGAAACTCGAATAGATGAAAACTTGTGAAATGAAAAAAATCATAAGGGGGTAACTTTTTATGCAGGCATAAAATGTATCTAGATACTTTTTGGTAGGGGGGTACTTTTTATGCATGACACCCCATTTCATATGGGGGAAGGGGGCATTTATGTCTCACAGACATTTCTAGTTTGGTTTTTTTTTTGCAGGCAAGCTGCTCCTGGAGACAGACAGTCATGGTATCAGTGCAGTCGGAGCTGGGATGTTGGTCCTGCCCGTTCTTCAGATCCTGGCCACACCCAAGTCTCAGTTGATTGGTCATCAACTCAGCGTCTTTCACAGTCTAGCAGGGGAGATAATTCTCAATATTGAGAACAAACGAAAGATTCCTTATGAAATGGTTAGGAAAGGGCCGTGTCCATGCTGTCACCTATTAATTTTTGCATTTTTGCAAAAAAAATGTCAGAAGCATTCCTATGGGGTTGGGACTAGCAATTGTACAAATGGTGGGGCTGACCCCCCCCCCCCCCCCCCAGGAGCCTAGGGATGGGGTCAAAAGGGGTAAATTTGGGCTATATTGATATAAATGACTCAAACTGCGCAATGAATATTGCTCATATTTGCCTGGTAGCTTCACTATGGGACAGGGGTTTAAAACTATACAAATGGTGGGGCTGACACCCAGGGGCCTGGGGGGCGGGGTCAAAAGGCTTCAATTTGGGTTAAATTGATATAAACGACTTCTTCCTTGAAATCGCGCAATGAATATCGCTCATATTTGCCTGGTAGCTTCACTATGGGGCATGGAATCAAAATTGTACAAATGGTGGGGCTGAAAATTTGGCTTGGGTTCAATTGTAAGCTCAGCTGCTAGAAGTGAGCTTATGCCATACCACAGCGTCAGTCATCCGTCGTTCGTCGTCCATCCGTCAACTTTTCCTATAAATCCATACTAGTCCTTAACTACACAACAGAATTTGACCGAATTTGGTCAAAAACTTCCTTTGGTGAAGGGAATTCAATTTTGTATAAATGGTTGATCTGACCCCCCTGGGGCCTGAAGGGCAGGGCTGAATAGGGAAAATATAGTAAATTCTTTAAGATCTTTCTTCTTCTGTAGGAGTGACAGGATATTGTCCAAATTGTGTTTGAAATAACCTTGAGTAAAGGGGATTCAATTTTGTATGAACAGTTGATCTGACCCCCCTGGGGCCTGAGGGTAGGGCTCAGTAGGGGAAATAGGGGAAAAGCCTTTTAAATCCCTACTAGTCATAAACTACAGAATAGATTTGAACTCATATTTGGTCAGAAACATCCTTTGGAGGAGAGGAACAGATTTTGTATAAATAGTGACTTTTTACTTGTTGTTTGTATCCTCAGGTGTTACAGCAAGATGTTAGGATTGGTTTGACGACAGCAAGCTACGAGAATCAAAACTTTGCCAACTGGACAAAAGTGTTCTCTGTGCAACAAGACCAAGCCAAGCTATGGATGTCTAGTCTGATGTCATCACTCAAAGTGACAAATCATATTCCTTTCTCCTTGACCAATCTGGTGTCCGCGTTGTTGACCATGTGCAGAAGTGACTGTGAGGTCAGTCTGGCCCTAAAGACTTTGACTTTGATTGCCAACAGGGACAGCTCTCAGGTAAAACCCAACACCATGCTAAGGATATATGCTACATTACGCATTAAACCTATGATTTTTGTTAGAGTTATCCCCCTTACAAACTTTTCCACATAGTGCTATCAGGGATGTAGATTGGCTATAAGACCAAGAGCTGAAGGTTATAACACCCAGAGCTGATGGCTATAACACCCATAGCTGATGGTTATAACACCCAGAGCTGATGGCTATAACACCCAGAGCTGATGGTTATAACACCCAGAGCTGATGGCTATAACACCCAGAGCTGATGGCTATAACACCCAGAGCTGATGGTTATAACACCCAGAGCTGATGGCTATAACACCCAGAGCTGATGGCTATAACACCCAGAGCTGATGGCTATAACACCCAGAGCTGATGGCTATAACACCCAGAGCTGATGGCTATAAGGCCCAGAGCTGATGGCTGTAATACCCAGAGCTGATAGCTATAACAACCAGAGCTGATGGCTATAACACCCAGAGCTGATGGCTGTAATACCCAGAGCTGATGGTTATAACACCCAGAGCTGTTGGCTGTAATACCCAGAGCTGATGACTATAACACCAAGAGCTGATGGCTATAACACCCAGAGCTGATGGCTATAAGGCCCAGAGCTGATGGCTGTAATACCCAGAGCTGATAGCTATAACAACCAGAGCTGATGGCTATAACACCCAGAGCTGATGGTTATAACACCCAGAGCTGATGGCTATAAGGCCCAGAGCTGATGGCTGTAATACCAAGAGCTGATAGCTATAACAACCAGAGCTGATGGCTATAACACCCAGAGCTGATGGCTATAACAACCTAGAGCTGATAGCTATAAGACCAAGAGCTGATGGCTATAACACCCAGAGCTGATAGCTATAACACCCAGAGCTGATGGCTATAAGACCCAGAGCTGATAGCTATAACACCCAGAGCTGATGGCTATAACACCCAGAGCTGATGGCTATAACACCCAGAGCTGATTGCTGTAATACCCAGAGCTGATAGCTATAACAACCAGAGCTGATGGCTGTAACACCCAGAGCTGATGGCTAAAACACCCAGAGCTGATGGCTAAAACACCCAGAGCTGATAGCTATAACACCCAGAGCTGATGGCTGTAACACCCAAAGCTGATGGCTATAACACCCAGAGCTGATAGCTATAACATCAAGAGCTGATGGTTATAACACCCAGAGCTGATGGCTATAACACCCAGAGCTGATGGATATAACACCCAGAGCTGATGGCTATAACACCCAGAGATGATGGCTATAACACCCAGAGCTGATGGCTATAGCAACCAGAGCTGATAGCTATAAGACCAAGAGCTGATGGCTATAACACCCAGAGCTGATGGCTATAACACCCAGAGCTGATAGCTATAACACCCAGAGCTGATGGCTATAAGACCCAGAGCTGATAGCTATAACACCCAGAGCTGATGGCTATAACACCCAGAGCTGATGGCTATAACACCCAGAGCTGATGGCTGTAATACCCAGAGCTGATAGCTATAACAACCAGAGCTGATGGCTATAACACCCAGAGCTGATGGTTATAACACCCAGAGCTGATGGCTATAACACCCAGAGCTGATGGCTATAACACCCAGAGCTGATAGCTATAACATCCAGAGCTGATGGCTATAACACCCAGAGCTGATGGCTATAACACCCAGAGCTGATGGCTGTAATACCCAGAACTGATGGCTGTAAGACCCTGAGCTGATGGCTGTAATACCCAGAGCTGATGGCTGTAATACCCAGAGCTGATGGCTGTAATACCCAGAGCTGATGGCTGTAATACCCAGAGCTGATAGCTATAACAACCAGAGCTGATGGCTGTAATACCCAGAGCTGATGGCTATAACACCCAAAGGTGATGGCTGTAAGACCCAGAGCTGATGGCTATAACACCCAGAGCTGATAGCTATAACATTCAGAGCTGATGGCTATAACACCCAGAGCTGATGGCCATAACACCCAGAGCTGATGGCTATAAGACCCAGAGCTGATGGCTGTAAGACCCAGAGCTGATGGCTATAACACCCAGAGCTGATGGCTGTAACACCCAGAGCTGATGGCTGTAAGACCCAGAGCTGATGGCTATAACACCCAGAGCTGATGGCTGTAACACCCAAAGCTGATGGCTGTAACACCCAGAGCTGATGGCTGTAACACCCAGAGCTGATGGCTATAACACCCAGAGCTGATGGCTGTAAGACCCAGAGCTAATGGCTATAAGACCCTGAGCTGATGGCTATAACACCCACAGCTGATAGCTATAAGACCCAGAGCTGATAGTTATAATACCCAGAGCTGATGGCTGTAACAACCAGAGCTGATAGCTATAAGACCCAGAGCTGATGACTATAACACCCAGAGCTGATGGCTATAACACCCAGAGCTGATGGTTATAAGACCCAGAGCTGTAAGCTATAAGACCCAGAGCTGATGGCATACGCGGGGGATGAAAGGCAACAAACACAACATATAACTTGCTTAAGATCTGTCGGAATTTATGAAAATATTGAAATATCACCTGGCATCTCACTTTAACAGAAACATCAGTCATTGGAAGAAAATAATTTCAGTGTTTATATTTTGTAAAATGAAAAAGTAGATAAATGTAATGTTTCCACCAACTTCTGTAAACAGTCCCTGAAATCTCCCTGAAATGTCCTTGACTTTTGCATTACAAACTGAAATCAATTTGTAGAAAGCCTATTTTTGATGAAGTCTTGAAAGTGAAATATTGTTTCTTTATTTTCCCCAATAGGCTCCATGGTTTCTGCCACTGATGCTGTATCCGCTAGGAAGGGAGAGCTCTCCGCCTGTCAGATTTGACATCCTGATGACAATACCCAAGCTTGCTACACATAAGGTGTGTAATAGTGTCCTATATATATGGTCACCTATTTAGGCTGACCTTACTGTCTGTATAATATGGCAATCTTAAACAATTTTCCAGGCTTGTTTTCTGTGTTAAAAATTCTAACTGGCTTTTTAATTAGTTAATTGTTTTTGCAAATCTAGGCATTAATCCTGGAGTATTGTTATTGAAATAAATAAAAAGTCTAATAAGGTTGGCAGCTGATAAACGTTTGAAATATCAGCTAAAGAAATTTAAGAGTTACTAACTAAAACTTTATTAGGTGTGTGTCGGGCCTATCCTAAAAACTATCCAGACCTTTGGTACGTTTCCCACAATGAGGGGAACTTACCTGCAGATGCTGACAGACTTGTGGAAGATCCAGAACCGTTGCTTCCCTCAGCTGCTGAAAGAGATCAAGGAATCACCTAAAGGATACTCCCTAGAAGTATTGCTGGTCAAGGCCAAGGCCATCCGGGATGTATGCAAATTAAGGTAGATGAATAAGCAAATAATGATAAAGAAAAACTGCAAATTGAGTTGATAATTTGAAAATGGAATATGCAAATAAAGATTAATGAATGTGCAAATTGAGGTATCTAAATATGGATAATAAAGTAGATGAAAATGCAAATTAAGATTTGTAACAAATATGCAAATTGATGTTTATGAATACATAAATTATGTTAAAGTTATGCTAATTTTGTTTTGTTCTGCTTGTTTGTTATTGAAGAAAACCAAAAACAATTATTTATTATTATTATTTTACAGACCAGAACAACATGGCACGGACATGCTTGGTCCCCTGTCCGACATTCTCAACCTCTGTCCTGGAGAGGAAGAGGCCGCAGTATCAGCTCTGGCTCTGGAAGGCTTGTACTTCCTCTGTGAGGCTGAGGTAGGCGTTAGGCAAAGTCAGTCAGTTATCTGTTGTTTAATGCATACTTAGACACAACAAAATACTTCGAATGTAATTCGATAATAATAAAAATAATTGAACTTTTGATAAAGAAATTTAGGAAGAGGAAAATATAGTTTGTGTTTTGACAATGAAAAATATGTTTTGTAATGCCCATTACCTGGCAATCAATAGTCAATAGATATATTGTGAATGATTCTTTATTTGAGATGAAACACAAAACTCTGATATATATGTATATATAAATCCTTAAGTTTAATTACTAAATCCAAAAAACGTCTGCCATCAGAAATTGATAATTAACATAACACTTTGTGTAATGGTTCTTGGTGTCATATTCAGCAAAGTTATCAAAAATATCTTATGATACAGACAACATGTCTGACGCAAGTAATTTCCTCATGATGACTTTTCACTTTTTTGACACATTCCTTATTTTATATCTACCCTCAGGTTATTAACATCCTGTCTGCCTGGTCTGTGCTCGCTGACACTCTCGTCCGGGATTCACGGTACACAACAAGGCCTTCGTATCACTTCCTTTCCTTCAATTTATATTTTGTCGTTTCACATTTATCAAGGATTTTATAGTCTTTGTATGAAATATTGTAAAGTATCTACACATTGAAATTTCGGTAAAAACATCTGGGGATTGTTTAATTTCCGATAAAGGACTAAAACTGTTATTAAGGAGATATCAAGCTCTTGAATTATCTTCTTATGCTTTTAAGAGAAATTGTACTTTTCAAAACATTAGGTATGAAAATAATTATATGAGTCAAGTTGACATTTTCGAAAATACAGTCAAACCTGTCTATAAAGACCGCTCAAGGGGAGACAGAAAAACGGTCACTATAGACAGGTTGCCTTTATAGACAGGTCGAGATTTTTGGACCAACCACTTTAATTTAAAAAGGTCATAAATGACTTGTCATTAAATAGGGCATTCAGTATAACATTTTCAGAAGTCAAACTTTTTGTTTTGAAATATATTCTTATAATATTAATTTTAGGTTTAAATCTGTATTTTTTAAAACATCTTAAAATGGTATGATGAATGCCCTATTCAATAATATTCATGTTCATTTTATTACATTTGTGAAGTCTTGGTTGAGTTTGTTGTTCTTTTTCTAAAAAAAACGTCAAGTCAGAATGATAGCACTAACCAGGTGAGTCGGCATTTAAGGTTAATAAAACAAACACCTTTGAGTAGGAAACTTTGAAAACATAACACAATGCCTCGTTAATTAGGCTTGACATTGATTGACACCTCGCGCGAGTTACGATGAAGATCTGTTGACACCAGCGAAGGCACAGGTCTAATACTGATAATAGAAATAAACGATGTTTTCACGGCAATATCATTCATAAATTATTCAATTAAATTTTACATAAGACTTAATCTTCCACGTTTTCTCTGTGAGTCTAGACATCGATAGAGTCGGCAGTGTACTGGGTTGACGGTAATTCTGACGATTACGGCCGGCCCCTAACACACGGGTCGCGAACAGGCCTGCATAAACGTGAACACGAATGATGCAACGCTGTTCAATCGCATCATATGACTACACTGATACTGGAAAGCACTACGCGTTATTCAGGTTAGGAAATAACCTAGATCGTCGCTATCGGTAGCCAATCAAAATGCAGGATATTGTCGAAAACTGATGCAGCAGTGATGGGCTCACCGGAAAGTTTTCACTTGTCATAAAATAATAATATCTTCAGTCAATGTGTTTTACAACTCATATTTTTAACATTTATAGTATTTTCTACTAGTGAATCGTGTACGCAAATACCGGATATTTTGTACGGAGCTGTACTGTACATGTGCGACGGGTTACCGGAACGGCTGACAGCCAAATGTGAGATCAAAATATGTTCACCGGAAATCGGTCGTTATAGGAAGCGAACTAGCGACCGTCGTTCCAAAATTACCGGTCGTTAGCCACATTAGACTGGTGGTCGTTCAACAGATATTCGTTATATAATGAAATCTTACGGGGGAATCTGAAAATCGGTCGTTATAGAAAGCGAACTAGCGACCGTCGGTCCAAAATTACCGGTCGTTAGCCACATTAGACAGGTGGTCGTTATACAGATGGTCGTTATATAGTGAAATCTCACGGGGAATCTGAAAATCGGTCGTTATAGACAGGCAGTCGTTATAGACAGGCGGTCGTTAGAGCAGGTTTGACTGTACCTTATAATAAAGTATTTTCGAAAATGTCAACTTGACTCATTAAACTCTCAAATATCCATTTTATTGGCTACTGTTATACATTAAGGAGAAAATACACTTCTAAACAACCTTTTCGGAGGCTAGCACTCTTGATTTTCAGCGAAAGTGGCAAATATGGTTTTCAGATCAATATGTCTAAATTTGTTTTTCAAAAATAGATTTTTGTTTGTGTTTAATTTAATTCATGGAAGCATTTCTAGGAAAACCTACTGGTACAATTACAAAATAGAAAATTGATTTCCAAAATCAATAAAAACTTGATTAAACCGTTTTAAAATAATTTTTCTTAAGGAAAGGACATCTGCTAAAATTATATTTATCTTTTGTTTAAACAAAAAAAAAATCTTTTTTATGATTAAAAAATAATAAATAAATAAATAATAATAATGGTCGCTTAGGTTAGAAAAGGGAGATCTGTCATTTCCTAAATAAGATCCATTAATGGAATGTAAATATTACCATTTTAAAGACTTACACGGACGCTTAGAAACCTTTACAGATTACATATATCCCGAACCACACTGCTCCTGATTGATGTTTATTTTAGGAGCTGAGTTGACATTTGGAGAAGGCAGACTCGATTTCACATGTCCTAAAAAATGTTATTCTACCCCCGAGAACAAACGAAAACCTGTTTTCTCTCCATATCGGTGTTACTTGAAGTGTATGTGATAATTTAGTGGTAGTGAGTTATTTTGAGAACTTTTAAAGTCCTCTGTACTGAATAAGAAATTTTAACATGCCACATTTGAAGGCTATTTTTTTATATATTTTTTTAGTATGTGTTACACCTCCCTGGATTTTACTATAAATGTCCAATTTGATAACAGAAAATATGAATAAAAATACATACCTAAATCATTTACAAATGACTTTAGTTGCTAAATATATAGACCTCACAAACACATACTAAAACTTTCTAAGAGCTAAAAAATTGAAAAAGGAAAAGAAATACCTTATTTACTGTGAATAGTAAAAACTTTTGAAAAAAAAAATCAATAATTTCAGCACCAAAAGTGATGAAAAGCAGATGAACTTATGGTGTGTTGCAGCATCAATGATGGCCGTCCATCCGTCATTTACCGTTTAAAGTACATATAGTCGTGAGCAGCTGAGTGGAGTTTTATTAAATTTGGCCTTGGGCTTCTTAAGGCAAAGGGGAATCACTCTTGGAGTAAACAAAGGGTGTGGCTCCTTGGGGGAAGAGAAACAGGACCCAAGAAGGGAATTTAATCTCATTCTTTTTCATGTCGATTCATGGGATTCTAACCAAATTTATGTGAACTTTCTGTGGGCAATCCGAACTTAATCTTATCTAGTATAAATTAAGGTAAATGTTTAAAGGGAAACCCATTTGATTGGGGACATATATATATACTTCAGGGGAAAGTATATATTCTTGTTACTGTATAATAAGTAAAACCTCATCTCAGATATCAGGTACTCATATTCAGGGCAGTCAGGGCCAACTGAGCTATCAAATATACATAATCAGGGCCACCACAGCTATCATATATACAAAGTCAGGGGTGATAAATCTACAAATTTTCCATGAATGTTCCTTAATGTCAAAGTTCAAAGTTTTCATAGCTATTAAGATTTTTCAAAACCAGTATGACACGTGGAGTAATTGGGTTTTTTTTTTCAGACCGTCAGTAGTAGAGAGGATCTGTGAACTGTTTTCACTTGTTCCGTCACTCGAAGAACAGACTCCAGAATATGAGGTAAAGTTCTTGTTTTTTTTTTTATTTGTTTAATTTTTTTTATTGAAAAACTGTTTATTATAGATAAATCCAAAATCTGCTGCTAGTGCCACCCAAACATGGGCAAACAATTTGCTAATACAGCTGAAATGGAGCAGTGCTCCGGGACATTTTGCATTATAAAACTGTTTTTCAAAAACCAAAAAGCCTGGGTGGTGAAGTTGGACCAATAGCACACTGTTATGAAGGGAGCTATCGAGTTTGTTCAAATAAATGATTTTGCCAAAAATGTTCAAGGTCACAAGACTCAAATCTGTTTACTAATTTGTCTAACCAGAAGGCATAGGGTGATGGTATTTGGCTGATAAAATGCTGGAATGAAGTGCTACAAGTTTTGTCCAAATCAGTGACCTTGAAAATTTATTCAAGGTCACAGAGTCAGATATGTTGAAATCTTTTTGATACTTCTAAATCATTAAAAGGCCCAAGATGATGGTATTTGGTCTGTGGCATGCTGGAATGAATTAGAAGGTTACCAACTTCATTTATATGAATGAACTTGGCAAGCCTAAGGTCATATAATAGTTTCAAATATGTTGAAAACATCCGAGCAATTTCTCCTGCATACCCAAAAAGCATAGGGTGTTGACAATTTGCCAGTAGCATGCTCCTATTATGAGTTGTTAAATTGGTTCACATGGATGACCTTGACCCACTTTAATGTCAAAGTCACAGATAGCCAATTGGGTATAAACCTTTATTTCAATACACAAAAAATCCAGGATAGAAATATTTGGCATATTGCATGCAAAAATGAAGGACTATACAATCTTTTCAACCTTATTACCTTGTTAGACTTTTAAGATCACAGGGGTCAAATTTGTAGATTTGAGTCCACTATAAGGTTGCAAGTGAGAGATTATAACTAGGTGAGTGATACAGATCCATTGGGCCTCTTGTTTCTGTCATGTTATGATTTGAAATTACAAAGGAACAGCTGGGCCTGTATTCATGAAGCCATTCTCATGCTCAAGCATGGATTTTGTGCTTTGTCCAAATTTCTTGTTCTGGCAAAAAGATAATAAGAAAGTCTTATTCTGTCAATGATTTGGAAAAACTTAGAAGTGACTTAGAGCAGAAAACTGTTTCCAATGCTCACATTTGTGATATTTATGATCATTTAACAGGATTAAGGAGAGTTATAAGAAGTTGGTTTGAGCAAAAAATCCATTCTTGAGCACTTACACCCGATGTTAATACTCAAAAACAGTCATTGCTGAAATTTTGTTTGATCCCCCTCATTACTCTTTAACAAGAAGATACATTTTGTTTGGTCCCTGTCATTACTCTTTAACAAGAAGCTTTATTTTGTTTGCCCCCCCCCCTTTACTCTTTAACAAGAAGCTTTATTTTGTTTGGTCCCCATCATTACTCTTTAACAAGAAGCTATATTTTGTTTGCCCCCCCCCCCTTTACTCTTTAACAAGAAGCTACATTTTGTGTCATCCCCCTCATTACTCTTTAACAAGAAGCTATATTTTGTGTCGTCCCCCCCATTACTCTTTAACAAGAAGCTGTATTTTGTTTGGTCCCCCCCATTACTCTTTAACAAGAAGCTACATTTTGTGTCGTCCCCCTCATTATTCTTTAACAAGAAGCTATATTTTGTGTCGTCCCCCTCATTACTCTTTAACAAGAAGCTACATTTTGTGTCGTCCCCCTCATTACTCTTTAACAAGAAGCTATATTTTGTGTCGTCCCCCCCATTACTCTTTAACAAGAAGCTATATTTTGTTTGGTCCCCCCCAATACTCTTTAACAAGAAGCTATATTTTGTGTCGTCCCCCTCATTACTCTTTAACAAGAAGCTACATTTTGTGTCGTCCCCCTCATTACTCTTTAACAAGAAGCTATATTTTGTGTCGTCCCCCCCATTACTCTTTAACAAGAAGCTATATTTTGTTTGGTCCCCCCCAATACTCTTTAACAAGAAGCTACATTTTGTGTCGTCCCCCTCATTACTCTTTAACAAGAAGCTATATTTTGTTTGGTCCCCCCCATTACTCTTTAACAAGAAGCTACATTTTGTTTGGTCCCCGTCATTACTCTTTAACAAGAAGTTGGTCCCCCCCCCCCCCCCACCTCATTACTCTTTAACAAGAAGCTACATTTTGTTTGGTCCCCGTCATTACTCTTTAACAAGAAGCTATATTTTGTGTCGTCCCCCCTCATTACTCTTTAACAAGAAGCTACATTTTGTTTGGTCCCCCTCATTACTCTTTAACAAGAAGCTACATTTTGTTTGGTCCTCGTCATTACTCTTTAACAAGAAGCTATATTTTGTTTGGTCCCCCCCCCCTCATTACTCTTTAACAAGAAGCTACATTTTGTTTGGTCCCCGTCATTACTCTTTAACAAGAAGCTACATTTTGTTTGGTCCCCGTCATTACTCTTTAACAAGAAGCTATATTTTGTTTGGTCCCCGTCATTACTCTTTAACAAGAAGCTACATTTTGTGTGGTCCCCCCCATTACTCTTTAACAAGAAGCTACATTTTGTGTCGTCCCCCTCATTACTCTTTAACAAGAAGCTGTATTTTGTTTGGTCCCCGTCATTACTCTTTAACAAGAAGCTATATTTTGGAATGAAATTGAATTAAAAAATAATGGAATGAAGTTGTGTGGAATGTTTTTTTATTGATTTCGATGTTTCCAGCATTTCTGCTGTCAACCAAATCCCACTTCAGATTAATTTCTGAGCAAATCTGTTATTCAGACAAACTTCAAATAAGATCAATTTAAATTGAAAAATATTTAAAGCAAAATTGATGATGTAAAGGGGGAAAATGTAAAAAAAAATATGAAAAAAAAAACAATTTCAAATATATGAATTGACGGTAAGAAAGCATATTTTATTTAAAAGAAATTGAAGAATATATACGAAAGCTTTGCCAAATGTGTGGTTGATAGATACCACATTCACCTTAATTAGCCCACAGGGCGCCTAAAAAATTGGATCTGGACGAAAAATGTCATTTTTTTAAAGTTAATAAGTACAATGTATGAGGACAAGAATTGGTAGTACTCAAGACTCAAGTACCTTCGAATAATTTGTACACAAATAACCAATATTTGTGGGTTTGTTTCTTGTAAACACAGCAAGGTTTACCGCACAGTCAAATAGAATCCCTTAGTTGTGTCACTATTAAAAGGGACACACAGCTTATGTAATTTTTATACCTCCTTAGAATAGGGGAGGGGCGCTAACTATGACATATACGGTAGTTCATATCTAGATCTCCCTATTGTCAGATTACCTCCCTTTATAAACTCAATTACAGAAAGATATAGACAAATGACTGGAGATTTGGGTCTAACAGCTGTCCATGTTACAAGTCTATGGTATAAATCTTCCTCTGAAAACAATTTAAAATCTGTTCAAACTTGAATTATTAAAAAATAAATAGGCTTTAATTGATCCAAGTGTCGTGAAAAAGATTTGAACCTGCTGGCCTAGAATTGTGTAATTTGTTTCACATCAAAGTCAGCAGCTGAATCAATCTTTTAAGTTTTTATTTGAGAATTCAATCGCAACAAGCAACAGGATTGGGTGATTCTTGTTTATTTAGTAGAATTCTTTAAGTTGTTGTGCTTGTATTCAAGACTAACACGGGGGCCCAATACACTGAAGAATTGTTTCAAACTATTTACTTTCAGTTGATAGAAATGGTATTGTAAGAATAAAGACCATTATCTAAAAGAAACTTATACTGTGTAGAAAGAATAGTGTTATACTAATCAGCATAGAAGTGTATTTACCAGGGTTATTTCAGTTGTTTGGTTGGCATGGTAACACCTATTGACTGAAACAACAACTCTTTGGAAAGTAACTTCCTGGTTGAGTGTAAACCACTCTGCCAATCCACCTTCGATAAGAACCATCAGGTAGTGTAAACCACTCTGCCAATCCACCTTCGATAAGAACCATCAGGTAGTGTAAACCAGTCCGCCAATCCACCTTCGATAAGGACCATCAGGTAGTGTAAACCACTCTGCCAATCCACCTTCGATAAGAACCATCAGGTAGTGTAAACCACTCTGCCAATCCACCTTCGATAAGAACCATCAGGTAGTGTAAACCACTCCGCCAATTCACCTTCTATAAAAACCATCAGGTAGTGTAAACCACTCTACCAATCCACCTTCGATAAGAACCATCAGGTAGAGTAAACCAGTCCGCCAATCCACCTTCTATAAGAACCATCAGGTAGTGTAAACCAGTCTACCCTTCGATAAGGACCATCAGGTAGTATAAACCACTCTGCCAATCCACCTTCGATAAGAACCATCAGGTAGTGTAAACCACTCTGCCAATCCACCCTCGATAAGAACCATCAGGTAGTGTAAACCAGTCTGCCAATCCACCTTCGATAAGAACCATCAGGTAGTGTAAACCACTCTGCCAATCCACCTTCGATAAGAACCATCAGGTAGTGTAAACCACTCTGCCAATCCACCCTCGATAAGAACCATCAGGTAGTTTAAACCACTCTGCCAATCCACCTTCGATAAGAACCATCAGGTAGTGTAAACCACTCTGCCAATCCACCTTCGATAAGAACCATCAGGTAGTGTAAACCACTCTGCCAATCCACCTTCGATAAGAACCATCAGGTAGTGTAAACCACTCTGCCAATCCACCTTCGATAAGGACCATCAGGTAGTGTAAACCAGTCCGCCAATCCACCTTCGATAAGAACCATCAGGTAGTGTAAACCAGTCCGCCAATCCACCTTCGATAAGAACCATCAGGTAGTGTAAACCACTCTGCCAATCCACCTTCGATAAGAACCATCAGGTAGTGTAAACCACTCTGCCAATCCACCTTCGATAAGAACCATCAGGTAGTGTAAACCACTCTGCCAATCCACCTATGGCTTGGCAGTCATTTCAGAGGGTTCAAAGGTCATGGTTGCTTTATATAGAAAATCGAAATAGGCAATTTCTACGTTTGAAACTCTTTTGAAGTATGTTCACAAAAGCTTTATCAGAATAAAACTGATTCCATTTTGGCAAATAACAGAATTTAAACATCTAAGAACAATGATGAATTTGAGCACTCACAATACATGTTGTAGAAAGCCATTTCCCCAATCTTTTTTTAGTGCAGTCATAATAAGGGGAATGCTTTCATTGCAAAACTTGCTAAAATAAGGTTATTGCTAAATTATGTATGTTTACTGTACATTAACCTGAATTATGTATGTTTACTGTACATTAACCTAAATTATGTATGTTTACTGTACATTAACCTGAATTATGTATGTTTACTGTACATTAACCTGAATTATGTATGTTTACTGTAAATTAACCTAAATTATGTATGTTTACTGTACATTAACCTGAATTATGTATGTTTACTGTACATTAACCTAAATTATGTATGTTTACTGTACATTAACCTGAATTATGTATGTTTACTGTAAATTAACCTGAATTATGTATGTTTACTGTACATTAACCTGAATTATGTATGTTTACTCTACATTAACCTAAATTATGTATGTGTACTCTACATTTACCAGAATTATGTATGTTTACTGTACATTAACCAGAATTATGTATGTTTACTGTAAATTAACCTAAATTATGTATGTTTACTCTACATTTACCAGAATTATGTATGTTTACTGTACATTAACCTAAATTATGTATGTTTACTCTACATTTACCAGAATTATGTATGTTTACTGTACATTAACCAGAATTATGTATGTTTACTGTACATTAACCTAAATTATGTATGTTTACTGTAAATTAACCTGAATTATGAATGTTTACTGTACATTAACCTAGATTATGTATGTTTACTCTACATTAACCTAAATTATGTATGTTTACTGTACATTAACCTAAATTATGTATGTTTACTCTACATTAACCAGAATTATGTATGTTTACTGTACATTAACCTAAATTATGTATGTTTACTCTACATTTACCAGAATTATGTATGTTTACTGTACATTAACCTAAATTATGTATGTTTACTCTACATTAACCTGAATTATGTATGTTTACTGTACATTAACCTGAATTATGTATGTTTACTGTACATTAACCTAAATTATGTATGTTTACTCTACATTTACCAGAATTATGTATGTTTACTGTAAATTAACCTAAATTATGTATGTTTACTCTACATTTACCAGAAATATGTATGTTTACTGTACATTAACCTGAATTATGTATGTTTACTGTAAATTAACCTAAATTATGTATGTTTACTGTACATTAACCTAAATTATGTATGTTTACTGTACATTAACCTAAATTATGTATGTTTACTCTACATTTACCAGAATTATGTATGTTTACTGTACATTAACCTAAATTATGTATTTTTACTGTACATTAACCAGAATTATGTATGTTTACTGTACATTAACCTGAATTATGTATGTTTACTGTACATTAACCAGAATTATGTATGTTTACTGTACATTAACCAGAATTATGTATGTTTACTGTACATTAACCTGAATTATGTATGTTTACTGTACATTAACCTGAATTATGTATGTTTACTGTAAATTAACCTGAATTATGTATGTTTACTGTACATTAACCAGAATTATGTATGTTTACTGTACATTAACCTAAATTATGTATGTTTACTCTACATTAACCTGAATTATGTATGTTTACTGTACATTAACCAGAATTATGTATGTTTACTGTACATTAACCTAAATTATGTATGTTTACTCTACATTAACCTGAATTATGTATGTTTACTCTACATTAACCAGAATTATGTATGTTTACTGTACATCAACCTGAATTATGTATGTTTACTCTACATTAACCAGAATTTTGTATGTTTACTGTACATTAACCTAAATTATGTATGTTTACTGTACATTAACCTAAATTATGTATGTTTACTGTACATTAACCTGAATTATGTATGTTTACTCTACATTAACCTGAATTATGTATGTTTACTGTACATTAACCTAAATTATGTATGTTTACTGTACATTTACCAGAATTATGTATGTTTACTGTACATTAACCAGAATTATGTATGTTTACTGTACATTAACCTGAATTATGTATGTTTACTGTAAATCAACCTGAATTATGTATGTTTACTGTAAATTAACCTGAATTATGTATGTTTACTGTACATTAACCTAAATTATGTATGTTTACTCTACATTTACCAGAATTATGTATGTTTACTGTAAATTAAGCTGAATTATGTATGTTTACTGTACATTAACCTGAATTATGTATGTTTACTGTACATTAACCTGAATTATGTATGTTTACTCTACATTTACCAGAATTATGTATGTTTACTGTAAATCAACCTGAATTATGTATGTTTACTGTAAATCAACCTGAATTATGTATGTTTACTGTAAATCAACCTGAATTATGTATGTTTACTGTAAATCAACCTGAATTATGTATGTTTACTGTACATTAACCTGAATTATGTATGTTTACTGTACATTAACCTAAATTATGTATGATTACTGTACATTAACCTAAATTATGTATGTTTACTCTACATTTACCAGAATTATGAATGTTTACTGTACATTAACCTGAATTATGTATGTTTACTGTACATTAACCTAAATTATGTATGTTTACTGTACATTAACCTGAATTATGTATGTTTACTCTACATTAACCTGAATTATGTATGTTTACTGTACATTAACCTAAATTATGTATGTTTACTGTACATTTACCAGAATTATGTATGTTTACTGTACATTAACCAGAATTATGTATGTTTACTGTACATTAACCTGAATTATGTATGTTTACTGTAAATCAACCTGAATTATGTATGTTTACTGTAAATTAACCTGAATTATGTATGTTTACTGTACATTAACCTAAATTATGTATGTTTACTCTACATTTACCAGAATTATGTATGTTTACTGTAAATTAAGCTGAATTATGTATGTTTACTGTAAATCAACCTGAATTATGTATGTTTACTGTAAATCAACCTGAATTATGTATGTTTACTGTAAATCAACCTGAATTATGTATGTTTACTGTAAATCAACCTGAATTATGTATGTTTACTGTACATTAACCTGAATTATGTATGTTTACTGTACATTAACCTAAATTATGTATGATTACTGTACATTAACCTAAATTATGTATGTTTACTCTACATTTACCAGAATTATGTATGTTTACTGTAAATTAACCTGAATTATGTATGTTTATTGTACATTAACCTGAATTATGTATGTTTACTCTACATTTACCAGAATTATGTATGTTTACTGTAAATCAACCTGAATTATGTATGTTTACTGTAAATCAACCTGAATTATGTATGTTTACTGTAAATCAACCTGAATTATGTATGTTTACTGTAAATCAACCTGAATTATGTATGTTTACTGTAAATCAACCTGAATTATGTATGTTTACTGTACATTAACCTGAATTATGTATGTTTACTGTACATTAACCTAAATTATGTATGATTACTGTACATTAACCTAAATTATGTATGTTTACTCTACATTTACCAGAATTATGTATGTTTACTGTAAATTAACCTGAATTATGTATGTTTATTGTACATTAACCTGAATTATGTATGTTTACTGTACATTAACCTAAATTATGTATGTTTACTCTACATTTACCAGAATTATGTATGTTTACTGTAAATTAACCTGAATTATGTATGTTTACTGTACATTAACCTGAATTATGTATGTTTACTCTACATTTACCAGAATTATGTATGTTTACTCTACATTAACCAGAATTATGTATGTTTACTCTACATTAACCTGAATTATGTATGTTTACTCTACATTTACCAGAATTATGTATGTTTACTGTACATTAACCTGAATTATGTATGTTTACTGTAAATTAACCTGAATTATGTATGTTTACTGTACATTAACCTAAATTATGTATGTTTACTCTACATTAACCAGAATTATGTATGTTTACTGTAAATTAACCTGAATTATGTATGTTTACTGTAAATTAACCTGAATTTTTGCCACATCAATTTTACATTATAGTTTAATAAAGATTGATCCTTTTTTGTAGAAATTCTGTGAAGATGCTGTGATGAATTTGTGGCTGTATACAAATAGTGACGACACAAAAGTCTGCGGGGCTGCTTTTCAGGCCCTGGCCATGTATAGAGCTGACCAGTTCAAGGTGTCCTATCTCCCTAGACAGGTAAATATTCAAGGTGTCCTATCTCCGTAGACAGGTAAATATTCAAGGTGTCCTATCTCCGTAGACAGGTAAATACTCAAGGTGTCCTATCTCCGTAGACAGGTAAATATTCAAGGTGTCCTATCTCCGTAGACAGGTAAATATTCAAGGTGTCCTATCTCCGTAGACAGGTAAATATTCAAGGTGTCCTATCTCTCCAGACAGGTAAATATTCAAGGTGTCCTATCTCCCTAGACAGGTAAATATTCTATGTTTTACCATCTACAGCAGTACACACCATGTTAACTCAGAATCACAGCACTACAGCAGTACACACTGTGTTAACTCAGTCACACAACTTAGAGTCACATCCCTAGGTGGTTGGGATTCAAATTTATACAGATGAAGAGGCTGACCCCCTCAGGGCTGACCCCCTCAGGGCCCTGAGGATGGGGCCGAAAGGGGGCCATTTGGCAATATTCATATTAACGACTTCTTCTCTGGATCTAAGCAATGTACAACTTTCATATTTCAGTGGTAGCATCCCTAGGTGGCTGGGATTAAAATTTATATAAATAATGGGGCTAACCCCCCAGGGCCATGAGGGGCTTGGCCAAAAGGGGTCCATTGACAATATTGACATAACTTTTAAACAGTTACGATCCCCACCCCAAAACTATTATAGTCAATTGCTAACCATAAAGAGATGATCACAAATATGATTTTAGATTTGACTCCAGGGTCTACCACACCCTTTCTGACTTAAATAATTGATTCCTAACTTTTAAACGGTTGAGATCCCCACCCCAAAACTATATATACAATTGCCGAGCATAAAGAGACGATCACAAATATGATTTTAGATTTGACTCCAGGGTCTGCCACGCCCTTGCAGACTTACTTCTGAGTCATAACTTTTATATGGTTGAGATCTCCACCCCAAAACTATATATATCTTTGCTTGATATTAAGAGACCATCACAATCATGATTTTAGATTTGACCCCAAGGTCTACCACACTCGTTCAGACTTAATTTTTGAGTCATATCTTTTAAACAATTAAGATCCCCACCCCAAAACTATATATACGATTTCTTTGCATAAAGAGACGATCACAATCATGATGTTAGATTTGACCCCAGGTCTGCCATGCTCTTGTAGTCTTGACTCCTGATTCATAACACTTAAACAGAAGAGATTCCCATCCTGAAACTATATATATACAATTGATGGGCGTACAGAAGAAGATCACAAGCATGATTTAAGTTTTAATCCTAGCAATTTGTCAAACCCCTTGCATACTTACGACCACAAAATACTACAATTGCTAGGCAAAAAGAGGGCATAATATTTAATATAAACCAATTTCAAATAAATTTCCTCTAAATGCTCTTTTGAATCAGAAAGCTAAGAGTTCATTAAGGACAAGTTTGTATTATCTAACTTACATATGAATTATTGTTGCATTTGAAAAATTCAGGTGAGTGATACAGGCCTTCTGGGCCTCTTGTTGTAAACAGTACCAAGTGTTGACCTGTATGTGTAATTTTATTCACAGTAATTGACACATTTATGAACATAATTTTGAATATGTTTTTAGGTTTTATGATTTAGTATGTTTGTTAGTAATTAATTTTACAAAACAAAAACTTGTTGGTTGCCCTATATCTATATTAATTGTCCCCCGCTTCCGGAGGAACGGGGGATATTGATTTGGGTTTGTCCGTCCGTCCCTCCGTCCGTCCCTCTGTCTGTCTGTCACACTTCGTTTCCGTGCTCTATCTTTTGAAGGAATAATCCGATTTTCATTAAACTTGGTCAGGATACTTATCATCCAAGTACCTCGGATGAGTTCGATTTTCGTGAAATTCCGCGCATATTTTATGGAGTTATCCCCCTTTTATCACCAAATATAGGCATCATGTACAAAATGCCATAACTCTTATGTTTTTTATTTAATTCACTTTAAATTCTGTAGAATATTATATAAGGTAATGATGTTTAACATATATTACGGGTTTGGATGTCGTATCTCAACTTTCTTTGGAATCCGACAGAGTTTTGTCCCTTTCATTGCCTCCCTCTGTCCGTCTGTCTGTCACACTTCGTTTCCGTGCTCTATCTTTTGAAGGAATAATCCGATTTTCATTAAACTTGGTCAGGATACTTATCATCCAAGTACCTCGGATGAGTTCGATTTTCGTGAAATTCCGCGCATATTTTATGGAGTTATCCCCCTTTTATCACCAAATATAGGCATCATGTACAAAATGCCATAACTCTTATGTTTTTTATTTATTTCACTTTAAATTCTGTAGAATATTATATAAGGTAATGATGTTTAACATATATTACGGGTTTGGATGTCGTATCTCAACTTTCTTTGGAATCCGACAGAGTTTTGTCCCTTTCATTGCCAAATGAAAGCATTATGTACAAAAAATTGCTTTCCGTGCTCTATCTTTTGAAGGAATAATTCGATTTTCATCAAACTTGTTGAGGATACTTATTATTCAAGTATCTCGAATGAGTTCGATTTTCGTGAAATTCCGCGCGTATTTTACGGAGTTATCCCCCTTTTTATCATGAAATATAGGCATCATGTACAAAATGCCAGAACTCTACGCACATGATGTTTCCCCCCAAGTGGCCCTGAAGCGGGGGACATAAATTCCACGAATTAGCTTGTTACAAATGTAACAGTCACACTTATAAACTGTGCCCTGATGACGGCCTGCCTATCAGACCGAAACATGTCGACAGGATCATTTTCAAACCTGGACTCTGGAATTACTGCTCTTCTTTTATTCCTTAATTTCATCCATTAATGCCATAACCCCCATCAGGCCTCCTGGGCCTTTTCCTTGTCAGTTGATGTGACAATTATAAGACTTACTTAATCAGAAACATCAAACAAAATGTTTATTTTACACATTGCGTGTTAATTACTTTCCAGCTGGATATCTTTTTAATTTACAAATTGAGATGGTAATTTGATACTTTAGTGTTTGAAGCGCTGTTGTAAAAAAAAAGCCTTCAAATGCACGATAGAATTTCAATCTCAATTTTCTTGCACATGATAATACCCTATAGCTTTTGTACTTTAAAAGTGGGAATTCGTTTTTGTTTAAGTTTGAAATTTTATATATTGATGCCAGTATTTTGAATCGTGAATTTCCATAACTACAGTCAGTAAATCAAAGTCACTTCATTACAAATGAAAAAATAAAAATGTGCTTATCTTGTGAAACTGTTGATTTATAGTTCTGGCAGAGCACAAACCAATATTGGACAGCTTATCTGGCTGTCAAAGCTTAATTTACAACTTCACTTAGAGATATGCAGGCAAAAATAGATTTAAGGGAGACACAGTGTGATAGCGCAAGAAAAGTGCAACGTATGCCCAAAGACGGGATTTCTCTGAAGTGAAATCCTTTGTCACATCGGTGTGCCTAAAGACGGGATTTCTCTAAAGTGAAATCCTTTGTCACATCGGTGTGCCTAAAGACAGGATTTCTCTAAAGTGAAATCCTTTGTCACATCGGTGTGCCTAAAGACAGGATTTTTCTGAAGTGAAATCCTTTGTCACATCGGTGTGCCTAAAGACGGGATTTCTCTAAAGTGAAATCCTTTGTCACATCGGTGTGCCTAAAGACGGGATTTCTCTAAAGTCACATCGGTGCTTGTTCTTGACAAGAAACTTCCAGATTCTTGAAAACCTCACAATCAAGCATGAGAAAAGGAATGTGTGTTAATACAGGTATTCCTGCGAGGGGGCTAGGGTACATCTGTTTGGTGTTTCAGCCATAAGACCGGCAAGCGTTGGGCTGGGGAACAGCAGCAATTTTGTACTAGAATGTAATTGTCTTACAGACAGTTATTCCTACCGATCAAATTTTGTATTTTTCCTTCAAACAACTTAACTTAACTCAATAACTCGAAGGTCGGGGTACTGATGTTTGACCTGTAGCATGCAGAGATGAAGGGCTACCAAGTTTGTTCATATGAATGACCTTGAACTGACCTACTTTCGAAGTCAAATGTGTGAAAAAAATCTTTCAAGCAACTTCTTCACAGTAACTTAAAGTCCCAGGGTACTGATATTTGGCTGGTAGCATGCTGGAGTGATGGGTACTAAGTTTGTTTACACGACCTTGGCCTTCTTTCAAGATCACAGGGTTAAAGGGGCATCCCGCGAAAGTAAGCTTTTTTTCATATTTTTTTTTTCAGAATATTACATACACATATCGAGTGGGTATTCTTATGGACTACGACGATCGGATTCCGCTGACATGTATTCATAAAATAAATAATTAGTGGAATTCAAAAACGTCTGGCCAGACGTTCTGAATTTGGATTTCCATCTACCAACGCATGCGCAGCGGGCGCCGTTTCCATTGTAAACACTATATCTGTTATTACCGTTACACTACGATAAGGCCTAACTACTAAGCGAAAAGTTGCCGAATGGTCAAAATATGACACAAGACTGCGTTACGGAATCATATTGAGAGATGGGAAGTATTCTAAGGAGAAACTACATGCTCTATTGTGTGTATGTTACATATTTCTTCTGTATAACGGTAACCTGCACAAATAAAGCTTTGATTTGGTTTTGAGGCTACCCAAGGGGAAACTGTTTCAGTCTTCTGTTGCATAAAACCGAGGTACATGCGGCTTCAATTTGGACAAAAGGAATAAAAAAATTTGTTTTCACGCGTAAAAAAAAAGTGATATTCATACTTAATCTATAAATTAGTGAAGGTACAAATATCATTGGGTTGCGACCCCGGTATTGAATTTGATATGAAAATATATACATAACTGGGAAAAAAAAATTAAAAAAAAAAACCAACAACATATACTTATATGTATATTCCATTCCTGCAGGTTTTTTTTTTTAAAAGTCACCGTCCCTTTACAAGACAACAAAAAAGATGTTAAAAGAAAGCGGAATTATCATAACATATTCATAACGTGTAGTGTTATAAGTGTTTCAACAGTTCCAAATCTGATATACATGTAGTCATGCTTATAGTGTGTCGTTATAAGAGTGTGTGGACTTCAATATTCGCATTCCGTGATACGTGTTAACGTGTGAAGACGCTGAAAGTTGGATAGATTTTAAATGAATATGAATGTACTTTGTATATATAGTCTGAAAAAAAAATCCTCAAGACATTGAGTTGTAAAAAAAATCGCAAACATTTCATGTCATTTTATTTTGAACTTTTCAATGCATGCTACATACATTTTATGAAATCATCTGAAAAGTTGGGTCGTGAGTACCTTTTATATAAATTAAGGGTTGTACCATGGCCGTATTCCGTACCCATGTGTACCGGTCTCGGTCAGGTAAATATTATATAGATAATTACTGGTGTCGATCGATATATGGTGCCGATATACCGACAATTATTCTTCATTTGAATTTCGGTATGTGTGCAATTGATGTCTAATTTCAATGTGAATGTGATTCAATAAGTTTATACACGGACTTTGTCTCTGTTTCATCAGCCGTATACATTACGCGTCCCCTCCCGTATGGCCCCTTCCGTCAAACTGAGCAGGAAACTTGCGGCACACCTGTCACGTTGCGTCATCCCCGCTATTTTTATCTGGGCTTTCCCGAGGAATGCGATTTTGCAAGTGGTCATTATAGACATTTTGAGTGGACTTTTGAATTTGGGAATAACAGGAAAGTATCATTAGTAGTGCAGACGCCATGTATATTCAAGAACAGGCATTTAGGCTTTCGCGGGATGCCCCTTTAAAATATTGCATGGTTACTGATTTTCGGCCTGTAGCATGTAGAAAAGGCTTTATATCAACAAGGTCTCAAACAATTTGGCAAATGGGCCTAATGACACAATATTGACAATTGCCTCAATGCAACTCTACCCAATTCAGTTGGCATTCATAAGGCCATGAATGCCATTGACCAATTGTTGACGTCATCATAATATTTTGATGTCATAATTGTTGCGTTGGATACCACTGACTGTCCCTTGGTAATGGATGTTCTATCCAGTAAACAACGATAGATACATTATTTGAGCTAGATGCTGAGAAATAAACAGTGTTTATTGAAATTTTTTGGGGATTGAGAGATTCTAAAAATGGTAAATACAAGTAAAGTGCTTTTAGTTGTCATTCATAGGCAATATAAATGCAAACTGGACAAAGGCTAGCGCTTCATGGAATTTTCCTTTGTCCAGTTGGCATTCAAATTGCCTATGAATGCCTATGGAAAGCAGTTTCATGCTTAAGTAACTGGCATAGTTACTGCCAATTTGAGAATTCAAGATGGCCAATCCTTGCTTTGATTTGTTGAATTGAGAATTTTTTTACTTTTCAAGAGTATCTGACTGTAGTACAAATAAATACTTCTATAAAAGCTACATCATAACCCCCCCTACCAACTTATCCTATTCCATGCAATGAAGTGACTGGGTCTGAATGTTTGGATGTCTGTCATCCATCATAAATTTGTCTAAAGACACATTTGAACTCAAAGTCAAAGTTCAAAGGTTGGTATAGTGCTGTACTAGTTGTTAGTTTCTATTTATAGTTCACCTGAGACAAAGTCTCAAGTGACGTATTCTAATCGTCTTTTGTCCGTTGTCATGCTTCGTCTGTCATGCGGTGTCCGTCTGAAAAAAATTCAACTTATTCTCAAAAACCGCTGAACCAATTTGAATAAAATTTGGCAGAAATCTTCCCTGGCTAAAGTTGGAAACTTTCAGTTAAAATTAGGGATCTTATCATAGTAGCATGAAATTTGTCAAGAGTTAATATTGAGTTCACAGAAATAGTGAGGTCAAAGGTCAAGGTCACCATGTCCAAGGTCAAGGTCAAATTTTATATCTTCTTACTGATGATCATTTTGTAATGACATTGTGAAGCAAAGTTGGTCAGAATCAAGCAAGGAGTCAATTTATTGGACGTCAAAGGTCAAGGTCAAATTTTATTTATATCTTTTCACAGATGAATATTTTGTTATGACATTATGAAGCAAAGTTGGATGGAATAAAAAAAAAGAATTCAACTGACCAAAAAGTCAAGGTCTACATGCACTGGCTCAAATTTTATAGCTTTTCACTGATGAACATTTTATTATGACATTGTGAATAAAGTATTAAAATAGGAGTCAACTGACCAAAACTCAAGATTTAAGAGGTCAAAGATATTGTTATTTTCTTCTTTTGAGAAGTTAATTGAACAAAATCACTTTACGGTAGTTTGATTGTTTGGTTCAAAGCACAAGGATTGGTGATTTTTGGAGAAATGTAGACTATTAAACAGGACCCTTATTAACCCATGTTCTCGCTCAAACTTGGTTTAGGTTAATGATAATTTCAGTGTAAGGACACAACAATAAAAGCTATTGGTACTAGTACATCAAAATTCAGGTGACCGTTAAGGTCCATGGACCTTTTGTGTTTACTTAGGTCACAGAAGATCTGCGACAACAAGCGGAACTGCTATCAAATGCCGAGGAGCGTGAAGTGTCTGTTGATGAACTGTTCCCGCAGGTACCTGCCTTGTGTTACACACGTCTTCTCAAGACTTTACCTCAACATGCCCTACCAGGTATTTTTCTGGTTACAATATTTGGTCTTCTTTATATTTTTATATATTACCATCAGATGGTGGGCTATTCAAAACACCCTGCGTCCGTGGTCTGTCGTCCGTCTGTCATCTGTCCTGAATTTATTTTACCACAATTATGAAAAAAGTTATACAACTTATATAAATCCCCTTGGTGTCTAGTTATGCCTTTTTGATTTTGGGACTGATTGAGAAAAAAAAGGCTAAAAGGTGGCCATCTTGGATTACCTATTCTAATTGTCTTTTGTCTGTCGACGTCCGTAAATCATTCACATTTTCAACCAGATTTGCTGGAATTAAATACTATTCACCAATGGAATGGTCTTCAGGTGCTTTAACAAAATTGTGAATTTCAGGTCCCCCAGACTTCAGGTTTCTCCCCTTGGGAGGGGGTGAAGTTTACGTGCACAGGTCAGTGGGGCCTCCCAAGGGAGGATTTGGGATCTCTTTCCTTTATTAGCTCACCTGGTCCGAAGGACCGAGGTGAGCTTATGCCATACCGTGGCGTCCGTCGTCCGTCCGTCGTCCGTCAACAATTTCTTTAAACGACTTCTTCTCTATAACCACTGATAGGAAATCAACCTAATTTGGCAGGAAGCATCCTTGGGTGCCCAGGATTCAAAATTGTACTAATGGTGGGACTGACCCCCTAGGGGGCTGATAGGCGGGGCCAAAAGGGGTTATTTAGCTATATCGGTTTAAGCGACTTCTTCTCCATAATCATTGATTGGAAATGAGCCTTGTTTGGCAGGAAGCATCCTTAGGTGCCCAGGATTCCAAATTGTACTAATGGTGAGACTGATCCCCTAGGGGGCTGAGGGTTGGGGCCACAAAGGGTTATTTAGCTATATTGGTTTAGTCGACTTCTTCTCAATAACCACTGATTGGAAATGAGCCTTATTTGGCAGGAAGCTTCCCTAGGTGCTCAGGATTCAAAATTGAACTCATGGTGGGACTGACCCCTTAGTAAGGGGGCTGAGGGGCGGGGCCAAAAACCGTTATTTAGCTATATTGGTTTAAGCGACTTCTTCTCCATAACCACTGAATGGAAATCAACCTTATTTGGCAGAAAGTATCCCTAGGTGCTCAGGATTCAAAATTGTACTCATGCTGGGACTGACCCCCTAGGGGGCTGAGGGGTGGGGGCCATAAAAAATTATTTAGCTATATTGATATTAGCGACTTCTTCTTCATAACCACTGATTGGTAATCAACCTTATTTGGCAGGAAGCATCCTTAGGTGCCCAGGATTCCAAATTGTACTAATGGTGGGACTGATCCCCTAGGGGGCTGAGGGGTGGGGCCAAAAAGGGTTATTTAGCTATATTGGTTTAGTCGACTTCTCAATAATCACTGATTGGAAATGAGCCTTAATTGGCAGGAAGCTTCCCTAGGTGCTCAGGATTCAAAATTGTACTCATGGTGGGACTGACCCCTAGGGGGCTGAGGGGCGGGGCCAAAAACCGTTTTTTTTCTATATTGGTTTAAGCGACTTCTTCTCCATAACCACTGATTGGAAATCAACCTTATTTGGTAGGAACCATCCCTAGGTGCTCAGGATTCAAAATTGTACTCATGGTGGGACTGGCCCCTAGGGGGCTGAGGGGCGGGGCCAAAAACCGTTATTTAGCTATATTGGTTTAAACGACTTCTTCTCCATAATCATTGATTGGAAATGAGCCTTGTTTGGCAGGAAGCATCCTTAGGTGCCCAGGATTCCAAATTGTACTAATGGTGAGACTGATCCCCTAGGGGGCTGAGGGTTGGGGCCACAAAGGGTTATTTAGCTATATTGGTTTAGTCGACTTCTTCTCAATAACCACTGATTGGAAATGAGCCTTATTTGGCAGGAAGCTTCCCTAGGTGCTCAGGATTCAAAATTGAACTCATGGTGGGACTGACCCCTTAGTAAGGGGGCTGAGGGGCGGGGCCAAAAACCGTTATTTAGCTATATTGGTTTAAGCGACTTCTTCTCCATAACCACTGAATGGAAATCAACCTTATTTGGTAGGAACTATCCCTAGGTGCTCAGGATTCCAAATTGTACTCATGGTGGGACTGACCCCCTAGGGGGCTGAGGGCGAGCCAAAAAGAAAATATTTTATCATGATTACCTAGATACCAATGTATCCAGGTGAGCGATACAGGCCCTCTGGGCCTCTTGTATTATATACAAATGAATGGGAATTGTGGAAACGATATGCATACTAAAGTTATGGTAAGGATTACATCATGGAAATTGGTTTTATAAGAAAAACCTCAATTTTCCAACAAATCCGATAAACAATATTCCCGACAGGTGGCCATCTTGAATTTGTGAGTAAAAGTTTGTAATTTGTATTTCTTGAGAAGTACTGGATAGATCATTCTCAAATTTCATATGTAGGTTCCCCTTGGTGCATAGTTGTGCATGAATTATTTTCGGAAAGATTCGATAAACAATGTGGCCATCTTGGATTTAGGAGTAATAGTTTGTTATCACTGTTTCTTGAAAAGTACTGGATGGATAATTCTCAAATTTCATAAGTAGGTTTCCCTTGGTGCATAATTATATCCCCAGCATGGAAGTTAGGGGGGTTTACTGGAATCAGGTTGTCGGTGACTGTAGACACAATGTTATCCAGCTATGTTTTCAACAAATCTTTTTAAATTTTGTGGGAATAGACAGTACAGTATAAAGATGTGACCCCTGAAGTAAATTTGCATTTTTGACCCTTTTTCAGAAAGTTATTCCCCTTTTTATGTAAAAAATTAACACAATTTTGTCAGGCTATACATTTGTTCAGTTTTCAATGGATCTTTTTCAAATCTTGTTTGAATAGACAGTGCAATATGTAAATGTGCCCCCTGAAGTAAATTTGCCTTTTCAATCCTTTGTATTTTTTACCCTTTTCAGAGAGTTATTCCCCTTTTATGTAAATTTACTCAATTTTGTCCGGCTATGCATTCTCTCAGTTTTCAACATGCAGATCTCTTTAATATTTTGTGGGAATAAACAGTACAGTATGAAGATGTGCCTCCTGAAGTAAATTTGCATTTTCGTCCCGTTTTCAGAAAGTTATTTCCCTTTTTATGTAAAAAATGATTTACTTTTATTATATTTCTCATTTGTTGTACAAATAACTTTAAGGGGGCAGAGGGTATGAGTTGGCCCTCAGACGGCATTTCTAGTTGTGCATAGTCCATTTTTGGACAGATCCGATGAACGATATGGCCAACAGGCGGCCATCTTGGATTTGTGAGTAATATTTTGTTGTCACCATTTCATGAGAAGAACTAGATGGATCATTCTCAAATTTCATACATAGGTTCCCCTTCGTGACAAATTTGTGCATGGTCCATTTTCAGACAGATTCGATAAATAATTGTCCTTAAGGAATTTAATGTTAATAGTGAAATGAATTTTACACCTGGAGATATATTTTCATATAAGTACAAAAGCATTATTCTTTTTCATGTGAATTTGTCTTCCTGTCACATTAAAATGCAGTACATGTATGTGGAAATATCGGCTGTCTGAATCTCATTCACTGTCGTCAGTACAATACATTGTAATGTGAAATGAGAATAAGAATCGCGAAATCATTTGAAGAGATTGCTGAAGGGCAAGCAACCTTTGTACTTTCGGGATAAAGTAATTACGATCTATATCCAGGACATATGACATTTCATTCGGATTTAATAGACCATGAATCAACGTTTATCTTCAAAATTACATCGTCGAGTCAGACTGATCAGATGTTCGGATTAAAGAAAATTCAAACCTGAAACGTATATGTGTCTATAATTTGATTCCTTGGGGAAACAATAACGTAGATAAAACTGGCCTGATTATTGGGGGGGGTTTATTGATATTGAAGGAGCATGTCGTTCTTGTTCTCATTTGCACAAGAGACACAAAACTCCATTAAGTTTGTACCAACATACCGATACGGCTCTCATCAAACGTTACCAATACAAGCCGCATTGGAACATCGCATCGCAATGGTGAGATTTCGTAGCCTTGATGTCTGCAATCGTAACCAGGACGATGTAGTATTTACTAGGTAACCATGTTGATTGCCCGTAGAAATCTTTTCAACAGCTCTTCAAAGTTTTGGGTTTTTTTGTTTTTTTGTACGTACACAGACATGTTTTACTAAATTAAACCAGGAAAAAACTTTTTTTGCCAGTACCTAGTCTAACAGAAACAATAACTGCGTGTTATTGGTTGAGGGGCCATAGCTTAGAAATCTGATACAAGTAAATGGGTGGTCGGGTGGTGCAGTGGATAGCAAACCTGCCTTTCACAAGATCTTATCTGGATACCTTATATGTAGAATTTTATGCATGATAATCAGGTCACCTGTTTGGTTTTCTCTGGGTTCTCAGGTTTCCTCCCTTAAAGGCCCAATATACGTAACTTCAGGGAAATTTTCGTGATTCTGAAAAATTCTGAAAAAAATCCAGTTGATAACCATGCAAAAATAAGCCTAAAACGAAGTAAACCTGAGCGGTAACTAACAAGAAACTCTTGACAAAAAAATCCAAAGAAATGAAAATTATTCAGGTGGGGCCCACTTCAACAACAAACCGAAGGTAGAAGACGGTTCGAAATGGACGCGTGTTTACAAATAGCGTGTTTCAACTGCTGCTGTACCGGTAACGGCGAAAGAATTCATCTTGAATATTGCTGATATCAGTTAATCTTAACTAAATCTATAAATATAATAAGTTATTAGGCTTCATTTTCGCTTCAAGTTTTGCCGAAAGTTACGTATATTGGGCCTTTGATAATTAGGCCCCACTCGTGCCAACATTGAGGCCAACAAGAGAGATTAATCTTTTTAACTTGTTTTATAATTTTGTAAAATAAATCAACATTTTTTTTTATATTTTAGAAGCTTAAGCCTGATTGGGGGGGGGGGGGGGTCAGTATCTTGATTGTCAAATTGTTAATCCTTGTCAATTGCCAGTAGAATGACATTTCAATGAAATTAGAATGTGAGTAGGGAAACATTGTATTAGCACTTCAAATTAAGACCAAGTATACTCTTTATAAAGATTTTTAAAATAGAGAATACCGAGGCATCAACAAAACCATAATCCGAACTCAAAATCGATTAAACTAGGGGAAAAATAGGAAAAGGAAAGATGGACATGGAGAACCTTGTAAACGTACAAGAGAATAGGCAGGTGTATTTCAAACAATGAGCATTTCCAATTTTCCATTAAAAAAAAGGTATACATAAAAAATATATCATGAAGTGACTAATCCTGTCACTTTTATGAAACACATTTTGACAGCTAGTGTTCAACTTTTCACAGATTATGAAGCATTTTTGGCGGCCATGGTTGCAATGGAAGTCGCTGATTTACCAAGAGGGATATATCACTCGTCGCTATGGAGACAAAGTGCAACAACCAATCAGAGCAAAGCTATTGGATCTATCCCATCATTCATTACGGGTCATTATAACAAGACCAAACACCCAGGATTAAGACCTGGATTGGCAGGTAAAATTGGATTTCATCACATATGTCTGAAATATATGTTTTCATGCTCCTACAAAACAACGAGCAGGGCATACAGTGTTTCTGTTAGCTTTCATGTCCGCTCCTTTAACAGACTGCGATAAAGATATTGAACTCTAACACAGTATGTTGTTTTTAGCCCAACATCATCAGATGGTGGGCTATTCGAATCGCCTTGTGCTCGTGGTCCGTCCGTCCTTAAACAATTCTTGTTACCACTATTTCTTGAGAAGTACTGGATGGATCTTCTCAAATTTCATATGTTGGTTCCCTTGGTGCCTAGTTAATGTTGTGCATAGTCTATTTTCGGACTGATCCGATCAACAATATGGCTGACAGGCGGCCATATTGGAATTGATAGAAATAGTTTGTTACAGCTATTTCTTGAGAAGTACTGGATGAATCACTCTCAAATTTCATATGTAGTTTCCCCTTGATGCCTAGTTTTGCATAGTTCATTTTGGAATAAATCTGATTAAGATTGCGAAAGGCAGCCAGCTTGTATTTATGGGTAATAGTTATCGCTATTTCTTGAGAAGTACTGGACGGATCATTCTCAAATTTCATATGTTGGTTCCCTTTGGTGCTTTGTATTGCATAGTTTATTTTCTAACAAATCCTATTAGTTCATAGCACTTAGATAAAATACATAAATGAAAAATAAAATAAGAAAGGAAAAGATCTATCTTAATTTCTAAGAATGAATGAAAAATCATCAATGGTGGGTGCCTGCAATGCAAGTTACAAATATTTTTCACAAATGCAAATTCACATCATTCAGAACAGAGGTTGGTGCATAATGTCTCATCTGCACTTGAAAAGATTGAAGAAAAAATCAAGCAGCGATGTTAAGTTGAAATTATTAGTATTCTTCAAATGAAATACTCTCAAACTCAGAATGGAGTTCCAGAAGAAGTAAGATTGCGGTGTACTAATAATTATCAGAAGTAAGATTGGAGTGTAATAAGAATCTTCAGAAGTAAGATTGCAGTATACTAATAATTATCAGAAGTAAGATTGGAGTGTAATAAGAATCATCAGAAGTAAGATTGGAGTGTACTAATAATTATCAGAAGTAAGATTGGAGTGTAATAAGAATCTTCAGAAGTAAGATTGCAGTATACTAATAATTATCAGAAGTAAGATTGGAGTGTACTAATAATTATCAGAAGTAAGATTGGAGTGTATGAATAATTATCAGAAGTAAGATTGGAGTGTAATAAGAATCATCAGAAGTAAGATTTGAGTGTAATAAGAATCTTCAGAAGTAAGATTGCAGTATACTAATAATTATCAGAAGTAAGATTGGAGTGTAATAAGAATCATCAGAAGTAAGATTGGAGTGTACTAATAATTATCAGAAGTAAGATTGGAGTGTACTAATAATTATCAGAAGTAAGATTGGAGTGTACTAATAATTATCAGAAGTAAGATTGGAGTGTAATAAGAATTATCAGAAGTAAGATTGGAGTGTACTAATAATTATCAGAAGTAAGATTGCAGTGTAATAAGAATTATCAGAAGTAAGATTGGAGTGTACTAATAATTATCAGAAGTAAGATTGGAGTGTACTAATAATCATCAGAAGTAAGATTGGAGTGTACTTATAATTATCAGAAGTAAGATTGCGGTGTACTAATAATTATCAGAAGTAAGATTGCGGTGTACTAATAATTATCAGAAGTAAGATTGGAGTGTACTAATAATTATCAGAAGTAAGATTGGAGTGTACTAATAATTATCAGAAGTAAGATTGGAGTTTACTAATAATTATCAGAAGTAAGATTGGAGTGTACTAATAATTATCAGAAGTAAGATTGGGGTGTACTAATAATTATCAGAAGTAAGATTGGAGTGTACTAATAATTATCGGAAGTAAGATTGGAGTGTACTAATAATTATGTCCCCCAAACAAAGTGGGGGGACATATTGTTTTTGCTCGGTTTCTTATTATTATTATTCTTGTTTCTTCCACTTTCTTCCGCCGCGGAGGTTTCCGACCGTTTTCTCAAAAACTACTGGACGGATCTTCACGAAACTTCACACACATACTCATTAGGGGCGGGGTGTGTGAAAACGGGTTGTTTTTTCGCGACCGGAAGTCCAAGATGGCCGCCAGAGCTAATTTCCGGTTTTCAAAATTCAGTCTCCGATTTCAGTAAAAATTGGTACATGGGTGTTTTAAGGGATGCTGAATAACATGGTAACATTTTCGTAAAGTTTGGTTGCCACCGAAACGAAAATGGAGGCCTCTTATTGGTCGAAATTTATTATTGTCCGATTTCAATGAAATTTAATATGTATGTGTAGTATTACACCAACAACATTGTCGTCACATCCGTTTCATGATTCGTCAACATGGCCGCTATTTCCTGGCTTCTGATTGGTCGAAATTTATATATTGTCCGATTTCAATGAAATTTAATATATATATGTAGTATTACACCAACAACATTGTCGTAAAATTCAGTCTCCGATTTCAGTAAAAATTGGTACATGGGTGTTTTAAGGGATGCTGAATAACATGGTAACATTTTCGTAAAGTTTGGTTGCCACCGAAACGAAAATGGAGGCCTCTTATTGGTCGAAATTTATTATTGTCCGATTTCAATGAAATTTAATATGTATGTGTAGTATTACACCAACAACATTGTCGTCACATCCGTTTCATGATTCGTCAACATGGCCGCTATTTCCTGGCTTCTGATTGGTCGAAATTTATATATTGTCCGATTTCAATGAAATTTAATATATATGTGTAGTATTACACCAACAACATTGTCGTAAAATTCAGTCTCCGATTTCAGTAAAAATTGGTACATGGGTGTTTTAAGGGATGCTGAATAACATGGTAACATTTTCGTAAAGTTTGGTTGCCACCGAAACGAAAATGGAGGCCTCTGATTGGTCGAAATTTATATATTGTCCGATTTCAATGAAATTTAATATATATGTGTAGTATTACACCAACAACATTGTCGTCACATCCGTTTCATGATTCGTCAACATGGCCGCTATTTCCTGGCTTCTGATTGGTCGAAATTTATATATTGTCCGATTTCAATGAAATTTATTGCTATGTCAACATATATAATGAATTCTACAATTGATATATGGGGTGTCAGCTATATTTCCATTGTGAGGTAATTGGGCTCATCAGTTCCGACCAAAGGGGTAGTTTGGGGGACATCTGTAATGGTACCCCATTACAATTAGCACTTGTTATCAGAAGTAAGATTGGAGTGTACTAATAATTATCAGAAGTAAGATTGCAGTGTACTAATAATTATCAGAAGTAAGATTGGAGTGTACTAATAATTATCAGAAGTAAGATTGGAGTGTACTAATAATTATCAGAAGTAAGATTGGAGTGTACTAATAATTATCAGAAGTAAGATTGGAGTGTAATAAGAATTATCAGAAGTAAGATTGGAGTGTAATAAGAATCTTCGGAAGTAAGATTGCAGTGTACTAATAATTATCAGAAGTAAGATTGGAGTGTACTAATAATTATCAGAAGTAAGATTGGAGTGTACTAATTATTATCAGAAGTAAGATTGGAGTGTAATAAGAATCATCAGAAGTAAGATTGGAGTGTACTAATAATTATCAGAAGTAAGATTGGAGTGTACTAATAATTATCAGAAGTAAGATTGCAGTGTACTAATAATTATCAGAAGTAAGATTGCAGTGTACTAATAATTATCAGAAGTAAGATTGCAGTGTACTAATAATCATCAGAAGTAAGATTGGAGTGTACTAATAATTATCAGAAGTAAGATTGCAGTGTACTAATAATTATCAGAAGTAAGATTGCAGTGTACTAATAATTATCAGAAGTAAGATTGGAGTGTACTAATAATTATCAGAAGTAAGATTGGAGTTTACTAATAATTATCAGAAGTAAGATTGGAGTGTACTAATAATTATCAGAAGTAAGATTGCAGAGTACTAATAATTATCGGAAGTAAGATTGTGGTGTACTAATTTATTTTCAATTTTGATGTTTCAGTCAGCACTCTCTTCTGTTATGACCCCCCAATGGCGGTCGGCAGGGATGGCCGTCCAAGGAAACACTACGCCATAACCCACGGCAAAAACTTCCAGCAAATGTTCAAGACGTTGTTACAAGAGGTAGGACGGATTGTGTTACAAATATTCTACTTCCTTAAATAAGGTGACTGTATGGGTTCTAATTCCATAAATAAGGTGCCTGTATGGATTCTACTTCCTTGAATAAGGTGACTTTATGGGTTCTACTTCCTTAAATAAGGTGACTGTATGGGTTCTACATCCTTAAATAAGGTGACTGTATGGGTTCTAATTCCTTAAATAAGGTGACTGTATGGGTTCTAATTCCATAAATAAGGTGCCTGTCTGGGTTCTACTTCCTTAAATAAGGTGACTGTATGGGTTCTACTTCCTTAAATAAGGTGACTGTATGGGTTCTACTTCCTTAAATAAGGTGACTGTATGGGTTCTAATGCCATAAATAAGGTGACTGTATGGGTTCTAATGCCATAAATAAGGTGCCTGTATGGATTCTACTTCCTTGAATAAGGTGACTTTATGGGTTCTTATTCCTTAAATAAGGTGACTGTATGGGTTCTAATTCCATAAATAAGGTGACTGTATGGGTTCTAATTCCATAAATAAGGTGACTGTATGGGTTATACTTCCATAAATAAGGTGACTGTATGGGTTCTAATTCCATAAATAAGGTGACTGTTTGGGTTCTAATTCCATAAATAAGGTGACTGTATGGGTTATACTTCCATAAATAAGGTGACTGTATGGGTTCTAATGCCTTAAATAAGGTGACTGTATGGGTTCTAATTCCATAAATAAGTTGACTATATGGGTTATACTTCCATAAATAAGGTGACTGTATGGGTTCTAATGCCTTAAATAAGGTGACTGTATGGGTTCTAATGCCATAAATAAGGTGACTGTATGGGTTATACTTCCATAAATAAGGTGACTGTATGGGTTCTAATGCCATAAATAAGGTGACTGTATGGGTTCTAATGCCATAAATAAGGTGACTGGGTTCTACTTCCTTAAATAAGGTGACTGTATGGGTTCTAATTCCTTAAATAAGGTGACTGTATGGGTTCTAATTCCATAAATAAGGTGACTGTATGGGTTCTACTTCCTTAAATAAGGTGCCTGTCTGGGTTCTAATTCCTTAAATAAGGTGACTATATGGGTTCTAATGCCATAAATAAGGTGACTGTATGGGTTCTAATGCCATAAATAAGGTGACTGGGTTCTACTTCCTTAAATAAGGTGACTTTATGGGTTCTAATTCCTTAATTAAGGTGACTGTATGGGTTCTACTTCCTTAAATAAGGTGACTGTATGGGTTCTTATGCCATAAATAAGGTGACTGTATGGGTTCTACTTCCATAAATAAGGTGACGGTATGGGTTCTAATTCCTTAAATAAGGTGACTATATGGGTTCTAATGCCATAAATAAGGTGACTGTATGGGTTCTAATGCCATAAATAAGTTGAGTGTATGGGTTCTAATGAAAACAGTTGAGATACCCCACCCATTAACCAAATTTAAGGATCTGCTCTTGTGAGTTTTCAATCGCGTTCAAATCTTGTTTTGATCTCACGTGAGATATTTTTGTAATATCTAACAATTTATTATTTATTTCGGTAGCAAATATGCATCTGAAAAATGTAGCAAAAATTTAGATGTCTGTTATTTGTAGAACTTTTTTTAGATTAATTAAAAAAATAACCGTTATGGCGGCCATTTTGAAAATAAGTATTTCTGTGTATTTCTTCCACTTCACGTACGGCCAAAATTTCATGATTTTTGTGCTTGATTGAACATTTAAAATTGTCAGTGTGTCGCCATTTTTCATTACAGCAAGTTCATTTTTGCTGTATAACTTCTTAATGTTCATTACAAAGCAACTAGTATGCAGCAAAGATATTTATTTTACATTTTGGGTATATTTTTAAGATATTTGGTGTAATTGAAGTGATTTTGAATTTTAACTCAAGAATAGTAAAAAATAACACATTTGATGATGGGACAAAAAATCAAAACTGCTACCCCCAACTTTTTATGACTGCTTTAGAATAAGAAACCCATTTCCTTTTGATCTGCCAAATATCTAAAAAAAAGTTAGTCGCCAGTTTTTTTTATAAAGCATTAAATCTGCAAAAAAATGAGGAAAATGGAGTATTTTCTCATTTAGAATAAGGGATAGGGGTAACAAAAATTTATTTTTTGACCTAAAAGAACAATTTTAAAGACTTTTATCTTCCGTAATTAATAAGAAAATACTATTTTTGTCAATTCTGCAAACATTCGTATAATGATCTGATCACAAATCTGGAAGATATTGAATGAAATTGTAATACAATTGGCCAAAACAGAATTTTTCACATAAATCATGTGTTTTGCTCATTTTGGTATTTTGACTGAGCATCGTACAAAAAACGAGTTCACTACCTTATATTTCTTTTTGCATTTTCTGCTATCCAATGAACTCCCTTTTCCAAAAATACATATAGGAAAAAAAGTTAGTTGTCAGAAAATTTTGACTTCACAAGAGAAGATCCTTAAATTTATAGGGATATGCTTCAAGGATTGGTCTTTGGGTCTGTCACTGTCCATGGGATCCTTTTGGTAAGTATTTTACCATGATTACCTAGTTACCAATGTATCCAGGTGATCGATACAGGCCCAGAGGGGCCTCTTGTTCTTTGATATTACGATATCATGCTTTAATATGTATATCGTTTTCATTTACTATCAACAATTGAATTGTGCACAAGATCATGTGCCAGGATTGTAATAAACCACAGAATTTAACTAAACAACTACACAACATGTAATTTCTGGTATGGTAATTGATGTGAAATTAGCAAATGTTAATTTTGATTGAACAAAAGTTTCATGGTATAAAAGGTAATGACAATTTAAGTCATGATCCTCATAGTTTTCCAATCAGTGTCCTATTGTTTCATCACATTATGTACTTTAAATCCTTTTCACAGATTCACATATTGTTTATTCTAGGTCAGAATGAGTGAAGCATTCAAATGTTCTTCCTCTGGTAAACTTTAGTCTGTTGATATACAAAGCACATTTCTTAATTACTTCAAAGAATTTCGGGAGATTTAAACCCAAATATTCTTCAGTGTTTCGCTTGACTTTTTAACACTGTCTCATACAATTAGGGAGAAAGTTGGTCTGGGCATAGAACCCATGTTTTGATATCAGAAGGGTTTTATGAAGATTGACCCTGATCAATTTTTAATTTTTCACACATGAACTTGACCATCCTTACTCCATCCTAGAATAGATGAAGGAAAGGTTTACATATGATCATAGTTCAAGAGAAACACAACAAAATTGCAGCTTTGAATTTAAAATTGCCTAAAAAATTATAGGTATATGATACCAAGAAATGACAAGCGAAAATTTGATAAAAATCTTAAAAATAATGCAATTGAGTATATAATTATGCAGTATTAAACCCCACTTACTCTAACCTGGTACTCAAATACCCCTCATTCGTTAAACAGTTTAGTTTGTTTGGTCCCAAACAAGTTCTTACATATTTAACCAACCTCGGATTAATCGAATACCACGTCTTCCCCACGCTATTGACGGGGTCCCACGAGTTGGAGTGAGCGGGGTTTTACTGTACCTTGCCTTATTTGGCTAAGTGCCATCCTCGTACATTTGCCTTTTATCTGTCGTCTGGCTGTAAACAACTTGCATTATTCAACTTCTAATTCCCAGAACCGATTTGAATGAAAATCTTTGTCGGAAACATTTTATGGCAAAAGATGCTTTAATAGTGTGAAACGTAATCCTAACCATCTTAAGACCTGAGGGGTGGAACCAAAAGACATCAAATTGTCTAAGGTTACAACAATTTCTTTCTCATACCCAGATATACTGGTCAATCAATAATAGAATCAGTAACTATTTCTTATGTATGATGTAGATGGAGAAATCTCGAGACTAAGATTCATGAATTCTAACCCTGTCTACATTATACAGGAGTGATGGATTATTTTTCTCCCACATCCTGCCATAAAATAAGCTGCAATGTGAACTTGGTAAATTGTGTCATCATCAATGACAGATGCAACGTGTGACGTCAAAAGGGGACAAATTGACATAAGTGGTTTCAGTAACATGTCACAACAACAAAAACTCTGGTGACCATTCAGGCCTGATGGACCTCTTGTTTGAGACACACTTACACTTGTGGCAAGATGTTCCTTTCTGAACATAAAATCTTGATGTAAAATAATAATTGGCCAGATATATATAGAAAAACTAGGATGCAGCTATTTCGGCCATTTTGATAATAACGTATACAGATGGGAGATTTGCAATAAAATAGACCCTGTCATGTAAGTTTGTCATAAGAAAGAGTCGTTAGATACATAAAGAGCTGTGACAAATGACAGATGGGTAAGATTTAGTGTGTGCTTTCCTGTTGTTGCTCCTCAAGTCTTGCTGTACAAATGATATTTGATACAGTTTTGTCTATAAACTGTCACCTACCAATTGTTTATGTTATTCGGTCACATACGAAAAAATTAGAATACAGTAATCATGTCATAGAATTTGTTCAGTAAACACCATCTGTTGGCCTATGAATTTGGTCACCTACATAAATACAGTAATTATCATGGGACGTTATGTTGTCATTAACTTATATAAAATGTTAAAAAACTTAATTAAGTCAACATATGAAAAAATTTGGTCAGTTAACAAGCTGTTAGATATTGTATCCCTGGCTCTGTTAGGCCTTTTGCTTTTGGTTGCTTTGTTTGTTTTCGAGGAAGCTTGAGGTGCGCACGCATCCTATACTACGTCCGGTTATGGACACATGTTAGTTTCGTATTCGCGCGGGGCGTTTTCACTTTCGTTTTGGGAGTTAAAGAACTGGTAGTTGTAGAACTAATTTGCATAATAATTGGATGTGGTAAGTAGTTTTCTCATAAAAATGGGTTTACAATAAAAAACCTCAGTGTAGTTTGTCCCTGTCCTTGGGATCTTTTTGGATGATATTTTACCACAATTACCTACATTGTAGATACCAATGTATCTATGTGAGCTATGTAGGCCCTCTTGGCCTGTTGTCTATAATTGTTTGCCATTATTCAAGCAACTTCTTTTATTTATGGATTTTTGTTTCATCACAAAATGAAATTGAAATAATTGTAAAATTGTGTTCTTTCTATTGTGTTCAGTGTGTTGATACATTTTGCAGGTAAAAAGCATTTAAGTTCTTAATTGTAGTTTCACCAAACCTAGATGTGCGAGGTGTTAGACCATAGAATCTTCTTGTTAATCAAAAACGTCACAATTGTTTATCTCAACTTTTTCACCAGGTCCCGATCCAGCCGTCAGAGTGGCACCGAAGTATGATAATCCCTCAAGCTTGGACGTCTTTTGTGGACAAACTGTTTACGGCAATGGTGGAGGTGGGTATGATATCTAAGCACTATATCGCAGCTCATGGAGGCCTTAACAAATGGTCCTTTGGTGAAATTGTATTGAAGGCCTGTTTAAATTTCTGTTCATGACACTTTTTAGTTCCATATTTAGATATTTTGCTTGCCATTGCTATCATTCCAATTTCAGTTTGTTTTTGGAGGGTTTCGTTTGGTTGTTTTTACGTCCTATTAAGGATGGCCTACAATTCCTGTGTTGAGTGAATGTGTGTTTGGGAGGCTGTGATATGTTCGTGTAAGCCTTCATGCTATAGTCCGGATCTCTTGCTAATTTAAAGTACTACCACACTGAAGTATACTGCTGGCGGATACACTAATTAAAATCTACAAGAAGTTCCTTACCTCACTGATCTACCATCACAATCTTCAGCCTCTGACCGAAGACTATTCCAGGGGGAAAAAAGCACACTTTATATCTAAGATTTCACAGATTTGTACATCACAGTTTCAATAAGTATGTCCCTTTTGTCTGTTTGTAAGCCCACAGTGTACTTATTAGGTGGTACTCATTAATGAAAGTTTGACAGATCAATTTGACAGGGTCACATAGGCAGGCCTTCAGATGTCTATGATATAATGCTCAGGTGCTATATTGGTTTTCAGGGCCGTAGGGCTGAAATCGATCTCCAACTGAAAAGGGACCATGTGTCTGAAGACGAAGCCAGACTGAAGAAGCAAGTGGCATGGTTATGGTAAGGCCTTGATAAGTGTGTCATGATTGTTGTCTCAAGTCGGGGGGGGTTAAGGCCTTGATAAGTGTGTTATGATTGTTGTCTCAAGTCGGGGGGGGGTTAAGGCCTTGATAAGTGTGTTATGATTGTTGTCTCAAGTCGGGGGGAGGGGAGTTAAGGCCTTGATAAATGTGTCATAATCGTTGTCCCGAGTCGGGGGGGGGAGTTAAGGCCTTGATAAGTGTGCCATGATTGTTGTCCTGAGTCGGGGGGGGGGGGGGGGGGGGGGAGTTAAGGCCTTGATAAGTGTGCCATGATTGTTGTCCCGAGTCGGGGGGTGGAGTTAAGGCCTTGATAAGTGTGCCATGATTGTTGTCCGGAGTCGGGGGGGGGGGGGGGGGGGGGGGGGAGTTAAGGCCTTGATAAGTGTGCCATGATCGTTGTCCTGAGTCGGGGGGGGGGGGGGGGGGGGGGAGTTAAGGCCTTGATAAGTGTGTCATGATTGTTGTCCTGATTCGGGGGGGGGGGGGGGGGGAGTTTAGGCCTTGATAAGTGTGCCATGATTGTTGTCCCGAGTCGGGGGGGAGTTAAGGCCTTGATAAGTGTGCCATGATCGTTGTCCTGAGTCGGGGGGGGGGAGTTTAGGCCTTGATAAGTGTGCCATGATTGTTGTCCCGAGTCGGGGGGGGGGGGGGGGGAGTTAAGGCCTTGATAAGTGTGCCATGATCGTTGTCCTGAGTCGGGGGGGGGGGGGGGGGAGTTTAGGCCTTGATAAGTGTGCCATGATTGTTGTCCCGAGTCGGGGGGAGTTAAGGCCTTGATAAGTGTGCCATGATTGTTTTCCCGAGTCGGGGGGGGGGGGGGGGAGTTAAGGCCTTGATAAGTGTGCCATGATCGTTGTCCTGAGTCGGGGGGGGGGGGAGTTTAGGCCTTGATAAGTGTGCCATGATTGTTGTCCCGAGTCGGGGGGGGGGGGGGGAGTTAAGGCCTTGATAAGTGTGCCATGATTGTTGTCTCAAGTCGGGGGGGGGGGGGGGGAGTTTATGCCTTGATAAGTGTGCCATGATCGTTGTCCCGAGTCGGGGGGGGGGGGAGATTTAAGGCCTTCGGGGGAAGGTGTAGTAATCTTGACATCATTTTGAAGCCAGTTTACAATAATAGAGACAGATTATTCCCTAGCACTGTTGGCAGGGGCAACAGACTGGTTTGTGGTAGGGTTTGTCCCATTGTAATGAAATTGTCAGTCATCGCTTTTCCAATAAAAGACCTTCTCCAGGACTGCTTAAAAGGAATTTCATGTCTTACACAGATAAAAGAAACAGTTGAGGAGCTATATGCAGGCCAAGTGTGCCACTTTGTTACAATGGTATCACTGTTTTCATGCCATATGTGCACTTGTGATATTTAATGATGTTGTATCGCTTGCATAGCATGGAATCAGTTTTAGCTTACTTCACTTGTCAACAGTTTCTACACGGATAAGATAGACAGATTGATACCAGAATACAACGTTCTTCAATTCTTGAGGTTTTCATCTGCACTCTTAGTTGTTAAATAGCTTTCTGAGAAAGACAATAAAATAACACCTGTACTGTTGACAAATGATGAGGCTTGCTGAGAGGTTAACATGTATACAGAAATACGACTCATTTTATAAAGTCACAAATAAAAACTGTTTATCTTGTGAAGAAACACAACATATTCACCTTTTGGCTATACTGTCTGAAATAGTAACTTTGGCTATATTTGATATGATAAAGTGGCATGTTGTATTTGATTATCCACGACAGTTTGAAAGGCTAGAGGACCCCAGGGCTTGGAGATGAAATATGCTGCATACAAAGTATTTATCACCGTCAAAGAAACGGATTCTATTTCATAATCTAGCTACTGATGCATGTGATTACTTTCTTTGATTACATTTTCACAGAGAAACCCCATCTACGACAGAGAAACCTAGAAAAAGATTATCAATATAGAAGGGTTTTTTCTGGCTTCTGTGAAAAAGATTTAAGAGGTGTGGTTTGTGTTTTTCAGGGTCCGTGACGCCTTGGTGGATGTGATCAAGATCAGCTCTAGGTTTGTCCTTTATACACTCATCAGTGATGTTCATGTTCAACATTGTGGTACAGTCAAACTTCGATTAATTAAACTTCGATGATTAAAATTTCTCGATGTGTCGAACTTTTGGCAAAGTCCTATTTTTTTTCATTATATAACACTACTTATTTACTACTCATGAATCGAACTTCTATGAATCAAGTTTTTCGCTGTAACGAAGTTTTAATCTGACCTGTTCGTTATGAAAACATTGAAAGTTACAACTAATAAATTGAAGTGAAAATTTTATATGTACAAGCGAATAAATTGGCCCGCGGTCATTTTCACACATTCACGGACACGTTTGTCGATATCCTGTAAACAGTAGTGGCGACCATGTTTACACAACTAAGAATGAATTATTCACAGGTAATAGACTGACACTAATAACTGGTGACCTCACCATTGTTTTCTTAATACAACAGTCCGGATGTACGGATTACCTCGTTCGTTATATCTGAACATTCCGCAAGATACATAGACCGGAAGTAATTTTCTATCTCCGTAAACAAGCCTTGTCATGATCAATGTCAAAGAAATGTGACTTATACTAATATTTCAGGGTATTGTTAATCGTGTTTCAAATTTACTTGTGTGCATTTTAATAAAATGTTTATTGCATATAATTACTTTTTTTTATTTTCATTAAAATCCTAAAAACAAGCGACGAATGTGAATCATTCTCGGCAACATCACGCACAAGATTTACCATATCAACAGATGGTGACATGCTTTGAACATTTAGTTGACAAACAAACAAAAATCTGACAAGATTATCACGTTACAAAAATTACAGTGTGTATTTTAATATACTATTCTTTATAAATGTGAATATACAATTTCCTAGCCTGTGTTACATTACACTAGCACCACATAGGTTCTTCTTATGTGCAGTACATATATACATGTCGATGTTCAATATTCATGAGTCAAAGTCCCGATGTTTGGAAGTTTTCACAACGTCACGCAAAGTTCAAAACATGGAAGTTTGACTGTATTAAGCTGAAATCCTTGGTTGTAATGTTGCTGTTTCTCTGACTGTAAGGGTGATACTTTCAGTAAACAACCAGTAACATAACTTATAAGGAAATCAATATTACTGAATAAGATATCACTTTTTAATTTTTCTAAAAAAACCTTCATTTCAAGTTTTTGTCATCACTATTTTTTCAAAATAGACATTCAGGTATAGAAGCGGACAAAAGTCCATTTCTGAACCGTGAAGCACTTCTTTTACTGAATTTTCCCCCAAACTATGAAGCACATTAAATATAGTAAATTCTTTAACATCCTTCTCCTTCTTGAGGAATGAAGTATCCTTGGAGGAAGAGGGAATCAATTTTGTATAATCTTTGTCTAACCTCCCCCCTCCCCAAAGCCTGAGGGATGGCCACAATAACAAAAACATAGTAAACTCTTTAACATCCTTCTCCTTCTTGAGGTATAAGAGGATATTGTCCAAATTTGGTCTGAAGTATCCTTGGGTGAAGTGGATTTAATTTTGTATACATGGTTGGCCTGAAGGGCTGGGCCCAATAGGGAAAGTATAGTAAATTGTTTAAGATACATATTCTTCTTTAGGAATGACAGACTATATGTCAGCATCCTTTGATGAATGGGAATCAATTTCGATAAGCTGTGGGTAGGAAACCCCTGTGGACTGTGGGGGCCCAATAAAAGAATGTAGTTCTTCTGTATGAATGACAGGATATGGTCCTCTGGGCCTCTTGTTTCCCCAAACTATAGAAATGTTCGATATCCAAAGGTTGCGCTCACTTACGCTCGCTTCACCACTGGAAAAGGTACAAAGATAGCAGTATGATTGGTCTCAGGAAAAACCTACATGTTAACTTCTCAATGGAGGTCATGACCAGAAGTTTAATTTCTCATGAAACACAGGTTTTATACTCATTCATCCCTGAACTTTCATAATGAACTTTCCCAACTTTTGAATTCGAAGAGTTCAAATATGTCCTCAGGAATGAAAGAATTAATGGACACAACATAATTGTTGGAGGTCTGGTGAAAAGCTGATATATATAAAACAAACAAGAATATTCTTCTGTTTTTTAGCTCACCTGGCCCGAAGGGCCAAGTGAGCTTATGTGATGGTGCAGCGTCCGTCGTCCGTCCGTCCGTCCGTCCGTCCGTCCTGCGTCCGTCAACTTTTTCCTTTAAACGACTTCTTCTAAAATACTGAAAGGCCCAGTGACATGAAATTTGGCTGGTAGATTTCTTGGAAGGAGCTGAACAAAGTTTGCGAAAAAAAATCACTTTGACCTAATTTCAAGGTCACAGGGGTCAAAAATGTCGAAACCTTCAAACAACTTCTTCTAAAATACCGTCAGGCATAGAGACTTCATATTTGACCAGTAGCTTCCTTAGATGAAGCCAAATAAAGTTTGCGAAAAAAAATGACCTTGACCAATATTCAAGGTCACCGTGAGGTTAAATCTATTTTAACCTTTAAACGACTTCTTCTGAAATACCAAAAGCCCTAGAAGCATGATATTTGGCTGAAATGTCCCTTGGATGAAGCCCGACAAAGTTTGCGAAAAGAAATGACCTTGACTTATATACAAGGTCACAGGGGTCAAATGTGTTAAAACCTTTAAACGACTTCTTCTAAAATACCAAAAGCCCTAGAAGCATGATATTTGGCTGAAAGGTTCCTTGGATGAAGCCCGACAAAGTTTGCGAAAAGAAATGACCTTGACCTATATACAAGGTCACAGGGGTCAAATCTGTTAAAACCTTTAAACGACTTCTTCTGAAATACCAAAAGCCCTAGAAGCATGATATTTGGCTGAAAGGTTCCTTGGATGAAGCCGGACAAAGTTTGCGAAAAGAAATGACCTTGACCTATATTCAAGGTCACAGGAGTCAAATCTGTTAAAACCTTTAAACGACTTCTTCTGAAATACCAAAAGCCCTAGAAGCATGATATTTGGCTGAAAGGTTCCTTGGATGAAGCCCGACAAAGTTTGCGAAAAGAAATGACCTTGACCTATATTCAAGGTCACAGGGGTCAAATGTGTTAAAACTTTTAAACGACTTCTTCTGAAATACCAAAAGCCCTAGAAGCATGATATTTGGCTGAAAGGTTCCTTGGATGAAGCCCGACAAAGCTTGCGAAAAGAAATGACCTTGACCTATATTCAAGGTCACAGGGGTCAAATCTTTTAAAACCTTTAAACGACTTCTTCTGAAATACCAAAAGCCCTAGAAGCATTAAATTTGGCTGAAAGGTTCCTTGGATGAAGCCAGACAAAGTTTGCAAAAAGAAATGACCTTGACCTATATTCAAGGTCACAGGAGTCAAATCTGTTAAAACCTTTAAACGACTTCTTCTGAAATACCAAAAGCCCTAGAAGCATGATATTTGGCTGAAAGGTTGCTTGGATGAAGCCCGACAAAGTTTGCGACAAGAAATGACCTTGACCTTAATTCAAGGTCACAGGGGTCAAATCTGTTAAAACCTTTAAACGACTTCTTCTGAAATACCAAAAGCCCTAGAAGCGTGATATTTGGCTGAAAGGTTCCTTGGATGAAGCCGGACAAAGTTTGCGAAAAGAAATGACCTTGACCTATATTCAAGGTCACAGGAGTCAAATCTGTTAAAACCTTTAAACGACTTCTTCTGAAATACCAAAAGCCCTAGAAGCATGATATTTGGCTGAAAGGTTCCTTGGATAAAGCCGGACAAAGTCTGCGAAAAGAAATGACCTTGACCTATATTCAAGGTCACAGGGGTCAAATCTGTTAAAACCTTTAAACGACTTTTTCTGAAATACCAAAAGCCCTAGAAGCATGATATTTGGCTGAAAGGTTCCTTTGATGAAGCCGGACAAAGTTTGCGAAAAGAAATGACCTTGACCTATATTCAAGGTCACAGGAGTCAAATCTGTTAAAACCTTTAAACGACTTCTTCTGAAATACCAAAAGCCCTAGAAGCATGATATTTGGCTTAAAGGTTCCTTGGATGAAGCCCGACAAAGTTTGCGAAAAGAAATGACCTTGACCTTTATTCAAGGTCACAGGAATCAAATCTGTTAAAACCTTTAAACGACTTCTTCTGAAATACCAAAAGCCCTAGAAGCATGATATTTGGCTGAAAGGTTCCTTGGATGAAGCCCGACAAAGTTTGCGAAAAGAAATGACCTTGACCTATATTCAAGGTCACAGGGGTCAAATGTGTTAAAACTTTTAAACGACTTCTTCTGAAATACCAAAAGCCCTAGAAGCATGATATTTGGCTGAAAGGTTCCTTGGATGAAGCCCGACAAAGCTTGCGAAAAGAAATGACCTTGACCTATATTCAAGGTCACAGGGGTCAAATCTTTTAAAACCTTTAAACGACTTCTTCTGAAATACCAAAAGCCCTAGAAGCATTAAATTTGGCTGAAAGGTTCCTTGGATGAAGCCAGACAAAGTTTGCAAAAAGAAATGACCTTGACCTATATTCAAGGTCACAGGAGTCAAATCTGTTAAAACCTTTAAACGACTTCTTCTGAAATACCAAAAGCCCTAGAAGCATGATATTTGGCTGAAAGGTTGCTTGGATGAAGCCCGACAAAGTTTGCGACAAGAAATGACCTTGACCTTAATTCAAGGTCACAGGGGTCAAATCTGTTAAAACCTTTAAACGACTTCTTCTGAAATACCAAAAGCCCTAGAAGCGTGATATTTGGCTGAAAGGTTCCTTGGATGAAGCCGGACAAAGTTTGCGAAAAGAAATGACCTTGACCTATATTCAAGGTCACAGGAGTCAAATCTGTTAAAACCTTTAAACGACTTCTTCTGAAATACCAAAAGCCCTAGAAGCATGATATTTGGCTGAAAGGTTCCTTGGATAAAGCCGGACAAAGTCTGCGAAAAGAAATGACCTTGACCTATATTCAAGGTCACAGGGGTCAAATCTGTTAAAACCTTTAAACGACTTTTTCTGAAATACCAAAAGCCCTAGAAGCATGATATTTGGCTGAAAGGTTCCTTTGATGAAGCCGGACAAAGTTTGCGAAAAGAAATGACCTTGACCTATATTCAAGGTCACAGGAGTCAAATCTGTTAAAACCTTTAAACGACTTCTTCTGAAATACCAAAAGCCCTAGAAGCATGATATTTGGCTTAAAGGTTCCTTGGATGAAGCCCGACAAAGTTTGCGAAAAGAAATGACCTTGACCTTTATTCAAGGTCACAGGGGTCAAATCTGTTAAAACCTTTAAACGACTTCTTCTGAAATACCAAAAGCCCTTGAAGCATGATATTTGGCTGAAAGGTTCCTTGGATGAAGCCCGACAAAGTTTGCGAAAAGAAATGACCTTGACCTATATTCAAGGTCACAGGAGTCAAATCTGTTAAAACCTTTAAACGACTTCTTCTGAAATACCAAAAGCCCTAGAAGCATGATATTTGGCTGAAAGGTTCCTTGGATGAAGCCCGACAAAGTTTGCGAAAAGAAATGACCTTGACCTATATTCAAGGTCACAGGGGTCAAATGTGTTAAAACTTTTAAACGACTTCTTCTGAAATACCAAAAGCCCTAGAAGCATGATATTTGGCTGAAAGGTTCCTTGGATGAAGCCCGACAAAGCTTGCGAAAAGAAATGACCTTGACCTATATTCAAGGTCACAGGGGTCAAATCTTTTAAAACCTTTAAACGACTTCTTCTGAAATACCAAAAGCCCTAGAAGCATTAAATTTGGCTGAAAGGTTCCTTGGATGAAGCCAGACAAAGTTTGCAAAAAGAAATGACCTTGACCTATATTCAAGGTCACAGGAGTCAAATCTGTTAAAACCTTTAAACGACTTCTTCTGAAATACCAAAAGCCCTAGAAGCATGATATTTGGCTGAAAGGTTCCTTGGATGAAGCCCGACAAAGTTTGCGACAAGAAATGACCTTGACCTTAATTCAAGGTCACAGGGGTCAAATCTGTTAAAACCTTTAAACGACTTCTTCTGAAATACCAAAAGCCCTAGAAGCATGATATTTGGCTGAAAGGTTCCTTGGATGAAGCCGGACAAAGTTTGCGAAAAGAAATGACCTTGACCTATATTCAAGGTCACAGGAGTCAAATCTGTTAAAACCTTTAAACGACTTCTTCTGAAATACCAAAAGCCCTAGAAGCATGATATTTGGCTGAAAGGTTCCTTGGATAAAGCCGGACAAAGTCTGCGAAAAGAAATGACCTTGACCTATATTCAAGGTCACAGGGGTCAAATCTGTTAAAACCTTTAAACGACTTTTTCTGAAATACCAAAAGCCCTAGAAGCATGATATTTGGCTGAAAGGTTCCTTTGATGAAGCCGGACAAAGTTTGCGAAAAGAAATGACCTTGACCTATATTCAAGGTCACAGGAGTCAAATCTGTTAAAACCTTTAAACGACTTCTTCTGAAATACCAAAAGCCCTAGAAGCATGATATTTGGCTTAAAGGTTCCTTGGATGAAGCCCGACAAAGTTTGCGAAAAGAAATGACCTTGACCTTTATTCAAGGTCACAGGGGTCAAATCTGTTAAAACCTTTAAACGACTTCTTCTGAAATACCAAAAGCCCTTGAAGCATGATATTTGGCTGAAAGGTTCCTTGGATGAAGCCGGACAAAGTTTGCGAAAAGAAATGACCTTGACCTATATTCAAGGTCACAGGAGTCAAATCTGTTAAAACCTTTAAACGACTTCTTCTGAAATACCAAAAGCCCTAGAAGCATGATATTTGGCTGAAAGGTTCCTTGGATGAAGCCCGACAAAGTTTGCGAAAAGAAATGACCTTGACCTATATTCAAGGTCACAGGGGTCAAATGTGTTAAAACTTTTAAACGACTTCTTCTGAAATACCAAAAGCCCTAGAAGCATGATATTTGGCTGAAAGGTTCCTTGGATGAAGCCCGACAAAGCTTGCGAAAAGAAATGACCTTGACCTATATTCAAGGTCACAGGGGTCAAATCTTTTAAAACCTTTAAACGACTTCTTCTGAAATACCAAAAGCCCTAGAAGCATTAAATTTGGCTGAAAGGTTCCTTGGATGAAGCCAGACAAAGTTTGCAAAAAGAAATGACCTTGACCTATATTCAAGGTCACAGGAGTCAAATCTGTTAAAACCTTTAAACGACTTCTTCTGAAATACCAAAAGCCCTAGAAGCATGATATTTGGCTGAAAGGTTCCTTGGATGAAGCCCGACAAAGTTTGCGACAAGAAATGACCTTGACCTTAATTCAAGGTCACAGGGGTCAAATCTGTTAAAACCTTTAAACGACTTCTTCTGAAATACCAAAAGCCCTAGAAGCATGATATTTGGCTGAAAGGTTCCTTGGATGAAGCCGGACAAAGTTTGCGAAAAGAAATGACCTTGACCTATATTCAAGGTCACAGGAGTCAAATCTGTTAAAACCTTTAAACGACTTCTTCTGAAATACCAAAAGCCCTAGAAGCATGATATTTGGCTGAAAGGTTCCTTGGATAAAGCCGGACAAAGTCTGCGAAAAGAAATGACCTTGACCTATATTCAAGGTCACAGGGGTCAAATCTGTTAAAACCTTTAAACGACTTTTTCTGAAATACCAAAAGCCCTAGAAGCATGATATTTGGCTGAAAGGTTCCTTTGATGAAGCCGGACAAAGTTTGCGACAAGAAATGACCTTGACCTATATTCAAGGTCACAGGAGTCAAATCTGTTAAAACCTTTAAACGACTTCTTCTGAAATACCAAAAGCCCTAGAAGCATGATATTTGGCTGAAAGGTTCCTTGGATAAAGCCGGACAAAGTCTGCGACAAGAAATGACCTTGACCTATATTCAAGGTCACAGGGGTCAAATCTGTTAAAACCTTTAAACGACTTTTTCTGAAATACCAAAAGCCCTAGAAGCATGATATTTGGCTGAAAGGTTCCTTTGATGAAGCCGGACAAAGTTTGCGAAAAGAAATGACCTTGACCTATATTCAAGGTCACAGGAGTCAAATCTGTTAAAACCTTTAAACGACTTCTTCTGAAATACCAAAAGCCCTAGAAGCATGATATTTGGCTTAAAGGTTCCTTGGATGAAGCCCGACAAAGTTTGCGAAAAGAAATGACCTTGACCTTTATTCAAGGTCACAGGGGTCAAATCTGTTAAAACCTTTAAACGACTTCTTCTGAAATACCAAAAGCCCTTGAAGCATGATATTTGGCTGAAAGGTTCCTTGGATGAAGCCCGACAAAGTTTGCGAAAAGAAATGACCTTGACCTATATTCAAGGTCACAGGAGTCAAATCTGTTAAAACCTTTAAACGACTTCTTCTGAAATACCAAAAGCCCTAGAAGCATGATATTTGGCTGAAAGGTTCCTTGGATGAAGCCCGACAAAGTTTGCGAAAAGAAATGACCTTGACCTATATTCAAGGTCACAGGGGTCAAATGTGTTAAAACTTTTAAACGACTTCTTCTGAAATACCAAAAGCCCTAGAAGCATGATATTTGGCTGAAAGGTTCCTTGGATGAAGCCCGACAAAGCTTGCGAAAAGAAATGACCTTGACCTATATTCAAGGTCACAGGGGTCAAATCTTTTAAAACCTTTAAACGACTTCTTCTGAAATACCAAAAGCCCTAGAAGCATTAAATTTGGCTGAAAGGTTCCTTGGATGAAGCCAGACAAAGTTTGCAAAAAGAAATGACCTTGACCTATATTCAAGGTCACAGGAGTCAAATCTGTTAAAACCTTTAAACGACTTCTTCTGAAATACCAAAAGCCCTAGAAGCATGATATTTGGCTGAAAGGTTCCTTGGATGAAGCCCGACAAAGTTTGCGACAAGAAATGACCTTGACCTTAATTCAAGGTCACAGGGGTCAAATCTGTTAAAACCTTTAAACGACTTCTTCTGAAATACCAAAAGCCCTAGAAGCATGATATTTGGCTGAAAGGTTCCTTGGATGAAGCCGGACAAAGTTTGCGAAAAGAAATGACCTTGACCTATATTCAAGGTCACAGGAGTCAAATCTGTTAAAACCTTTAAACGACTTCTTCTGAAATACCAAAAGCCCTAGAAGCATGATATTTGGCTGAAAGGTTCCTTGGATAAAGCCGGACAAAGTCTGCGAAAAGAAATGACCTTGACCTATATTCAAGGTCACAGGGGTCAAATCTGTTAAAACCTTTAAACGACTTTTTCTGAAATACCAAAAGCCCTAGAAGCATGATATTTGGCTGAAAGGTTCCTTTGATGAAGCCGGACAAAGTTTGCGAAAAGAAATGACCTTGACCTATATTCAAGGTCACAGGAGTCAAATCTGTTAAAACCTTTAAACGACTTCTTCTGAAATACCAAAAGCCCTAGAAGCATGATATTTGGCTTAAAGGTTCCTTGGATGAAGCCCGACAAAGTTTGCGAAAAGAAATGACCTTGACCTTTATTCAAGGTCACAGGGGTCAAATCTGTTAAAACCTTTAAACGACTTCTTCTGAAATACCAAAAGCCCTTGAAGCATGATATTTGGCTGAAAGGTTCCTTGGATGAAGCCGGACAAAGTTTGCGAAAAGAAATGACCTTAACCTATATTCAAGGTCACAGGAGTCAAATCTGTTAAAACCTTTAAACGACTTCTTCTGAAATACCAAAAGCCCTAGAAGCATGATATTTGGCTGAAAGGTTCCTTGGATGAAGCCCGACAAAGTTTGCGAAAAGAAATGACCTTGACCTATATTCAAGGTCACAGGGGTCAAATGTGTTAAAACTTTTAAACGACTTCTTCTGAAATACCAAAAGCCCTAGAAGCATGATATTTGGCTGAAAGGTTCCTTGGATGAAGCCCGACAAAGCTTGCGAAAAGAAATGACCTTGACCTATATTCAAGGTCACAGGGGTCAAATCTTTTAAAACCTTTAAACGACTTCTTCTGAAATACCAAAAGCCCTAGAAGCATTAAATTTGGCTGAAAGGTTCCTTGGATGAAGCCAGACAAAGTTTGCAAAAAGAAATGACCTTGACCTATATTCAAGGTCACAGGAGTCAAATCTGTTAAAACCTTTAAACGACTTCTTCTGAAATACCAAAAGCCCTAGAAGCATGATATTTGGCTGAAAGGTTCCTTGGATGAAGCCCGACAAAGTTTGCGACAAGAAATGACCTTGACCTTAATTCAAGGTCACAGGGGTCAAATCTGTTAAAACCTTTAAACGACTTCTTCTGAAATACCAAAAGCCCTAGAAGCATGATATTTGGCTGAAAGGTTCCTTGGATGAAGCCGGACAAAGTTTGCGAAAAGAAATGACCTTGACCTATATTCAAGGTCACAGGAGTCAAATCTGTTAAAACCTTTAAACGACTTCTTCTGAAATACCAAAAGCCCTAGAAGCATGATATTTGGCTGAAAGGTTCCTTGGATAAAGCCGGACAAAGTCTGCGAAAAGAAATGACCTTGACCTATATTCAAGGTCACAGGGGTCAAATCTGTTAAAACCTTTAAACGACTTTTTCTGAAATACCAAAAGCCCTAGAAGCATGATATTTGGCTGAAAGGTTCCTTTGATGAAGCCGGACAAAGTTTGCGACAAGAAATGACCTTGACCTATATTCAAGGTCACAGGAGTCAAATCTGTTAAAACCTTTAAACGACTTCTTCTGAAATACCAAAAGCCCTAGAAGCATGATATTTGGCTTAAAGGTTCCTTGGATGAAGCCCGACAAAGTTTGCGAAAAGAAATGACCTTGACCTTTATTCAAGGTCACAGGGGTCAAATCTGTTAAAACCTTTAAACGACTTCTTCTGAAATACCAAAAGCCCTTGAAGCATGATATTTGGCTAAAAGGTTCCTTGGATGAAGCCCGACAAAGTTTGCGAAAAGAAATGACCCTGACCTATATTCAAGGTCACAGGAGTCAAATCTGTTGAAACCTGCAAACGACTTCTTCTGAAATACCAAAAGCCCTAGAAGCATGATATTTAGCTGAAAGTTTCCTTGGATGAAGCCGGACAAAGTTGTGTAAAGAAATGACCTTGACCTATATTCAATGTCACAGGGGTCAAATCTTTTAAAACATTTAAACGACTTCTCCTGAAATACCAAAAGCCCTAGAAGCATGATATTTGGCTGAAAGGTTCCTTGGATGAAGCCTGACAAAGTTTGCAAAAAGAAATGACCTTGACCTATATTCAAGGTCACAGGGGTAAAATTTGTTAAAACATTCAAACAACTTCTTCTGAAGTACCAAAAGCCCTAGAAGCATGACATTTGGCTGAAATGTCCCTTGGATGAAGCCCGACAAAGTTTGCGAAAAGAAATGACCTTGACTTATATACAAGGTCACAGGGGTCAAATGTGTTAAAACCTTTAAACGACTTCTTCTAAAATACCAAAAGCCCTAGAAGCATGATATTTGGCTGAAAGGTTCCTTGGATGAAGCCCGACAAAGTTTGCGAAAAGAAATGACCTTGACCTATATACAAGGTCACAGGGGTCAAATCTGTTAAAACCTTTAAACGACTTCTTCTGAAATACCAAAAGCCCTAGAAGCATGATATTTGGCTGAAAGGTTCCTTGGATGAAGCCGGACAAAGTTTGCGAAAAGAAATGACCTTGACCTATATTCAAGGTCACAGGAGTCAAATCTGTTAAAACCTTTAAACGACTTCTTCTGAAATACCAAAAGCCCTAGAAGCATGATATTTGGCTGAAAGGTTCCTTGGATGAAGCCCGACAAAGTTTGCGAAAAGAAATGACCTTGACCTATATTCAAGGTCACAGGGGTCAAATGTGTTAAAACTTTTAAACGACTTCTTCTGAAATACCAAAAGCCCTAGAAGCATGATATTTGGCTGAAAGGTTCCTTGGATGAAGCCCGACAAAGCTTGCGAAAAGAAATGACCTTGACCTATATTCAAGGTCACAGGGGTCAAATCTTTTAAAACCTTTAAACGACTTCTTCTGAAATACCAAAAGCCCTAGAAGCATTAAATTTGGCTGAAAGGTTCCTTGGATGAAGCCAGACAAAGTTTGCAAAAAGAAATGACCTTGACCTATATTCAAGGTCACAGGAGTCAAATCTGTTAAAACCTTTAAACGACTTCTTCTGAAATACCAAAAGCCCTAGAAGCATGATATTTGGCTGAAAGGTTCCTTGGATGAAGCCCGACAAAGTTTGCGACAAGAAATGACCTTGACCTTAATTCAAGGTCACAGGGGTCAAATCTGTTAAAACCTTTAAACGACTTCTTCTGAAATACCAAAAGCCCTAGAAGCATGATATTTGGCTGAAAGGTTCCTTGGATGAAGCCGGACAAAGTTTGCGAAAAGAAATGACCTTGACCTATATTCAAGGTCACAGGAGTCAAATCTGTTAAAACCTTTAAACGACTTCTTCTGAAATACCAAAAGCCCTAGAAGCATGATATTTGGCTGAAAGGTTCCTTGGATAAAGCCGGACAAAGTCTGCGAAAAGAAATGACCTTGACCTATATTCAAGGTCACAGGGGTCAAATCTGTTAAAACCTTTAAACGACTTCTTCTGAAATACCAAAAGCCCTAGAAGCATGATATTTGGCTGAAAGGTTCCTTGGATGAAGCCGGACAAAGTTTGCGAAAAGAAATGACCTTGACCTATATTCAAGGTCACAGGAGTCAAATCTGTTAAAACCTTTAAACGACTTCTTCTGAAATACCAAAAGCCCTAGAAGCATGATATTTGGCTTAAAGGTTCCTTGGATGAAGCCCGACAAAGTTTGCGAAAAGAAATGACCTTGACCTTTATTCAAGGTCACAGGGGTCAAATCTGTTAAAACCTTTAAACGACTTCTTCTGAAATACCAAAAGCCCTTGAAGCATGATATTTGGCTAAAAGGTTCCTTGGATGAAGCCCGACAAAGTTTGCGAAAAGAAATGACCCTGACCTATATTCAAGGTCACAGGAGTCAAATCTGTTGAAACCTTTAAACGACTTCTTCTGAAATACCAAAAGCCCTAGAAGCATGATATTTAGCTGAAAGTTTCCTTGGATGAAGCCGGACAAAGTTGTGTAAAGAAATGACCTTGACCTATATTCAATGTCACAGGGGTCAAATCTTTTAAAACATTTAAACGACTTCTCCTGAAATACCAAAAGCCCTAGAAGCATGATATTTGGCTGAAAGGTTCCTTGGATGAAGCCTGACAAAGTTTGCAAAAAGAAATGACCTTGACCTATATTCAAGGTCACAGGGGTAAAATTTGTTAAAACATTCAAACAACTTCTTCTGAAGTACCAAAAGCCCTAGAAGCATGACATTTGGCTGAAAGGTTTCTTGGATGAAGCCTGACAAAGTTTGCAAAAAGAAATGACCTTGATCTTGATTTGCCTAGAGACATGATATTTGGTCGGTAGCGTCCTGGGATGAAGCCAAATAAAATTTTAAAATGAAAATGGTGTTGTCTTATAAGATCACAGGGGTAAAATATGTTTAAATCTTAAGATGTTCTTCTAAATGTCTTACATTAAAAGATTTTAGGGGACTTTAGGGTTACACTATAATATAAGTCAGAGATTGATACCAGGTGAGCGATGCAGGCCCATTGGGCCTCTTGTTTTTAATTTTCAGAGGAAATCCGACAATACAGAGCAACTCTATATACGCCCTAGCAGGATTGGCTGTCACTGTGAATCGCCATAGCAACGGACTGGATACTGAGGCTGCCAAAACAGTTGAGGACAGCAGTGAATTTATGAGCCCCTCTCATTGGTTGACAGTTGTCATAGATACAATCATGTCTCTGATGGATGTCAGTTTCACTCCAAAAGGAAAGCTGATTGGTCTTTGTCAACAGGTAGATGTCAATTTCGGTAAATTAGAATCGTTGTGTTTAGGTGTTAAATCAAACTAATCAAATTTGTAGTTCAATTATTTAAATCTTAAATCATCATCAGATGGTGGGCTATTCAAATCAAATCACCCTGCGTCTGCCGTCCTTTCTTAAACAACTTTTGTTACTGTTATATCTTGAGAAGTACTTGATGGATCTTTCCCAAATTTCATATACAGATTCCCTTTGGTGCCTAGTTGTGCTGTATTGATTTTGGGACTGATCGAAAAATTAATGGCTGCCAGGCGGCCATCTTGGAATTTGACAATGAAAATTGTTACCGATATATCTTTAGAAGAACTGGATGGATTTTTCCAAAATTTCATATGTAGGTTCCCCTTGGTGCCTAGTTGTGCTGTATGAAATATGTCTTGAGAAAAACTGGACGTATCCTTTCCAAATTTGATAAGCATGTTCTGTTCATGGCCCCTAGTTGTGCATGGTCTAGTTTTTGGACTACTCCAGGGGGAAAATATGGCCGCCAGATGGCCATATTGTATGTTGACTATGAAAGTATATCATGGTTATTTTTTTAAGAAATACAAGATGGATTTGGAATTTGGAACTGATCATAAAAACAAAACTTTTGACAAGAGACCTTCTTTCAAATACAGTACTATTTATTTTCAAGGGAAATTCATAGAATTAAGTTTAACAACTTTTTCTTTAGGACTATATACTGGATATCAATCATAATTGATAGGTAATTGATTCTTGAGAGGTAGGGATTCAAAATTTTACAGATTGCTCTTGCAGACTTCCCACCCGGAACCTATACAGTTGCTGGGCATTAATGAGACAAACACAATCGTAATATTAGCTTGATGTCAGGGTCTGGCCACACCAATGAGGACCTAATTTTATAGTTGAACTTGAAAACAGTTGAGATACTCACCCATATACCAAATTTTAAATAGATACATATGTGCTTGGTCTTTTAGTTTGTCCTTGGGATTTTTTTTATGATAAATAACCACAATTATCTAGATACCAATTTATCCGGGAGCCATACAGGCCCTCTGGGCCTCTTGTTCTGATGTTTTTGGTAAGTCTTAATCTGTGGTTGGATGAAGGGTTCGCTTTCCAGTTTGTTTTAATGAATTACCTTGACCCTTTTTCAAGGTTAGAGGTCATATATATTAAATGTTTGAATTGTAATTCTATAAAATGTCAAAATCAGATTGTATAACATATATCAACAGCAAAGGGGTCATGTTAGTTGAGGAGAAAAAAAATACAAATGAACAACAAAAAAAACTAAATCTTTTTGTAAAGATCTATAGCCTCTAAAATAATAAAATAAGACTCATCATTAAAAAAATTTGTAGATTAATGTCAGTATATAGCCTCTAAAATAATCAGATCTCCCAACAAAGACTCATCATTTGTAGATTAATGGCAGTATATAGCCTCTAAAATAATCAGATCTCCCAACAAAGACCCATCATTTGTAGATTAATGGCAGTATAGCCTCTAAAATAATCAGATCACCCAACAAAGACTCATCATTTGTAGATTAATGGTAGTATAGCCTCTAAAATAATCAGATCTCCCAACAAAGACTCATCATTTGTAGATTAATGGCAGTATATAGCCTCTAAAATAATCAGATCTCCCAACAAAGACTCATCATTTGAAGATTAATGTCAGTATAGTCTCTAAAATAATCATATCTCCCAACAAAGACCCATCATTTGTAGATTAATGGCAGTATATAGCCTCTAAAATAACCAGATCACCCAACAAAGACTCATCATTTGTAGATTAATGGCAGTGTAGCCTCTAAAAGAATCAGATCTCCCAACAAAGACTCATTATTTGTAGAGTAATGGCAGTATATAGCCTCTAAAATAATCAGATCTCCCAACAAAGACTCATCATTTGTAGAGTAATGGCAGTATAGCCTCTAAAATAATCAGATCACCCAACAAAGACTCATCATTTGTAGATTAAAGGGGCATCCCGCGAAAGTAAGCTTTTTTCATATTTTTTTTCAAAATATTACATACACATATCGAGTGGGTATTCTTATGGACTGCGACGATCGGATTTTGCATATATGTATTCATAAAATAAATAATTTCAAAATAACTCGTGGAATTTCAGAACGTCTGGCTAGACAATTTGGTTTGGGATTTCCACCTACCAACGCATGCGCAGCGAGCGCCGCTTCCATTGTAAACACTCTATCTGCTATTACCGTTACACCACGATAAGGCCTAACTACTAAGCGAAAAGTTGCCGAATGGTCAAAATATGACGCAAGACTGCGTTACGGAATCATATTGAGAGATGGGAAGTGTTCAAAGGAGAAACTACCTGCTCTATTGTGTGTATGTTACATATTTCTTCTGGGTAACGGTAACATGCACAAATAAAGCTTTGATTTGGTTTTGAGGCTACCCAAGGGGAAACTGTTTCAGTCTTCTGTTGCATAAAATGCGTGTGTAATATGAAACTTAAAAGTGTGTTTATAATATTCCCTTTATAAAATCTTATGTTCCAGGAAAACAGTATGATCTAATTATATTGCTGGATAGAAAGACATTTTCAAATACAATATATACCATAACAGAAAAAGTTGTTTGATTACGTTGTAAAACGGGACGTGCGACCGAGGTACATACGGCTTCAATTTGGACAAAAAGAATAAAAAAAAATATGTTTTACGCGTAAAAAAGGTGATATTCATACTTAATCTTTAAATTAGTGAAGGTACAAATATCATTGGGTTGCGACCCCGGTCTTGAATTTGATACGAAAAATATATACATAACGGGGAAAAAAATTTTAAAAAAAACACCCAAAGTTATACAACATATACCTATATGTATATTCCATTCCTGAAGGCTTTTTTTTAAAAGGTCACCGTCCCTTTACAAGACGACAAAAGACATGTAAAAAGAAAGCGAAATTATCATAACATGTTCATAACGGTTAGTTTCAAGTGTTTTAACAGTTCCAAATCTGATATAAATGTAGTCATGCTTAGTGTGTGGTGCGTTATATGAGTGTATGGACTTAAATGTTCGCACTCCGTGATACGTGTTAACGTGTGAAGACGCTGAAAGTTGGCTAGATTTTAAATGAATATGAATGTATCTTGTATATATAAAGAAAGTTTGAAAAAAAATCCTCAAGACATTGAGTTGTAAAAAAATCGCAAACATTTCATGTCATTTTATTTTCGTACTTTTCAATGCATGCTACATACATTTTATGAAATCATCTGAAAAGTTGGGTTCGTGAATATTACCTTTTACAAAAATTAAGGTTTGTACCATGGCCGTATTCCGTACCCATGTGTTCCGGCCTCGGTCAGGTAAATATAATATAGATAATTCCTGGTGTCGATATATGGTGCTGATATGCCGACAATTATTCTTCATTTGAATATCGGTATGTGTGCAATTGATGTCTATTTTTAATGTGAATGTGATTCAATAAGTTTATACACGGACTTTGTCTCTGTTTCATCAGCCGTATACATTACGCGTCCCCTCCCGTGTGGCCCCTTCCGTCAAACCGATCAGGGAACTTGCGGCACACCTGTCACGTTGCGTCATTCCCGCTATTTTTATCTGGGCTTTCCCGAGGAATGCGATTTTGCAAGTGGTCATAATAGACATTTAGAGTCCACTTTGAATATGGGAATAACAGGAAAGTATAATTAGTAGTGCAGACGCCATGCATATTCAAGAACAGACATTTAGGCTTTCGCGGGATGCCCCTTTAATGGCAGTATAGCCTCTAAAATAATCAGATCACCCAATAAAGACTCATCATTTGTAGATTAATGGCAGTATATAGCCTCTAAAATAATCAGATCTCCCAACAAAGACTCATCATTTGTAGATTAATGGCAGTATAGCCTCTAAAATAATCAGATCTCCCAACAAAGACTCATCATTTGTAGATTAATGGCAGTATAGCCTCTAAAATAATCAGATCTCCCAACAAAGACTCATCATTTGTAGATTAATGGCAGTATATAGTCTCTAAAATAATCAGATCTCCCAACAAAGACTCATCATTTGTAGATTAATGGCAGTATATAGCCTCTAAAATAATCAGATCTCCCAACAAAGACCCATCATTTGTAGATTAATGGCAGTGTAGCCTCTAAAATATCCAGATCACCCAACAAAGACTCATCATTTGTAGATTAATGGCACTGTAGCCTCTAAAATAATCAGATCTCCCAACAAAGACCCATCATTTGTAGATTACCGGCAGTGTAGCCTCTAAAATAATCAGATCTCCCAACAAAGACTCATCATTTGTACATTACCGGCAGTATATCCTTTTGAAATGAATTTTAATTATGACTCATTGTTACAGACGTGAAATGGATAACAGGCAAGTGATGTAGTGCCTCTTGTTTGGTACAATTTGTTGAGAATTTTGGCTTATCTAAAAATCCTAGATGAAGGCAGACAAATAATTTCAGTGTCAGAACTGTCAGACCATATCTGCACGAGTACAGGCAAAGGGAGGCAACCTTGATTGAATTGAAGAAATAAGATACTGATTGGAAGGAATGTGGCCTCTTCATAAATAATAGTTTATGAACAAAAACACAAATAAGTGAGATAAACCACTGTTTATTACTGGTATTTACATTTGGGCTATAACAGACCCTGGCTATTAATAGGACGTTAAACAAAATAAACCAAACAAAACCAAAACTATAACGGCTGTGGTGTTTGGTACTACATATACCTTAGATTGACTCGGCCATTAGGGTATTAAGTAAATATGTATCAAATATTTTTGCTGGTCAAGCCGAAAAATTAAGGAAGCAATATTGTTAAACGAAAGTAAATTAATAATTCTTAGGGGACTTACAAATTACATAATGTAAAAAGCCCAAATGGAAGCTGTACCACAGCTAAATAGAGCTTAGCATAGACTAAAGATATGGTGCTGTTTTTGTTTTCCATGGCTGTAAACTAAACCTTCTTAGTAAATATATAGATGATCTTACACTAGTGTCGATGTAATATGCACTTTATTAAACGAGTTCAATAATATGGTCCCCGCATGCTGACCTGAGCTCACCTGTCATGTATTGTCCCAACATTCTTACCTGAGCTCACCTGTCATGTATGGTCCCAGCATCCTGACCTGAGCTCACCTGTCATGTATGGTCCCAGCATCCTTACCTGAGCTCACCTGTCATGTATGGTCCCAACATCCTTACCTGAGCTCACCTGTCATGTATGGTCCCAGCATCCTTACCTGAGCTAGCTCACCTGTCATGTATGGTCCCAACATCCTTACCTGAGCTAGCTCACCTGTCATGTATGATCCCAACATCCTTACCTGAGCTAGCTCACCTGTCATGTATTGTCCCAGCATCCTTACCTGAGCTAGTTCACCTGTCATGTATGGTCCCAGCATCCTTACCTGAGCTAGTTCACCTGTCATGTATGGTCCCAGCATCCTTACCTGAGCTAGCTCACCTGTCATGTATGGTCCCAACATCCTTACCTGAGCTAGCTCACCTGTCATGTATGATCCCAACATCCTTACCTGAGCAAGCTCACCTGTCATGTATGGTCCCAGCATCACCTGTCATGTATGGTCCCAGCATCACCTGTCATGTATGGTCCCAGCATCCTTACCTGAGCTCACCTGTCATGTATTGTCCCAGCATCCTTACCTGAGCTAGTTCACCTGTCATGTATGGTCCCAACATCCTTACATGAGTTCACCTGTCATGTATGGTCCCAACATCCTGACCTGAGCTCACCTGTCATGTATTGTCCCAGCATCCTTACCTGAGCTAGTTCACCTGTCATGTATGGTCCCAGCATCCTTACCTGAGCTAGTTCACCTGTCATGTATGGTCCCAGCATCCTTACCTGAGCTAGCTCACCTGTCATGTATGGTCACAACATCCTTACCTGAGCTAGCTCACCTGTCATGTATGATCCCAACATCCTTACCTGAGCTAGCTCACCTGTCATGTATGGTCCCAGCATCCTTACCTGAGCTCACCTGTCATGTATTGTCCCAGCATCCTTACCTGAGCTAGTTCACCTGTCATGTATGGTCCCAACATCCTTACATGAGTTCACCTGTCATGTATGGTCCCAACATCCTGACCTGAGCTCACCTGTCATGTATTGTCCCAGCATCCTTACCTGAGCTAGTTCACCTGTCATGTATGGTCCCAACATCCTTACCTGAGCTCACCTGTCATGTATGGTCCCAGCATCCTTACCAGAGCTCACCTGTCATGTATGGTCCCAGCATCCTGACCTGAGCTCACCTGTAATGTTTGGTCCCAGCATCCTTACCTGAGCTAGTTCACCTGTCATGTATGGTCCCAACATTCTTACCTGAGCTCACCTGTCATGTATGGTCCCAGCATCCTGACCTGAGCTCACCTGTCATGTATGGTCCCAACATTCTTACCTGAGCTCACCTGTCATGTATGGTCCCAACATCCTGACCTGAGCTCACCTGTCATGTATGGTCCCAGCATCCTGACCTGAGCTCACCTGTCATGTATGGTCTCAGCATCCTTACCTGAGCTCACCTGTCATGTATGGTCTCAGCATCCTTACCTGAGCTAGCTCACCTGTCATGTATGTTCCCAGCATGCTGACCTGAGCTCACCTGTCATGTATGGTCCCAGCATCCTTACCTGAGCTCATCTGTCATGTATGGTCCCAGAATCCTGACCTGAGCTCACCTGTCATGGATGGTCCCAGCATCCTTACCTGAGCTAGTTCACCTGTCATGTATGGTCCCAGCATCCTTACCTGAGCTAGTTCACCTGTCATGTATGGTCCCAGAATCCTTACCTGAGCTAGATCACCTGTCATGTATGGTCCCAACATCCTGACCTGAGCTCACCTGTCATGTATGGTCTCAACATCCTTACCTGAGCTCACCTGTCATGTATGGTCTCAACATCCTTACCTGAGCTCACCTGTCATGTATGGTCCCAGAATCCTTACCTGAGCTAGCTCACCTGTCATGTATGGTCCCAGAATCCTTACCTGAGCTAGCTCACCTGTCATGTATGGTCCCAGCATCCTTACCTGAGCTCACCTGTCATGTATGGTCCCAGCATCCTTACCTGAGCTAGCTCACCTTTCATGTATGGTCCCATGATGTTCGTGATGTATGTGCTCTGTTACTTCCAGACATCAGTGGACAATCGTTTACCAGCAAGCATACTTGCGCAGGCATCAGCTTCCGTTGCCTTAAGTCAAGTTGTACCAGCACTCATCACACTCGACGTTCACAGAATCTTTCTGATCATCAACTTCCTGCTCTCACGGTTGCCAGGACAACCAGGCATCCCAGAATCCCCTGTTTTACAGTTTCATGTTGGACTTGGATTGGGGATGTTCCTGTCACGACTCCTGGAGGAGCATTTTGCAGACATTAGTGGAACGAAGGTAACATACACAAACATTTTGTAATCATTAGCTTGAGGTTCTCTGGTTTCTCCCACAGAAAAAAATTTAATCTGTTCAGCACTTCTTGGACGTAGCAATGTACTAAAGCAAGGAATCAAATATATCATATGCCTAAGAGACTTGCAAGACTAAGATGCTGCTTTTCCAGCGACGGCGACAACATTTGTGTTAAAGTCCACTTTTCACAGTGTTATAATTATCCAATTGAATTGAAAGGTGATCACTTTACTTCAACCATCATAATAAATAGCACTATTATTTTTATACGCCCATCAAAATGATGGGAAATTTCATATTTGATGCAATTTCGGGCATTATGTAGAAAGTGTCAGAACTTTTTTGTGTTTTCTTCAACTCCTCTTATTAATTTGGTATGGCACTTTGAAAAGCTATTATATTTAACATGTATTACAGGTTTTGTTGAGTTATTTCAACTTTACACATAACAGCATTGCATAGTTGCAACTGCAAAATATAAGCATTATGTAGAAAATGCATTTCTGTCGTAAACTGTTGTTTTGTCTGGAGATCTCCGACAGTTTTCAACTGATATCTTTCAAACTTGGTAGGCTTAATCAACATGACACGAAATTGTGTTTTCATGACAGGTCAATTTGACAATATTTACTAGAGTTATGGCCCCTTGGAACTTCATATCTGAAGCAATTTTGGGCATTATGTAGAAAGTTTTTTGTGTTTCCATACAATCATACTTCCGATACAATACAACGGGCATATATATCCGCTTGCGGTGCTCTTGTTAAAAGAAATTGTTACAGGTTATGGTGTTTTGGGGAAAAACATGAAAATTTTGAGAATTTGTGTTAAAATTTTAGGCCACCTGAGACAAAGTCTCAACCGACCTATTCTAATCGCCTTTTGTCGATCGTCGTCCGTCCATAAACAATTTGCATATTCAACCTCTTCTCAAAAACCCCTGAACCTATTTGAATGAAATTTGGCAGGAACTGTTCCTAGCCAAAGATGCACCAACATTGTGAATTATAGGATCTTAGGCCGCTATGGGCCTGAGGTAGGGGCCAAAAGGGGTCAAATTAAAATTAAGATTTCAAAAATCTTCTTCTCCAGATATGCTGGAATCAAAGTTCACCAATCGAAAGGTATTAAGGTGCTTGAACAAAATTGTGAATTTCATTGGCCTCTTGTACTGATGAACATTGTGTGATGACATTATAAAGCAAAGTTGGTTGGAATTAAACAAGGAGTCACTTAGCTGACCAAAAAGTCAAGGTCACTGGGTCAAAGGTCAGATTTTATAACATGACATGATGAAGCAAAGTTGTTTGGATTAAACAAGGATTCTACTAAGTCAAGGTCACCAGCTCAAATTTCAAGGTCAAATATTATAGCTCCTTACTGATGAACATTTTGTTATGACATTGTGAAGAAAGTTGATCAGAATTAACACAAAAACAAAGAGTCAACTGACCAAAAGTCAAGGTCACAGAGTCAAAGAAGTCAAGGTCACTGATTCAAAGGTCAATTAAGGAAACTTTTGTAACTTTCTTTTTTAAGAAGTCAGTTGAACAAAAATCAAAGTCACTGAGTTTAATCGTTGGGTTAAATGCTCAAGTATCAATGATTTTTGGAGATATATAGACATAAGCAGTGCCCTTTCACTTGTCAGTTTTCTAGCTCAAACTTGGTTTAAGTTAGTGATAATTTCAGTATAAGGACACAACAACAAAATTTATTGGTGCTAGTACTACAGTACATCAAAACTCAGGTGACGGTTAAGGCCCTTGCTCCTCTTGTTATAGTGTTAATGATATCTGCATAGTTACTGAAATCATCTTACTGAACATCTTAATGAAATTTCGAGGAAATTTGTTTGCAGGTTCTGCTGTTTTTGGGTAAAAATAAAATAAATGTAAAAAAATTATATTCCGTTTGGACAACGGAGATGACCTATTCAATTTATGTTTGAATTAATTGTTTCCATAATGATTAATTTTTAACTCATTGATGTTTCCATGACAATTAATTTTTAATTCATTGACCCCTGAATACACATTTTGAGTCTTCCGATTCAAAGGTTGGAATTTTATGCTATGGAGTAATTTCAGGGGTGAACAAGTTAATATTATGAAAATTTTGTTTCCAGGGTATGTTGCAGATCTGGAAGAGCTTTGATAAACTGGAGGAATGTTGTCTCACCCCTACTATAGACAATAGGTGAGTTTTATTTATATAATGGCCGGGGCATGTAGTGTTGCCCTAGGCAGTTTTTCTTTCGTAATTTCATTTCCGCTCATTTCCCTTTAAAATGGATAGAAATAATGACCTATAATTTGGTTTGTTGTTGTCTGATGATCAGACGCTGGTCAACATCTGATTTGTTGATGATCCTCCTATTTTTTTATGGAAAAATTTAATTTCCAAAATGTTAGTATAGTGGTTTTGGTACATATGACCGACATTGGCAAGCCTTGCCTCATGCCAGTGGAAATATTTTTTTTTGCAAAAAAGAGAGAACTTATATCTTTTGTGGGCAGAAGGATTATTTGTGCCAAACTGACATATCTAGTTCAGGTACACCCATTTATACAAATATGTCATATGCTTTTTTTGCATATGACAAGTCTGGCTAGACCTTTAGGAATTCCACTAGTTATTTTGAAATTATTCATTTTATGAAGACATATCAGCAAAATCCGATCGTCGTAGCCCATAAACAATATCCATCCATATGTGTATGTAATATTTTGAAAAAATTATGAAAAAAAAAACCTTACTTTCATGGGATGCCCCTTTAATTGCCTCCTTTCCTGGAGTGGTTTGGGCTGCTCAATACAACCAACTTGTATAGGGACACGAGGGGATATCCACATGTTTACAGCTTAGATTAGAGCAGCTTGTCTCAGGTTTCTGTGCTAATATTAGTCCAAATGAGGTACAGACTTTAGACTAGATTTGAGTAGAATACATTACAGATAATCTATAGCCCCAGTAAACCTGTTTCATTAAAAAATGAAGTTCAGCCATTGGTTGTGTGACTCAGGTGTAACTGGTCAGTTGTTAATGTGTTCTATTAAAGGCCCAATAAACGCAACTTTCGGCAAAACTTGAAGCGAAAATCAAGCCTAATAACTTATTATATTCATAGATTTAGCAAAGATTAACTGATATCAGCAATATTCAAGATGAATTCTTTCGCGGTTACCGGTACAGCAGCAGTTGAAACACGCTATTTGTAAACACGCATCCATTTCAAACCGTCTTCTACCTTCGGTTTGTTGTTGAAGTGGGCCCCACCTGAATTATTTTCAATTCTTTTTCTTTTCTTGTCCAGAGTTTCTTTTTAGTTACCGCTCAAGTTAACTTCGTTTTAGGCTTATTTTTGCATGGTTATCAACTGGACTTTTTTCAGAATTTTTCAGAATCACGAAAATTTCCCTGAAGTTACGTATATTGGGCCTTTAATGGTATTTCAATCATTCTGATTCTAGGTCTGGAGCTATCTTAGGCCTGGGCATGGCTGTCTGTGCAATGTGTGAGGAAGGCAAGACGGAAAGTCGAGCTCACGTCGTGTCCATCTATGACAAATTACTGGGCCTGTTTGATGACCTTGACCCTCTCGACAACATAATCCAGGTAAAACTCAATAGATCCGAGTCAGTCGAAAAGTCTGGATTAACTCCCCTTCAACAGTAAAACCTTGATATAATGACCGTAGTTTCAACAGATTGCCAACACTTCTACCTCCAGGAATTTTTCTAATATTCCTTAGAATTATTTATACATTTCCTTTAGTTTGTCTTTTATTAATGATTTCCTTCAATTTATCTTGAAACCTGTTTAAAATGCCAGTATTCATACCTGGTAACCTTTGAACCTCTGAATGGAGGTCATGTCTCCAATTGGGAAACTCTGTAGGGGTTGAAAACACATGAAAAAATTATCACATTAAAATTAATAATTCGCATTGTTGCGGCAAAACAAATTTTGTGTCTTTTGATATGATCCCTCTGGGAAGTGCGAGGGTATTAGTATCGTCTGCGATGCCATGTTAATGTTGAAGCACGAGGGTATTATTATCATCTGAGATGCCATGTTAATGTTGAAGCATGAGGGTATTACTATCGTCTGCGATGCCTTGTTAATGTTGAAGCACGAGGGTATTATTATCGTCTGCGATGCCTTGTTAATGTTGAAGCATGAGGGTATTAGTATCGTCTGCGATGCCATGTTAATGTTGAAGCACGAGGGTATTACTATCGTCTGCGATGCCTTGTTAATGTTGAAGCACGAGGGTATTATTATCGTCTGCAATGCCTTGTTAATGTTGAAGCGCGAGGGTATTATTATCAACTGCGATGCCTTGTTAATGTTAAAGTTGAATGTTTGGTTAGGGTGATAGGTTAATTTTGCAGGTGTGACCTGCAGGATGCGGGTCACATAACAGGTATGAGTATACAATTATACCTGTACAAGGTTTAACTCTATTATGACAGAAGCCATGGATTCCAGAACATCTGGTGTCACTTGTAAGTGAAACAGATTTCATTTGATGCCAAATCCGTTGATGGAAATCCAATCTTACTGTAGTTACGGCATTGTTTATTATAAAATGTCCCTTTGAGACCTTCCTACAACACACATAGCTAGCTAGTTTTTGGGGGAACAATATTATAGCTAATTTGTTAGAGATATAAATGATATCTATGATATGACAAGGGTTATTAGGTATTATCCACAATATGACAAGGGTTAGTAGGTATTATCCACGATATGACAAGGGTTAGTAGGTATTATCCACGATATGACAAGGGTTAGTAGGTATTATCCACGATATGACAAGGGTTATTAGGTATTATCCACGATATGACAAGGGTTATTAGGTATTATCCACGATATGACAAGGGTTATCAGGTATTATCCACAATACGACAAGGGTTAGTAGGTATTATCCACGATATGACAAGGGTTAGTAGGTATTATCCACGATATGACAAGGGTTAGTAGGTATTATCCACGATATGACAAGGGTTATTAGGTATTATCCACGATATGACAAGGGTTATTAGGTATTATCCACGATATGACAAGGGTTAATAGGTATTATCCACGATATGACAAGGGTTATCAGGTATTATCCACGATATGACAAGGGTTAGTAGGTATTATCCACGATATGACAAGGGTTAATAGGTATTATCCACGATATGACAAGGGTTAGTAGGTATTATCCACGATATGACAAGGGTTATTAGGTATTATCCACGATATGACAAGGGTTAATAGGTATTATCCACAATATGACAAAGGTTATCAGGTATTATCCACGATATGACAAGGGTTATTAGGTATTATCCACGATATAACAAGGGTTAAAAGGGATTGTCCACGATATGACAAGGGTTAATAGGTATTATCCACGATATGACAAGGGTTAATAGGTATTATCCACAATATGACAAGGGTTAATAGGTATTATCTACGATATGACAAGGATTAGTAGGCATTATCCACAATATGACAAGGGTTAATAGGGATTGTCCACGATATGACAAGGGTTTATAGGTATTATCCACGATATGACAAGGGTTAGTAGGTATTATCCACAATATGACAAGGGTTAATAGGGATTGTCCACGATATGACAAAGGTTATTAGGTATTATCCACGATATGACAAGGGTTAGTAGGTATTATCCACGATATGACAAGGGTTATTAGGTATTATCCACGATATGACAAGGGTTAATAGGGATTATCCACGATATGACAAGGGTTAGTAAGGGTTATCCACGATATGAATGACAACTCTGCCTAACTATTGTCATATCAGCATCGTCACTAGGAAGCATGTTCATAGTGAATATTATCTCAAATTTTCTGATATTTTGGCAAGTATGATTGTTAAAAAGCATAACATCCTAATGAGTTATGCTGATATGTATTGTGTGTGCCATATCTCGCCATTGATAGAATTGCTGAAAGTTGCATTAGGGAATCTACAATAATACCAACGTTAATCTGTAGTAAAATTGTGCCTACTGAAGAATGCAGAGGAAACCCAACTTAACTGAAAGTTTTAAGTTGACTTTATGTTGGTCGATTGACCTTTGAACTTGCAGGTCCTCAGTGTGTGCGTGGCCTGTATTGCAGGAGCATCATTTAGCTCAAACATTCTCTCAGTGACCAGAGTGGACATAGCAGTGGACAAACTGATGACCGCTCACTCCAACCATCCACAGGTAATGCTCTGTCCCACAGTGGTGATGGTCCCACTGTGCCATTTGTTAGATGGCAGCACTAAGTTACTAGGTTTCAAGTGACCTATTCTAATCATCTTTGTCCGTCGTCATCCGTGAGTCATAAACAGTTTACATTTTCAACTTCTTCTCAAAAACCCCTGAACTGATTTGAATGAAATTTGACAGGAACCTTCCTTGGCCAAAGATGCACCCAAAGTGTTAATTATATTGGCCTGTGGGAAGGGCCAAAAAGGGCCAAATTAGTAAAAACTTCAAAAATCTTCTTCTCCAGACCCAGATATGCCAGAATCAACTACTCTTCATAATGATAAATGGAAAGGTCTTAAAGTGCTTTATCATAGTTGTACATTGCATGCCCCCGGACTTTGCATTCCCCCCCTGTGGAGGGGGTGAAGTTTTCTATAGTTTATATAGGAAATTGACACTTTTGGGTATATTTTGTTTATTTTCTGCTGGAAATAGTTCAAACTTGGTTGGAATTATAACCAAGACATATTGGTTTGACTTTGAAAGAATTTTTACTCTAGCCGAATCCGGGGCTGTGGGGAGGGGCTCAAAAGTGTCAAATTGGCTAAAATTTTACCAATCTTCTTCTCCAGACCCATGTGCTGGAAATTAAATACTTTTCACCAATGGAATGGTCATAAGGTGCTTTATCAAAATTGTGAATTTCAGGTCGCCACTGGGGAGGGTGTGAAGTTTACTATAGTTTATATAGGAGAATGACAATTTTGGATATTTTGTTCGTTTCCAGTTTGGAATAATTCCAACTTGATTGGAATTACAACCATGAGATGACAGTTTGATATTGGAAGAATTTCGACTGTTCTTCCTCTGGGCCAGTAGCTATGGCTCAAAAGGGTCAATTTTCAACAATCTTTACTTTAGACCCAGCTGTGTCCACGGGCAAGGTCAAGATCAAATTTTATATCTTTTCACTGATGATTATTTTGTTGTGACATTACGAAGCAAAGTTGGTTGGAATTAAACAAGGAGTTAGCTGACCAAAATGTCAAGGTCGTCAGGTCAAAGGTCAAGGTTAAATTGTATAGCTCTTTGCTGATGAACATTTTGTTATGACATTGTGAATCAGAATTATGGAGTCAACTGACCAAAAGTCAAGGTCAAAGAGGCCATGGTCGCTGATTTTTTTGAGAAGTCAATTGAACAAAAATCCAAGTCACTGAGTTTGATTTGGGTTCAAAACTTAAGGATCAATTATTTTGGGAGATATAAAGTCAATTTTATAAGCAGGACCCTTTTTTACTTGTCAGCTTTCTAGCTCAAACTTGGTTTAAGGTAATGATAATTTCAGTGTATAAGGTCACAACAACAAAAGTTATTGGTACTAGTGCATCAAAATTTAGGTGACCATTAAGACCTATGGGCCTCTTGTTTTTTAAAATCAGTACAGTTGCTTCCCTTGATCACTGACTTCAGATGATGGGAAACACGTGGCCTTAAATTAAATTACCTGTATGTCTAATAATAAAATATAATGAACAGTTAAGGTTTGGTCGTTAATTCTTCTATAAAAGTTATAAAAGTAAATAAGTAAATATAAATGTAGAAATTAAGAATCAGTGTCAGCTATTACGATGTGTGTGTAACAAGGATGACTGTTCAACTCAAGCCCGTTACATGACTTGAATGACAACATTCTTTCAAAAAGGCTACAGACGCCATCAAACTGGGAAATCTGTCACAGTGCGCGGTCATGGTCATGCGTAGATTCAGCCAACCAACACATCATATATCACAAAACTATACGCATGTGGGACATTTTTGAAATTGAATAACTTCGCGTAAAATTTCCCGTTTACAGTCATCATCGTCATCGGTCTCTTTTGATTATCGTGCAGGATTGGGGGCAATGTCCACACCAGTGGTCCCCCTTCCTGAGACAGCTGGCTAGCTGCACAAATGGCAGTGTTTACCCCAGATCTCCACTTTTGTCGATCCTGAGGGTCAGTGTTTAAGAGTTCCAGTCTCTGTGGTCTTCCTCTGTCAGTTCTTTCCGAGACAACTTTGGACGACCAACTCCGCGCCCACCTGAAACTTGTAGGTTTAGTGCACAATGGATTGCACTGCTGGATCTGTCTACCTGGCCATACCAGAGGAGTCTTCTCTTCTTCAAGATGGGATCAAGGTCTGCAAGACCAAGTTTCCCCAGCAACTCACTTGTCCGTGCGGTGGAAGTATCTTCTGGCTAGATATTACAAATCCGTCTGATCATTGCCCTGTTATTGCGCTGTAGACGTTGGAGGTTTGGCTTTGTCAGTGCCCAGGTTTCACTGGCATGGAGCATAGCGCTCCGCACACAAGTGCTAAACACTTGACCACGATCCTGTGCGACAGATGGCGTGACGTGAGAACTGGTAGCAACTCCTTGAACTTCTTCCAAGCAGTCTTCATGCGCGTCGTGGTTGCGAGGTCGCAGCCGCCAACTGCTGAAAGCATATCTCCCAGATAGCAGAAAGAACCAACTACCTCCAACTTGTCCTGACCAACTTGAATCTCCCTCTGCAGACGACCGTCAAGTGGGTGAGCAGTTTCCTGGCATCTAGAGCACCTAAAACTAGGGTCCTCAGTCAGGAGCTTGAGTCAACTGGACTTCTTGTGCACCCAGTGCTTGCAGCCACTGCATAAAATACTATTGCTGCTATACACTATACACTGGGAGGTGGAGATGACACATACACTTGGAGGTGGAGATGACACATACACTGGGAGGTGGAGATGACACATACACCGGGAGGTGGAGATGACATAAACACCGGGAGGTGGAGATGACACATACACTGGGAGGTGGAGATGACACATACACCGGGAGGTGGAGATGACACATACACCGGGAGGTAGAGATGACACATACACCGGGAGGTGGAGATGACACATACACCGGGAGGTGGAGATGACACATATACCGGGAGGTGGAGATGACACATACACCTGGAGGTGGAGATGACACATACACCGGGAGGTGGAGATGACACATACACTGGGAGGTGGAGATGACACATACACCGGGAGGTGGAGATCAGACATACACTTGGAGGTGGAGATGACACATACACCGGGAGGTGGAGATGACACATACACCGGGAGGTGGAGATGACACATACACTGGGAGGTGGAGATGACACATATACCAGGAGGTGGAGATGACACATACACCGGGAGGTGGAGATGACACATACACTGGGAGGTGGAGATGACACATACACCGGGAGGTGGAGATCAGACATACACTGGGAGGTGGAGATGACACATACACCGGGAGGTGGAGATGACACATACACCGGGAGGTGGAGATGACACATACACCGGGAGGTGGAGATGACACATACACTGGGAGGTGGAGATGACACATACACCGGGAGGTGGAGAAGACAAACACTGGGAGGTGGAGATGACACATACACCGGGAGGTGGAGATGACACATACACCGGGAGGTGGAGATCAGACATACACTGGGAGGTGGAGATGACACATATACCGGGAGGTGGAGATGACACATACACCTGGAGGTGGAGATGACACATACACCGGGAGGTGGAGATGACACATACACTGGGAGGTGGAGATGACACATACACCGGGAGGTGGAGATCAGACATACACTGGGAGGTGGAGATGACACATACACCGGGAGGTGGAGATGACACATACACCGGGAGGTGGAGATGACACATACACTTGGAGGTGGAGATGACACATACACCGGGAGGTGGAGATCAGACATACACCGGGAGGTGGAGATGACACATACACCGGGAGGTGGAGATCAGACATAAAACTAAACCAAACACAGCCAAGCATTCAGTCTGCAATTCTGGAGTCAAAGAAGACTGTAAATTTCAAATAATTATCTTAAATGCATGGCTTTGCCGAAATATCTAAACAGTAAAACATATGTTTATGATGAACTGTTTTTAATAAGCAAACATTGAAGTGATTAATAAAAAAGTTAATTCTAATAAAGAATTCTAAACAATGAATTGCCAGTTTGAATTTGAATAAATATAAAGTTTGTTGTACTTTCTCTACAAATAAATACAAGGTTTCTTGTTATATCTCTACAAAATAGCTCATCTTTCTGGTTGTTACACCTGTATGAACTATAATCAATAGGTAACTGGAGTATGTCTGGCTTTGGGCATGCTCTGTCACAGTCTCAGTAGGGCCGGACACCCGGGGACAGGAGATGTACGGGTCAGACTGTTTGGTACCTGGATAAAGGTCGTCTCGTCTGAGGTAAGTGATGGTGTCATACACAGTGGAAACTAGTGACAAAGGTTTTAAATTTGTGGAAATGAAACGTGTACGGGTTATAATAATACAGGAAACGGTAACTTTACAATCACGACTTCAAAATCAACAAAATATTTCATCGCAAAATTTCAGAAGACAGCTGCAATGGAGAAAGTAGCCATGTTGAATGGACTGATGGCCCTGATTGGCTCGGAGAGGACACTTATCCCCGTAAGTTAATTTTTGTTTCAATATCTATTTTATATATATCCTTCCAAATTTCCTGGGTTGACAAATCTCACTTTTCAAGAAAAAAATACAGTGGATTTCTCTCCTATATAATTCCCTTGTTAAGGTTGCCACCCTCGCATACCGCCACCTAAACCTCTAGAACAGATTTCCCTCCTATATAATTCCCTTGTTAAGGTTGCCACCCTCGCATACCACCACCTAAACCTCTAGAACGAATTTCCTTCTTATATAATTCCCTTGTTAAGGTTGCCACCCTTGCATACCGCCACCTTAACCTCTAGAACAGATTTCTCTCCTATATAATTCCCTTGTTAAGGTCGCCCCCCTCGTATACCGCCACCTAAACCACTAGAACGGATTTCCCTCCTGTATATTTCCCTCGATGATATTGCCATGCTGTTTAGTTTTTGATTATTTATTTAGAGACAGGGGTATTTCCAACATGTACATTTACAGGTATTCTAGCCTTACATGTGTATGATATAACACATATTCTATCAGTCATTACTTGGGTAGATACATATTTGGATTTCTATTTCAGGTCCAGAGTAGCTCCGTCAGCAGCAGTGACCTTAACACTGATGATGTCATCAAGGTCGCGTCACAGATTGTCACCAGTGGAAATGACCTTGGGATTCAGAACAACGCTGCGTGGATGTTGGGACATCTGTATCTATCAGCATGTGCTGTAGCGGACACGAGAGCTAGTGGTATGTTAGTGGATTATTTCTGCTAAAATCCACTTTTTGTAGTTTTACTGATATCCAATTGAATTGAAACTTTGGTAATTGCTGATTTCATCATACTAAACACTTAACTAAAATTGGGAGGAAATATATTTGCCGGTACTGCTGTTTTGGGGTAAAAACATGTGAATTTTGAGAATTTATGTCGGTGTGCAATTTGGACTTTGGTATTGGTATTACTGATTGGAGTTACTGATATCTCACTTTTAGGGCTGTAGGGCTTTTCAGATTATGTTATTTTTCCATAAAGATTTACAGAGTCTCGCACAAAGTATTTCGTTATGAAATTGCCAACAAATTGCAAGGTTTTGTTGATTTTATCAGCCGAAGAATTATGGTAAAAACATTTATGAAAATATATGTGCTACACAATAAATATTAACACTTGTACAGTAAATATAAACGCTCACAACACATGGTTTATATTGATGGTATTCTTGTTGTGACTACCATAGATTATACTGTTACATTGATGTCATAGATTATACTGTTACATTGCTGTCATAGATTATACTGTTACATTGATGTCATAGATTATACTGTTACAGTGATGTCATAGATTATACACTGTTACAGTGATGTCATAGATTATACTGTTACAGTGATGTCATAGATTATACTGTTACATTGATGTCATAGATTATACTGTTACAGTGATGTCCTAGATTATACTGTTACATTGATGTCCTAGATTATACTGTTACATTGATGTCATAGATTATACTGTTACAGTGATGTCATAGATTATACTGTTATAGTAATGTCATAGATTATACTGTTACAGTGATATCATAGATTATACTGTTACATGTATGTCATAGATTATACTGTTACATTGATGTCATACATTATACACTGTTACATTGATATCATAGATTATACTGTTACAGTAATGTCATAGATTATACTGTTACATTGATGTCCTAGATTATACTGTTACAGTGATGTCATATATTATACACTGTTACAGTGATGTCATAGATTATACTATTACAGTGATGTCATAGACTATACTGTTACATTGATATCATAGATTATACACTGTTACATTGATGTCCTAGATTATACTGTTACAGTGATGTCATAGATTATACTGTTACAGTGATGTCCTAGATTATACTGTTACATTGATGACATAGATTATACTGTTACAGTGATGTCATAGATTATACTGTTACAGTGATGTCATAGATTATACTGTTACATTGATGTCATAGATTATACTGTTACATTGATGTCATAGATTATACTGTTACAGTGATGTCCTAGATTATACTGTTACATTGATATCATAGATTATACACTGTTACATTGATGTCCTAGATTATACTGTTACAGTGATGTCATACATTATACACTGTTACATTGATGTCCTAGATTATACTGTTACATTGATGTCATACATTATACACTGTTACATTGATATCATAGACTATACTGTTACATTGATGTCATAGATTATACTGTTACAGTGATGTCATAGATTATACTGTTACATTGATGTCATAGATTATACTGTTACAGTGATGTCATAGATTATACTGTTACATTGATGTCCTAGATTATACTGTTACAGTGATGTCATACATTATACACTGTTACAGTGATGTCATAGATTATACTGTTACAGTGATGTCATAGATTATACTGTTACAGTGATATCATAGATTATACTGTTACATTGATGTCATAGATTATACTGTTACATTGATGTCATAGATTATACTGTTACATTGATGTCATAGATTATACTGTTACATTGATGTTAGAGATTATACTGTTACATTGATGTCATAGATTATACTGTTACAGTGATGTCATAGATTATACTGTTACATGTATGTCATAGATTATACTGGCACATTGATGTCATAGATTATACTGTTATATTGATGTCATAGATTATACTGTTACATTGATGTCATAGATTATACTGTTACATTGATGTCATAGATTATACTGTTACGGTGATATCATAGATTATACTGTTACAGTGATGTCATAGATTATACTGTAACAGTGATATCATAGATTATACTGTTACATTGATGACATAGATTATACTGTTACAGTGATGTCATAGATTATACTGTTACAGTGATATAATAGATTATACTGTTACATTGATGACATAGATTATACTGTTACATTGATGTCATAGATTATACTGTTACAGTGATGTCATAGATTATACTGTTACAGTGATGTCATAGATTATACTGTTACAGTGATGTCATAGATTATACTGTTACATTGATGTCATAGATTATACTGTTACATTGATGTCATAGATTATACTGTTACATTGATGTTATAGATTATACTGTTACATTGATGTCATAGATTATACACTGTTACGGTGATATCATAGATTATACTGTTACAGTGATGTCATAGATTATACTGTAACAGTGATATCATAGATTATACTGTTACATTGATGACATAGATTATACTGTTACATTGATGTCATAGATTATACTGTTACAGTGATGTAATAGATTATACTGTTACATTGATGACATAGATTATACTGTTACATTGATGTCATAGATTATACTGTTACAGTGATGTCATAGATTATACTGTTACAGTGATGTCATAGATTATACTGTTACAGTGATGTCATAGATTGTACTGTTACAGTGATGTCATAGATTATACTGTTACAGTGATGTCATAGATTATACTGTTACAGTGATGACATAGATTATACTGTTACAGTGATGTCATAGATTATACTGTTACAGTGATGTCATAGATTATACTGTTACAGTGATGTCATAGATTATACTGTTACAGTGATGACATAGATTATACTGTTACAGTGATACCATAGATTATACTGTTACATTGATGTCATAGATTGTACTGTTACATTGATATCATAGATTATACTGTTACATTGCAGTGCCCTCCACCTATGGTTACCTGCCCGAGAAAAGTTTCCTGAGAGCTCTAGTAGACTTTGTATCGGAGGCCGGCAAAGCAGGTGAGAGTGGGGAGTATTAGAGGGACTGATGAAGCAGGTGAGAGTGGGGAGTATCAGAGGGACTGATGAAGCAGGTGAGAGTGGGGAGTATCAGAGGGACTGATGAAGCAGGTGTGAGTGGGGAGTATTGGAGGGACTGATGAAGCAGGTGAGAGAGTGGAGTATCAGAGGGACTGATGAAGCAGGTGAGAGTGGGGAGTATTGGAGGGACTGATGAAGCAGGTGAGAGTGGGCAGTATCAGAGGGACTGATGAAGCAGGTGAGAGTGGGTAGTATTGGAGGGACTGATGAAGCAGGTGAGGATGGGTAGTATCAGAGGGACTGATGAAGCAGGTGAGAGTGGGGAGTATCAGAGGGACTGATGAAGCAGGTGAGAGTGGGGAGTATTGGAGGGACTGATGAAGCAGGTGAAAGAGTGGAGTATCAGAGGGACTGATGAAGCAGGTGAGAGTGGGCAGTATCAGAGGGACTGATGAAGCAGGTGAGAGTGGGCAGTATCAGAGGGACTGATGAAGCAGGTGAGAGTGGGCAGTATCAGAGGGACTGATGAAGCAGGTGAGAGTGGGTAGTATTGGAGGGACTGATGAAGTAGGTGAGAGTGGGGAGTATCAGAGGGACTGATGAAGCAGGTGAGAGTGGGCAGTATCAGAGGGACTGATGAAGCAGGTGAGAGTGGGTAGTATTGGAGGGACTGATGAAGCAGGTGAGAGTGGGGAGTATCAGAGGGACTGATGAAGCAGGTGAGAGTGGGGAGTATTAGAGGGACTGATGAAGCAGGTGAGAGTGGGGAGTATTGGAGGGACTGATGAAGCAGGTGAGAGTGGGCAGTATCAGAGGGACTGATGAAGCAGGTGAGAGTGGGGAGTATCGGAGGGACTGATGAAGCAGGTGAGAGTGGGGAGTATCAGAGGGACTGATGAAGCAGGTGCGAGTGGGGAGTATTGGAGGGACTGATGAAGCAGGTGAGAGTGGGGAGTATCAGAGGGACTGATGAAGCAGGTGAGAGTGGGGAGTATCAGAGGGACTGATGAAGCAGGTGAGAGTGGGGAGAATTAGAGGGACTGATGAAGCAGGTGAGAGTGGGGAGTATCAGAGGGACTGATGAAGCAGGTGAGAGTGGGGAGTATTGGAGGGACTGATGAAGTAGGTGAGAGTGGGGAGTATTGGAGGGACTGATGAAGCAGGTGAGAGTGGGGAGTATTGGAGGGATTGATGAAGCAGGTGAGAGTGGGGAGTATTGGAGGGACTGATGAAGCAGGTGAGAGTGGGGAGTATTGAAGGGACTGATGAAGCAGGTGAGAGTGGGGAGTATTGGAGGGACTGATGAAGCAGGTGAGAGTGGGGAGTATTGAAGGGACTGATGAAGCAGGTGAGAGTGGGGAGTATTGAAGGGACTGATGAAGTAGGTGAGAGTGGGGAGTATTGGAGGGACTGATGAAGCAGGTGAGAGTGGGGAGTATTGAAGGGACTGATGAAGTAGGTGAGAGTGGGGAGTATCAGAGGGACTGATGAAGTAGGTGAGAGTGGGGAGTATTAGAGGGACTGATGAAGCAGGTGAGAGTGGGTAGTATTGGAGGGACTGATGAAGTAGGTGAGAGTGGGGAGTATCAGAGGGACTGATGAAGTAGGTGAGAGTGGGGAGTATCAGAGGGACTGATGAAGTAGGTGAGAGTGGGTAGTATCAGAGGGACTGATGAAGCAGGTGAGAGTGGGTAGTATTGGAGGGACTGATGAAGTAGGTGAGAGTGGGGAGTATCAGAGGGACTGATGAAGTAGGTGAGAGTGGGGAGTATCAGAGGGACTGATGAAGTAGGTGAGAGTGGGGAGTATTGGAGGGACTGATGAAGCAGGTGAGAGTGGGGAGTATTGGAGGGACTGATGAAGTAGGTGAGAGTGGGGAGTATTGGAGGGACTGATGAAGCAGGTGAGAGTGGGGAGTATTGGAGGGACTGATGAAGTAGGTGAGAGTGGGGAGTATCGGAGGGACTGATGAAGCAGGTGAGAGTGGGGAGTATTAGAGGGACTGATGAAGCAGGTGAGAGTGGTTAGTATTAGAGGGACTGATGAAGCAGGTGAGAGTGGGGAGTATTGGAGGGACTGATGAAGCAGGTGAGAGTAGGGAGTATTGGAGGGACTGATGAAGCAGGTGAGAGTGGGGAGTATTGGAGGGACTGATGAAGCAGGTGAGAGTGGGGAGTATTAGAGGGACTGATGAAGCAGGTGAGAGTGGGGAGTATTGGAGGGACTGATGAAGCAGGTGAGAGTGGGGAGTATTAGAGGGACTGATGAAGCAGGTGAGAGTGGGGAGTATTGTAGGGACTGATGAAGCAGGTGAGAGTGGGGAGTATTGGAGGGACTGATGAAGCAGGTGAGAGTGGGGAGTATTGGAGGGACTGATGAAGTAGGTGAGAGTGGGGAGTATCAGAGGGACTGATGAAGTAGGTGAGAGTGGGGAGTATCAGAGGGACTGATGAAGTAGGTGAGAGTGGGGAGTATCAGAGGGACTGATGAAGCAGGTGAGAGTGGGTAGTATTGGAAGGACTGATGAAGTAGGTGAGAGTGGGGAGTATCAGAGGGACTGATGAAGTAGGTGAGAGTGGGGAGTATCAGAGGGACTGATGAAGCAGGTGAGAGTGGGGAGTATTGGAGGGACTGATGAAGCAGGTGAGAGTGGGGAGTATTGGAGGGACTGATGAAGTAGGTGAGAGTGGGGAGTATTGGAGGGACTGATGAAGCAGGTGAGAGTGGGGAGTATTGGAGGGACTGATGAAGCAGGTGAGAGTAGGGAGTATTAGAGGGACTGATGAAGCAGGTGAGAGTGGGGAGTATTGGAGGGACTGATGAAGCAGGTGAGAGTGGGGAGTATTGGAGGGACTGATGAAGCAGGTGAGAGTGGGGAGTATTGGAGGGACTGATGAAGCAGGTGAGAGTGGGGAGTATTAGAGGGACTGATGAAGCAGGTGAGAGTGGGGAGTATTGGAGGGACTGATGAAGCAGGTGAGAGTGGGGAGTATTGGAGGGACTGATGAAGCAGGTGAGAGTGGGGAGTATCAGAGGGACTGATGAAGCAGGTGAGAGTGGGGAGTATCAGAGGGACTGATGAAGCAGGTGAGAGTGGGGAGTATTAGAGGGACTGATGAAGCAGGTGAGAGTGGGGAGTATCAGAGGGACAGATGAAGCAGGTGAGAGTGGGGAGTATTAGAGGGACTGATGAAGCAGGTGAGAGTGGGGAGTATCAGAGGGACTGATGAAGCAGGTGAGAGTGGGTGGTATTGGAGGGACTGATGAAGCAGGTGAGAGTGGGGAGTATTAGAGGGACTGATGAAGCAGGTGAGAGTGGGTAGTATTAGAGGGACTGATGAAGCAGGTGAGAGTGGGGAGTATTGGAGGGACTGATGAAGCAGGTGAGAGTGGGGAGTATTAGAGGGACTGATGAAGCAGGTGAGAGTGGGGAGTATTGGAGGGACTGATGAAGCAGGTGAGAGTGGGGAGTATTAGAGGGACTGATGAAGCAGGTGAAAGTGGGGAGTATTGGAGGGACTGATGAAGTAGGTGAGAGTGGGGAGTATCAGAGGGACTGATGAAGCAGGTGAGAGTGGGGAGTATTGGAGGGACTGATGAAGTAGGTGAGAGTGGGGAGTATCAGAGGGACTCATGAAGTAGGTGAGAGTGGGGAGTATTAGAGGGACTGATGAAGCAGGTGAGAGTGGGTAGTATTGGAGGGACTGATGAAGTAGGTGAGAGTGGGGAGTATCAGAGGGACTGATGAAGTAGGTGAGAGTGGGGAGTATCAGAGGGACTGATGAAGTAGGTGAGAGTGGGTAGTATCAGAGGGACTGATGAAGCAGGTGAGAGTGGGTAGTATTGGAGGGACTGATGAAGTAGGTGAGAGTGGGGAGTATCAGAGGGACTGATGAAGTAGGTGAGAGTGGGGAGTATCAGAGGGACTGATGAAGTAGGTGAGAGTGGGGAGTATCAGAGGGACTGATGAAGTAGGTGAGAGTGGGGAGTATTGGAGGGACTGATGAAGCAGGTGAGAGTGGGGAGTATTGGAGGGACTGATGAAGTAGGTGAGAGTGGGGAGTATTGGAGGGACTGATGAAGCAGGTGAGAGTGGGGAGTATTGGAGGGACTGATGAAGTAGGTGAGAGTGGGGAGTATCGGAGGGACTGATGAAGCAGGTGAGAGTGGGGAGTATTAGAGGGACTGATGAAGCAGGTGAGAGTGGGTAGTATTAGAGGGACTGATGAAGCAGGTGAGAGTGGGTGGTATTGGAGGGACTGATGAAGCAGGTGAGAGTGGGGAGTATTGGAGGGACTGATGAAGCAGGTGAGAGTGGGGAGTATTGGAGGGACTGATGAAGCAGGTGAGAGTGGGGAGTATTGGAGGGACTGATGAAGCAGGTGAGAGTGGGGAGTATTGGAGGGACTGATGAAGCAGGTGAGAGTAGGGAGTATTAGAGGGACTGATGAAGCAGGTGAGAGTGGGGAGTATTGGAGGGACTGATGAAGCAGGTGAGAGTGGGGAGTATTGGAGGGACTGATGAAGCAGGTGAGAGTGGGGAGTATTGGAGGGACTGATGAAGTAGGTGAGAGTGGGGAGTATCAGAGGGACTGATGAAGTAGGTGAGAGTGGGGAGTATCAGAGGGACTGATGAAGTAGGTGAGAGTGGGGAGTATTGGAGGGACTGATGAAGTAGGTGAGAGTGGGGAGTATTGGAGGGACTGATGAAGCAGGTGAGAGTGGGGAGTATTGGAGGGACTGATGAAGCAGGTGAGAGTAGGGAGTATTAGAGGGACTGATGAAGCAGGTGAGAGTGGGGAGTATTGGAGGGACTGATGAAGCAGGTGAGAGTGGGGAGTATTGGAGGGACTGATGAAGCAGGTGAGAGTGGGGAGTATTGGAGGGACTGATGAAGCAGGTGAGAGTGGGGAGTATTAGAGGGACTGATGAAGCAGGTGAGAGTGGGGAGTATTGGAGGGACTGATGAAGCAGGTGAGAGTGGGGAGTATTGGAGGGACTGATGAAGCAGGTGAGAGTGGGGAGTATCAGAGGGACTGATGAAGCAGGTGAGAGTGGGGAGTATCAGAGGGACTGATGAAGCAGGTGAGAGTGGGGAGTATTAGAGGGACTGATGAAGCAGGTGAGAGTGGGGAGTATCAGAGGGACAGATGAAGCAGGTGAGAGTGGGGAGTATTAGAGGGACTGATGAAGCAGGTGAGAGTGGGGAGTATCAGAGGGACTGATGAAGCAGGTGAGAGTGGGTGGTATTGGAGGGACTGATGAAGCAGGTGAGAGTGGGGAGTATTAGAGGGACTGATGAAGCAGGTGAGAGTGGGTAGTATTAGAGGGACTGATGAAGCAGGTGAGAGTGGGGAGTATTGGAGGGACTGATGAAGCAGGTGAGAGTGGGGAGTATTAGAGGGACTGATGAAGCAGGTGAGAGTGGGGAGTATTGGAGGGACTGATGAAGCAGGTGAGAGTGGGGAGTATTAGAGGGACTGATGAAGTAGGTGAGAGTGGGGAGTATCAGAGGGACTGATGAAGCAGGTGAGAGTGGGGAGTATTGGAGGGACTGATGAAGTAGGTGAGAGTGGGGAGTATCAGAGGGACTGATGAAGTAGGTGAGAGTGGGGAGTATTGGAGGGACTGATGAAGCAGGTGAGAGTGGGGAGTATTGGAGGGACTGATGAAGCAGGTGAGAGTGGGGAGTATTGGAGGGACTGATGAAGTAGGTGAGAGTGGGGAGTATTGGAGGGACTGATGAAGCAGGTGAGAGTGGGGAGTATTGGAGGGACTGATGAAGTAGGTGAGAGTGGGGAGTATCGGAGGGACTGATGAAGCAGGTGAGAGTGGGGAGTATTAGAGGGACCGATGAAGCAGGTGAGAGTGGGTAGTATTAGAGGGACTGATGAAGCAGGTGAGAGTGGGGAGTATTGGAGGGACTGATGAAGTAGGTGAGAGTGGGTAGTATTAGAGGGACTGATGAAGCAGGTGAGAGTGGGGATTATCAGAGGGACAGATGAAGCAGGTGAGAGTGGGGAGTATTGGAGGGACTGATGAAGCAGGTGAGAGTGGGGAGAATTGGAGGGACTGATGAAGCAGGTGAGAGTGCGGAGTATTAGAGGGACTGATGAAGCAGGTGAGAGTGCGGAGTATTAGAGGGACTGATGAAGCAGGTGAGAGTGCGGAGTATTAGAGGGACTGATGAAGCAGGTGAGAGTGGGGAGTATTGGAGGGACTGATGAAGCAGGTGAGAGTGGGGAGTATTGGAGGGACTGATGAAGTAGGTGAGAGTGGGGAGTATCAGAGGGACTGATGAAGTAGGTGAGAGTGGGGAGTATTGGAGGGACTGATGAAGCAGGTGAGAGTGCGGAGAGTCAGGTTTACCATATTTAAAATCCCTTAATCTGAAAGAATAACAGCATATTGATTAGATTTGATCTGTATAAGCTTTGATGAAAGGGAATCAATTTTTGTATAAATTGTTTGGAAATGTGGGGCAGGCTCAAATGGGAAATGTAGTAAATTCTTCAAAATCTTTCCTGTGTACTTATTTTAATGTTAAATTTTCAAGTCTGCAACTTATTTAACAAAAACTTCACAAAGTAGAATTTTTTCTACATTTTCAGTGCGTGAGAACTTCAACAACAAAATTTTCATTTTACACTCCCCCCGCTTTGACCCTCAAATTTTCTATGAGCCCACACAAAATCAGATGTTTTGAACATAATACAATATGCAACTGACCTCAAAGTATCTTCCTGCAAAATATTAGCCTTATCACTGATAGGTCGCAGAAAGGCCCAAATTGGCACCCCTCCTTTGTTGTGAACAATCCTTTGGTGAATGGGGTTCAATTTTGTATGGGTGGAATTAAACCGCCACCCATTCCCCCAGGTGGGGCCCAATATGGGTATATATATGACTCTCCCTTGGGCCTGAGGGGCGGGACCAAAAGGAAAATATAGTTATTTCTTTAAGAGCCTTCTTCTTAAAGAATAAGAGGATATTGTCCAAATTTGTCCCCCCCCCCCGATGCCTGAGGGACGGCACCAAATAGGGAAATAGAGTACCAGGTAAATTCATTAAAATCCTTCTTGAGGAATGACAAGATAGTGTCAAAATTTTATCTGTCATCATCCTTCAATGAATGGGAATAAATTTTATATATTTTTCATTTCAAATAAACTTTATTGATAAACAAACAAATTGAGTAACAGGCGTAGCCTATATCAGCTCTCTCCTCAATTTTATATAAACTGTTGGTAGGAAACCCCTAGGGACTTTCAGGCAGAGCCCAATTAGGGAAATGTAGTAAATTCTTTTCTTGTGGCAGGATATTGTCCAATTTTGTCCAGGTTGGGCCCAATTAAATAGGGGTAATTTAGTAAATACCTTTTAATCCTTTCTTCTAAACAAATGACAGGAACTTGTCCATTTTCTTCTATTATTGCTTTGAAACAACTTTATGCGGGTGAGCAATAAGGCCCTCTTGGCCTCTTGTTTTGGCATGCTGTATCTATGACTGAATTGAACAGATGCAGCATGTGTGTGTGTCTTACATCGTCTTTAATGATAACATTTGATGACTCTCTACAGGAGCAGAAACAGTGCCTAAAGAACAAGTAGAAGTGGCCTTGACCTCGCTACAGGAGGAAGTGGAACAGGCATTGCCCCCTGTCAACTGGGCAGGGGTGTTAACTCCCATGATGAGGATGGGTTTTGGTAAGTCACATATCGGCCTCTTTTGAGAAACTGGTCCAACTAGTATGTCTTTTTACAAATGTAATATTTTTGGGTAGCAAATGTGAGGGACCTGCAAATGTTTATGCAAGGCCTTATCAAAGTCCACCATCAGCATCAGAATACTGAGTCTGACCTCAATTTTAGCTCACCTGGCCCGAAGGCCCTAGAAGCATGATATTTGGCTGAAAGGTTCCTTGGATGAAGCTCGACAAAGTTAGCGAAAAGAAATGACCTTAACCTATATTCAAGGTCACAGGGGTCATATCTGTTAAAACATTTTAACGATTTTTTCTGAAATACCAAAAGGCCTAGAGACATGATATTTATATAATTAGCTGGTAGCTTCCTTGGAAGAAGCCGAGCGAAATTTGCAAATGAAAATGACCTTGATCGATATTCAAGGTCACAGGGGTCAAATCTGTTAAAACATTAAAACTACTTCTTCTGAAATACCAAAAGCCTTAGAAGTATGATATTTGGCTGAAAGGTTCTTGGATGAAGCACAACAAAGTTTGCGAAAAGAAATGACCTTGACCTTTATTCAAGGTCACAGGTGTCAAATCTGTGAAAACATTTAATTGATTTCTTCTGATTAACCTTACGGTGGTACAAGTAATTCTTGTGACAATTGTTTATAATTAATACAGATGGGGAAACCTACTACTTAGATTTTGTCTTGTTGTTGGTTCCTGACAACTGTGCTTCCTTCTGATGCCGTACAAAATATTCTGGTACTATTTACCTGTAATCAACTAGCCAAGACTTAAGCCTGAATATTTCAATATTATGTATATAGTATATATGTGGTTATTATAAATCTAATATATATTAGTTTATTGGGGGCTCTCACTTATGTGTCATATGCTGAATGAGTCAAAAAATATTTAGATATAAGACTTCCAGACTATCATTTGTATTGTTGCTAGGTGATAAGGTGCGATGTCTGAGTGTAAAGCTGGCCGTGAAACAGAGTGGGTCAGCCCCCACAGCGGCTATGTTCCTCACCACGTGGATGACCCTGCCTTTACTTAACACACTGGACGTAAGTTACACATCCTTGACCAGCCTTGGTCAGCTGTAAGGGAAGCAGGTTTGACTCCCAGCATAGCCAGCCAGTTTTTATCAGACGAGGTTTATAAATAATTATACTTGTGTCATTCATTCCCGGCCAACCATCCATAGTCTGCTTCAGATAATTCAGTGTTTTTAATCATATCACTCAAAAAGTTCTTCTTTTAGGCTCTTTATGCCGCGTTATATAAAAAGTGTCCAATTATTTTCACCCAGTGTATATTTCACACATCCCATTTGACAAGCCTGGATACTTGTTATGTTTACTGTATTTCATAAATATGTCCTCAATATGGAGAGAGAATAGGGAGAAATTATGCAACATTTGAAAATGTCCTATGAATCGAAAGTCTGGTTAATATTGTGATGTTTTTATACAGAATTTTGTTGCCAGTTAATTTTATAATTTGTTTTGATAGGATCACTACCCATTAACTTTGGTTTAAATCAGAGTAGTTAAACTCCTTTGATTTATACAGGAGAGCTGTCAGGTTGTCCTATATGAAGCTTTACCACAGCTGATTCGCTCGATAGCTCCGACGGCCATTGGCTCTCTCCTCGGGGTGGGATCTAGTGAGCCCTACATTGGCCAGGACGGGGTCACAAGTGCAGCTCTACTCCATGTCCTATCTGGACTGACCAACGCTCTGAAGGTCAACGACCCACCAGAGGCAGTGACTGCTGTCCTGTACAAGGCTGTGGAAACACTCTACCCCAGACTGTCATCATCTACACAGGTTAGTAGACTCATTAACCCATCCACCGATATGTCATAATGATCTATTCCAGCCTTAAATTGGAAGAGTTGAAATGTGTCTCCACGTATGAAAGACGGGAAGAAAAGATTTTCATGATAAATTCCCGAGATGCTACCGATGTAGATGTAGTAAGAATCTGTGGTCAGAAGTTGATTCAAACCTGCACTTTATAACCATGCATCTAATTAATTTGTAATTGCTTTTTTTTTTTTGGGGTGGGGGGGGGGGGATTTTTTTTTTTTTTTTAACATCAGCAATCTTTCTAACACTCTCTTACAAGTTTTAACTTACCCCTAAAATTTCAATTAGAAGGTAACAAATAAACCTGATAGAAAGTATCTATAGGTCTCAGGATACAGAAACATCCATTCACCGCCTTGTTAACTGCATATGTGATAAACCTACCGTTCTCATCCCCAATATCCAGGGGTTACACTTAACTACACTCTCTACATCCTTGATATCCAGGGGTTACATTCACCTACACTCTCTACATCCTTGATATCCAGGGGTTACATTCACCTACACTCTCTACATCCTTGATATCCAGGGGTTACACTTAACTACACTCTCTACATCCTTGATATCCAGGGGTTACACTTAACTACACTCTCTACATCCTTGTTATCCAGAGGTACATTCACCTACAATCTCTACATCCTTGTTATCCAGAGGTTACACTCACCTACACTCTCTACATCCTTGATATCCAGGGGTTACACTCACCTACACTCTCTACATCCTTGTTATCCACGGGTTACATTCACCTACAATCTCTACATCCTTGTTATCCAGGGGTTACACTCACCTACACTCTCTACATCTTTGATATCCAGGGGTAACACTTAACTACACTCTCTACATCCTTGTTATCCAGGGGTTACACTCACCTACACTCTCTACATCCTTGATATCCAGGGGTTACACTTAACTACACTCTCTACATCCTTGTTATCCAGAGGTTACATTCACCTACAATCTCTACATCCTTGTTATCCAGAGGTTACATTCACCTACAATCTCTACATCCTTGTTATCCAGAGGTTACATTCACCTACAATCTCTACATCCTTGTTATCCAGAGGTTACATTCACCTACAATCTCTACATCCTTGTTATCCAGGGGTTACACTCACCTACACTCTCTACATCCTTGTTATCCAGGGGTTACACTTAACTACACTCTCTACATCCTTGTTATCCAGGGGTTACATTCACCTACAATCTCTACATCCTTGTTATCCAGGGGTTACATTCACCTACAATCTCTACATCCTTGTTATCCAGGGGTTACATTCACCTACAATCTCTACATCCTTGTTATCCAGGGGTTACATTCACCTACAATCTCTACATCCTTGATATCCAGGGGTTACACTCACCTACACTCTCTACATCCTTGTTATCCAGGGGTTGCACTTAACTACACTCTCTACATCCTTGATATCCAGGGGTTACACTTAACTACACTCTCTACATCCTTGTTATCCAGAGGTTACATTCACCTACAATCTCTACATCCTTGTTATCCAGAGGTTACATTCACCTACAATCTCTACATCCTTGTTATCCAGGGGTTACACTTAACTAAGTTTTGATTGAATTTTAACCTAATCAAAGGGTCGAACCAGTCATCTCAACTCATTAACAAGGCGGCTCAGAGGAGTCTTCAGTGTTGCTAGACATATTTCAGGGGTGTAGAGAGTGTAGGTGAGTGTAACCCCTGGATATCGAGGATGATGGTTCTTGACTTAACTTTATGGAAATGTTTTAAAAGTTTAATTTTGATGTGTACTACAGGTTTCAGTGCTGTGTCTGATGGCCGATTGTCTTGGTAACCTGCCCGACGATCTATTTGACAAGATAACCATGGAGGATTTCCTATATGACTCGAGTCATTCCAAAGGGTGTCTAGTTCGCTGTTACCTTGTTGTCCAAGGGAAGCAACCCATTGCCATTCTCAACAGCTGTATCGATGCTTCCCTCAATAACAAAAGATGGTAAGCACCAGTTACCATGGTTACCAGTTATAACCCACCTCCCACTTAGGTAAGGGAGTATAGAGTTGTCACTTTGTCAGTGCAGTATGCAGACCTTGTGTACAACATATCTTAAAGGGACTAAATGGATAAGTATCTCTGTTGAAAAATCTTATTAAACGTAAACCTTTCCTGAAAATATATCATAAAACTTACACTTTCACTAAATTACACAAATTTTAATTTTCAACGAACGCTGCTAATGATTACTCTAAGCCAAATCCACAGTTAATCTCATTTGAGTAGTGGCATGGTACATAATATACACATTTCCGTAGTACACGATTTGAAATTATAAATAGAACTAGTTTAATTTTACTTCTAAATTAAAGGGGTTTTACGCACCTGACCCTTCTGCTTCTACATTAGTTTAGAAATTTTGGATTCCCACCTTTTGGCCTCTAACATCACTGAAGTGTCCTAGGAGGACAAAACAGCTGTATAGTTCAGTTTAATTCATTTTTTGGCATACTGTATCTATTACTAAATTTAAAAGGTGCAGCATGTGTGTGTTACGTCATCTCTAGAGTATCATCAAATAATTATTCAACCTGTTGTAATTTATATTATCTTTCGTAAACATGCCCCTGTCTCATCTTGCGCAAGCGCGTTATCCGAGCACATGGCGGACGGTATATATACATACCAGTACACGAAAGAGACGAGGACCTAAGTTCTCCTAATAGATACAGAGGTACACTATATGAAAACGATATTATGGCCAACAAAAACTTCCTGATTTCACCAATAAGCAGTCATTTCTTGTTAACCTACATCTTAAATAAAACACATACATACACACACACACACATGTTTCAGTCATGTTTGTTATGATGGTAGTGGTGTGTTAAAATGATCACATTGCGGATCACATGACCTAAACGGCAAGGTATGGGGTGAAACCACATGGCGTTGTGAAACCATGCGAAGCTTGGTTGTAAGACCATAAACAAGGCCAGCCAGTGGGGTACATATAACACTGAAATATATAGGGCTTGTATATATACAATGTAGCTGGCATAGAGTATCATGGTGTTTTCGCTTTAATTTGATATAGGCTATTGATACGAGGAAATTTAAGTAATTTCATTATCAAATACTGTATTACATCTTGTTAAACTCAAAGGGTGGTAAATATACATAATGTCTATCCAATAAATTATTAATACCTCATTCGGACTCCCCTAGCTAAATTCTTTGCTACGAACAACATAGTACACTACTCACCTGAAAATGCGATAATCATTTTGTGTTAGAATAATATCCATTAACGAGATATGCATAAAAAAAGAGAGAGAAATATGTAAGAATGGGAAAACAATGGAAAAAAACCTGGCACACGTGTCTTTGTTTAACAACCTCAGTTTTCATTTCTTTGCCATGACGGGGCGGGACAGAATTTCCGGTGACAGATCATGTGACCGATTTAGCCAAACAGCAGACAAGAAACTCGAAATTTCAGTCCCATATTATGTGTCCAAGTTTATCTAAGTTGACGGTATGGCCATGCAAATCTCTTAATCTTTTGGTCGATTTAAGCAATTATTACACTTATATCCTGTTTCCTTGCTATGAAATAAACGGCAATAGTCCCTTTAAAAATCCCCGGTCAGATTCGGTTCCCATTCACACCATAGCATCACACGATGAAGGTCTACACCTGATTTAAACTTTGGTGGTCATCCATCAAGGTTAAGGGTCAAAGGTCACTGTTGACCACTTTGTGGGGTTGGTGGGGGGTATATCTATACGAGGCCTGCTCCCTTTGTTATGCCCCCATCCCATGGTAATGTAACTGGCTGGAGGTGGGGGCATCTATGTCTCACAGACATTTCTAGTTTTTTAGCTCACCTGGTCCAAAGGACCCAGGAGAGTTTATGCCATACCGTGGTGTCCATCGTCCGTCCGTCTATCAACAATCGACTTTTTCTTCACAACTGCTCATCGGAAATTGACCAAATTTGGTCAGAAGCATCCCTATGGGTTGGGGACTCAAAATTGTACAAATGGTGAGGCTGATTTATACAAAGGATTGAGCTCGCTCTCCAGGGGCCTGATTGGTTGAGCTAAAAGACATCTGTTTGGCAATATTGATATCATATAACTTTTAAACCGTTGAGATCCCAACCCCAAAACTATATATGCAATTGCTGAGCATAAAGAGACGATCCAAATATGATTTTTAAATTTGACCCCAGGGTCTGCCATGCCCTTTCAGGCTTAACTAATGAGTCATAACTTTTAAACAGTTGAGATCCCCAACCAAAAACTATATGTATACAATTGCTGTGCATAAAGAGACAATCACAATCATGATATTATATTTGATCTCGGGGGTGTGCCACGCCCTTGCAGACTTGACTCCTGAGTCATAACTTTTAAACGATTGAAATCCCCACCCCCAAAATGATATATACCATTGCTGGACATAAAGAGTCGATCACATCGTGATATTAGTATTGACGTTGGGGTCTGGTATATCCATAGTTACTTGATCAGTTGAATTCAAAAACAGATGAGTTACCAACCAAACTTTTAATTTATACTGATATGCTTCAACTAGTGGTCTTTTGGTCTGTCCGTGTCCATGGGATCTTTTAAGAAAATATTTTACCATGATTACCTAGATACCAACGTATCCAGGTGAGCGTTACAGGCCCTCTGGGCCTTGTATACATTGTCCAATCAGGGAATTGAACACCAGTCATCTTGGTGAAAGTCAACAGCACTACTCACTAGACCACCTGACTGCCCCCCTGGTCGTTATGTGAGGTTTTCGTTCTGCAAAGCTTGATGACTTTTAAGTGAAGTAGCCCCATCCTCTGTTGAATCTGCTTTAATTATCACCAAAGCTATTTCATATGAACTCAATAAATCTGCACTTCAACAAATTATATTCACATTTGTACAGTGACTTTTCTTTCATGGACATCACATTGCTTCCGATTTGATTCTCATTATCCTTAACTGAATTTAAAAAATTAAATATTTTATTTAATCATTTTTTTTTTTTTTGCATGTGAAGGGTACTGTATTTCTCCGGCAATAAGCCCATGTTCGGTAATAAGCCCACCCCCCACTTCTGACCTCCCCCTATGCACTGGGGGGATGTCTGGTAATAAGCCCACCCCCTACTTTTGGGCCTCTGCCAACCTGTCCACGTCAGGAGAATGATTGTTGTCCAGAATAGTAAGCAAAATAAAATGTAATTCTGTTGATATGTATAGGCAATTGAAAAGACATTTTGGTGTGTTTTGATGCATATACTATTAAATTGCTATATGTTGTCAGTTATTAAAATGTTTGAGAGCCTTCTTTGTTTCTTATTATTTTCTTTTGAAGTCCTCATCTCCCTCAGAATATTTTAACAGACTGATCTAAATAGCCAGATGTTAGTCTGTTTACTTTGCCAGTCGGTGGGGTTCATTCGCGGGAGTTGACAGGTCGAGTTGACATCCCCACACCATGGGTGATTTTAGGCAATACTACCACGGATGTATTATGCAAGATATTTTAGAATCATGTAAACAGTGTGTTTTGAAAGATAGTCACAGGTTTGTGGAGAACTTCTTGTACATTTAGTTATTTATTCCATTTGAAATAGCACTGTTTCTGCAAAGGCCCTAACTGAAACATTAATGTTAAACTACCGTAACTCAGCGTTAGATGATGCATGGTGTGTGAAAACTTTGCTTGTTTGTTTTATTTAATTACATTCCCCAAACCATATTGCAAAACAACATATATTTTATTAATTATTAATTCCCCAAATCATGTACCAACACAAACATATTTTGCATATTTTTTTTAAAATCATAAATTCAGAAAAAATTAGTTATAAACATGGACAATGCATAAGCTGTACCTGCAACAGTACATCATGAAAATCCAAGATGGCGGCCGATTATGTTGGTCACGTTGAGGCTCATATCCGGCAATAAGCCCACCCCCGACTTTTGACTTTATTTAATGCACTGGCCCCCTGGGCTTATTGCCGGAGAAATACGGTAAGTCTTGTAGACCCTATAGACCTATTATTTTAAACCAACTTATTTTTCGAATGTATTTCACTATTTACATGTTAAATGCCTACTGTAGCTGTGATTGAATCTGTTTCGCAGTGATTATTGTTCGCAAAATTTAGTCTCCAGCAAAATATGCGAAAATTAATTACTGTAAACGTACTTATATTAGCGCACTCATATTTTCGCGCAAACCATCACCAATAACATATTCGCGCAATCATGAATTACCGCATCGACGCTTTTCTGGAATCGACTATACTTTAGGAAAACACCCTGTTACTAAAAATAGATTTGTACATTGTCAGCGATAGGGCCTGGCATGCGCAGGTCGCACTGACTACAGTTTAATTGTGAGTTGTTTTTACTGAATAAATCTATAGATACATTGTATACTAGTTGTATTGGTGTGTTTGGTCAGTTTATAACTATCCATCATGCTGAAACGTTGGTTAATATCCACTGTGGATTCGCCACCTCCGTCGTCGATGTTACCCGATCCACGGTAAGCAAACTGTCAGGCCGATGCAGAAAATATCGTATTAGCCAACGATGAGATTACTAAAACCCCACCAAGTTCTCAAAAAAGAAAACGTGGATCATATAACACATTTGATAGTGAGCAGCGGGCTAAAATGGCCAGATATGCTGTTGAGAACGGAGTGATGAATGCTGCCCGCTGATTTACAGTGAATGAAAGTACAATTAGAAATCTAAAGAAACAATTTGTACGGGTAAAAAAAGTTGACGGGCAGGAACCCGAAGAATTGAAAAAGGGTGATAGAGGAAAGCCTTTGATGGTCGGGAAATATGACCAAGATGTACAGGATTACATTAAATATATTCGGAAGATGGGAGGCGTTGTCAATGTTCCGATCATTATTGGAGCGGCGGGAGGAATAATAAAAAACAAAGACAGACAGCTGTTATCCGAGTATGGGGGTTCTGTTGATCTGTCCAAGTCATGGGCCCAGTCCTTACTACGACGTATGGGTTATGTGAAAAGGAAAGGCACGAAGGCAGCAAGGAAAGTTCCCCATGACTTTGATGAAATTTGTATGGAATTTTTTTTTGAAGTGCAAAAACTTGTTGAAAAATACAACATCCCCGATGAACTGATCATCAATTTTGACCAAACAAACGTTTACATAGTACCAGTAGGAGACTACACTCTTGAGGAGTCTGGTAGCAAGCAAGTTCAAATCATCGGACTGGAAGATAAACGTCAGGTAAGTTACCAATTATCATTCAGCCAGATCATTGTTAACGTCAGTCAAATATTACGGTCGTCCATGTTTAACCAATGAAATGACGTATGGGCGGAGCTACGTAGGAATGACATGTCAATCACGCCATACTCTGTCAGCTACCGGTATCTAGTATATTGTTATTATGTTAACTATTTTCACTGTCTTACTGTATTTTTAAGATTAAAATATTTAATTATTGTAGGTAACTGTCCTACTGGGCTGTACCATGGCTGGACAGCTTCTACCTCCCCAAGTTATATATCAAGGGAAAACCGATGTTTGCCATCCAAAATTCACTTTCCCAGATGCGTGGAATATTACCCACAGCGAGAACCACTGGAGTTACACCACAACAATGCTCGAATATGTCGACAAAGTGCTGACACCTTATGTAGAAGGTGTACGGGAGCAGCTACCTCTAAATAAAGCTAACCAGCAAGCCTTGTGTATTTTTGATGTTTTCCGAGCACACTGCTCCGATGAATTTCAGAACAAGCTCGCCGATTCAAAAATTTGTATTCGGTATGTCCCTGCATCTTGTACGGGGGAATTACAACCGTTAGACGTTTCCGGAAACGATGATTTTAAAAGATCTGTGAAAACGTGTTTTCAAAACTGGTACGCGGACAGTGTGGATGGTTTGCTCAAGGTGGACCGATCGATTCAGTAAATGTGGATCTCAAGCTTACCACCCTGAAACCCCTCCATGCTGGTTGGATGATTTCGTCCTTTCAGTCTGTGAAGAAAGATGCAGTCATGCGTGGTTGGGACAAAAGCGGCATACGGGGAGCTATTCATAAAATCCGTGACTGAACTGCTTGCGGCTTATACCCTTAATTACTGACATATGAACTGTTAACAGAGACAGTGTTTGCGTAGTGTTGTATTTATTATTTTGTGTTTTTGTGAATAAAATAAACATCGATTGATCAGCATTGTACGTTGTGTTTGATGTCAAATAACTGGTTCACACCACGGGAGATAGGTCGTATTGGATTACTAGCAAAACATAGCTAGTTACTAGTATTTCACGTAATGTATGCACACTTACTAGATACAAAATTTAGCGCTGCACATATATTAGCGCTGCACTTAAATTCGCGCACTAATGCTAGCGCGAAAAGTGCTAAAATATGATTACCGCTAAAATAAGTACGGTTACAGTACTTGCAAAAAAATTGGTTTACAGTAATAAGTCTACACATTAATTGTCGTTATTATTTATACCTTTTACAGCAATCATTCCCTGATATCTACATACCTACAGCACTGCTTCTATCAGGTGACCCAGAATAGGTCAGAGTTCACAGGGGTCATCCCAAGGTTACAGTGGCTGGTAGAGCTCTTGGGACACGTCCGTAACATAGCAACAGGGGCCACAACTCTGTCAGACAATATTACAGACAAAACAAAGGTAAGTTTTGGATTACATGGAGACCCCTTAAGTCCTTAACTTGAGGAAATATCTTTTAAATTCTCCATAAAACAGTTTGATAATTATTCCCAACTTAAAATGAAAAGTATTCCTTGAAGCTGGTTGCAATTTGAATTGAACTTGCAAATGGAATTTTTTTTAAATCTGTTGAATTTTTCAGATTTTTTCTTCAATATGACACACTGACTTTCTGAATGAACTCTGAATTTTATCCATCAATCTAAAATTCCAATGCTATGTTATCATAATTTACAGATTTTTGACAAGACTCATGAAGATTAGAAAAATTAACTGAGATTAAGTGATAGTATCTGAGCAGTTTAGCTCACAGATGAAGAGCAGTCCATGTTAATAAATTTGCTTGTGTCATTTAACATTCATCTTCATATGAATGCCATCTGGAAGCTGTTGTTCAATTCTGGCATCATCCATTTTGAAAATAATTTCATGTCAGTGAAGAGTTGAAAGTCTACTACACATTGAAAAGTTCATTAATTTTCAACTGAAAACCTGCATTTAATTAGAAAAAAATGTATTTCAGTTTAACTAGATAATGAGGTTCCATGGCCTTACACTGTGTTACACAAAATGTTGGTGGGTACTTTACTTCTTGGATTGAAACCCTAAATATAGCTTGTTTCTTGGTACCAGCTTTCTTGGATATTCCTTATTACCACACATAAATCATTCCACTTTGTGGTATACCGGTATATTTTCTTGGTAAATAGAAACCATTAGACAATAAACATTTGTTGTTATACACTATGTGTTTGACATTTAAACCTTTCACAAAATACTTCAGTGACACTGTAACAATTTACGTGGTGGCCGAGTGGTTTGAAGGTGCCCCAACATTCTACCACTAGCCCCCCACGTCTTGGTCGCGGTTGAGTGGTTCAGGTGTCCCAACATTCTACCACTAGCCCCCCACGTCTTGGTCGCGGTTGAGTGGTTCAGGTGTCCCGACATTCTACCACTAGCCCTCCACCTCTGGTTGCAAGTTTGAATCCCACATAGGGCAGTTGCCAGGTACTGACCATAGGTCGGTGGTTTTTCTTCAGGTACTACGGCTTTCATCCACCTTCAACACCTGGCACGTCCTTAAATAACCCTGGCTGTTAATAGGACGTAAAACAAAGTAAACCAAACCAATTTACAAATCTTTATTATACAAATGAAATAATAAAATGAAATTTAAATAACAGTGGATCAAAGAAATCTCAAAGGAAGCAAATAAATGAAGTCCATCCCATATATTAACAGGAACAACATATATTATGTTAATTACATGTAACTTGCATTTAGACATAAAAATAAAAAGAAGACAATTATATTTTGGACCATTTTATGCTAGAACTTTGTAAATCGACTTAAAAATTTTCATTAAATAATGTAAAGCTTGATAATCGTGGTGTTGTCTTTACGAATAAAACTTAAAATCAAATAAACATGATATGGATTCAAAATGTTCGCCCAATTATTATTTCCCTGAAATACATATAGTTCTGCACATGGAAAAAAAAAATAAGTAAACATTTAACATTTGTATCCCCCTAAAATGAGGTTAAAAGTACCAAATATACTAGAATCACCATATGTCTGTCCATCCGTCAGTCAGGTTAGGTCTGATGGGTTTATTGACAGGTTTGCTTGCAAGCATTCAATATTAATGTACTTCAGTCAAATTTTGGAGTATTTTGGGGGAAAATTCCAATTGTGCCCTGTTTTGGACTTAAATTATTATTATAGATTTATTGTACTTGAAAAACCTGTAACTTAAGATAGTTCAGATAATTATCATAAAATTTTGTTTCCTAGGTGATGGATTTGGCTGTAGATATTATTGCTGCGGTCCTGTGTTTGTGGATGTCCACTTCCTCCGCGTGTGTTTTAGGTGTCACAACACAATTACTGACTTGTCCAGATATATCTTCCTCCAACACAGAAGATCCTAAGATACCGTGGAAACCAAGTGTGTCCCCAAGGCAGGTATTGCCAGCCTACATCACGGGCATCCAATCAGAGCCGTGGGATCAGGTTCTTCCAAAGGTTTGTTTATTTAGGTTTATAGGCTGTGAAAAACATTGATCTGTTATCATTAGTGGAGGCATGGTGGTCTAATGGTAGGATTTCGGGCTAGTGATCGAAGTTTGAGTCCCGGCCACGGCGATACTTGTGTTGTATCCTTGAGCAAAATACTTTATTCCGCTTGTTCCAGTCTACTCAGCTGTAAATGCGTACGTGGTTGGGTAGTGCTAGAAATTGTACAATGCTAGCTGTGAGCGCTGAGATAGCAGCACCGGTTGTATGCTCCCCAAGGAGTTGAGAATGATAATTGCTGGTTTTGAAGGCCCTGTTTCCACGGATAATAATTTGTGAACTGCTTTGAGACGACCTTATAGTACGTAACTTGTGCTTTCAAAGTTTACTTTAGCTAGGCAGGTGAAGCATCATTAATACCCTAATCATTGTGGTTGGTATGGTATATACTGGAATGATGTCAGTATCATCAACAACAACATATCAAAAAATTCATCATCATCATTTTCCTCTGACATCTGGAATCATAAGTTAATTACGAACCATGGACTATTCAAAGTTACGCTATTCAACAGTTTCCAAAACATAAAAGTTGTAAAATAATCAGAATTCCAATCAGGAACAATTTTCCTTCATCTGAAATTGCCACAGAACTAATAAACTTATCCATAATTGGTTTCTATAATTTCATAATCCACTAATCACTCAAGTATTTGCTTGTTGGTCAATAATTTAATATTGGGCAATGTCGAATCTAAAAGTGAGCTCTCACTGACAATCAAGAATTACGGTGGAAATATGACCAAGCTATACAGACAGTTCCCTGTAGTGGAGGTTTGATCCAGGGTAAGGCACATCTTTGATCCAATAAGGCAGGAAACATGCCCCCTAGCAGAGGAATAGTCCAGCTAGGCAGGGCAAATCTCAATATGTGCTTCACATTTTTCTTCCATGGCATTCCATTTACCGAAGGATGATTCCAAATTGTAGTTGCGACACATCTCAAACTGACCAACAGATAGATTGGGCGTGTCTGGAATGACCAGTTCCCTGGTTACAAGGTCCATCCCCATGTCATAGATGTCAATGTCAGTTCCTTTCTGCAGAGCTGTCTTACATCGCGCTATACGTTCATTCATCAATGTCTTAGTCTGCAGTAATTCTTTTTTGTAATCAGAAAGCGTTTCCTTGTTTTCATTCTCAACCTGGCTGCATTTCGCTATAAATTCTTTCAGGAATTGGTCGATCTGATCTTTGCATTCTTTTGCGTGTTTCATCATCTGGTTCTGAATGCTCTTGAATGTCTCAGAATTTTTCGTGAGTTTGAGTTCGGTTGCCTGTATAACCAGGTCAATATTAGCCAACTCTTGTTGCTCAGCGGAACTGACATACTGCCGAAGTTTGGTTTTCTTTCCTTCTATCACGGTTGAAATCTTTTCTAAATCGTGTTTTTTGTGAACCGATGTAACACATGTGATGCAGGCGAGCTGGTGGCCACAACTGAGTTCTTTGCACACAAAGATTACATTCTCCGTCTTGTGGTGGCAACACTTCAGACTCCCTTTTGCTCTAATCGGTAACTGGCCTGGATGGGACGACATCGTAGAATTTCCTTACAAAATAAATATTTCAATGTATTTGATTGTGAAATCTCACAAAAGTCGAGTAGCAGCTGTCGAAAAGTCGAGTAACAGCTGTCGAAATGTCCAAATTGCACAAATTCCTTCCAATTGTTTATTTATGAGATATAATCTTTGAATGTCCTTGATGCGTAGGTAGACTGTCTACGCCCTTTGCTATATATAGGAATCACTATTTAACAGATATATCTAGTGTTGTTGAGATGAAACCTTATCTAAAATCCCGAGTGGTGACACTGTTGGGTGTTACACCCACGTCCCAGTATAAATAACAAAGGAAGTGTGACAATTCGATGGTAGTGTATTAACTTCAACTAGGAAGTAAATTACAGGGTAAATCAAGGTGCTGTCAATGTTTGTCTGATCAAATCTATTAAAGTGCCACACCCCATAAAGTGTGCTCTTATCAGCACTCCATGTTTAAAGATCTGAGTGCATTAAAGTTCTGTAGTGTGATTTTATTAGAAATATGGATTTAACAATAGAATGTATGAGGATGTATAGATTTTCTTTAAAAAAACATCAATGATAGTAAGAATGAGATTAAAAATCAAGATAATTAAAATAGCTTCTGAAATAATATGGGTTTTGAGATGAGTTGAAAAACTTTAATTTGTTTTTAGGTCACCCGAGACGAAGTCTCGAGTGACCTATTCTTATCACCTTTTTTCTGTCGTCGTCTGTCAGTCCGTCCGTAAACAATTTACATTTTCAATTTCTTCTCATAATCCCTGAACCAATTTGAATGAAATTTGACAGGAACCTTCCCTAGCCAAAGATGCACCAAAAGAATTATATTGTCCTAACCCCCTGGGAGGCTGAAGGAGGGGTCAAATTAGTTAAAATTTTAAAAATCTTCTTCTCCAGACCCAGATATGCTGGGATTAAATACTATTCACCAATGGAAAGGTCTTAAGGTGCTTTATCAAAATGGTGAATTTCCAGCCCCCAGACCTCATGTTCCCTCCTGGGGAGGGGGTGAAGTTAACTATAGTTTGAATAGGAAAATGACACTTTTGGATATAATTTGTTCTTTTTCAGTTGGAAATAATTGAAATTTGGTTGGAATAATAACCAGGAGATGACGGTTTGGCGTTGAAGGAATTTTGACTCTAGTCCAACCGGGGGCAGTGGAGAGGGGCTCAAAAGGGTCAAATTGGCTAAAATTTCAACAATCTTCTTCTCCAGATCCAGATAAGCTGGAATCAAATACTATTCACCAATGGAAAGGTCTTAAGGCTCTTTGTCAAAATTGTGAATTTTAAGCCACCAAGACTTCAGGTTTGCCCCTGGGGAGGGAGTGAAGTTTACTATAGTTTATATAGAAGGATAACAATTTTGCATATTTTGTTCATTTACAGTTTGAAATCATTCAAACTTGATTGGAATTACACCCATGAGATGACAGTTTGAAATTGGAAGAATTTTGACTCTGGTCAAATTTTACATCTTTTCACTGATGAACATTTTGTTATGACACTGTGAAGTAAAGTTGGTTGGAATTAAACAAAGAGTCAACTAATTGGACATCAAGGTCACTAGGTCAAAGGTCAAGGTCAAATTTTATATCTTTTCACAGATGAATATTTTGTCATGACATTATGTAGCAAAGTTAGTTGGGATTAAACAAAAGCCACGGTCAAAGGTCAAGGTCAAATTTATATCTTTTCACTCATGTACATTTTGTTATGACATTATGAAGCAAAGTTAGTTGGAATTAAACAAGGAATTAGATGACTAAAATGTCAAGGTCAAATTTTATAGCTCTTTACTGATGAACATTTTGTTATGACATTTTGAAGAAAGTTGATCAGAAAAGTAGTCAACTGACCAATGGTCAAGGTCACAGATTCAAAGGTCACTGAGTTTGATCGTTGGGTTCAAAGCTCAAGGATCAATGATTTTGGGAGATATATACATGTATAAGCAGGGCCCTTGTTACCTGCCAGTTTTCTCACTCAAACTTGGTTTAAGTTAATGATAATTTCAGTATAACGATACAGCAAAAGATATCGACAGCAAAATTCAGGTGGTTGTTAAGGCCCATAGGCCTCATGTTATAAAATTCTTTCAAACTGAAAATTGATACAGACCAATAAATGTAATTGAAAGTTAAAGATAATAATTCTTTTTAAGTGACTTTAACATCTTTAGTTGAAATGCTGAGTCAATGAGTGCAATTTTTTGCTTAGTCGGCCTCCAAGCTGTTTGTGGTGTGAAAATGTTCACGCTGTCAGTCATGCTGTTTTATACATTTCAGTTTCAGTATGAATACTTCCTTTTCCCTGTTGCCTATAAATGTATTGTTTTTCCAGGTTGTCATCTGTTTGACCACGCTATTGTCCAGACCTGATGATATCATCAGCCGCCAGACCAAATCATCAATACAAGGTACATACACATTTAAATCTGTCTATAGTCTGACAGCCTCTAGAACACTTGACAGGTTTCACAAAATATCAACTCTTGCAAATGAATTTACAATTATTTCTATAATTATAACCCCCCCCCCCACCCCCCCTCCCCCCAACAAAAGGATTGGGCTGACCACCCTGGGGGGCTGAGGGGCATGGCCAAAGAGGTAAATTTGACCATATTGCTGTTATAAGGTGGCAGTGTATAGAAGAATTATGTTGCCATGGGTGATATTTTTGTACAATGAATAAACTCTATTTTTACCGCTATAATTACCGCTGGGTATGTCTAAAAATCTAAAAAAAATAAGCAGTAAAATTGGCATAAACATGATAAAGTTGACTGTGGGCTTCACATTTTAAAAAAAAAAAAGAAAGAAATTTGGTTAGATATTAACATTTTGGCCTTTCCGAAACTGGTGTTTACACATGAAAAGCTAGCTTTACAGGAAGTAAAATTCTAACATCAGCGCATGAGGAAAAAAAGTGAAAAATCTAAGCAAACAACCTTTGCTGGGACACAGATAATTCTACAACCAAGTATGTAATCTTTAATTTGAGAGAGAACTGAAGAAAAAAATTCCTGTTTGTGAGGGTCAAGTTTTGGCTTAAAAATAGTGCTTTTGGGCCTTTTTTTAGTTATTTTTGATGTGGTTACCATGATTTTCACACAAGTAGCATACATAGAAAAAACGAGTTTATACACTTCTCATTTCTTCATTTGTATTGGAAATAGCATGTCGTTCACAGACATATATTACATGTTTATTTTGTTTTGTTAGGTCATAATTCTTTATTTATTTTTCTGAGACATGGGCCTTGTTTTTCAGAATCAATTGATTTTACTGTAATTTGCTACCTAAACAACTTCTTCTCTAGAACTACATACTGGATATCAATCATTATTGATTGAAAACATTCATTGGATGTAAGGATTCAAAATTGTACAAATGGTAGGTTTGACCCCCTCCTCCATCAAGGGAACTAAGGAATGGAACCAAAACATGTAGTGATAGGCTATATATTGCTTTAAACAATTTTTTTGATATAAGACATAGATAAATATCAGGTCATAAGTATATTTAATTAGAGGGAATTCAAATTTACAAATGGCTGAGGGAAGGGGCCACAACTTCTGAGAAACCGTGCGACAAGGCAACAGAATCCTGCTGTATAACCAGGCCCCGCTCCCACGAAATTTCTTACCCCGTTCTCAATGCTTAACTTTGAGTATATGCTTAACTTTTGCCTTTCTACAAAATTCTCAATTCTTAGATTTTAAGTTGAGAATGGGCCAATATTAGAGAACGGTCCATAGCATGCTTAACTCTCATTCTTAATATGGCGGACATAAATCGAGCACTTCATCGTCAGCTTCAGAGAACTGTGCAAGTCGAATACATGAGATCCCCACCCCAAAACATTATATGACCATTGCTGGCACCCCTAGATTCTGAGTTGAACTTAGAAACAATTGAGATCCCCAACCTATAACCAAACTTTTATACAAGAAAATATATGTTAAAAGGGTTGGTCTTCGGGTCTCCCCTGTTCCTTGGATCTTTTGGAAAAATATTCTGCCATGACAACTTAGACACAACTGTATCCAGGTGGGCGATTCAGGCCCTCTGGGCCTCTTGTTGACCAGTTTAACCAAGAAATTTGTTTGTTTTGTAGCATAAAATTTTATTGCTATTCATTGTATTGGTTTACTTTCAGAATGCCTACAGATTTTGAGACATTCCACCACATTCAGGAAACCCACGGTCTGGACCGAGATTTACGATACTGTACAAGTGGAATAACAACATAAACTTTGTTACTCGGCAGCCAAATATTTCATCGTTATCCGTGAAGTGAAAAAAATAAACTTTTACAATTTTATTCTTGCTGCAAAATTAAAATATTTTCCAAGGTACCAGTAGAATATTCAGTTACATCGTCACCACCGTAATAGTACAATCTTTAGTAACTTTGATGAACAAATTTATGGCACAGGGATGCCTTCTCACTTTGAGGCCATGACATTTACTTTGATCTGACCTAAATTTACAAAGCGGGTGTCGTCAATGAAGCAGAAAGACACATACTCTTCTGGGACACCTGGTCTCACTCTCTTGAACTTTTTCCAAGGGTCTCTGTTTAAATCTTTCATTGTTTATATTTTGCCCCTGGTTTAATCAATTTTGAGGTCTGATTATGGTTTTATTGATGATTTGGTATTCTGTGATTTTTAAAAAAATTATTTTTCAAATGTAATGCAGTGTACAGTAAACACCGGTTTACCGGAATACCCCTCATTGTCAAACAGTTTGTTTGGTCCCGACCGAGTTCGTACATATTCAACCAAACTTTCAAGGTCACAGGGGTCAAAAATGTCGAAACCTTCAAACAACTTCTTCTAAAATACCGTCTGGCATAGAGACTTCATATTTGACCAGTAGCTTCCTTGGAAGAAGCCGAATAAAGTTTGCGAAAAGAAACGACCTTGACCCATATTCAAGGTCACGGTGAGGTTAAATCTATTTTAACCTTTAAACGACTTCTTCTAATAAACCAAAATCCCTAGAAGTATGATATTTGGCTGAAATGTTCCTTGAATGATGCCAAACAAAGTTTGCGAAAAGAAATGACCTTGACTTATATTCAAGGTCACAGGGGTCAAGTCTGTTAAAACCTTTTAACGACTTCTACTGAAATACCAAAAGCCCTAGAAGCATGATATTTAGCTGAAATGTTCCTTGGATTAAGCCTGACTAAGTTTGCGAAAAGAAATGACCTTGACTTATATTCAAGGTCACAGGGGTCAAATCTGTTAAAGCCTTCAAACGACTTCTTCTGAATTACCAAAAGCCCTAGAAGCATGATATTTGGCTGAAAGGTTCCTTGGATGAAGCCCGACAAAGTTTGCGAAAAAAAATGACCTTGATTGATATTCAAGGTCACAGGGGTTAAATCTGTTAAAACATTCAAACCACTTCTTCTGAAATACCAAAAGCCCTAGAAGCTTGATATTTGGCTGAAAGGATCCTTGGATGAAGCCTAACAAAGTTTGCGAAAAGAAATGACCTTGACCTATATTCAAGGTCACAAGGGTCAAATCGGTTAAAAGCTTTGAGCAACTTCTTCTGATAAACCCAAATGCCTAGAGACATGATATTTGGCTGGTAGCATCCTGGGATGAAGCCAAACAAAATTTGAAAATGAAAATGATGTTGTCTTATAAGGTCACAGGGGTAAAATATGTTTAAATCCTAACATGTTCTTCTAAATGTCTTACAGTAAAAGATTTTTTGGGACTTGAGGGTTACACAATAACATAAGTCAGAGATTGATACCAGGTGAGCGATGCAGGCCCATTGGGCCTCTTGTTAATATATATATTTCCATATACATTTTTGCCACCAGTCTATTGTTTATATGGAGAGGGATTACATAGGCTGTGCCTGTTGCCCAATCCCTTTGACAATTAACATCTATATGTCAATAAAATCTGTTGAAATGAAATGAACACTTTATCACAATATACATGATTGTACACAAAAATCGACTCCTGAAAGAAAAAGTTTTCGGATAACATACACATTCTCTTTCAACACTAATCAGAGGAAAATGTTGAGCTAATTGGCTGATTTCAGCCTTTTTGAGAATTTGAGTGTAATGTAAACTTTTATTTTTCCCATTGAAAAGATTAAATAACCTTATTTTCAGCCTTTTTGCCCTTAGTCCATTTTCATCTCTAATCAATAGTGACATTGAATTTTGGGAGGAAATGAAAGCACACCCTTTAATTTGAATCTTTCTACAGATGATATAAAGCACATGTATAAAAAGTCTTTCACTTCCAAGATTCATTCGTTGCCATATTAATAAACGGAAATCACTTGACATGTTGGTCAGCATTGGAATAACATTATGATTCACAAGAAATTATGCAGTTCCTTTCAAATTTTGATAAGGTTCTCATTTGGCATCGGTATGTTTGATGGCTTGAAGCTGAAGCTATCATCTTAGTAGAAACTCGACGTGATATGTGATATCTGTTTGCAAGCACAGTATTCATGCAACATTAAGCAAAATGTCCAATTCATAGTTTGATCTCTCTCAAACATGCAGTAATTTGTATGTATTGGTCATGATTTTTGATATTTTGTCCAGGTACTGCTTTTTCAACATTTTCAGTTGTACAATTTTTGTGTATAATGCGTGCAAATGAACGAAGTGTAAAATCTGTATTAATGTTATAAATATAAAGTTATAAAGAATTTCTTGCCCTGAAATAACAACACTATTTATATAACAGAATGATAGAATCTTGGCCTACCTTGAGGGTATGACAGAGAAATCTCCAACACAAGAGGTGATATTCGTGGTTGGTTAACCAGGCTTGTGAGATTTATCTCTCACAACATTAACTTAAAGGTAGAAGATGATCATTTTTTAGCTCACCTGGCCCGAAGGTGCAGCGTCTGTCAAATTTTCCTACATATCCCTCCCAGTCCTTAACCACACAACAGAATGGTTGGTCTGACCACCAAATAGGGAACTAGAGGAAAAGCATTTTAAATGCCAACTAGTCATAGAGTACTGAATAGATTTGAACCAATTTTGGTCATAAACATCCTTTGGAGAAGGAAAACAGATTTTGTATAAAAGGTGACCCTGACCCCCAAGGATTTGTCTTCAGGTCTGTCCCTGTCCATGGGGTCTTTTATTAACTAGATACCAATGTATCCAGGTGAGCTATACAGGCCCTTTGGGCCTCTTGCGTTTTTTTACAACAAAAGTATCAATGTATTACGATGTTGATATGACGTGATTGAATTGTTGACATAATGATTACGTTACATTCAATGCAAAAAAAAGTTGGCATGTTGTCAGCTCGATTTATCTGTCATACCCTAGAGTGACCGGGAAATCTTAAACAGGTAAAAGAGGAGAAAATCTGTGAATGATGGGAATATCTTCACTCTATAGCCTTTATATGGCCTTCACCTGATGCATGATCCATTCATACCTTTATTCTGCCTTACAATAAATAATTGTGCTTTAAGGCAAACGATGAAAATCCAGCTTGTTCAAACTTTCTGTATACTTACCATATCTTATATATTTCTGTGGGTGATAAATACTTTCAATATACATTTAAATGACACGAGCTGGTTCAATCTACTTCATTGTTGTCCTTTTTTCTAATTTTCATATATGTTATCTCCCTTGAAATACTCTCCCGTCTGCATGCCCTGGTGAATACGTTAAAGTGGGAGGAACAGTCTTATGGAAATATTTGACTGTTGTTTTATTCTTCTGTAAGGTTGGAAAACTGAGCAAGAGGATAATCTTGTCTCTGAACCATTTACTATGGTGAAGTTGAAATTTGATTGTTTTATTAAAGTTCCTTTACCTTTGGCTTGGCAATAAATGAGCAGAATTGAGACCACGTGTTGAGTTTTTAGCCCACCATGTTTTCCTTCTTAGATACCAGCTTTATTTATTAGCTTCGTCACAAAATGTGAATTCTTGTTGAAGGAAAGCCATGTCACGTTACAAATTGACTTAATTTCGTAAATACTTGAAACATAATACATTGTTACCAGAAGTGAGTTAAAAGAAAGCAAATCATTGTTTTGCTCAACTATTATAAACAGTTAGATCTAGAGTACAGTTGACCGGTAATCGTCAGTTCGACCTAAGCACTGCAGGAAAATTGCGTCGCCATTTGCAACATGTACATGTATCATCTATGTATGTGGTATGCTATTTGCATCTTCCAATGTTTTATAGCTGTAATGATATCATTTATCAACGAACTGAAATTTATAAACTGAAAGTGAACCAAAATAAATGGGAATAGATCTGCATCATGAAAACGCTTTCAGGACGCAAAGTCAACTACTCGAATCAAACATTCTACTAACCACAACGATCACCACAGCGGACTCCTGACAACCGGACTGTGTACAAGATATACTGGATGTTTAAAACCAGTTATATGCATTTGTTTACATGAGGAAAGTACATTAGAACACTTCATTATAAGAAGACCGAGTTGCATAGCTCTTACTTTCTGTTTACAATACTTCACTACAGACCTGATTAATTGTGACGTAACAGACACAGAACATGCCTGCGCACAGATACACCGGAAATTGGCACACCGAAACTTCTGTCTACGCCCCAAACAAAAACAGTAAGTCGCCCAGCTCTGCCGAGAGCGGCTTAAAAATAACCAGAATTTACTTTCATAGTCAACATACAAGATGGCCGTCTGGCGGCCATATTTTACCCCTGGGGCAGTCCAAAAAGTAGACCATGCACAACTAGGGACAGAACAGAACATGATTATGAAATTTGGAAAGGATCCCTCAGTCACATACTTGTCAAGAAATAGTGATCACAAACTATCACTGTCAAAATCTGCCTGAAGATGGACTATGCACAACTAGGCACCATGGGGAACATACAAGAATTGTTTAAGGACGGACAGACGGACCACAGACACAGTGCAATTTGTATAGCCCACCAACTGAAACAAAATGGCTGATAGACGGCCATCTTGGATTTTGACAATGAAAATCCGTTATCATTATATCTTGTGGAGTTTTGAATAGATCTTTCCAAAATTTAATATGCAGGTTCCCCTTGGTCATGAATACAAGATGGATCTCTCTTTTTGGATTTTGGAACTTATCAGAAAAACAAAACGTCTGATTAGACACCTTATTTCAACTGTTATTAATTTTCACAAGAAATTTCAAAGCTCATTGCACTGGGATTAAATACATAAATGAAAGGGAGAAATAGAGAATTAAGATGAAATACATAAATGAAGTTAAAATAAGAAGATAAAAGATCCATCTTTCTATGAATGAATGAAAAATCATTGATGTTCTTACTAGGTTTCGTTCGTTCGATACAAGTGGAGACAAACTTTCATGATGATACCGTTTACAATAAGATCATGGCCATTTACTATGAAGCAATTTAACCAGTTGTTCGTTTGCAAGGCCTGCATAAACATTGGAAGGTCTGTCAGGATTTTCAACCGGATACGTTACATTATTTCCAAGGGGAGAAATATTTACTTGTTGCTGAACCAGAGAAATGGAGAAATATTTACTTGTTGCTGAGCCGGAGAAAAGGGAGAAATATTTACTTGTTGCTGAGCCAGAGAAAAGGGAGAAATATTTACTTGTTGCTGAGCCAGAGAAAGGGAGAAATATTTACTTGTTGCTGAGCCAGAGAAAGGGAGAAATAATTAACTGTTGCCAAGCTTCAGAAGGTTACTTCAAACTTCAAATTCAGTTACAAAATCATAGCTTTAGATCTGAGATAACTTGACCATATTTAGTTACCTGATGGACATAGCCAAATAGGTTTCAAATCGGTATAAAATGAATGAACAACAAACAAATAAATCATAGCATAAATTTCTTATTTCAATCTTTAAAACATATATGAACAAGAGACACTTTGTTTCTACATAACAAAAAAAATCAGACCACAAACATATAACAGTTTTAAGTTACGACAGGTTTTGAAGACCATTTTTGTAGCTATGCAGTACAGTCTAGAATGGGGAACTGAGGGTGATCTTACAGTGATAGAATCGTGAAATTAATACATAATTCATGTGACGTTTTGATTCTGCAAAAATATTTTGAGAAATATTCAATTCTTATGATGGGGTCAACAGATTTTAAAGATTATCTTTTCTTTTATTATTATTATTAATTCAAAAATAATTTGACATAAATTTTAGAAACAGAAATATGAGAGAAAGATCCTATATTATCAATTTTGTAGAATCTTGTATTTTCTTTTATGATAATCATATTTTTATACAAATTTTAGAAACACAGAAATATGATATTTAAATGGGAGCTTTTCAGATATCTATTGCCTTGACAAAGTATTTTAGCCAGCCAAATGTACCTCAGGAAAATCTAAGCTAACATCAGACTGTAGAAAGACCAGGGGATCACATAAAACAAGAGCAATACCAAAATGTTCAGAAAACAAGAATATTTCAAATCAAGAACATTTTCAATACAAGACAAAATCAATCATTTGATGGCTTTAAAAAACTCAGCAACATAGTTTTAAAAGAATTTAAATCTAATTTCAATGCCAAACAAAAGTTAACTAAAATTGAGGATTATAACATAAATTCTCTGTTTGATAAGAATATTTTGAGCAGTATTGATGTCTTCTGAAGTTATAATACTAGGCAAGAACAGACCCCATCCAAAACAATGTCTTCTATTAAATACAAGCAGAATGAAGTGGTATGCAAACCTTTTAAAACCCCTTTGGTTTATAGCTTTTTCGCATGGATTCACACTCTCTAACCCACTCAAACATTTGTAAACACATTCAACACATTTCTACACATCTACAATCTTTTTCACTCATAGGAGTTAGTTTGCCAAACAAAATCAGACATAAACACCAAAATCACATGTAATATTATTAAATTAGTGGCTTGCTTTATTACTGCTGAAAAGTTTTATTTTAGGTGAAACGAACTTTGCACACCCCTCCCCCCCCCCCCCCCTTTTTTTTCTTACAATGAACGAGAAACCAAATCACAGGCAACTGTTGTTACATCAAATTTGGAAGATTTGAATTGGAGGAATTGCACTTTGTCTCCAGGGGTAGATGATCGGTCAATGGAATAAGCAATGAAACAGAAGCACTATAATTACTATACAGGAAGTGCAATGCTTGTCTTCACTCTGTTGAGAACACACCTCCCTTTGGTCATCAATGGGAAGTTCTACCCCAAAAATCATTTTCTTCAAAACAATCTCTTCCATGTTTTCTCCTCTAATTTGATTGGTCCTATTTCTCTGGTGATGAAAGCAAACACCTCAAATTCACAAGGATGAAAGAATCATTGGACAGAAAAGGAGATCAGGTTTGTTATTCAGAAACAAGTGTTTACTGGATTTTAAACTTAAGGTAAGATGCAAATGAAGCCTACTCTTGAGAGGAAGCTGAAAACAGTGACCATATCTAAGATTAAAGAAAATCTGTATTAAAAGCCAACATAACATAAAAGGTAAGAGAAGCATACCTGTACTGTCTGAATGCCAAAAACACAAGTGTTGACCCTCTACCCTTTATGTTAGAAACAAAAACTGTTTAAAAAGTCAACTATGCCTCAAAATCTCACGTTATAATTTGTTACTGACCTAAAAGCACAAAAAAAAACATATATTAGTTTCACTATGCAAATACATTTGTACATACTATTTTTCTTTCAACTAAAACTTCCTTTATACTGTAATAAACAGACTGGTTTTAGCAGATGTTGCGAATTTTGTGAAATCTTTTAGATTAAATAACTTTCACTAGTGAAATTCTGAATGATGTGCAGTTACATGACGGCCCTAACTTATAAATATGTGGAATTACTGTCCAATGTCCTCATACAAGTTTACCAAATGTACCAATAATTTCACATTCAACACAAAATAAAAATAATTTAGGTATGTATGTGATTCAGATATTAACATCCAACCCTTTGATTTGAAACTGAATTGAATTTACCAATAATTTTAAATTCCAACACAAAATCAAAATAAATTAGGTATGTATGTGATATTGAAGACTTTATAATAATTACATCCATTCCTTTGATTGGAAACAGAATTGGAATGCATTCAGAATGTCTGATGGCTTCTACTTGCAGTCCAAAGGGGTAATTATCATTAGAACACCTTATTGTACAAGTAACATTTTATTTAAACCTATTGCCTATATAGATGGTAAGGTTTTGTAATGGGAAAAAGAACATCAAATATTTTTGGGGGAAAAACTTGAAATCCAGTTTATATACAAAATTAGTCTAGTTTGTATACTGAACTTAATTTTAATTCTGTGTCGGGTATACAGTAGTGAAAGGACATTAGTTAATCCAGAACTGGTTTAGAAAGAAAGAACTGCTCTTATCTACATTAGTGTTAAGATATACAGTAGATGTCATATCAAGTGGGTTTTTTCAGACAAATGGACCTTGCAATCTTCAAAATATCTTTTAATATAAAAGCTATTTCAGGACTGAATTTCTAATACTCTCATGCATACAGGTACAGAACTAAAAAAAAGGGGGAATTTCTACACCCACAGATGCGTCGAACAAAAGTGTATGTATACATATTATAAATAAAAACAGGATTTATTATTGAAAATAAAATTTGATTTGATGCAACATGTGACAAATGATTATCATGAACAAATAAAAATTAAATACTATATTTCCACACTTGTTTAGGGAAACTTCTTCCTTGCATTGAAGCACACTATAAAATATTCCGAACAAATTACCTTTCATCCATCTCAGCTAAATAAAATTTATTTACTACTTATGTTTTTTCCCCATCTTTACACAACAAAGGCAGAATTAAATGTTTGGTTAAAATTCTACCTATAATATCGCTGACTTTTTAACAAATCACAATAGTTTCATCCTTCTTTATTTGTAGAAGCAATACTCTTACTCCCAAGAGAGATTTAAACACTCATTACTCCCTAGAGAGATTTAAACCAAACTTCCATAATTCATGAGCATATATTTTAATGTTATATACACATATTCCACATATGCATCCACGTTCAGATGATAAAATCATGTATAAATGGCGCAAAGCATACAAAACACAGGTAATCACTGACGACGGGATCAAAGAACTGAATTATTCCAGTATAACTGACAGTTCCACCGACTGCGTATCCAACAGGCTTTCCGTGTATATCCAATCTTTAAATTTGTATAGACATTGGGTTCTCTTTGGGTCCATGTTTTACTATCAAGATCCAGTAGCTCTCCCCTTTGGTGTGTATCAGTGGTTCACAGAATGACATCAAACTTTGGAATTTAAAAGAAATCGTGATACTCCCAGAGTTCCTTTTCGTAGCCTTCATGTACATGGTCTAATAGCACATTGCGTCTGCTTTCACAGTACCTGAAAGATACAGTAAAAAACTATCATTAATTCATTCTCCAACACAATTCATTTGCACAGAATGATTAGTCTAAATTTAAAAAGGATCTTTTTGGCAGTTAATATTGTGGAAGGCCTAAATGGAAACCTTGGAAAGTGTGTGCAGAACTATAACACTGACAGGTCAGCAAGGGCCCCGCCATGGGGATATTGATCTCCCCTAATGGTCAAATCCAACAAGGCTGATATTTGGTCAATTAACTCCTTGTCAAATTTGACCAGCTTTGCTTCATGATATCATAAGGAAATGTTCATCAGTGAAAAGTTACAAAATATGACTATGGTGTTCTGTCACTTGACTCCTTGTTTTTCATAGTGCTACAACAAATGTTTAACGGTGAAGGTAAAAAATTTGACATTGACCTGGTGATTTGACCTTTGACTCAGTGACCTTGACATTTGGTCAGTAGACTTCTTGTTTAATTCTGACCAACTTTGCTTCATAATGTCATAACAAAATGTTCATTGCTCAAAAAAATTATACAACTAGAAACTAGCCAATCAGAAGTTGTGGCGGCCATCTTGGATGCTATATCTGAAAAAAAGGTTCAAGGTGCACAACAGGACATCAGACTTATTATATATGCGAATTTTGATGACAATCACATCAAATTTCATTGCCATGGGACGTGATGCGACGAAACAGGGCGGATATGGGTAACACTATATACCCCCCCCCCCCCCCCCCATTTCATGGCAGGTGCATAAAAATTTTGGTCAGTTTCCTTTGTTTAATTCTGACTAACTTTGCTTCATAATGTGATAACAAAATGACCTTGAACTTTTACCATATGACCTTAAATTTCCATCAGTTGACTCCTTGTTTAATTCTTACCAATTGCAAGTTTGCTTCATAATGTCATTACAAAATCTTCATCAGTGAAAAAGTACAAAATTTGATCTTGACCTGGTAATTTGAACTTTGACCCAGTGACCTTGAATTTTAGTCAGCTGACTCTTTATGTAATTCCTCGAATTTTGGTCAGTTGACTCCAGGTTTAAATCTCAGTTGACTCCAGGTTTAAATCTGACCAAGTTTGCTTCATTATGTCATAACAAAATGTTCATCAGTAACGAGAGATCCCAGAGAGATCTTGGCATCGACAATTGAGGATTTTTCATTCATTCTCATTTCAACTTTCATTTATGTATTTAATCTTATTTTGGGTTTTTTCATTAATGTATTTTATCTTAGTGCTACGACCTTTGAAACTTTTTGTGAAAATCAATAATAGTTGAAAGAAGATGTCTAATCAGGAGTTTTGTTTTTCTGATAAGTTCTGAAATCCAAAACTTTAAGAGAGATCCATCTTGTATTTATTAATAAGGGAAACTTGGGAAAGATCCATCCAATACTTTTTCCGATCAGTCCCAAAATCAAAACAGCATTATTAGGCACCAAGGGGGACCTACATATGAAATTTGGGAAAGATCCGTCCACTACTTCTCAAGATATAAAGATAAAAAAATTTTGTTGTCAAAATCCAAGATGGCGGTCTGTCATCCATTTTGTTTTTCCGATCAGTTCCAAAATCAATACAGCACAACTACTGGCCAAGGGAAACCTGCATATGAAATTTGGGAAAGATCCATTCAGTCCTTTTCAAGATATAACGATAACAAAAATTGTTGAGGACGGACAACAGATGGTTTGAAGGGTGGTGCCTCTAGCATGTGTTACTAGAGGATCTAAATCAGGTTGATATGACCAGGGAAACGAGTACACAAGAGATAGTTCGCTATGTTTTATTTCCCCATCCTATTATTGATCAAATCCTATTAGACATGCTGAAATATAGATTAGGTAAGGATATATTATTACAAGAAATCCCAGAGGGATCTTGGAGCCCACCATTGATGATTTTTCATTCATTCTTAGAAAGATGGATCTTTTCCTTTCTAACTTTCATTTGTGTACTTAGAATTTCTCTTGAAAATTAAATAGTTGAGAGAAGCTGGTCTCTTGTCAGGAGTTTTGTTTCTTAGTCAGTTCCAAATTCCAAATCCATCTTGTACTTCTTTAACGAGGGGAACCTATATATGAAATTTGAGGAAGATCCATCAACAATTTCTCAAGAAATAGTGACAAGCTTTAGATGGTAAAATCCAAGATAGCTGCCATTGAGCCATTTTGTTCTTCCAATCAGACCGAAAATCAAAAGGGCACAACTAGGGACAAAGGAGAACCTACATGCAATTTGAGAAAGATCCTTTCAGTACTTCTCAGGAGATAGCAATAACAAGAATTGTTTAAGGACGGACCATCTGATGATTGTGGGCTAAAAATGGTAAATCCTACTACAATGATACCTGTATTTATCTTGTACTTTCTGTTTGATGTCGTGTAGCATGTCGGAAGTGATATCCCTTTCTAAATACTCCGAGAGCTGTTCTGTAGCATTTTCTAGATCCTTCTGGTTATCCTGAAAATAAACCATTCCAAAAATACAAAACCTTTCAAAGATTGAAATTTTGTAGAGACCTTATGCATGTATGATGTAATTATTCTGAATCTGGACATAAGAGTAATTTACTATCTCAACAACATTGTGAAACTCAAAATTTTCTGGTTCGTTTTTGTTTTTTTGTTTTTTTGGGGCTTTTTTGCTAATATACTTATACTTACTTGTACAGTATAATCTGTCAAAATGTGAAGTCCCTGGGACCACAATGTTTGGCCAGTTTACATAGATGCCCAGTTTTTAGAGGTTACACTTAAGTTAAGAGGGTAAGTTGGAAAAGGCAGGGTTTATTAGCCAGGGGCCAGTTTTGACAAGCTGTACTATATCAAATACACCCATTTATCATTGATACAAATTTGTGAATCTGAAACACCTTTTAAAATACTAAAATACTTGAGCAGTCTTAAGATCATGCATATGGTATAAAAAGATTATTTCCAGATCTTTTCCAGTTGCTAATTTAAACAAGAGACCCAAAGAGCTTGTATCTCTATCGTAGCTTTCAGCAAATACAACAAAAAGTCATGTGTAAGTTAATAACACAAACCTTTCCAGTGTGGGATCTGCCACAATTTTGGCTTTAATGAACTCTTAGCTTTCTGATTCTAAAGAGCATTTAGAGGAAATTTATTTGAAATTGGTTTATATTAAATATTATGCCCTCTTTTTGCCTAGCAATTGTAGTGTTTTGTGGTCGTAAGTATGCAAGGGGTTTGACTAATTGCTAGGATTAAAACTTAAATCATGCTTGTGATCGTCTTCTTTACGCCGATCAATTGTATATATATAGTTACAAGATGGGAATCTTTTCTGTTTAAGTGTTATGAATCAGGAGTCAAGACTACAAGAGCATGGCAGACCTTGGGTCAAATCTAACATCATGATTGTGATCGTCTCTTTATGCTCAGCAATTGTATATATAGTTTTGGGTTGGGGATTTCAACCGTTTAAAAGTTATGTCAATATTATCAATGGACCCCTTTTGGTCGTGCCCCTCATGGCCCCTGTGGGGTTAGTCCCATTATTTATGATTTATGTAAATTTAATCCCAGCCACCTAGGCATGTTACCACTGAAATATGAGCCACCTAGGCATGTTACCACTGAAATATGAGCCACCTAGGCATGTTACCACTGAAATATGAAAGTTGTACATTCCTTAGATTGAGAGAAGAAATCGTTAATATGAATATTGCCAAATGGACCCCTTTCGGCCCCACCCCTCAGGCCCCTCGGGGATCAGCCCCTTCATTTGTACAAATTTGAATCCCAGTTCCCTAGAATATTTGGACTTTCCCTCACCTCAAATATAATGGACTGGTTGTTCTTCTTTAGGTAGAAGGCAAAGACATAGGTAAACATAAGAGTCTGGCGACACTGACAAAGTACGTCCACAGCTTTCTTCAGGAACTGAACCTCAATCCACGACATGTGCTGCTGCATCTCCTCCATCTTCAGCTTCACAGACGTGTACAGCTTTAAAATCAACAGATTTCTTGTGATCACTTTATAATGAATTCCTACAGCTAGAGGGAAACTTGAAACCAGATTTCAGGACAACATATTGATGATAACAAAGATTTAAATACAAAATAGGCTATAGGACAATGGTACAAAACAAAGACCTGCTATAAAACATGCATCACTGCTATCGCCAACACAGTGCAATAAAATCATTTATCCAGGGTTCTCAAACAGTGCCTGAAGTATGAAATAGGGTGATTTTGTCTGATTTGGTTTGTTTGTGTTCTATGTCATATTAACAGCTACGGTAATTTAAGGACACAAGGCTTTAGTGGTGAAGGAATACTGTAGTTCCCGGAGAGAACAATTGCCACAACCTGGCAAAAAGCCCCACATCAGCTTTGAACTCGCAACCCAGATGTGGACGGCTAGTGGTAACAGAATGTTTAACATGTTAACTGCCGTCACCCCAATTTTGGATGAGGTAAAACAGTTGCTTTACAAAACCCAGTATATCATTGAGGAAGTCCAAATAATATGCAATATGTGCCATTACTTTAAAATCCACAAAAGACTTACCTTGTTCTCAAACTTGAGACTCTGCATGTGGTTCATGTATCGATTGCAGTAGAACAGGTATCGCTGGAGCTGCCCTCGCGATTTCTGTCAGAAAACGTAACATGTTGTATCAGACTGTCAGGACCGTGTGAAATTTAATTTCATATGCAACAAAACCTCATCATCAGACATAATATTAAACCTAAAACTCCTGACATATATATTAGCTGAGTTTATTCTGTGAGTGCAAAAGGCATAGGACAATTGCTTCAATAGAACATTTTCACTTAGTGAACTTCTGATGAAAATAGGAAACTTTCTCAGAAATTATTACAATTTCTTTTTTTGTTGATATTACAATACAAATGCAGGAAACTTTTTGACAAAGGGCGTTGCAACTAAGCAAATCTACAGTAAATTCGAAAGAATTGTTTTTCCTGTTCACAGGAATTGGTTGCCAGACTATAATTATAATAAGATTTCATTAATCTTCAACAGTCCCGTCGATATGTAGTCTACTACATTAAAGGGAGATAACTCCGGACTGTCACATCTCGTCATTACAATAAGAAAGATCATTCTACTACAACAAAGGGAGATAACTCCAGTCTAACTGTGTGCCCTACCTCCTGATTGTCTCTGGCTTTCTTTGCTTCATCTTCATCATATCTGTTACAGTTATACCTGTGTAGTAGAAACAATGATTACAAACCACAACAAATAACTTCCTTTCAGAAAACAAGCACACCTTATATCACCTACAGTCAAACTGATGTAATTCAAAGATCCCTTTAATTTTAAAAGTGTTCCATTGGTACCAGCCAGACTTAACACAAATATTCAAACTCACCTACCTGGAATACTGTAACCGTGGAAGTTTACGATATACAATGTATAAATTGGACATACTGTATTTGGAAACTTGACACCTAATGAACATGGGGCACTCACCATTAATTATTGTATTGTACTCATAATCTCTCGATTAAGTGTCATACATACTCTTGTACACACATGAACCGGCGAACCAGTCTGATGTTGTGATTTACCTGTGGAGATGATCTACACATGACCATGACTACACACTGTGACAGATTTCCCAGTTTGATGGCGTCTGTAGCTTTTTTGAAAGAATGTTGTCATTCAAGTCATGTAACGGGCTTGAGTTGAACAGTCATCCTTGTTACACACACATCGTAATAGCTGACACTGATTCTTAATTTCTACATTCATATTCACCCTCATAACTTTCATCAAAGTATTTACAACTGAACGTAAACTGTTCATTGAGGATAGTAACATTATGTCTAAATATCAAAGAATTCAATAATATATGATTGCCTTGGAAAATTTCAGAAATTTCTTAATAAGCAATATTTTCATGTACATGTAGGATTTAGACATGCGCAAAATAATAAATAATCCTTAATGTGTTTTAATTTTATTGTTAAATATCTATATATACAGGCCACGTATTCGCCATCTTCTCAAGTCAGTGATCGAGGGAAGCAACTCGTACTATTTTTTATTTAAAATAAATGCTAAATACGCGAACATAGATTGATTGAAGAAATAACCCCCATGTATATTAGTTTATGTAACGAAATCGCGAAAAATTAAAACACCCGCAGAAATAGCCACCTTTACAGTACTAGGACAGCTCAATTTTTGTTCATGGTTCTGCTGACTTCGAGATAACAAGGTTCAAATGTATCATGAATGCAGTATATACTTATGGATTCCACCTACTACAGGTTTTATTGATCTAAATTTGACTTATGACACATACACCGAAGGTCAATTCATTTAATCCTTTTACTTAGTCTAGTGGTGAAAGGTTTAACATAAGACACTAAATCACATCCATTTTTGACTATACAAACCCACTGTGCATTAGTCTTTATGCCCTAGAGTTCTGGTTTTCACAATGTGAAAAATATGATAACAAAGACTTCCCAAGAGGAGCCATGAGGCTCCCAGGGACCTAGACACACCCAGCAGAATTCTGACTGACAGTTCTGGTTCTTACAGACTTACCAAGATAGGAGCCATGAGGCTCCCAGGGACCTAAACAAACCCAGCGAATTCTGACTGACAGTTCTGGTTTTTACAGACTTACCAAGAGGAGCAATGAGGCTCCCAGGGACCTAGACACACCAAGCAGAATTCTGACTGACAGTTCTGGTTTTTACAGACTTACCAAGAGGAGCCATGAGGCTCCCAGGTACCTAGACACACCAAGCAGAATTCTGACTTACGGTTCTGGTTTTTACAGACTTACCAAGAGGAGCCATGGGGCTCCCAGAGACCTAGACACACCAAGCAGAATTCTGACAGTTCTGGTTCTTACGAACTTACCAAGAGGAGCCATGGGGCTCCCACGGACCTAGACACACCCAGCAGAAGTCTGCCCGACAGTTCTGGTTCTTACAGACTTACAAAGAGGAGCCATGGGGCTCCCAGAGACCTAGACACACCCAGCAGAATTCTGACAGTTCTGGTTCTTACGAACTTACCAAGAGGAGCCATGGGGCTCCCAGAGACCTAGATACACCAAGCAGAATTCTGACTGACAGTTCTGGTTTTTACAGACTTACCAAGAGGAGCCATGAGGCTCCCAGGGACCTAGACACACCCAGCAGAAGTCTGCCCGACAGTTCTGGTTCTTACAGACCATGTGATTACAGCCACCATCCTTCTCTATGGTCACATGACACTTGGGACATTCCTGGAGTATACAAAGTCACTTTCTAAACATCCCTTACTTTCTAGAGATGTACATGTTTGGACAGGAAAGTTTTATCGCAGTTAAGATACTAAAATCTAACTACATATACATTTAGTGTTTATTTTTTGGAAATTCTATTTGATTTACATTTGAAACTAATTATCGTAAACAAACTTATTTTGGTGCATTCAAATTTTAGCTTATGACCAAATTAAAACAGACAAATACAAATTTTGAATGGTGCATTCACAATATACAGAAACTTGACACTAGCGCAATCATAATTAAGTGTGCTTTCAAGAATATCCTTAAATTATTTTTCGGGGGGGGGGGGGGGGGGGGGGGCTGTTAAATCAAGAAAATAAAATTTAAATAATTCTCCAAATGAAAGGCAACATAACTGTAAATGTAAACAAGAGGCCCAAGGGCCTTTGCGGTCACATGAGTAATTTTGTAATGTTATAGGTATGGTAGCCCAATTTTAATGATGAAATCAACATGTAAACTAGTGAAATACATATTTGTCTTGTCATTACGGGAAAAAATTCTAAAACTTTTAAAATGATTGCCACCAAGTAGGAATGGGTTCCTCAAACAATATGGACAAAATATACCTTTTTTTGTTATATAAACCATAGTAAACTCCCCGAGGGGGAAGAAATGGCCTGGGGGTACTAAAACTTACAAATCAAATTAAAGAAAGCCCCTGATGATCTTTCCATCCATCAAGAGAAATGGACTATTTCACGTCTTAGTCTGGAGAAGGAAACTTTTGAATTTTTGTATAATTTCCCATTGAGGGCCCGGCCCTGGCCCCTTGGGTTGAGGCAGGAATCCCAATTTGATACAATCTTTCTCCAAGGATGACTATGAAAAAGTAGGAATAATTTCCTATATAAAATGGACAAAATATACCGAAAAGTGTTATTTTCCTACATAAACTATAGTAAAATTTACCCCCTCCCCGAGGGGGAACGGAGATCCCAGGGGTACTGAAATTTACAAATTAAACAAAGCCTCTGATGATTATTCTAATCATGTAGAGAAATAGGCAGTAGTACCTCTGAGTCTGGAGAAGAAGTTTTTTTTTAAATTTAGGATAATTTTCCAAATTTCATGTCACTAGGCCTTTCGGTATTTCAGGAGAAAAATCCTTTTAAGGAAAAGTTGACAGACGGACGATGGACGGACAGACGATGCACGCCGCACCATCGCAAAAGCTCACTTGGCCATTCGGGCCAGGTGAGCTAACAAAATGTTTAAGACTTTTCAGTTTAATTAGCATTGTTACATCTGTGTATAAACAAGCAACATGTTCTGAGATTTGTCACCTTAGTATTGGCTGCTATCCAATTGGAGGTCTCACTATCATCATCACATTTCTTTATCCATTTCCTAAGCCACACACATCTCACCGGGTCATGCCAGTTCTCACCACAGGCAAAACTGAAAGTAAACATCCAATATTTACCAAGGGTGGACAAAAACATCCACTACTTATTAGGGTGAAAGTAAACATACAGTACTTACTAAGGATGAAAATGTTATTTAAATTCCCTTTTTTTAAAAGGCAGACCAAGTATAGGGAGAATGAATTCAATGTTAGCCAGTTCAACTAATTGTTCATGTATCTACAAGTAAAACAACACAGTCATGTGGCTGATGTAAATAGACCAGAAAGTTTGTGTACAATTGATGTTATAACCAGATCAGCAAATGTTCAATGTTCTGTTTGATGTTATAACCAGATCAGCAAATGTTCAATGTTCTGTTGATGTTATAACCAGATCAGCAAATGTTCAATGTTCTGTTTGTTGTTATAACCAGATCAGCAAATGTTCAATGTTCTGTTTGTTGTTATAACCAGATCAGCAAATGTTCAATGTTCTGTTGATGTTATAACCAGATCAGCAAATGTTCAATGTTCTGTTTGTTGTTATAACCAGATCAGCAAATGTTCAATGTTCTGTTTGTTATAACCAGATCAGCAAATATTCAATGTTCTGTTTGTTGTTATAACCAGATCAGCAAATGTTCAATGTTCTGTTTGTTGTTATAACCAGATCAGCAAACATTCAATGTTCTGTTTGTTGTTATAACCAGATCAGCAAATGTTCAATGTTCTGTTTGTTATAACCAGATCAGCAAATGTTCAATGTTCTGTTTGTTGTTATAACCAGATCAGCAAATGTTCAATGTTCTGTTTGTTGTTATAACCAGATCAGCAAACATTCAAAGTTCTGTTTGTTGTTATAACCAGATCAGCAAATGTTCAATGTTCTGTTTGTTGTTATAACCAGATCAGCAAATGTTCAATGTTCTGTTTGTTGTTATAACCAGATCAGCAAACATTCAATGTTCTGTTTGTTGTTATAACCAGATCAGCAAATGTTCAATGTTCTGTTGATGTTATAACCAGATCAGCAAATGTTCAATGTTCTGTTTGTTGTTATAACCAGATCAGCAAACATTCAATGTTCTGTTTGTTGTTATAACCAGATCAGCAAATGTTCAATGTTCTGTTTGTTGTTATAACCAGATCAGCAAATGTTCAATGTTCTGTTTGTTATAACCAGATCAGCAAATGTTCAATGTTCTGTTTGTTGTTATAACCAGATCAGCAAATGTTCAATGTTCTGTTTGTTGTTATAACCAGATCAGCAAACATTCAATGTTCTGTTTGTTGTTATAACCAGATCAGCAAATGTTCAATGTTCTGTTTGTTATAACCAGATCAGCAAATGTTCAATGTTCTGTTTGTTGTTATAACCAGATCAGCAAATGTTCAATGTTCTGTTTGTTGTTATAACCAGATCAGCAAACATTCAATGTTCTGTTTGTTGTTATAACCAGATCAGCAAATGTTCAATGTTCTGTTTGTTGTTATAACCAGATCAGCAAATGTTCAATGTTCTGTTTGTTGTTATAACCAGATCAGCAAACATTCAATGTTCTGTTTGTTGTTATAACCAGATCAGCAAATGTTCAATGTTCTGTTTGTTATAACCAGATCAGCAAATGTTCAATGTTCTGTTTGTTGTTATAACCAGATCAGCAAACATTCAATGTTCTGTTTGTTGTTATAACCAGATCAGCAAATGTTCAATGTTCTGTTTGTTATAACCAGATCAGCAAATGTTCAATGTTCTGTTTGTTATAACCAGATCAGCAAATGTTCAATGTTCTGTTTGTTGTTATAACCAGATCAGCAAACATTCAATGTTCTATTTGTTGTTATAACCAGATCAGCAAACATTCAATGTTCTGTTTGATGTTATAACCAGATCAGCAAACATTCAATGTTCTGTTTGTTGTTATAACCAGATCAGCAAACATTCAATGTTCTGTTTGATGTTATAACCAGATCAGCAAACATTCAATGTTCTGTTTGTTGTTATAACCAGATCAGCAAACATTCAATGTTCTGTTTGATGTTATAACCAGATCAGCAAACATTCAATGTTCTGTTTGATGTTATAACCAGATCAGCAAACATTCAATGTTCTGTTTGTTGTTATAACCAGATCAGCAAACATTCAATGTTCTGTTTGTTGTTATAACCAGATCAGCAAATGTTCAATGTTCTGTTGATGTTATAACCAGATCAGCAAATGTTCAATGTTCTGTTTGTTGTTATAACCAGATCAGCAAACATTCAATGTTCTGTTTGTTGTTATAACCAGATCAGCAAACATTCAATGTTCTGTTTGATGTTATAACCAGATCAGCAAACATTCAATGTTCTGTTTGTTGTTATAACCAGATCAGCAAACATTCAATGTTCTGTTTGATGTTATAACCAGATCAGCAAATATTCAATGTTTTGTTTGATGTTATAACCAGATCAGCAAACATTCAATGTTCTGTTTGTTGTTATAACCAGATCAGCAAACATTCAATGTTCTGTTTGTTGTTATAACCAGATCAGCAAACATTCAATGTTCTGTTTGTTGTTATAACCAGATCAGCAAACATTCAATGTTCTGTTTGTTGTTATAACCAGATCAGCAAACATTCAATGTTCTGTTTGTTATAACCAGATCAGCAAACATTCAATGTTCTGTTTGTTATAACTAGATCAGCAAACATTCAATGTTCTGTTTGTTATTGTAATTGTACTTCACATACTGTATACATATAGGAATGAAAGTCAAACAGTTTTTCCTACAATGCTCCCATTGCAATTAATGCATTTGAATCAATCTAAATTTGGCTAGTGGATCTTCAGACTCGTTGACCTGGCCATTTTGTCAACAATAACAAAACACAATACTTAGGCAGTTAACGATTGGATAATGTGTGGAATTAAACCAATCAGACCATGCGTTACTTTACTTCAAGTAAAGCTGTCAGTTTCATATTTATCCGCATTTGATGTTGATGGAACTACGGTAATCATGCTAATAGAATAGATCTCATAGCAGATTAAACTTTATTTTTGTAAATCATAAGTGTCTATTTGAGCCTTTCTGTATGGTGAATCGTATCGTCAAGTGAAAAATTGTGATACATTGATGAATCGTTACATCCTTAATTACCAGGTCATCAATAAAACAAACACTTACTACAGAGAATTTTAAGATTTACATATGTACAGTTCACTAAAACTACCCTTGTATCTATTTCAAGCTACAAAATTCCAACTACAAACAGATGACTGATGATAATTTTAACATCGATACACTTAAGAGCAAAACATTTCATATGCAAATCCTTCAAATAGAAATAGTGATTCAACCATTTGCCAGCTGTCCAAAAGAGATTTTGCAACACTGTAATGACTATATACAGTACAGTGCACTCCTCTTAATATCATGTTGCATTTGTCAGACAAAAACATGATATTAACAGGAATGTGACATTAAGAGAAACATGTTTTTCCACTTAACCTAGTGCATTTCCCATCTCTATAACTAAATGTAAGCTATTGAATGTACAAATGAAGATGCTTCAATCTATAGATAACATTATTTCAATCAAAAATCATTTTGGGGTTATTTTTTATTTTCTATGCAACATTTTGTACAATTTGTATCTGAAATCAATGGAACTGATATTATTTTCTTGAAATTTTATGTGATTGGTTAAAAAAACATGATATTAAGAGGAATTCACCTAAAAATACATGATATTAACCAAATAAAATTACATAGATTATATAGAGAGAAAAATGGTGCTTGGGAAAAACATGATATAAAGAGGAATGTGATATTAACAGGGGCGATATTAAGTGGAGTCCTCTGTATTATGAACGGGAAATTCCTGTCAGTCTTTCCTGCAGCAACAATCTTACTTACCAGAATGTGTGACCACAAGCACATGTTACTGGTCTACAGTCAAAGTACCCCACCTTCACAGCGTGGCCACAGTCTGGGGCAGGGCACCATCGTAGTAATCTATTACACTGCCAATCAAACAAGCTCAATCATAGCCACAGTACAGCTCAATCATCTCACATCAACATTTTTTTCACAAAAGAATTAACGGCTATTCGTGTAAAACATCTGCCCAGGCTATTCCAGTAAAACATCTGCCCTACCCCATATGACTCCAGGTTTTTATAAGTACCACCCATAGATTTTATTAAATAAATTACATTGTAGTAATAGGAAGGAAATCCAACCATGGATAGAAGTGATTTTTTGGCGTCATGGGGTAAGGTAGATATTTTAATGGAATAGCCTGAGTAAAAATGTCCTTTCTGTCTTTCTTTATGGTAGTGAATTGTGCCATACCAATTTGATATGCAGCGTACAATGCTGATGAATCAGCTTAATTGAAATTCGTAAAATAAGTAAGCAACAATTCCTCGGTTTTTTTCCCTTATATTTTCTATGGAAGTAAATTGTATTTTAAGTAAAAACAGCAAATATTAAAATTCTGAAAATGTCATCAAGCTCAGACACTTTGATTGTTGATACAAGAGGCCTAAGGGCCTTAACGGTCATATGACTATCAATTGAAAGTACATCATACTAATGTGTAAAACAATGATTGCACAATAATGTTACAAAATGGCCGCATAGGTTGCCATGCCAAAGTTTTCTTGAACCATGAAAATAACAACACTTAAATGGACTTCCCTTCCTTAACACCCCAATAATTTTCTACTTAACTGAACCAGAGGAGCTTGAGAAGAAATTTAAAATATGTTTTTCAAGATGGCAGTTTTGGTGGCCATCTTGGATCTCAGACCGACCCGAAAAATAACAACACTTGGTCGGGACAATAGGATTGTTTCAGGTAAGTTTCAGCTCAATCGCATCAGTGGAACTTGAGAAGAAGTTTGAAATGTGTTTTTCAAGATGGTGGATGTGGCAACCATCTTGGATTTCAGACCAACTCAAAAATAACAACACTTGGTCGGGACATCTCAGGATCATTTCAGGGAAGTTTCAGCTCAATCGCATCAGTGGAACATGAGAAGAAGTTCGAAATGCGTCGAGACCACCTCAGGATCATTTCAGGTAAGTTTCAGCTCAATTGCATCAGTGGAACTTGAGAAGAAGTTTGAAATGTGTTTTTCAAGATGGCATTGTGGTGGCCATCTTGGATTTTGGACTATCCCAAAAAATAACAACACTTTGTCTCGACCAACTCAGGATCATTTCAGGAAAGTTCAGCTCAATCCCACAGGTGGAACTTGAGAAGAAGTTTGAAATATGAAAAGTTTACAGACGGTGCACGCCGGACGAAGCACGATAACTATATATAGGTCATCCTGACCCTTCGGGTCAGATGACCTAAAAATCAAACTTACTTCTACAAAACTGTTTGTTATAAGATGTTGGTACTTCAATTTCACTTTTCTATCCTTGACTAGTTTCCTGGAATGAAAAACAACAGATATTGTTATTGACTTACCTGAAAATGCATGTTATCATAGCATGACATCATAATCTCTTGAAAATGTATGGGGATTTTTTCAATTTTTTATATGATTCAGAAAAATAAAAGATGTCTGAATTACACAAATTATCTGATGGCCATTTTGAAACTATCCTTGAATTGAAGTAGACCAGTCCGATTATAAGATTACAAAGACGAGAAAGATCAAAGTATTCAACTGACATGTTGCTTGTACAGAAAACACCATTTGAAATGAACCTTGGTTAAAAGCAACAAGTCTTTCTTGACAGTTTAAACAGAAAGATATTTCACTAAGGTATGCATAGACAAATTGATTTTGTTGGTTTTCTTATGTATAGGAGTGACTAATGAGCACAATTTACCATTACGATAGTATTGCCATAGTCAGAATTACTATTATGATAGTATTGCGATATCAACAAACTATTGCAATAGTCACTGATACCTAAAATATTTAAGATAGTGTACTTAGAATTACACTAGTACTTTCATTTACTAAATTGAGGCCAAAATATTTATCATTTTTGTCCATTTATGTTTTCATAATGAGTTAATTTAATCTTAAAATTGTAATTATTGATAAAGTGTTTCATATATACCAACTACATTAAAACTTCTTGTTGATTATTTGTTTAAACGACGCCATATAGGTAATAAAATAGAACTGATTAAATGCTCAATACTATTTCGATAGTCACATACTATTGTGATTGCCTATTGCATTGCCACTTTACTATTGCCATAGAACTATTGGGTGGTACACTATTGTGATAGAACTATTGGGTGGTACACTATTGGGATAGAACTATTGGGTGGTACACTATTGTGATAGAACTATTGGGTGGTACACTATTGTGATAGAACTATTGGGTGGTACACTATTGTGATAGAACTATTGGGTGGTACACTATTGTGATAGAACTATTGGGTGGTACACTATTGTGATAGGACTATTGGGTCGTACACTATTGTGATAGAACTATTGGGTCGTACACTACTGCCATAGAACTATTGGGTGGTACACTACTGCCATAGAACTATTGGGTGGTACACTATTGCGATAGAACTATTGGGTGGTACACTATTGCGATAGAACTATTGGGTGGTACACTACTGCCATAGAACTATTGGGTGGTACACTACTGCCATAGAACTATTGGGTGGTACACTATTGTGATAGAACTATTGGGTGGTACACTATTGTGATAGAACTATTGGGCGGAACACTATTGGGATAGAACTATTGGGTGGTACACTATTGTGATAGAACTATTGGGTGGTACACTATTGTGATAGAACTATTGGGTGGTACACTACGGCGTTCAAACTATTGGGTGGTACACTATTGGGATAGAACTATTGGTTGGTACACTATTGTGAAAGAACTATTGGGTGGTACACTATTGTGATAGAACTATTGGGCGGAACACTATTGGGATAGAACTATTGGGTGGTACACTATTGTGATAGAACTATTGGGTGGTACACTATTGTGATAGAACTATTGGGTGGTACACTATTGTGATAGAACTATTGGGTGGTACACTACGGCGTTCAAACTATTGGGTGGTACACTATTGTAATGATAGTTTTGATGCATTGTTACACCCCTAATAAATGAACCATTCTATATTTCGATAATTTTAAACATTGATTGGGTAGATGAGAATATGTGTACCCAACTATAAGATGCCAATGGACATGAACACTAAAACACGCAAATTCCTAATATATGTCAGTGATATACATAACTATAACTTACATGACAGTGGCGTCATCTACATAAATATCACAACCAAAGGCGGCACAGGAAATCGTTTGACCTTGGCCCTCGTCTATTATCTTTGATGTGAGGTAGTCCGTCCAGCAGGGGACACAAAACTTATGGCCACACTCCAACCCTGTCATCTCCTACAACATGCATCATATCAAGTTAGTTTCGTTAATGCCCTCCATAACAAACCTATCAATATTAACAATAGTTCTTAACAAGTGGTCCAAAGGGCCTTAATAATCATCTGACTATATATAATTTAAGTTATTTGTAAACATATTTGACCCGTGACTTTGAAAGTAGGTCAAGGTCAATCATTCTAACAAACTTGGTTGCCCTTCATCCCAGTATGCTACTTGCATACCATAATAACAGCACCCTGGGCCTTTTTGGTTATTGAGAAGAAGTTGCTTAAAGGGAAAGTTTACGCACAGCGTGCGGCGGACAACAACGGACAGGTGCATGATGGCTATAGGTCTGACCCTGACCTAAAAACATGGTTCACTTATTGCATGCAGAGACTGAGAAAGAGCTAAGATTCATACCTTGACGCTTACATCTGGTGAGTAAGTTGAAATTGCCTTGAATCCTTGACTAGGATACAGTTGAACCGCATTATCTCAAGTTGTAAGGGTTTGACTAGATTTAAGTTTTTGTTGAGTAATCTATATTTGTAACTTGGCACACTTTGCTATTGTTGCACTAATTTCTGTGAGAGTCAGTATACCTCCAGGGTCAACCTTAAGCTTATGCTTCACAATTATTTGAGGAGAGTTAATAATGTGAGAAATTACAAGATAAACAAGAGATCCCAGAGGAATCTTGGAGCCCACCATCAATGATTTTTCATTCATTCTTAGAAAGATTGGTCTTTTCTCTTGTTATTTTAACTTTCATTTATGTATTTAATCTTAGTTTTATGAATTTCTCTTGAAAATTAAATAGTTGAGAGAAGGTCTCTTGTCAGGAGTTGTGTTTTTCTGATCAGTATCAAATTCCCAATCCATCTTGTATTTCTTAAACAAGAAGAACCTACTTATGACATTTGAGGAAGATCCATCTATACTTCCTAAGAAATAGTGATAACAAGCTTTCAATGGCAAAATTAAAGATGGCCGCCTTTCAGCCATTTTGTTTTTCCGATCAGTCCCAAAATCAAAGGGCACAAGAAGGCACCAAGGGAATTCTACATATGAAATTTGAGTAAGATTCAATCAAGTACTTCTCAGGAAATAGCGATTACAAGCTTTCAATGGCAAAATCAAAGATGGCCCCCATCAGCCAAAATAAAAAATGTTTAACTAGGCACCAAGGGGAACCTACAACTGTACATATGAAAGGACCAAATGCGGTATGCCCCGATATATGCCCCAATATTCTTACCGTTATGAATTAACAAAATATAAATAAATATACTTTGAAATAGCAATAAAGATACATCAATTTGCTGGAAATAAGCTTTGATTTAATTAATATTGCTTTGAATATATTTTTGGGGGGTTTTAAAAGGCGCATGTAACGAGATTTTCGCGAAAACTACAGAATTTTTGGTGTTCAACACCAAAATTAAGTATGAGCGCAGTTTTGCTCCAAAAAGATATTTTAGATTTGATTTCTTTTTTGCAAAACAAATCAATTCCTAAAGTTTCGTTTTGGAGCACGACTGCGCTCATACCTAAAGATCGAAAAAACCATCTCAAAAAGTCGAACTCCGCCCGAAACTCGAATGAGAGAAGACTATAATTGACGACGCGGCCATTTTATCCGGACTTTATCGTTCTTGTAAAAAAAGATAACGACACCAAAAGTTGTTGTAAAATTATTATTTTAACTTCTACTCATTTAAAACTATCTCTTAATTTATAATTCGTATTTTGAATGAAATAAAAGTATTTTGATAAAAACAAAATGTTACGTTTCGAATTTTCCGTAACTTCCGGAATTCGTCGTTTAAACTACTGTACATCACCCGCGGAAACGTAAACAAAACGCGAATCGAAACAAACAAGCTTATCGGCCTGTTTAACTGCACAGAGGAGGACTTTTCTGTCTGTCGGATCTGGCTGTTTTATAAATGGTAGGTGTTGGATAACAGACGATGTTCAAACACAAAATATTAGATTGCAGTTTGTTGATATCGAAATCTTGTGAGTTTGGTAGTCTGTACCAGACGGTGCGGACAGACGACATTTATTCCTATCTGGCAAGTTGAAATGCCCAATGCTATTGCAGCCACAATGAAATAAATATGGCTTTATACTGTATGGAATACTACAAAACACCCCCTTATACCAACTCATAATGCCATCACAAAAGTACTTTAGGGCCTACTGCTAATTATTTGCCGACAAAACATCGTCGTACCGTATTGACGAAATAGGGGGCTTGCTAAAGACAAGACATGTGAAGAGAGTTGACCGGATTTTATCAAGATGGAGAAAATCAGATTAAAAGCAAGAATTTAAGTTGTTTCAATTCATACATTGCTTATTAATTATATTTTGAGAATACAAAACAGTACTCTTCCATGAAAATGAAAACATGATGCGTATGCATGACCTTTTTTTTTAACTTAAAAAAAATATAAATTAACACTCAACATACAAAATGGAATTTGTTTTGTATAAAAATCAGATGGATTTACCCAGTTCTGCTTTACGCCACAATCATAATAATTCAAGTGTATATATTGCATCAGTATAAGCCTTACTTAAATAATTCTTTACTATTTGAACTTTTTTTTAATTAAGATAATGAATTACTAAGCTAAAATTAAATAATTACCCCATGTAGGTTTAAAAAAGACATATTTTGTGAGAGATTTTTTCATTTTGACCAGCCAAACATTATTTTAAGAATTGCAGTTGATTTAAAAACCCTTTTCAGAGAACATGAGGTTAATTTATTTTTTAATATTTTTTAAATAAGAACAAAATATTGTCTGACTATTGCACATGCATATGAAGTATAAGTTGCAGTTTAACATTACAACATGGTAAAGAAAGCTAGGAAGCTGGAAGAATATCAATTATTTTATCCTCATTTCAATGCAATTGCTTTTTGTATTTGTTATAAACAGGGTGAACACAATTCACTTTTTTAAACAGGTGTACCTGGGTATACCTGGGGAAGGCTTAAAATCTTGAAATACTTTTATATATATACTGTAAACTAAAACAAAGGATGTTAAATTCTTGCTTCTCAGCTTGTGAAAATATCTTTCATTGTAAGTACACAAGCATACATACATACAGTAGGCAACAAATACCGGTACATGTAGTAAATGTAAGTCAATTGCATCATGTTTTTATTGCATTTTTTAAGTCTGAATATCAACCTGCTGATGGAATGCAATGAGAAACAATTTCCTCATATACCCAAGTACCAAGGTGCTACCAGAATGTATTTTTAAATTCTTTATTAATTTTGGACCTGTTAATACAGTAAGTTCATGTTTGCTACTCGTGTTCGACTGTTCGTGTAGCAAAATTGGAACAAAACAATGTACTTTTACAGGTTAATGGAACACACCTGTGTTATTCTACTCCATGGATCAAACTAGTGTCACTTATCATGTTTTATTATACATCCTTGGATCTATTAACTAATTAAATACTATATCATACCATTGTGATATACATACCATACTTTTTTTGTACATATATAAAGTTTTGTCAGCATTTTATCAGGTCCAGAATTAAATACAGGTACATTGTAATTTATAATGTTTTTGAACTTTTTTCTTTTTTATTTGCACAGATACTTATCTTTACTGTGGATTTCTGAGCTTCTACAAGAATTTCTGAGCTTAACTACTGATTTCCAAGATTCATGGAGAAAGTCTGAGCTTCACTGAGGATTTCCAAGCTTTTCTTCGTGGATAATTGCTGAGCTTAGCCAAGGATATCCAAGCATTAATTACTATGGATTTCTGAAATTTATCAAGGGGTGTCCAATGCAAGCTTCACCAAGGATTTCAAAGCTTTTGTATGGATAGTATTCAACTTTCGCTGATGATTTCCGAGCATTGTCGAAGTTGTTCGACCTTAATCAAAGATTTCCAAGCTTCACTGAAGACTTCTGAGCTTGACCAAGGATTTAGAAGTTTTACCAATGATTTTTAACAGAGCTTTAATTCAACAGCGGAAAAATGACTCAATACTCAAGCTTTAAACCTTAGAGATCCTTAGAAAACCTTGGAAAATGGACAGTGTGCTATATCTATGAGTGTATATATTATTATTAATATGAGACCAAGCAATGCAAAAGTTTGTTTCTATTTGTATGTACATTTTAGTTATTTGTATGTACAACTCATATGAGTTATTCCTTAACTAATCATTTAGGATAGGGACAGTGCAGGCACCTACATATTGTGCCATTTATGGGTGTTGGGTCAAAACTTGATCTGTCTACCATGCCTTACTCAGATATATTCAATTACCTTTGATATTTTATGTATGGTAAGTCTCTTAACAAAATGCCCCCCCCCCCCCCCCCCATGGTTAATTCTGGAACAGCCCTAAGTTGCTATACAAAAATGCCTGTTGCTATGGCCAAAACATCACAATGAACTATTTGGTATTTAAACAAGAGGCCCATGGGCCTAAACGGTCATCTGACAATTGCAAACACTTATAGCAAGGACACACGATGATTGCTTTCCCAAAATGGGATTGATGTGTTATATCAAATTCTGCTAAATTCTCCACATACAGGAATTAGGATTTAAACGTTAATACTTTTCCACTTTCTCAGTGCCCTGAAGACCAGTCTCCTGTATGTAAAATATGATTGTTCTTCTTCAATTACATTTGAAGTAAAGCTGAGAAAGGATTTGGGGCCCCGCCCCTCTGGCCTCTGGGACCAGATCAGTCGCATTTATATAAAATCTTATCACCTTCCCCCAATGATGCTTCACATCAAATTTGGTGCTGATCGATTCAAGCATTAAGGAGGAGGAGGATTTTAAAGCAAAAACTCAGCAAAGTTCCCCTTTTGGGGCCCCGCCCCATTGGTCCCAGGGGTCTGATTAGCCTCATTTATAAAAAAACTGATCGCCCTCCCCGAATGATTCTTCTCACCAAATTTGGATGCAATCCATTCAAGCATTAAGAAGGAGTATAGGATTTTAAAGCAAAAATTCAGCAAAGTTCCCATTTTGGGGCCCCGCCCCTCTGGCCCCAAGGGTTGGATCAGCCTCATTTATATAAAATCTGATCGCCCTCCCCAAATGATGCTTCACATCAAATTTGGATGCAATCCATTCAAGCATTAAGGAGGAGTAGGATTTTAAAGCAAAAATTCAGCAAAGTCCCCTTTTGGAGGCCCCGTCCCTATGGCCCCAAGGGTTGGATTAGCCTCATTTATATAAAATCTGATTGCCCTCCCCAAATGATGCTTCACATCAAATTTGGATGCAATCCATTCAAGCATTAAGGAGGAGTAGGATTTTAAAGTAAAAATTCAGCAAAGTCCCCTTTTTGAGGCCCCGCCCCTATGGCCCCAGGGGTCGGATCAGCCTCATTTATATAAAATCTGATTGCCCTCCCCAAATGATGTTTCACACCAAATTTGGATGCAATCCATTCAAGTATTAAGGAGGAGTAGGAATTTAAAGCAAAAATTCAGCAAAGTTCCCTTTTTGGGGCCCTACCCCTCTGGCCCCAGGAGTCGGATCAGCCTCATTTATATAAAATCTGATCGCCCTTCCCAAATGATGCTTCACACCAAATTTGGATGTAATCCATTCAAGTATTAAGGAGGAGTAGGAATTTAAAGCAAAAATTCAGCAAAGTTCCCCTTTTGGGGCCCCGCCCCTCTGGCCCCAAGGGTTGGATCAGCCTCATTTATATAACATCTGATCGCCCTCCCCAAATGATGCTTCACATCAAATTTGGATGCAATCCATTCAAGCATTAAGGAGGAGTAGGATTTTAAAGCAAAAATTCAGCAAAGTCCCCTTTTTGAGGCCCCGCCCCTATGGCCCCAGGGGTCGGATCAGCCTCATTTATATAAAATCTGATTGCCCTCCCCAAATGATGTTTCACACCAAATTTGGATGCAATCCATTCAAGTATTAAGGAAGAGTAGGAATTTAAAGCAAAAATTCAGCAAAGTTCCCATTTTGGGGCCCTACCCCTCTGGCCCCAGGAGTCGGATCAGCCTCATATATATAAAATCTGATCGCCCTCCCCAAATGATGCTTCACACCAAATTTGGATGTAATCCATTCAAGTATTAAGGAGGAGTAGGAATTTAAAGCAAAAATTCAGCAAAGTTCCCCTTTTCGGGCCCCGCCCCTCTGGCCCCAGGGGTTCGATCAGCCTCATTTATATAAAATCTGATCGCCCTCCCCCAATGATGCTTCACACCAAATTTGGTGGTGATCCATTCAAGTATTAAGGAGGAGTAGGAATTTAAAGCAAAAATTCAGCAAAGTTCCCCTTTTTGGGCCCCGCCCCTCTGGCCCCAGGGGTTCGATCAGCCTCATTTATATAAAATCTGATTGCCCTCCCCCAATGATGCTTCACACCAAATTTGGTGGTGATCCATTAAGAAATGAAGGAGGAGTAGCATTTTGAAATGAAAAGTTTACTGACGGCGCACGGCGCACGGCGCACGGCTGACGACGACGGACGAAGCACGATGACTATAGGTCATCCTGACCCTTCGGGTCAGATGACCTAAAAACCACAATAATCAAATGAAAATCATGCAATACTTATTTACTTCTTATTTAATGTAAATGAAAATGAAAGTATGTATCAAATATGTGTATATTTCAGTGATTTGTATGTATATAAATGTAAAGTATGTGCGTTGCTATGGAAAATGTGAGTTGCTATGGCCAAAATCATCATAATACACTATTCATTTCCTAAAAAACACAACAATCAAATAAAAATCACTTATTAAAAGTTGACTTCTTATTGTATAAATCAAATATGTGTATCTTCTAGTGATTTGCATTCAAACCATGTGTTAATAGTGTAAGTTGCTATGCAAAAATGCTTGTTGCTATGGCTAAAATAGCCCTAGTGTAGTACTCGGTTTGTAAATACCACAAAAGTCAAATGGAAATATCACACAGTAATTGTTTACTCCTTATTGTATGTATCAAATATGGTTATATTGTAATGAATTGTATGTAAATAGGTGTGAATAATGTTAGTTGCTATGCAAAAAGTCTTGTTGCTATGGTCAAAATCAACATTTTTTCTTTTTTTTTCTTTCAATAAAAAATAGAAACTATGAAACTGTTAAAATTAACGTAATATTTATTAAAGAAACATAAAATGGATAGTTCAGAATGTTGTTACATAATGTAATCATCAAATGTTGTCTCTTGAACCCTAAGCTGATTATGGTACTATGACCCGTTGCTATGGCCCGTTGCTATGGAATACCATCAATAAACGTTTTAAATTTTACTGAAATTGTTTGTTTGTGTTCTGCACTTTTAACTGTTAGAAGAATAAGGAGAAAATGCGTGGGGCCAAAAACACCCCTTAGTGCATATAGTCCTTTGAGTAAGATTCGTCAGGTTCTTCTCAAGAAATAGCGATAACGAACTTTCATTTCAAAATCCAAGATGGCCCCCATCAGCCAAAATAAAAAATGTTTAACTAGGGACCAAGGGGAACCTACATATGCAATTTGAGAAAGATACAAGGAGTATGTCTCATCAAATAGCAATAGCAAGCTTTCAAAGGCAAAATCAAAGATGGCCGCCTTTCAGCCATTTTGTTTTACCGATCAGTCTCAATATCAAAAGGGCACAACTAGGTACCAAGGGGAACCAACATTTGAGTAAGATCCATCAGGTTCTTCCCAAAAAATAGCGATAACAAACTTAAAATCCAAGATGGCCACCCCCCCATCAGCCATTTTTTTTTTCTTATCTGGCCCAAAATCAAAAAGGCACAACTAGGGACCAAGGGGAACCTACATATGCAATTTGGGAAAGATCCATATAGTACTTCTCAAGATATAACGGTAACAACATTTCGTTGGGAAAATCAAAGGTGGACAGTTTTTCCGATCAGTCCTGCATATGAAATTTGAAAAAGATCCATCCAGTACTTTTCAAGTTATAACGGTAACAAAAACTGTTTAAGGACGGAGGATGTATGGACGGCGGACGGACGATAGACCATGGATGCAGGGTGATTTGAATAGCTAATAAACTTTACTTAAAAATTGTAGAAATTTCCTGTCAGGCATCCACATTTGTGCATTTTCTTGCTTAGATAAAAACAGAGCTGAAGTCTTACTAAAGTCAAGTTTTTTATGCAAGATGTTTGAATCGTCAAATGTTTATCAACCAAATTTATGTTGTGGGTGCACAATCCATTTTGACTATGTAAGGCATTATTTTTCTGGCTTATATAAGTGACCTGCATCAATATACACATTGGAGTTTTACAAGGGGACAATTACACATGGAGTTTATATGCTGTTAAATTCAATATGCAAATATCATTTAGCCTAAACACCATGATTATATTTTAGCCCTGTTTTATCTAAAGAAGAGAACATTTTAACCCATTATCAGAACCATCTATCTACTTCCTTCTATTTCATGTCTGATTTTCATCAAAGACAATATCAAGTCATGCAATAGCCTTTGTGCAGCTTTAAATCATAAACAGTTGAACTTTGTAATCTCGAAGTCGACAGGACCATGGGGAAAGTTAAAATTATTTGTGTATTTGAGTTACGAGAATAAGAATGTTTAGTGGAAAGCTTGACCAAGACCAATAAAATGATTCAAATTAAACGGGGTCTTCGAGTTTGTGATAATGAGGTTCGACTGTATTAATACATGTAATATAGGATGATAATTACCACAGCAACTTTGCCAAAGTAACAAATCTCACAGGTCACTTCCTGGCTGGCTGCTGCTGATGCTGACCTGGTCATCTTCTTTGTCAAATGAAAACAAGAGGATAGTTAATACATCCTATAAAGGTTCAAGTCAACATGACTGATAGAACTTTCATCAAGGTTATTGCTAGCTATTTGGGGAAAAGTTTTTGGCAGAAATCGGAAAAGGTATCAGTATTCCAATGTCAAAAATTGGGGTCTATATCATAAGTTTTGAAATCTAAAATCTACAATGTGAATCTGATAAGCAAATTTCCTCTAGCTGTTGCAAATATAATGACAGGGAATTCAAACTTGTACTATCAACATGTTTTTATCCAAACTGGGAAAAATGCAGAGTCATTGCATTTTTCACTTAGGACTGGACCCTATACTGTATATTACAAAATTGAACTCCCTATAAATACAGTCAAACCGGTACCTGTCATGTCACCTTCGAAGGGGGGGCAACGAAAAAGGTCACATATGACAGGTGGTCTCTTAATACAGGTTCAATAAAAAAAAGTTGAAAATCATATTGATTTTTATTCCTATACAGTCAAACCTGTATTAAGCAGCCACTCAAGGGACCGACAGATATTGGCTGCTTAAGACAGGTGGCTGCTTAAACAAGGTTGGCCAGAAACGGTCTATTGCACTTTTTTTTCAACAGTTATATATTATAATGCATTTAATCATACATGTGTTTTGATATTAATATCAATACACCATGTAAAGTGTATTTTGAAATGAAAACCAACAAAGATCAAAGTTTTCGAAGCTTGACTAGTGTTGGTGGTTCTATGCGGAGATTATCCACGGATTATCGCAAACAAAACCAAATCACTAGACGATCGATAAAAATAACTGGTCATTTGATCATCGCAGATGTCTATTTTCGGACAAAATGGCTGCTTAATAAAGGACGATACAACAACTTTGGGCAAATTTTTGTGGCCGTTGGCCGCGTTAGACAGGTGACCGCTTATTTAAGGTTCATTATATAGTGTTTTCCATCTGGCGGACTACAGACTGGCCGCTTAACAGAGGTGGTCGCTTATTCAAGGTGGCCGTTAGAGCAGGTTTGACTGAATATTACATATTTAAGAGAAACTACCATATTTAAAGTAGATATATCACAAAAATTCCTTCAAAGACAAAATTTAACAACAATATATTTTTTTAAGGGCATGTCTTTTTAAACTAGATTATAAAGAAAATATATCTCAAATCATTGGGAACAATTTATCTTTGTTTGTGAAAAAAAAAAACTTCCGTCAATTTTTTTTTGTCCAATTGAAGAAATTTGCTTATGTTGGTTTCTTATCAACATTCATCCCATCGCTACGACCGGACAAATTCCGAATCCAGTGCAATTGTCTGGTTTCTATTTTATAGTTTCTACTTCATTTCCGTTCAGTAAACCATGCGAGACTCACCATGCTTACAATGTGGCTATTTAATGTTTATACATCATGTAATCACATATTAATTAGCAACTAGCCCCAACTGGATGATTTAATTGCTCTACAGTATATACATTTCAGTAAGAATGACACGAAGCCATGTGCCTCGATCGAGGCCCCCACAGCTGTTGTGTACGGGCCGTGATGCATGACCATCTGACCATTTACAACTTTCACACCAGTCTCAACGCTGCTAATTGGTCTGATCTTTAATTAAAGTGGCTTGTTTGTGACAAAGGTCAGTGTGAATCCATGTCACTATTGTTTATTCGTTAAAATTTGATAAACCTTTTTGTGAGACCAGTTTAAATTCGTGAGAAACGTATTCCATGCCATGAAGAATTTTTCTGATGTGATTTTCTGAAGTCTTCATTCAAAAAAGTCACTTAAAAAGGTCGTTTTCGGTATTTAGGACACAGAAATGATGGTCGTTGGTCGCGTCAGACAGGTAGTCGCTTAATTCAGGTCGTTTATATAGTGAATTTCGTTGGGGGAAATATTATGGTCACATATGACAGGAAATCGCTTAATACAGGTGGTCGTTAAGGCAGGTTTGACTGTACACTGAATAATACTTTTCTGACATTTTTTATTTAATTGAAACTGATATTGCCAATGGTATGTATATACTCTGTTATATATCTGTCATAAAGCAAAAATATACATTAAAATATTTATGGTCTAAAATCTTACCTTAGCAGGCCTGCCTGATGAGTCTTTCCTGTGAGGACTGACAACATGGGCCTCGGAGAACAGTCTCTCTTGGTCACCATCATAATACCTGTCGTTTAAAAGAGTGTAACATCAATTTGAATTCCTTGTCCTTTTGAAATTAGAGACAATAAAATTTCTTTTTATTTATTTATTTTCTGCATAAACACATCAGCTGCAGGTCATGAAGTACATGTAGACCCAAGATCTTAAGACGTCATTGAGGCATTTTAGAATTGGGTCATACATAAGTACCATTAACAGCACAATTGATGTACTGTACAATGAACACTTTGTATTTCAATCAATTGAAGGTTAGAAAGTTTTTTAGTCAATAAACATGTAATTTGATGGAAATTAAACGTTAAAATTTTCTTTCTTAAGACTTGACTGAATTAAATGTAAAATGTATCACCTTTCCATCAATTTTTCTTTGTCCCATTTGAAATGATTCAGCAAAATCCTGGTTATAGTCGATGGTATCTGTAAATCAAGATGCAAATTTAAATAATAATATGTAATCAACAGTGTAATTCAAAAACAAAAGTTAGATCATATTGGTATGCTTTGCAATTTTTCATATTTAACAAGGGGGATAATATGTCCTGGAAAACCAAACTAGACTGCTTCTTCATTAATAAATTCATCAAATAATGAGACAAAGAGTGATTTATCAGGTTACTGTTACCGACAGTAGCGCTGTGATCTGTCACCACGGTACCGTCATACCTCAACCACTTGCGCCCTTTACACCACTTCAGCAGAAATTATGCTCTTATTTTCCTCATACCATTTCGAGGGTGGGTCAGAAGCAACAGAATCAATTTTACGCTTTAACCTTGCCCGGCAGGGCACCAGGGACATATTTCAGTTGCGAGAACATCGTCCGGAAGTCATTATAAAAACTATAATAAATGACCCGTAATAATTCCAGATCGGACATTCGGTCTGGCGATACTAATTAATGAATCCGACCGATGGCAGTTTTAACGGAAATGTCCGTCAATCTGACAGTTTGGTATGCACTGTACATGTATACATTATGCATTCCCTCCCTTACGGCCTCTTCACTAATTGGTCAGACGATGTGTGTTTATTGTCTGCACGAAACGGTCATGTTGCGTCATCACCTGCTATTTTTATCAGGGCTTCTCGAGGAATGCAATTTCACAAGTGGTCAATAAAAACATTTTGAGCGGACTTTAAATATTGGTATAACAGGAAAATATCATTATTAGTGCAGACATCATGTACATTCAAGAACTGGCATTTTGCGGGATGCCCCTTTAAGCTTGTGTCCTTTTCTTTGGTAAAGTATAATAAAATAACCCTTAGCGTAATTTGAAATTAGGTGAAACTAACTGTCAAACAGACATTTTTGAATTAATAAAAACTGAGGACTCTACTGACAGAATGTACGAAATTTTGGTTATAATAAGAGCAGGATTGGATCAATGCAACCTATTTTTTGGTATGTGACAGTGTCAGTTTGGAAGTATCAGAAATCCTTTTTATAATATAAAAAGTCAAGAAAGTGAACAGTCATGGACGTGTCACTAAAATTTTGTGTATGTACATTATTTGTATATAGAGAGGAATTCTGACTCTCAGTCACAAGCCATCCCAATATTTAGTTGATCAGAGAGTCAGAACCCTTCAGACTAGTGAGGTATATATATGTGTTATATATCAGTCATTTTTTGTTATTAGCACCTCAAAACTCTCAGACACCAATGTTGGATAAATTCCATGTTTTCATATTACAGCAGTGTGTGTTCTGGGCCAAACACCAGACACTGGTCCTTTCTGTTAAAATATCTAAATCGGGTGTCATGCAGGGCCAGAGGAAACTCTAGCTAGGGGTCAACAGGTCAAAAAGACAAGTATTTTGTAATTTAATTTGAAATACAATATATTTAAACTTTTTTTTGGTTGATATTCTTTTATGTCATTAATATAAAGATTTCAAATACGTTTTCAGTCCTGGCTTTTGAGTGACAATTAATATAAGCAATACTGCTGTACAGGTAAACCACTGATGAATTGCATATGTCCAAGACAGGATTAGCCAGTGTGGAAAGCTAAATTTAGAACATGATGCATAGCGAGTCCTATTTTCCTTATATTGGTCGGGGATAACTCTGTTTTCCTACAAAGATGTATTACTGAATCGACAAGAAATATAAGACGCAATACCTCAAATGCCTTTGTGTATATAACTTTTTTTTTCGTTTCAACTTGCAAATACCAGAGGACAAAACGGAGACATTATTGATGAGATTTTGTTCAGACAAAAAAATTGGGCGAGCCCGCAAGCTTTCGTTCAGTTGTCGACGGAATAACAAAATACCATGAAAAACAAACCTGGACAACTGCATTTACTTCTTTTATGCAATCAACCATGAACTGGACTATTTGATCCGCTGTAAATATTTCGTATGGGAATTCTTCCGATTCATGTTTTTCCTGTGTGGTCGAAGGTTCCGTTTCGAGCCCCATATCCACGAAATTATCATCACCATCGCTTTCTTCCTCCTCCGACATCTCCTGGTAATCGTCGAAATCATCATCTAGATCCATGGTTACAATTCGTTATTTTAAACCATCAATATAAACGCAATTTTCATTCCATTTGGTTGGTTTGCAACGAAATAGACAGACTGCCTTTCTGGTCGTATTTACATCTGTGACGTCATCTTCGGAAATGAAGTGAACCCCAAGGCAACGATGAAATATATTCAGTCCTGCAAGTGTAGCCTATTTTCAAATTTGCACAACAGATGAATCACATATTATCTGTTAAGGCTTTATATAATGACAAAATTTGGCTATAAATAGATAAATTACTCTCATGGAAAGGATTTACGGAGATGACATCATCTTCGTAGTTTGTTGTCTCCAAATTTAGAGCATTCTGGGATACTAATTGTTAAATCTCCTCCAAAAAAAGAAGAGCTCTTGAAGATGATGTTATCTCCCCTTTGATACCATCTAGTTTAAATCTAAAGGCTAACTAAATATTTTAAAACAGTTAAAAAAATACACACAAAATCTATATCAGAATTATCAGGCAAAAGCAATTTATGACAAAAATGTTAGTTTATTTCTTGTAAATTGTAGATTGTAATTTAAATTTCCCAGTTAATTATAGTTTGATCAAAGGTACAAAAGGATTATTTCACCCAGAGACGTATATATAAACATATGACGTACGTCTCTGTTTCAACGTAGAATATTGCCTTCCATCTCATACATATTCTTAAAAGTGGACGGATTTAATTGTAGAAAATGTTTTTTTATGTGCAGAGCGGGAGGGTTTGAGGAATGGTAAAATGATTAGTTGTGGTATAAATAAGAACTCTTCAAATAATATGTAACACAGAGCTTTAAAGGCCCAATATACGTAACTTCAGGGAAATTTTTGTGATTCCGAAAAATTCCGACAAAAATCCCAGTTGATAACCATGCAAAAATAAGCATAAAACGAAGTAAACCTGAGCGGTAACTAACAAGAAACTCTTGACAAAAAATCCAAAGAATTGAAAATAATTCAGGTGGGGCCCACTTCAACAACAAACCGAAGGTGGAAGACCGTTCGAAATGAACGCGTGTTTACAAATAGCGTGTTTCAACTGCTGCTGTACCGGTAACCGCGAAAGAATTCATCTGAATATTGCTGATATCAGTTAATCTTAACTAAATCTATAAATATAATAGGTTATTAGGCTTGATTTTCGCTTCAAGTTTTGCCGAAAGTTACGTATATTGGGCCTTTAATCTCTATCACTATGAATGCAAACAATGTAACAAAGATATCGGACAAAATGATAATTAAATGCGATCTCTTAAACACATGCGAACAACTGCTTAGATGTAGTTGATTAAATTATATTATTGATTTATTGATTTTATACCCACAATCTTACCAGAAAGTCACAAATAATAAAGTTTTGGAAATGACAACTTTTAGAATTAAAAAAAAACAACAAATTCTACCATACAAAGAATATAAATTATATCAGAGACGTATATAACCATGGCTTTATACGTCTCTGATTATATGCAGTAGAAGTAAGAACTTTGAATTTATAAGCTTGGTCAGGGACATATATATACGTCCCTGGCTTGGTGGCCTGACGCTATAAAGCATAATACGGACTATAGCTTACTCTGCTTAAGTTTTGTTCAAGAAATCGGTTATTACGTACATATTTAGCAGCATAATAATGAAAACACCAGCTTTATAAGGTCATGAAGATTTGAGTAATCTATAAACTTTCATATGTTCTGAACAACGGTACAACTTTATCAAATCCAAAAGATTTTAAGTTTAATTGTTATTTCAACTATGTACTCTGTGAACTTATTATCACTATTGTAATGTCATTTTTTACATTTGAGTGGACTACACTTAAAATAATTATTTTGGGTCAGTAAAATGTCAATTTTTGCTTTAAAACATAAGATGGGATAGGAGTTTTTGTTTTTCAAAGTCAACCTGCAGGCTTTTTCGTTTATGAGGAACAACCAGTTTATCTGTTTTTAAAAGTATTACATTTCCGGGTTTAAACCGCGGCAGATATGATGCAAATGTTTCTCCAAACCTGGTAAGGCTCATCTGAAAGAATCAATTGGTTAGAATTACTAGGTCCGATCTTATTTCATTGGTATATTATTGTATGCCCTTATACCCCCAGCTAGAGGCCAGCACGAGTGTGACCCCGGGTGGTAACTGTAAATAGTGTTATCAGACTAACACTAATTACATTGACGTGGTCAGCCTCACCATCTTCACTCCCAGACTCACCCCGTCTGACTGTCCAGTACCGGATACCTAGGCAATTAATTCTTAGGCCCTGTATCATGTACATTGTAAATATAATCATGTATTGTATTTAGATGCATTGTTTTAGTGTGGACAGTTCCTGCCAGTAGATTGTCTAATAAACAGATACATAGTGTACACAGTGGCGTTTGTTTTTATATCGGAAATAAAGATATTACAGTAACAGACCGGGGGAGACTCTATATAGTAGCATCATGATTTTATGTATTCAATACATATACCGGGCTTCAATATGATGACAACTGGACCCCGCTGGTCTATATGACATTCAAAGTCAATAAAACGCAAAACCAATGCATTCCTCAATCTAACAGGATTTGCTGAAAATTAACACAATAAAATTCAGTGGTTCATTCCTTTTTTCGGGAGTTTTGGGAGGGATACGCAGCGGGGAGCGGCAAACGTTTTCATCCTGGAATAAGTCTAGCTTCCGCTGATATTTTGTGTCTTGAGCAAAACCAAACTGATTTAAATAAAAGCCTAGTATTGACGACTGTCGTATACGTCTGTAATGCTGTAACAGGTGAATTTATTCAAATATATCACATGGTTTAGGTTAGGTTCGGCCCAATAACGAACAACGGCTGGTATAGGATCATAGCAAATGTGCTACTGCCTTTCCGAACTTGCCGTACACAGCTATTTTGTTTTTTTATTTTTATTTACTCTGTATTGCTCCACAATTCCACAACGGAAATTAAATAAATGTTATGAGAAGAAACTATGGATATTTCAGTCTGTACAAAATGACCAAATATTGTAAAAATAAAAATAAGAGAATACAAAGCGTCAACAAAACCAGTCATATGCTCGAATTGAAGATTTACTTTTTGAAACTGGTCTAGAAACTCTCTCGAATCGAAGAAAACGCAGAAAACTCCATTATTTTATAACTCTTCCTTTCGGGCTTTCTCTAACAAATTACCTTCAACTTTCCGCAGCTGAAATTCATTGGACCTCGCTGTACGATCATTGCCTTCACTACATTCTTTCAAGAACTCATTAACATCAAATGTACCATTCCCTCTACCAATCTACTTCGGTTTTGGTGATAGTAAATTAAATATTTTACATACAAAACTTAGACATCAGTGCAGTCCACCTAAATATGACCCTTTTAGAGTAATTCTTGTTGATAGTCCAGTTTGTTATTGTGGTCATCCCTATTTTAGTGCCTACTGTGTAACAACGAAAGACGCACTCTACTACATAATTTGAATAATACATGTATATTTAACTTTAGAACTACTTTTTTTGTGGCAATATTCAGCTGTCATTAGAAACAAATACATACATCTTTCGACACGTGCATTATTGCATCAAATCCAGCAAGAGGTTCTGATCATTATATAGCATTTTTTAACAATTATATAGTAATTAAATGCGTTCATTGGTTTATGTGATTATGAAATTGCATTTCATTAATTTGTCTTCTGATTTTTCACAACACTGGTTCTGTTTTGATCCTTCTGTAATCATGCTGTCTTGTCATTGGACTTTGTTTTTGTAATTTACTAGTATTCAGATGTCTTCTTTAGGTAAAGCCTTCTTCTCCATATCATCCTTCTTCTCCATATCATCCTCCTTCTCCATATCATCCTCCTTCTCCATAACATCCTCCTTCTACATATCATCCTCTTCTCCATATCACCCTCCTTCTACATAACATCCTCCTTCTCCATATCATCCTCCTTCTCCATAACATCCTCCTTCTACATATCATCCTCTTCTCCATATCACCCTCCTTCTTCATAACATCCTCCTTCTCCATATCATCCTCTTCTCCATAACATCCTCTTCTCCATAACATCCTCTTCTCCATATCATCCTTCTTCTCCATATCATCCTCCATATCATCCTCCTTCTCCATATCATACTCCTTCTACATATCATCCCCTTCTCCATAACATCCTCCTTCTCCATATCATCCTCCTTCTACATATCATCCTCCTTCTACATAACATCCTCCTTCTACATAGCATCCTCTTCTCCATAAAATCCGCCTTCTCAATATCATCCTCCTTCTCCATATCACCCTCCTTCTCCATAACATCCTCCTTCTACATATCATCCTCTTCTCCATATCACCCTCCTTTTCCATATCCTCCCCCTTCTCCATATCATCCTCCTTCTCCATATCATCCTCTTCTCCATAACATCCTCTTCTCCATAACATCCTCTTCTCCATATCATCCTCTTCTCCATAACATCTTCTTCTCCATATCATCCTCTTCTCCATAACATCCCCTTCTCCATACCATCCTCTTCTCCATATCACCCTCCTTCTCCATAACATCCTCCTTCTCCATATCATCATCCATATCATCCTCCTTCTCCATAACATCCTCCTTCTCCATATCACCCCCCTTCTCCATAACATCCTTTTCTCCATATCATCCTCCTTCTCCATATCACCCTCTTCTCAATAACATCCTCTTCTCCATATCATCTTCCTTCTCCATAACATCCTCCTTCTCCATAACATTCCTTCTCCATAACATCTTCCTTCTCCATATCATTCTCCATAACATCCGCCTTCTCCATAACATCCCCTTCTCCATAACATCCTCTTCTCCATATCATCCTCCTTCTCCATAACATCCTCCTTCTCCATATCATCCTCCTTCTCCATCACATCCTCCTTCTCCATATCATCCTCTTCTCCATAACATTCTCCTTCTCCATAGCATCCTCTTCTCCATAACATCCTCCTTCTCCATATCATCCTCCTTCTCCATATCATCCTCCTTCTCCATAGCATCCTCTTCTCCATAACATCCTCTTCTCCATATCATGATCTTCTCCATAACATCCTTTTCTCCATAGCATCCTCCTTCTCCATATCATCCTCCTTCTCCATATCATCCTCCATATCATCCTCCTTCTCCATATCATCCTCCATATCATCCCCCTTCTCCACAACGTCATCCTCCTTCTCCATAACATCCTCCTTCTCCATATCATCCTCTTCTCAATAACATCCTCATCTCCATATCATCTTCCTTCTCCATAACATCCGCCTTCTCCATATCATCCTCTTCTCAATAACATCCTCTTCTCCATATCATCTTCCTTCTCCATAACATCCTCCTTCTCCATTACATCCTCTTCTCCATAACATCTTCCTTCTCCATATTATCCTCCATAACATCCTCCTTCTCCATAACACCCTCTTCTCCATAGCATCCTCTTCTCCATAACATCCTCTTCTCCATATCATTCTCCTTCTCCATAACATCCTCTTCTCCATAGCATCCTCCTTCTCCATATCAGCCTCTTCTCCATAACATTCTCCTTCTCCATAGCATCCTCTTCTCCATATTATCCTCTTCTCCATAACATCCTCTTCACCATAACATCCTCCTTCTCCATATCATCCTCCTTCTCCATATCATCCTCCTTCTCCATAGCATCCTCTTCTCCATAACATCCTCTTCTCCATATCATCCTCTTCTCCATAACATCCTCCTTCTCCATATCATCCTCCTTCTCCATATCATCCTCCATATCATCCTCCTTCTCCATATCATCCTCCATATCATCCACCTTCTCCATATCATCCTCCATATCATCCTCCTTCTCCATAACATCCTCCTTCTCCATATCACCATCCTTCTCCATAACATCATCCTCCTTCTCCATATCATCCTTCTTCTCCATAATATATGCCTTCTCCATATCATCCTCTTCTCAATAACATCCTCTTCTCCATATCCTCTTCCTTCTCCATAACATCCTCTTCTCCATAACATCCTTTTAACCATATCATCCTCCTTCTCCATATCATCCTCCATATCATCCTCCTTCTCAATATCATCCTCCTTCTCCATAACATTCTCCTTCTCCATATCAACCTTCTTCTCCATATCATCCTCCTTCTCCATAACATCCTCTTCTCCATATCCTCCTCCTCAATATCATTCTCCTCCTCTTCTTCTTCTATATCCTCATTTTCCTCCATATCCTCCTCCTCCATATCCCCCTCCATATCATACATATACTGATGTCCCCCAAACCCATGCATTTCGGTTCTTGGTTCTTTTACCACTAGCCCTCCACCTCTGGGTAGCGAATTCGAAACTCACGATGGGCAGTTGCCAGGTACTGACCGTAGGTCGGTTGTTTTTCTTCGGGTACTCTGGCTTTCCTTCACCTCCAAAACCTGGCACGTTAATAGGACATAAAACAAAATAAATCAAACCAAACCAAATCGGTTCACAGAATAACAATTAAGCTGTGGAGGACGACACCTGCTAAAAACACAATGTCCAGCTGAGAAAATGATGGAACAGGACAACAAATCCTGATCAACAAATTAAACGGCTTTGAGAGAGAGCTCGTCTGAGAAGTGTAGACGAGGTTTTTATCATGACTACCGTAATTTTCTGCGTTACGAATTGTCCACGGGTTATACATTTTTTTTACCTCAGAAGATGCCTAGTGCAGACAATCTGCTGATACGGACTATCTGTGAACTGTGTTACCAAATTATTAAATGTTTCCAATATTGGATTGAAACAGCAGATGAAGTAACAGGTACTCTCGCCGAAAACTTTGCATTTTCCAATTATTAATGCGTTGATATTCATGCACATGTAGATCTATGCTATTCGAACTTACCAGGTAAACATTTGACGTATAATTTTAACCAGCGGGCAATCTATTACAATTAACACTTGTTTACATAGCTTTCCTTGTTTCAAAGGATAATTATAGTGACAAGGATATTTTGAGGATTTCATATAAGGACCGATTCTTTATTTTCGGCTCTGTTTGACAAAACATCATTTATATTTTGAACATGAATACGCATCATAATTTTGATTTCACCATCATTTGACAGTATCATCAATATTTTAAAAACAGCTTTAGAATAGAATGTTTATTTTCATCACCATTGACAGTATCAGGGGCGTCTCACATATACGTCCCTGACAGTATGACAGTGTTTTTTTATTATTATTTTCATCACCATATAGACAGTATGAGAAATTATTATATTTAAATTTTTGAGATTTTTTTCTTCGTATTTCTGAGAATCCAACGACATTCAGGGGCGTAGCTGGGGGTATTTTGATGTGCAAGCCCCGCGACGTTTACATTTTGGGGAGGGGGCCTTCTGGAGAAAAATCACATTTGGTCTTCAAATTGTGCAAGTGTTTTGGACTTGTTTGAAAAATCATTGTCTGGCCTATCATTGTACAAATCATAAATGCGGAAATGGAATACTGGATGTTTTACTTCCATGATGTATACATTGTATGGAAACAAAATCATTATCCATACCTTTCTTAGGTCATTTACTCGTCAGTAAGTAATAAGTTAATTACAGAGACATACAAGAGATCCCAGAGGAATCTTGGCGGCCACCATTGATTATTTTTCATGAATTCGTAGAAATTTGTTTTTCCCCATCTTTTTTTCCCTTTCATTTATGTATTTAATCTTAGTTCTTTGAATATTTCTTGAAAATTAATAGATGTAAGAATTGTCAGGAGTTTCGTTATTTCTGACCAAATCCAAATTCAAAATATTTAAGAAAGGTCCATCTTGTATTTCTAAATAAAAATACCCATAATGTACTTCCATAGGCAACATAGAAGATGGCCACCAGGCGGCCATATTATCCCCCTTGAGCAGTCTAAAAACTAGACCATGCACAACTAGGGACCAAACAGAATTGCTTTATGAATCACCTACAAAACTGGAAAACGCACAACTTGGGACGACGAGAACCTGCGTATGAAATTTGAGATGGATCCAACCAAAGCTTTTAAGAAATAGCAATCACAAAATATAATGCATAATCCAAGATGGCTGTCTGTCGGCCATATTGTATTTCAGCCCTAAAAATGTACAATGCACAGCAAGGCACTAATTGGAACCTACATATTGAATTTGAGTATGATCCATTCAGTACTACTCAAGAAATAACGATGACAAACTTTCATGTCAAACTCCAAAATGGCCTCCTTTTAGCTATTGTCCGATCAGTCCCAAAATCAAAAGGGCACAACTAGGGACCAATGGAAACCTACATATGCAATTTGAGAAAGATCCATGCAGTACTTCTCAAGAAATAGTGATAACAAACTGTTTAAGGACGGACGGACGGACGACGGACTGACCACGGACACAGGGCGATGTGAATAGCCCATCACCATCATGATGCATGGTGGGTTAATAAAACCATCTTAATATTCATACGTCTCTGTTAGTAAGTATATGTTCATATGCGATTAATACAACTTAGGGTGTAAGAACTCATGCTTGTTTTCTTGAGCATAGTTTTGGACAATTCCAAAAGACCTAGTTTCACGAACGTTCTTCAACGAAAGGAAATTCCTTAACTAAAAACTTTCCACAGAAATGCATTAGAGAAGTAACGGGAAAACCTAAGTCAAATGAATTTTCCTTTCATTTTGTAATGCTTCCCTATGGAGATGTGGCCATTTTTTATATTAAATCTATTAAAGATTTACTAAACTTAATAAGACATGATTATACCAAAAAAAGTCGGTCTAAGTATTTATGACTAACAAACTTCCTGCAGCCTGGTATGTGAATCTGACGATTCGACAAAAAAGAGTTACAATATCAGTCGAGTTTTAAAAATAAAATTTCTCGATTTCAATACACATACTTTGGAAAAATAATGTGCAAGCACGGGCTTATGGTTCATTCCCACTCAGCCAACATCTTAAAACAACATTACCTGTATTTACCTGGACAAATCTGAGTATAGTCTGTTTCAATATATTTACAAGTATAAATCACCTGTTCTTTTATTTCCAAGTTAAAATAAGTCAACTACAATAAAAGATACTTTGTAATTAAAAGAATGAAAAATATACTTTGTGATTGAAAAAAAAACATAATGAAAGAATGAAAAAAAATTCATAATAAACAATTTCACCAAAAACATAATTATACCACGGACTTAAGATAACATAATCTAAGTCTGTGATTATACTATTATTTTTTATCAGAGACGTATATAACACATATACATTGTGTCTTTGTTTTTACATTAAATCACGGAATTTGATTAAATGCTTTATAAGTCCGAAATTACGAATGTAAATACATATAGAAACAATGAATAATTATGCACTCTAAATTTTAGTGAACAAATTTGCACTTTAAAATTCTTATTTTAGGTTTTTGTTTTTATTTTGTACTTTTCAAATAATCATCTTTTACTTAGACTGTAATAAACAACTATATTTGTTTCATACTGGCAAACACTCAGATGACAGTTGGTTACCTGGAAAATGGTAGGAATGGATTCATATTCGGTTCCAGATGGATTCAAATTTTTAGTGAAATTATTTTGTATACATATATACAAAACGTCATAAAAATCTTTTACAATTTAACTTAGATGGTTTCAACTAAATAATGTTTTAAGCAAGAAAGAAGTTGTAAGTGCTCTTGAGCTTCACAAAACAAATAATTTATGATCTGATGATAAAATCAGTTACATGGTATCAATAACGGATCTATATGTCAAGCTATTTTATTTATTTTTAATAGGGGTAAGAACTGGAACAGTTGCTAGCAGGAAACATATATAAAGCATTATAAAATCAAACTGGCTTTCTAAAGAATTACTGGATAATGTTTCTATTTCATGTTAACAAAATTACAATATTATAAACAATATGTATCAAAGAATTATACTTGAACTTTGATTATTAAGGGATTGAGACAAGAGATAAGGGCACCAGAGTATTTGTTCTTGTTTATTTGTTTGTTCATTTTTATCTTTCATTTTGGAGATTTTTTATCAAAAGTATGATTCAATGCATAGTAATAAAAGTAATAAATAATAAAATTAAAAAAATGAACTTATGAAAATATCTGTACTCAAATGAAAAAAAGTTTATTCTATACACTCTAAAACTTCTTCAGCTAGCGAATATTATAAATGCTGGAAATTTAAGGTATCATTAATAAAACAAAATCTAAGGTATTTTCCAAAGTTTAGATAGCTTTTACTTAAACTTTATAGCTGTTATAAGGTTTAAACAAGAATTCCACAGAAGCTAATGCAAGAGACGTATAAAGCCATTTTTTATACGTCTCTGTGTGAACATTTCCTAAACATTTCCACTGGAGTTATAGACAAGTCTCTCAAATAAGGTAACACCAAGAAACCTAACAATGTATTTATAAGTGATATCATGTTTCAATAAATGAAAGTCCCATCTTAAGTTCGAAACAGAATACATGTATTTTGAATCAAAATGGTCTGATTCTGTATGTATATTATCAAGTTTTCATAGCTTGTCAATTTGTATGTAAGTTGAACAAGGCTTGTTTAAATAATTGTTTTATGTTGAGTCCTCCATATACACATTATATTTTTGTTGCAAATGTGTTTTCTCTAAACTTCAGTATTTTAAAAAATGAGATAAAATAAATAAATTTAAGTTCAAAATAATTCCACATGTAAGTTGTTACCTGAGAATTAGACACTTTCCAAAAACAGACTATAGCCTTACCTGTAATTAGTACCTATTGTTCTCACCCTGTAACAACACTACCTGTGTCCTATACTAAAATAGGATATGTTGGCTGAGTGGGAAGACACCGGGCTTATGGGCTAACATGGCAGCTACGCCCCTGACATTTTCTGTTGTTGGTTTTTATGGGGGCGTTGTAACGTTACCGCTGTCCATAAATTTAAAGGGATTAGCTAAAAAACGGATGCACGGAGTATGAGACACCTAGCGGTAATCTCCGTAATTTAATAGGATTTAATAGGATAATTAATGGTTAATTACTCTAATAAGGGAGCCAATTTTGAAAGTATTTGTGATGCTTCACATATGAATAAATCTAACTCTAATCATGTTAAAACATGCAGAATGCCCAAATAAGGAAGTCAAAATTACCATATTAATAAGGAAAACTGGTTTACCATTACGCCCTGATCTGGTGAGTGAAAAACGGATGAAATATATGGCTGACGTATTTATAAACATTCGCTTCAAACCGCAGACGACGCCGGTCGTAACACGGATATCATTATGTGTACAGTATATTATGTATATAACACGTAACTTAACTAACAAACCGCGCAGACTTTGAAATATATATAAAGCAGCGATCATGATTGTTGAAACCTCATGCGCTAACCTTTCTTTTTGGATTGCGGTTTTCCTCAATATATAAAGGCATCCATTGGCAGCGAAAGGCTAGCGTGCAGTGACGTCAAAACTCATTGCTATATATAGGGATTGAAAGTCATTTTTTAACTTTCATAGTGCTATGTAAGGTCAGCCGTTACATCCATATTGAATGAAGCCCGCTAGGGCTTCATGTTAAATATGGATGTAACGGCTGACCTTTCATAGCACTATGAAAGTTAAAAAAATGACTTTCAATCCATATATTTACATTTTTACTATATAATAATTGCTTAGCCTCATTTATATATTTTCCAATTAATAGTTTATTACCTGCGTTTGTATATGTGTCGTCATTTTAACGACATTGGTGGAACAGTCCAGCTTGAATAAAATTGGCGCCAATGATAATTATTAGTCATTTGAGCGTTTGACGCAAGGGCAATCTCCATGTTATTCGAAGCGGCGCGACAAGACTCTGTTTGAACAAGCTTGATCTTTGACGTCATAATTAAACCACGTGCTACGTCTCGAGAACCATTGCTTTCATACTTTTATGAAAGGCATTTTTGCTGGTTATCTTCATATAGTGGGTTGCAGCGCAAATGTAAATATATGAATGTAGTCGCCTGCAGTGGCACGATAGCTGAATGACGAAAACTTTGAGACTCGGACATTTTGCGTGTTTTTGGAGAATCGAGATTATTTCTGCGGAAGGAGGGTGGCTTTAATCACGGACTTAGATTAAATTTGCTATCTAAGTCCGTGCTTTACTTAATTATAAAGAGGATTTAAAGTAAAAATTATCCATCTTTCACCAATGGTCGTACCAACCTTTTTTTTCGTGCTTCAGCTAGAAATGTGATTTATGATGCAAGAAATTAATGTAGGTGGGATCGGTTTTTCGACCTCGAAAGCTTTCTACCCTTTAGCCTAAAACAGGGACGTCTCTGGCCTAAATTATGACCATTGAGAGGGAAATTGATCTGAACAACAAAAGTGTAAAATCACTCTAAACACCCTAGTTTAGGTCCAAAACTAGCTGTTACAAAATTCTCATGTCCCTGTGATCAGTGTGTCGGAACAAAAGCTTTGTGCGCAACGAATTACAAAAAAAATATATAATTTTCTTTGCCATGCGTGATACAGGGGAGATAACCCTAACTCATGTTACTAAAACCTGGAGAAAACACATCGACCATCAAAAATTTACGTATAATTCATTAATAATGCTATTGGTTTTCTTATAATTGTGGTGTACTTGTACGAGTTGGACAAGATTTGGGTAAGATTTGGATAGATTTGGGTAAGATTTGGGTAGATTTGGATAGATTTCGGTAATTCGTCGCACCATGAGTACTCCTGCCTTTATTTATGTTTACCAATCGACCACTTACCACTTCCGGTAAAAACAAATGCACGTGATCACGGAAATTGAGCGATGAAGAAGATGGGTCGAGTCATAATTTCAGTCGCACTTGTGTGTATTTTGCACTGTTTTTCAGTCGGTTAGTTCAACTTCCATTATTTTTAAGACAAGAAAGTACTTTAAATGTTGAGTACACTGAAACAGAGACGTATAGGCCTATATAACACATAAGAGTTATATATGGCTTTATACGTCTCTGACTGAAAGTGAAACGAGTCCAAGAACAGAAGAAATCGTCTTCTTCTTTATTGGTTCACCCTCCAGCAAAACTGATGAATATGGGCAGATCACCACCATTACACGCATATATGCAGTAAACATGTTACAATCGGTTTTCCGCGACATCTGTTACTGTAGTCGTTAGCCGATTTTCATCTCAAATCAGTAATTCATACTTGCCAACTTTTTGGAAATTCCATGGGGGAGATTACGCGTGCTCAGAATTACTGTAAAGGGAAAAATAACACTTTTTAATGGCTTCTTTTGAGGTCTTCTTTCAGATGAAATCATCAGATCTTTAAAAACAGGAACAGTTAAACAAATTCCTAAGTTGCAAATGCAACATTTTAGGGTCCAAAAATCGGCAGTCTCCCTCCTAAATAGGGAGGGTTGGCAAGTATGGTAATTTATCTTTGATATTATGGAACGTGAACTAGTTTGACTCGGCAGCATTTTGAAAAATACTATTTACATTTTCACTTCACTCCGCCTAAATGCATAACCTGAAAACATCTATGGAAACTATAACCAGCTCATCTTATAAACACCTTATACTGGCTGGCGACTTCAACCTGCCCCACATCAACTGGTCCTTAACATCTACAATACTATCTAGCACACCACAGGCATCTCCACATGAAGCTTTCCTAGAGGCTATCAACAGTTTCTCACTTACAAACGTCCAGAAACAGCCCATCTGGTGCGTTAACGTCCTGGACCTATATCTGACGAGTAATCCTTCTATCGTAAAACACACCAAAAGTTGTCCCAGGAATATCCGACCATGATATGGTAGTGATAGATATTGATGAGGACATCAAACCCGTATAACACAATGCAAGCTTCGTACAATATATATGAATTAGAAACATTGACTCTACAGGAAAGCCAAACGAACCGGTAGCCGATCAGACTGGCAGGCATACAAGGTCCACAAAAGGGAAACTCAGAAATTAAAGCTCTCCCCATGGCAGAATGGACACTCCTAGAGCAGACTCTCCAAGCTGGAATTGTGCAGAAAAACAACAAACCCTTTTGGAAATACGTCAAGGCTAAAAAACAGGACAACATTGGAACCGCACCAATCAGGGACTGGAACTGATGGCACCACACTACTCTCCGACAGCAAGGATAAGGCAGAACTCCTGAATAAACAGTTCCAGTCTGTGTTAACCAGGGAAACTGTGAATCCTGAAATGCCTTCTCTAAACACTCCAACATACCTCACCATGAGGGACCTTGTGATTGATGAGGAAGGAGTCGAGAAGTTAGTCCACCATCTGAATACCAGCGAATCAAGCAGCTCAGATAGCCTACCCAACCAGATACTACAGCAGTGTTCTACGGAGCTATCTCCAGGCCTTACCCACATCTTCAAGCAGTCAATATCATCAGGGGAACTGCCAAAAGCCTAGGGGACTGCCAATATTACGCCCATATTTAAGAAAGGAAATTGTTACCTAGCCTGCAATTATAGACCTGTATCACTGACGTGTATGTAGCAAGATCATTGAACACATTATTTGTCACCATCTCATGAACCACCTAGAAGAATATCATATACTCGCTCACCTACAGCATGGTTTCAGATCCAAACACTCATGCGAAACCCAACCTATACTCACCATGCATGACCTCCTGAGGATGTATGACAGAAAGCTACAGGTGGACACTGCGATATTAGATTTCAGCAAGGCATTTGACGCCGTCCCACACTTTAATAATTTAAAGCTACTAAATAAGATAGAGAATTACGGCATCAAAGACAACATACTTACCTGGATCCGAGCCTTCCTAACAACAAGGACGCAGTGTGTACTGGTAGAAGGACATCGTTCATCCCTTGTCTGAGTTGAGTCCAGAGTCCCGCAAGGTACTGTCATGGGCCCCATTTTATTTTTATGTCACATCAATGACTTACCATCATGTGTAACATCAATAGTACGCCTCTTTGAAGATGATTGTCTCCTGTACAGATCAATAACATCTTTCCAAGACCATCTGGACTTTCAGCGAGACCTCAAATCACTCGAGAAGTGGGTAGCTGACTGGCAAATGTCTTCAACTCCAGAAAGTGCTATATCCTCCCCACCAGTAGATAGAAGTCACCGAGCACTTACAGATATCAACTTAGAGGATCAGTGCTTGAGGAAGTGGAGGAAAACCCATACCTGGGAGTGACATTAAACAATACGCTTAAATGGGATGCTCATATATCAAGAACAAGAAAGAAATTAAACTCCACCCTGGGATTTTTGCGAAGGAACCTGCGGCATTGTCCATCCTCACTGAAACTCATAGCCTTCAACACCCTAGTAAGATCTGTACTGGAGTATAGCTGTACAATCTGGGATCCCTTCAACCACAAGAACATCACAGTATTGAAGAAGGTACAATGAAGCGCAGCAAGATTCAACACTGAGGAACTCCTTCTTCCCAAGATCAGTGAAGGAACTCACTACCAGACCATGTAACAACATCACCAACCCAACAGACATTTAAAGCAAGGATCGCCACACCCAGAACAATGGGAACCCTGAGAATTTGTTCCACTTACAGCGTAGGTTTTGGTCCTAAACTACTGTGTCTGGAATAATTTTATACTTTCTAGGAGTTCAGATTAGGGTGGCATTTTTATTGGAAATTGATCTTAACCTCCAAAAGTGTAAACATATTCTAAAAACCTTAGTTTAGGTCCAAAACTAGATGTAACAAATTCTCAGGCACCTGTGATCTTGTCAATACAGTATATATACATAACTGTACCGTATGCCTACATTTAAAGCTTGTAGTTTTTAGTTAATGTCCCAAATTAAAAATCGTCAAATCACTAATCCTGTTTTCAATATGCTTAGGCCTAACCAAAATTTGACTTCGGACAACTTTATTTGACTCGCTTCAACTGTGACCAAATCACAACGTCGTTATTTTTACTGCTGCCACGATGCAAATTGCTCTAAAATACACTCTAGTAATTCATTTTATACTGGAAAAGTATTTAAATCAATTCGTAATGAAAATAAAAGTTTGAGAGGTATGATTAAAGCACATAATTATAATAATAAAAAAATAGAAATCTTGTCTCTTGACTACATTTTTTTTCTGTTGCCTAGTGATGAATAAAGCTAGCTATCAGCTGTTTCGGGTATGTACATACATGCCGATTAGTGTGCAACAATGTAACAAAGGTAAAGCACAGTGTGACACCGACAGCTTAAAGTACATGCGAATGGCGAGAAATTTAAAATAGTTAACGTAAATAAATTTTTTGTTGTTTTTTTTTATATTTACCTTCGCAAGGAAATATCACTATGTTTTTATATATCACTAATCCAGTTGATTGCTTGTCACCACTTCCTTAGGAAATTTCTCTGGCCATAGGTGGTACACCAAATCTAAGACATTTCGACAGATAGAGTTAAAATACAATAGATATTTATCTGTAACTCTGGTCAATATTAGCCGCAATATATACTGCTCTTCTAGAGAGCTGGATTGGTTGCATGTAAAACTATAGTTTTGGTGGTCGAATAGTACATTGGATAGCAAACTTGCCTTTCACCAAGACGGCCGGGGTTCGATTCCCCAACTGAACATGAAAAGGTATGCGGGTCACCTGCCCAACCACGTGGGTTTTCTTTTTTTTCTTGGTACTCCGGTTTCCTCCCACAATAAGACCCCTTGTGCGCTAACATATCTGGGCCAACAAGAGTGATTAATATAAGTTTGATAACTTATTTTTATAATTGTTGTAAAATAAATCAAGTTTATATTAAAAACTACAGTAGACAATCGCATTATTGTACCTGGTAAGCCAAAGGTCACACATTTGACTCCAAGCAGAGCCATTGATTTTGGTTTGGTTTATTTTGTTTAACGTCCTATTAACAATGGGATTCAAACTCGCAACCCAGAGGTGGAGGGCAAGTTGTAGAATGTCGGAACATCTTAACCACTCGGCCACCGCAGAGCCATTGAAACATTAATGACCTCAAACATTTCTGTCTCTGTAAATAACTTGTGGTATCAGAGCTAGATCTTAGAAGAATTATGGATTAGAGTTAAAACAACAGTTGCCTATTTTATCCCAGTTGACAGATTGGGGTAGAACTCATCCTCAATATCCAGGGTTTACGATCACCTACGCTCTCTAAACCCCTGGAATATGTTATGGTAAAACTGAAGGCACGATAAGGTAAAAAAAGCCTGATTAATCGCTAGGTTGCGTGTCTGTCCTTTGGAGATTACAAAGGAGACACAACAAACTTTATAGCCTGTCACTTTTAACTGTTATGTGATCGTGAGATACTTTTGATGTACATCAAAGGGTCAAACCAGTCTTCTTTTTTCATCAACAAGGTGGTGCACACGGAGCCTTCAGTTTTGCCATGACATATGGCAGGGGTGGAGAGAGTAGAAGAGCATAACCTCTGGATATTGAGGATGATTCCAAGAGTGTAGAGAGCGTAGGTGATCGTAACCCCTGGATATCAAGGTTGATTCCAGGGGTGTAGAGAGCGTAGGTGATCATAACCCCTCCATGGATATCGAGGAAGATTCCAGGGGTGTAGAGAGCATAGGTGATCGTAACCCCTCCATGGATATCGAAGGATGATTCCAGGGGTGTAGAGAGCGTAGATGATCATAACCCTAGGATATCGAGAATGATTCCAGGGGTGTAGAAAGCGTAGGTGATCGTAACCCCTCCATGGATATAGAAGGATGATTCCAGGGGTGTAGAAAGCGTAGGTGATCGTAACCCCTGGATATCAAGGTTGATTCCAGGGGTGTAGAGAGCGTAGGTGATCATAACCCCTCCATGGATATCGAGGAAGATTCCAGGGGTGTAGAGAGCATAGGTGATCGTAACCCCTCCATGGATATCGAAGGATGATTCCAGGGGTGTAGAGAGCGTAGATGATCATAACCCTTGGATATCGAGGATGATTCCAGGGGTGTAGAAAGCGTAGGTGATCGTAACCCCTGGATATCCAAGATGGGTAGAACTTGGTAGCACTAATTATGTTAATTTTGTGAATAAAAATAAAACTGTTTATTACAACACAATTTTTTCAGTAAAACATTTAGTATATTTCTATTTTTTAGCTAGTGTGCCATGCGCCCTGAAGGACTTTGGTGAAGACAACTTTGTGTGTGTCTGTAACTCAACGTACTGTGACACAATTGATTCCATCACTCCTCCTTCGCCTGATGCTTATAAACTGTACACATCATCAATAGATGGACAGAGACTTGATCAGACTTTTGGAAATCTTTCATCAAAACCTTCAACAAAGGGTAATACAATATGTATTCACTAAAAATTGTGTTCATAATGCAATTATTTATAAGCTCACCTGGGTATCATTTCACTAAGCTTCGTAACTTACGAACGTTCGTAACTTTTGCGTAAGTCAGATTTACGAATTACTAAGCGTTTCACAAAAACTTCATAACTTACGAACGTTCGTAAGTTATGCAAAAACCTTGCGTAACTTTACGCCATCTCCAACCTGTCGTAAGTTACGAGAGAAAATGGCGTCGTATCGTCTACTCACGCTTCGATTGAGTTTTATTTCCATAATGAGGCTTACAATCTCAGTGAGGGAGAATCTTGTTGACAATTAAGTGGGGGTGTTCTGAACTTAGCATGTGGGGTACAGAAATAAAGCTCATCTCTGCAAAAGTTGGCAGGTCATGACAGTCATTTTGTTTTGGATGCTTTATAATAGTAAACCCGGAATCCGGGTTTATTTTTCAGGAAAAAATCCTTATTTTTTTCTAGCTTTAATAACGTTAAGGGTAAGGGTAATTGATTTAAATATGTTTAAAGAAAAACACAACTATATGTGATATACAAGATAAGATAGCTCGTTTGCTCAAGATGGTCGACTTGAGCCATATTGTATTTGTCGGGCTTGCAGAATGGAATAGAACAGTATTAATTTTGTAATGGGCCGCGGCTCCATATAAATAAACATTTTTTTTATATACTGACAGAAACTCAAGTAACTGTGGTTGAAGTGAGGGGCTGGGCACATTTACGTTTACAGGACGAATATTTTGTTTTCGGAAAGTACCATCTTCCATTCCCATAGGTAGGGAAAGACGTTCAAGATAGAATAATTCCAGCGTAGTTCTGTACAGTAGTGTACATTTCAAGGTTGATGTACTTGGTAATCATTGATAGGAATGGACCACTGGCGCCCAAAAATTTGTTATAGCTAGTTTTGGACCTAAATTAAGGTATTTAGAATAATTTTACCCTTTTTATAGGATTGAGCTGAACCCCTCAAAATTGTAAAATTACTCTATGTAGTCCATCAAATATGTCTAGGGGAGTAACCCTATAGTTTAGATCCAAAACTAGATGTAACAAGAAATCAGACGCCTACATACGGACTTGACCCAAGCAACAGTGCGCGATGTTAGATGTTTCGAGAAGGAACAAAGGTTAAGCGCATGTGTTAAGTTTACACAGTTTTCAGTATGAAATAAAGCCTACATTAGTTATACAAAATTGGCGATCTAGTTGACTCATCTTCGTTAAAAAACAGCACATACAGTTTACAAGTACTTGGTATTTACCTCATACATATAAACGCACTGTACAAGTACTGTAAAAAAATAATCTTGTTCTGAAAATTTCAAATTGTCTGGCCATCAATCAGCTAGGAAAGCTTATTAACCACAGAATGAGTGTTCAGCATTCACTTAAAAAATAATTTTACACATTTGGGGGGGTTAAGACAAGCCCCCCTCAATGGTCATAAAAGCTACTAGCTTTTATGACCTTTGAGGGGGGGGGGGGAGCATTTTTATCGAAAATTGATCTTGACCCCCCAAAAGTGTTACATATGTAAATTACTCTAAACATCCTATTTTAGGTCAAAACTAGCTGTGACAAATTCTCAGATCCCTGTGATTACAATAAGGGTTTCAAGTACATCGCTGCACTCAAAAACGACCAAGGAAACTGTCATACAATGTAATGAAATACTTTTTATGTTTACAACTTTCAAATAAACTAACTATATCTACATTAGCTTAATCGGTAGCTGATTATCGCTACATGGAAAAATTAAAGAATAACTACCAAAACAAATCTATGCTGATTTGGATATTGTATTCAAAAGTCCAATTTATCAAAACATGTACTAGGTAAGGAAAAGTAATTTAATCAGAACCTTCTGTGACTCAAAAAAGTTTAACTATGCATATTTTTTTTTCTTTCATCCTCCCCCCCCAAAAAGAAAGAAAAAATCCCAAATTACAGGAGTCCCTTTCTAAGAATAATGTTGGTTTAATTAAGAGCTTACTTAACCCTTATAGGCCCTAGTATTTTGCGTTCTATTTGTGGAAACGTGTGCCCAAAATTGTTTCATATAATGGTCTGACGGAATAATGAAAAGACGAACGCGTATCTATTTGTAAAAAAAAACATTTCTTGAATTAATCATATGGTTTACAAAACATTTGAATTTATTGAAAAAATATCAGTCTCCACCGCAGAAACAAATGGGTCGCCTGGGTCTCTTGGTATCCATTATAAACAGTGTTGTCTGCTTTTAATTCCACTTTAGAGATCACTATGTAAGTTCATATTTTCACCGGAAACGCACACAGATGGGAACGAGGATTGCTACTTCCATTCGTAAGTTACGAAAAAGTTACGAAGACCTTTGTGAAACGGACTTAAGAAATTCGTAAGTTTGGCGTAACTTTTTCGTAAATATTTACGAACGTTCATAAGTTACGAAGCTTAGTGCAACGATACCCTGGTCCATAGGACCAAGGTGAGCTAATAAAGGTTAATAAAAGCTAGTAAAGGCTTATGCCATACGGTGGTGTCCGTCGTCCGCCCGTCCGTCAACAATTGACTTCTTTGTCATAAACACTGATCCTAGTTTAATCATTTGGTAGGAAGCATGCCTTGGCTGGGATTAAAATTTATACAAATGATTTGGCTGACCCCCCCCCCCCCCCCCCCAGGGGCCTGATGGGCAGGGCCAAAAAGTGTACAATTTGGCCATATTTATATTAACGATCTAAGAAATGTACAACATTCATATTTCAGTGATAGCATCCCTAGGTGGCTGGGAGTCATAACTTTTAAATGTTGAGATCCCCACTCCATATATAATTGCTTGATATTAAGAGACCATCACAATCATGATTTTAGATTTGACCCCAGGGTCTGTCCCACCCTTTCAGACTTAACTAATTGAGTCATAACTATAAAACAGTTGAGATCTTCACCCCAAAACTATATATACAATTTGAGAGCATAAAGAGGCCATCACAAAGATAATTTTAGATTTGACCCCAGCGTCTGCTATGCCCTTGTAGACTTACTCCAGAGTCATAACTTTTAAATGATTGAGATCCCCATCCAAAAACTATATATACAATCGCTTGGCATTAAGAGACAATCACAATCATGATTTAAGATTTGACCCCAGGATCTGCTGTGCCCTTGCAGTCTTGACTCCTGAGTCATAACACTTAACAGAAGAGATCCCCATCCCAAAACTATATATACAATTGCTGGGTGTAAAGAGACGATCACAAATTTGATTTAAGATTTGATCCTAGCTGTTGGCCACACTCCTTGCAGACTTACCACCACAAAGCACTAAAATTAATGGGCATAAAGGGGGCTTAATATTTAATATGAACCATTTTCAAATAAATTTCTTCTAAATGCTCCTTTGAATCAGAAAGCTAAGAGTTCATTAAGGGCGATATTGTGGCAGATCCCACATTGGAAAAGTTTCTGTTATTTAACTTACATATGACTTTTGTTGCATTTGCTGAAAGCAAGGTGAAAGATACAGGCCCTCTGGGCCTCTTATTAATATTTACATTTCCACTTTTCTAACAACATACATGTACATTGGGACATCGTGACATCATAATTGTAGCGTTGGAGATTGCACTGCTCCAGTCAAAGAGTGGCTGTTCTCTATCTGTGTTACTGTTGTAACCGTGGTAACAAAATATATATATACAAGTATTGGTTGTCAGAAATATGTGTGTTTCATGTATCCTGACCGCCAACCCTAGCTAATTATCACCTTCTTTAGCAATGTTTGAGCGTTGTGGGAAAAAATGCCCTGAAACTTGTGATGGTTGTATATCTTTTGTAAGCCTCATCTAGAAAATTTGAAATTAGTACTGTAAAAGAGGATTATTTTAATTATAGCCTCCAAACAGTGTGCAGTGTCGAAATGTTTGTGCTGTGAGGTCACTGAGTTGTGCCGTTTCGTAATATGTGTCTACAATACTGTTCTATTATACACTATAGAGTTTGAGAAGTGTTAAATAAACCATCGTCGGAAACCCACGGTACACTGCTCTGGCGTTTGTGTCCCGTGGGCTAAAACAATCGAAATACCTCGTTTCCCCGAATAGAAGTCTATTCGGAGATTTCGACCAATCAGAAAGGTCGTTTTATAGAGGCACTCGGCTAGATCATTTTCCAATATGGCGTCTTCCAGTATAGAAGAGAGATTTAGCATCACCAGCTTTAAAGAGTTCCAGAAAAAAAGCCATAGACGCGTTATTGAAGAAAAAAGACGTGTATCTTTCTGTTAAGACGATATGACTTGTTGTCCCTTATTTTGTTTAAACACAACCCACAAGTTTTCTTGGCAGGCGATGCCGTCGCCATATTGGTTTGTTTTGCTACGTACGGGATATCCCGACCGGATGTTAGGCCACGGATGAAAGAAGCGATATGATTGACTATCATTTTTAGTAAGAAAACGACAGTTTCTTTCCGTTTTAGCCCACGGGACACAAACGCCAGAGCAGTGTACCGTGGGTTTCCGACGATGTAAATAAACAGGATAGCCATCACTTGCTGGGGAACCTCTTTACTCCTTACTAAAATATTCAAGAAATTCTGTCTAATGGATAAATGACCTTTTGAGAAAGAAAAAAGAAAGTGATATTGTGTCTTTCTTTCTGAAAATTCCATGTTTCTTGAAGATGGTTTCCATTTTCAGAAATGAAAGTCTGATGTCTAAAATACATATGTATTTTCCATTTTGCAGTGGTATTGAAATTGAATCTGATGTCTAAAATACATATGCATTTTCCATTTTTCAGTGGTATTGAAATTGAATCTGATATGTAAAATTCACTCGTATGTGTTTTTAATTTTTCAGTGGTATTGAAATTAAACAGTAATGTGACTTACCAGGAAATACTTGGGTTTGGGGGAGCCTTCACAGATGCTGCCGGGATCAATATTCTCAATCTGACCTCACCTACACAAGATAACCTGCTGAAATCCTATTTCTCACCCCAAGGTAAGCTATGTTGGTTATCAAAATGATGCTGTGTTGAGCCAACCGTCAACTTTAAAACTTGCCTTTTATGATTACATACTTGCCAACTTTTAAAAATTTCCATGGGGGAGAAAAGTGCGTGCTGGAAATTTTCGACTCGAATCTACTCGTTTGTCGCTATATATCTTTAATAATATATAGTATTATCAGTAGAATAATCTGTTTGCAACTAGCACTTTATTATACCCCCCCCCCCCGCAACGAAGTTAGGGGGGGGGGTATACTGGAATCAGCTTGTCTGTCCGTCTGTCTGTCCGTAGAAAAATGTTGTCCGGACAACTCCTCCTAAACTACTGGATCGATTTCAATAAAACTTGGCAGTTTTGTTGGGGACCATGTGTAGATGTGCATGCAGGGTTTCGTTTGTCAAAATTTTGGTTGCCATGGTAACCAAGTCACTATACACAGGTTTCCATAATAAAATGTTGTCCGGACAACTTCTCCTAAACTACTGGATCGATTTCAATAAAACTTGGCAGTATTGTTGGGGACCATGTGTAGATGTGCATGCAGAGTTTCGTTTGTCAAAATTTTGGTTGCCATGGTAACCAGGTCACTATACACAGGTTTCCGTAATAACGTGTTGTCCAGACAACTTCCTATAAACCACTGGATCGAGTTTAATGAAACTTGGCAGTATTGTTGGGGACCATGTGTAGATGTGCATGCAGAGTTTTGTTTGTCAAAATTTTGGTTGCCATGGTAACCAGGTCACTATACACAGGTTTTCATTATAATGTGTTGTCCGGACAACTCCTCCTAAACTACTGGATCAATTTCAGTGAAACTTGGCAGTATTGTTGGGGACCATGTGTAGATGTGCATGCAGAGTTTCGTTTGTCAAAATTTTGGTTGCCATGGTAACCAGGTCACTATACACAGGTTTCCGTAATAACGTGTTGTCCGGACAACTTCCTATAAACCACTGGATCAAGTTTAATGAAACTTGGCAGTATTGTTGGGGACCATGTGTAGATGTGCATGCAGAGTTTTGTTTGTCAAAATTTTGGTTGCCATGGTAACCAGGTCACTATACACAGGTTTTCATTATAATGTGTTGTCCGGACAACTCCTCCTAAACTCCTGGATCAATTTCAGTGAAACTTGGCAGTATTGTTGGGGACCATGTGTAGATGTGCATGCAGAGTTTCGTTTGTCAAAATTTTGGTTGCCATGGTAACCAGGTCACTATACACAGGTTTCCGTAATAACGTGTTGTCCGGACAACTTCCTATAAACCACTGGATCAAGTTTAATGAAACTTGGCAGTATTGTTGGGGACCATGTGTAGATGTGCATGCAGAGTTTTGTTTGTCAAAATTTTGGTTGCCATGGTAACCAGGTCACTATACACAGGTTTTCATTATAATGTGTTGTCCGGACAACTCCTCCTAAACTACTGGATCAATTTCAGTGAAACTTGGCAGTATTGTTGGGGACCATGTATAGATTTGCATACAGGGTTTCGTTTGTCAAAATTTTGGTTGCCATGGTAATGAGGTGACTATACACAGGTTTCCGTAATAACATGATGTCTGGACAACTTCTTCTAAACTACTGGGTCATTTTCAATGAAACTTCGCAGTAAGTAATGTTGAGGATTACTATACACAGGTTAAAATACTTTCTTTATTCATTCAGTGAGTTTCACAAGTTGAAACATACATATGCATCCACATTGTTGATATGAAATCTACACTGTAATGTATGTAAGACCAAAGCAAAGGTGCCTTCTTTGTTTTTGTTTTTTAGATATGCGGTGATACATAGTAATATAAAATAATACATTATATAATGCATGTTATATACAACTTGTACTACATCATGTTTTTTTCAAAAACATGTCAGACACCTCTAATAAGAGGTAGCAGGGGGGTATTAGTCAGCCATCGGCTTACAGTTCTAGTTTTTATAGTAAACTTTTTCAACTCATACACTTAATTAAATGCCTCCATATCTGATACATTTTTTTATTGTCTTATCTACCACCAGAAAGGGGGAAAGAATACATTACTTGTGTTTAGGTCTTTTTTCAATTTAATCATATAAATATTAGAATAAAAAAATAGACAGTTGTATGTATTTGTACATGGAATATAATTAATTTTTATTCTTTCATTTATTTATTTTGCATTGGTATCTGAGCTTCTCCTGCTTTAAAATTATTTTTTGAAGAAAATAAAATATTTTAAATTGTTAGCATTAAACAGATATCACATTTACTTTAAAGTTAAGGTAAAATGTTAAAATAAATTTACAGTGCAAATATTTCTTATACAGCTATAAAATACACTGTTGTCAGTATATTTAACAAATCAGGATTTTAATTCCGCTTTCCGTTTTGTACCTTACGTAATCAAAGATAGCGAGCATCAGTACTAATGAATACACTTGATTTAGTGATGTCAAATGCAATCAATCTAATGTGAGTTAATTGATACACATAGCCATATCAAATGTTTGTTTTGAAGTCTCACATTTGGTTCTGTAATTTAATAACCTGTTGACCATGTTAGAGGAACCGGTGGTAATTGATTTATGCTGAGTGAGCATGTGTGCTGTACACCTGTGGCTGTGTGTTGACTTGTTCTCCGATCTCCCTCCCCCACTTATTACAGTCCACTGGCCCCCAGGGGGGAACCTTGCAATTATCAGTAGGGTCATTACTGGACTTGGGGCAGCCTTGTTATTTAATCAGTGTCAAATGCAAGTTCTAGAGTGAAGGACTCTACAAATCACAAGAAGGTGATATGGTTGGCTGTATCCCACGTTCCCCACTTTTTAAAAAACATATGGGGAAGAATGTTGTTAGAAGGATTATAGTCTGTTTCTAATTAATTTTGGTAGTATTTACCTGTGTTTTTACCTGTGCTGTGTTTTAATCAGTGGCAAACCTAAATATATATATATCCTAAATGTGCTGATATGATTAGATGAAGTATATTACTTTATTTTATGATACATTTGCACTTTAAATAATTAAATAGATGGTTTTCAGAATGGAAATTTACTTATTATTATTGAAACATTTAAGACTTCAATATGATCTTACAAGAATAAGATTTATCAGATCATATATTCTACATAAATCATATTTGACTTGATAAATCCAGTTTGATTTATAACTTAATATTGAGCTAAAAACAGTTAATAAAAAGAAAAAAAATGTGTATTAAAAACACATTTTTTTTCTTTTTATTAACTTTAACCAATATTTCATGATATTTGTTTTACGCTGTTCATGTAAATAATATCTACCCGTTTCAAAATACACCATTGAACTATCAACAGTTTTCTTCCCATTCAATAGTTCAGAAAAAGAAGATGTACAGTTTCAATTTTTGGTGCTAGATGATGACCCTAGTTTACACCTCACAACCATAATTAAGTATACATGTTACATATATACGTGTCAAATATTTTTGTTTCAATGTTTTAAGCATGTTATCCATGAAATTGAATTTTTCTTTTGTATTTACAGTTAAACCATACTGCCAACCCTCCCTATTTAGGAGGGTGACTCCCGATTTTGGACCCTAAAATGTTGCATTTTCAACTTTAGAATTTGCTTAAATGTTCCTGTTTTTAAAGATCTGATGATTTCATCTGAAAGAAGAGCTCAAAAAAAGCCATTTAAAAGTGTTATTTTTCCTCTGAATGTACATGTATACATATTATTTATGTTTTCAATTCTGAGCACGTGTAATCTCCCCCATGGAAATTTCAAAAAGTTGGCAAGTATGTTAAACTCCAATTTTCAGTATAAACCTGCAAACAATTTAGCATATTTTGAAGACCTTGTACATCTTCTGAAAATAAAACTGTATCATCAGCGTATACTGTAAGAAATAAATTTAATAATTTTAATTGATAACTCTGGCAATTGAAATGATTAAGTACGCTTTCCATATCATTTACAAACGGAGAAAACAGCATGGGCGATAATTAAAAGCCTAAAAAATCTGACATGACATAAAATTTCCTGCTTAATTTCACCATATTTGAAGCCAAAGTTTGTCATGAGATTTGTCACAGTCAAATGCTTCATTATAATCGACGAATACACAATAAAGCTTTTTAGTTTGCTGTAAAGTATTTGTAATTAACAACGTAATGCAAATATTGCAATTGACTATTAGCCTTTCAGTTAATAATGAAGATATACTATTGATGATTTATAATGTAACATGTAAATTTGAAATGTTTGAAACTTTGAATTAAATGTAATATGTACATGTTATCATTATGTACAAGTATTGAAATGTTTTGATATAAACGCATGTACAGTGTACTTACATATATGTAATATTGAATGAAAAATACTTAATTTTACTGTAATGGATACGTTCAATATGTAATAATATCAATTAAGAAATATCAATGAATAAAATAGAGTTAAATTATAAAATAAAGTCTTATACATAGTGTATGGTACTATAGTCTATAGACACAGGAAACGTTCACATGGGTAACTTTTACACGGGTAACGTTCACACAAGTAACGTTCACACAGGTATCGTTCACACAGGTAACGTTCACACAGGTAACGTTCACACAGGTAACTTTTACACAGGTAACGTTCACACAGGTAACTTTTACACAGGTATCGTTCACACAGGTAACTTTTACACAGGTATCGTTCACACAGGTAACTTTTACAAAGGTAACGTTCACACAGGTAACGTTCACACAGGTAACTTTCACACAGGTATCGTTCACACAGGTAACTTTTACACAGGTATCGTTCACACAGGTAACTTTTACACAGGTAACGTTCACACAGGTAACTTTTACACAGGTAACGTTCACACAGGTAACTTTTACACAGGTAACGTTCACACGGGTAACTTTTACACAGGTAATTTTTACACAGGTAACGTTCACACAGGTAACGTTCACACAGGTAACTTTTACACAGGTAACGTTCACACAGGTAACTTTTACACAGGTAACGTTCACACAGGTAACGTTCACACAGGTAACTTTTACACAGGTAACGTTCACACAGGTAACGTTCACACAGGTAACTTTTACACAGGTAACGTTCACACAGGTAACTTTTACACAGGTAACGTTCACACAGGTAACTTTTACACTGGTAACATTCACACAGGCAACTTTTACACAGGTATCGTTCACACAGGTAACTTTTACACAGGTAACTTTTACACAGGTAACTTTTACACAGGTAACTTTTACACAGGTAACGTTCACACAGGTAACTTTTACACAGGTATCGTTCACACAGGTAACTTTTACACAGGTAACTTTTACACAGGTAACTTTTACACAGGTAACGTTCACACAGGTAACTTTTACACAGGTAACGTTCACACAGGTAACTTTTACACAGGTAACGTTCACACAGGTAACTTTTACACAGGTAACGTTCACACAGGTAACGTTCACACAGGTAACTTTTACACAGGTAACGTTCACACAGGTAACGTTCACACAGGTAACTTTTACACAGGTAACGTTCACACAGGTAACTTTTACACAGGTAACGTTCATACAGGTAACTTTTACACAGGTAACGTTCATACAGGTAACTTTTACACTGGTAACGTTCACACAGGTAACTTTTACACAGGTAACGTTCATACAGGTAACTTTTACACAGGTAACGTTCACACAGGTAACTTTTACACAGGTAACGTTCATACAGGTAACTTTTACACAGGTAATGTTCACACAGGTAACTTTTACACAGGTAACTTTTACACAGGTAATGTTCACACAGGTAACGTTCATACAGGTAACTTTTACACAGGTAACGTTCATACAGGTAACTTTTGCACAGGTAACGTTCACACAGGTAACTTTTACACAGGTAACGTTCATACAGGTAACTTTTACACAGGTAATGTTCACATGGGTAACTTTTACAAAGTTAAGTTACCTAGTATGAAACAGACTTTAATTGGTTTGCCATTGTTCTCCTATATCAATACTTTCATTTGTTATATAAAAAGTGGGGAACACGGAAACCTTCCATTTGGTTGAGCTAAATGGCCTTGGGGGTTTCTCAAAATGGGGAGATTTCCTGATTTTTGCCAACATGATCAGGAGATGGGAGAGGCATGCAGTCTAAAAACGGGAGCCTCCCGCCTAAATTGGTAGGGTTGGCAAATATGTGATTATTTCACTACAGTAAAATTGAATTTAGAAATAAAAAAAACCCAACAAAACTTTTACAGTTAAAAGATCCAAAATGAAGGGATTGCTGTTTTGAAACAACATCTATATTTGTTTACATAAATCTTGCAAGTTTGTATTGTAGTTCATCTTTATTTGATTATCATAATGTACTATTAGTCAATCTGTTTATTGTAATGACCAGAACTGATATCAGCTTTTCTCTTCACCAGGTATAGAGTACAATCTAGGGCGAATTCCTATGGCCAGTTGCGACTTTTCCACACGAATTTATTCCTATGATGATGTACCTGGTGATCTTAATTTGACAAAATTTTCACTTACAACAGAAGATCTCAAGTTCAAGGTCAGTTACAGAAGATCTCAAGTTGAAGGTCAGTTTATTCTTCCTTGTTGGTTGCTGCCACTGATCAGAATTGTTATAGAATCATATAATACTCTTACGATGTAATTCAAATATGTATAAGGCAAAGTAAAAGGTATAACATGTACAATATCCCTAGATATATTAACAGTGACCAGATAGCACAGATCCAGCTTAAATATACTTTCATGTACCTATAATGTTCTTGTAGGAAATCTAGAATGTTCCCGATGCAACGGAATGCAAATGAGTTTTTGCCATATCTGTCCATAATAAACACTGACGTTTTTCAGAATATTCTGCAATACGTTTTTACACAACATCATCTAGTTCATAGGAACAGATACATACCAATGTATATCTGTCTTGTAGATACCGATCATCAAAGCAGCCCAGAGGTTGTGTACAAGGAACATTACCTTTTTTGGGAGCCCATGGAGTGCCCCAGCCTGGATGAAGACCAATAATAAAATGACAGGCCGAGGCTCGCTGATTGGTCAGCCAGGTGGAAAGTACTATAAAGCATGGGCCTCATATTTTGTTAAGTATGTGTTAAGTTTTAATTTGCTGAGGTCATGATATTCATCATCCTGGATATCAAAGGGTTACCCTCACCTATGCTCTCTACACCCCTGGCATATATCATAGCAAAACTGAATGCATGTTCAGGTAAAATAAACTGACCAATTGCTAGGCTGATGCCTGTCTTGTGAAGATTACAAAGGAGCCATGACCGACTTGGAAGATTGTCCATTTTTTACCGTTATGTGACCACGAGATCATCAAAGGGTCGAACCAGTCTTGTCTCATCAACAAGGTGGCGCACAAGAAACTTTCAGTTTTGCCATGACATATTCCAGGGATGTAGAGAGGGTAGGTGAGTGTAACCCCTGGATATTGAGGATGGATACTTATCATATCAATTATAAGATCTTTACGTGAACATTACATGTAATGTTTGGTTATGTGATTGTGCAAACTTCCCCAAAAAATGACCATATTAGGAAGACTGTTTTACCATTACGCCCTCTGGTGAGTGAAAATCATATCCAATATGGCTGACATATCAACGTTTGATTCAAACACAAACTTTGAAAGATATCTATATAAGACAACACCTCACATCTGGTTAAAACCCTTTGGCTGCTAATCGCCACAAAAGTCATTTTTGTGTCGCCTCCGACGGATGTCGAAGGCAGCACATAGGGGTTACTTTTCCGATGGCGACGGTGGCGGCAACAATGTTAAAGTTTTGCGTTTAGCTCTGTTTCTGACAAAGTTACATCAACCAAAGTAAAATGTAAACAATTTACATTTTCAACTTCTTCTCAAAAACCCCTGTACCAATTTGAATGAAATTTGGCAGGAACCTTCCCTGGCCAAAGATGCACCACAATTGTGAGTTGTTTGGTTCCAACCCCATAAGGACCTGAGTGAGGGGCTCAAAAGGGGTCAAAATACTTAAAATTTCAAAAATCTTCTCCAGGCCCAGATATGCTGGAATCAAATACTATTCATAAATGGAAAGGTATTAAGGTGCTTTATCAATATTTTAAATTTCATGCTCCCTGGACTTCACATTCCCCCCTGGGTAGGGGGTGAAATTTACTATAGTTTATATTGGAAAATGACACTTTCGGATTCATTTTCAGTTGGATATAATTGAAACTTAGTTGGAATAATAACCAGGAGACATTGAAAGAATTTTGACTCTGGCCCAACCTCGGGGCAGTAGGGATGGGTTCAAAAGGGGTCAAATTGACTAAAAATTTCAACAATCTTCTTCTCCAGACCCAGATATGCTGGAAATTAAATACTATTCACCAATGGAAAGGTCTTCAGGTGCTTTATTAAAATTGACCCCCTAGACTTCAGGTTTTCCTCTTGGGAGGGGATGAAGTTTATTAAAGTCTGTATAGGAAATTGACACTTTTGGATATTATTTGGTTTGAGATAATTGAGACTTGGTTGGAATTAGAACCAGGACATGACGGTTAGTCTGAAGAAGAATTTTGACTATGGCCCACCAGCTCGGCAGTAGGGAGGGGCCCGAAATGGTTAAATTGGCTAAATTTTCAAATGTTTTCTTCTTCAGACCCAGGATTGCTGTAATCAAATACTCTTCATCAAAGGAAAGGTCTTATTAAGGTTCTTTATCAAAATTGTGAATTTCTTGCCCCCTGGACTTAAGGTTCCCTCCTGGTGGTTGAAGTTTACTATACCGGTAGTTTATATAGGAAAATGATACTTTTGATTATTTTTTGTTCATTTCCAGTTGGAAAAATTCAAACTTTATCGGAATTACAACCATAAGATGACAGTTTGATATTGTAAGAATTTTGGCTCTGGCCTACCCCTGGGACTGTGGGGAGGTTATCAAAAGGGTAAAATTGGCTAAAATTTAAACAATCTTTTTTAGACCCAGATGCGCCCATGGACCTCTTGTACTGATGAACAATTTGTAATGACCTTTTGAAGCAAAGATGGTCAGAATCAAGCTAGAAGGCAACTTATTGGACGTCAAGGTCACTAAGTCAAAGGTCAAGGTCAAAATTTATATCATTTCACTGATGAACATTTTGTCATGACATTATGAAGCCAAGTTGGTTGGAATTAAGAAAGGAGTTAGCTGACCAAAAAGTCAAGGTCACCAGGCCAAAGGTCAAGGTCAAGGTCAAATAAATTTTTTACTTTATACTGATGAATATTTTGTTATGACATTGTGGAGCAAAGTTGGTTGAAATTAAACAAAGGAGTTAGCTGACCAAAAAGTCAAGGTCACCAGGTCAAAGGTCAAGGTCAAATTTTATATCTTATCACTGATCAACATTTTGTTATGACATTGTGAAGCCAAGTTGGTTGGAATTAAGCAAGGAGTTATCTGACCAAAAAGCAAAGTTCAAAGGTCAAGGTAAATTTTTTATATCTTTTCACTGATGAATATTTTGTAATGAAATCATGAAGCAATGTTGATCAGAATTAAAACCAGGAGTCAACAGAGCAAACATCAAGGTCACAGAGTCAAACGTCAAGGAAACCGTTTGTAACTTTCTTTTTTGAGAAGAAAATTGAACTAAGTCAGTCTCTGAGTTTACTCATTGGTTTCACAGCTCAAGGATTAATAATTTTGGTAGATATATAGAGGTTCAGCAGGGCACTTTTTTACCTGTCAGTTTTCTAGCTCAAACTTAGTTCAAGTTAATGATAATTTCAGTTTAAGGTCACCACAACAAAAGATATTGGTACTAATTAATACATCAAAATTCAGGCAACCATTAAGGCCCATTGGCCTTTTGTTATATTTGTCTCCCCTTAAAGGTTTCTACAGGAGTATAAAAAGCATGGAGTGGACATATGGGGACTAACAGGGCAAAATGAACCATCCGATGGGAACATCTTTGATTTCAAGTTCCAGGCTATGGGCTGGTCTCCGGAAACACAGAGAGATTTCATCGCTATGGACCTTGGCCCAGCATTGGAACAGTCAGGGTTAGGTCATGTGAAGATAATGATAATGGATGACACGAGACTATTTTTACCTCTGTGGGCAGAAGAGGTTTGTACCATTCTATTCTACATAAAAAAAGTAATTGTTTCAGTTATTATGCTATAGTGTCACTAAACTTTATTGGTTAATTGTCTGGGACATTAAGGTAGTTAAATTGGTTAGAAATGTAAAAAGAGCGAGTCGCTGTGACTTGTACATAGTGCTAAATATGGTCTGTCACTCGGCCAACACATCTTTTGCTCCATGAGTTTTAATCACTATTGTTAAAATCACATGATTACATATAAATATAAGCGTAGCAATGTGTTCCTTCTTGGCAAAAGGGAGGGACTGGCTGACGGTTTAAGGGAGCGAACGTAATTGGGATCAGGCCACGTAAGACATGTGACCGCTGAAGAATAGGTTTCCCTTATATAAAGTATTTTATTGGGAGGACCATAAACTGACTGTTAAGACAGGTGGTCTAAGGCTGACCATTAGGACAGGCCTGTTGTTGATTGTCTGTCCTGCATCAACTTTTTAGGTCACCTTCTTCTAAAAAAACCCTGAACCAATTTGAATGAGATTTGACAGGAACATTCCCTGGCCAAAGATGCATCAAAATTATGAATTATATGGGGCTTGAGAGAGGGGCTCAAAAGGGGCCAAAATAGTTAGAATTTCAAAATTTTTCTCTAGACCCAGATGTGCTGGAATCAAATACTCTTCATCAATGTAAAGGTCTTTATCAAAATTGTAAACTTCAGGTCTCCCAGGTTTCAGGTTCCCCCCTGGGGAGGGGTTGAGGTTTACTATAGTTTATATAAGAAAATGATACCTTTGGATATATTTTTTTAGCTCACCTGCATGGTGCGTCATCCGTCTGTAAACATTTTATTTAAATTCCTACCAGTTTTTTTAACCAAATTTTGTCAGAAACATCCTTGGGAGAAGGGGAACATATTTTGCATAAATGGTGACTCTGACCCCCAAGGGGCCAGACGGCAGGGCCATATAGGGGAAATCGAGGTAATTCCTTTAAATCGCTACTAGTCATAAAGTTCAATCTGATTAAAATACAGATCCTCACTATTACTATCGTGTGTAGGGTCTGACAGCGACCAGTAGAAGGTCATGTGCAGATGACCTTTATTATTTCCATATCTAGGAAATGAACAGCCAATCAAAATGCACCTTGTAAATGGTGTTTGGTAGACAAACAAAAATGGCAGCAGATTGAAGCTTATATATAACAATTTGATTAGTATATTTTGGGATAATTTATTTACCGTCAGTTGTTAATTATTTTCAGACAAATAAAAAACTACAAATCAAACAGATAATGTCTAAGAAGAACACATGCCTTGGCATAGAGGCCGCTGAGCTGGGCGCTGCCATTTTTGTATACGGTCATTGGGGTTTCTCGCTACTTTACTCTGGTTTAACAAGTGCAGAAACAAATCGAAATTAGCTTTTCACTTTCAGAATCTGGCAAGCAGCGATTTGATTGGTGAATAAAAGGTCATCTGCACATGACCTTCTACTGGTCGCTCTCAGATCTTACACACGATAGTGATAGTGAGGATCTGTATTTTAATCAGATTGTTATCAATGAATTTTAACAAAATTGGGTCAGAAACATCCTTGGGAAAGAGGGAACAGATTTTGCATAAAAAATGGTGACTCTGACTCCCAAGGGGCTTGAAGGGCGTGGTCCAATACGGGAAATAGGAAATTCCTTTAAATCGCTACTTGTCATAAAGTTATCAATGGATTTTGACCAGATACACTCAGAAACATCCTTTGGGGAAGGGGAACACTAAGTTTGCTTAAATGATGACTCTGACCCTCAAGGGGCCAGAGGGATGGGGCCCAATAGGGGAAATAGAGGTAATTCCTTTAAATTGCTATTTGTCATAAAGTTATCAATGGATTTTGACCAAATACAGTCAGAAACATCCTTGGTGGAAGGGGAACAGAATTTGCATAAATGACGACTCTGACCCTCAAGGGGCCAGAGCTTGAGGGATGGGGACCAATAGGGGAAATAGAGGTAATTCCTTTAAGTCGCTACTTTTCATGAAGTTATCAATGAATTTTGACCAAATATGTTCAGAAACATCCTCGGAGGGAGGGAAACAGATTTTGCATAAATGGTGACTGACCCCAAAGGGGCCAGAGGGGCGGGGCCCAATAGGGGAAATAAAGGTAATTACTTTAAATCGCTTCTTGTCATAAAGTTTTGATTGGATTTTGACTAATTGGTCAGAAACATCCTTGGGTGAAGGGGGAACAGATTTTGCATAAAAGGTGATGCTGACCCCTAAGGAGCCAGAGAGGCAAGGCCCGAAAGGGGAAATAGAGGTAAAGCCTTTTAAATTACTACTTGTCCTGGAGATAAAATGGATTTTGACCAAAGTACTGAATGGATCTTTTTGGAAAATATTTAACCATGATTACCTAGATACCAATGTATCCAGGTGAGTGACACAGGCCCTCTTGGCCTCTTGTTCATTTAGTTTGAGATAATTGAAATTTGGTTGGAATAATAACCAGGACATGAAGGATTGATATAGGGCAGATTTTTTACTCTGGCCTTCCCCCGGAGCAGTATGGAGAGGTCAAAAGTGTTAAATTGGCTAACATTCAACAATCTTCTTTTTTAAAAACCCAGATATGCTGTTAGTGGTACTAGTACATCAAAACTCAGATGACCATTAAGGCCCTTGGGTCTCTGCTACTTCTTACATTTCGTTGGTCAAGGTAAAATGTGACACACTGTCTCACCAAGTTGAATCCATACCTCTAATTATGTGGTTATAATTGTGAAGTATAGAAAACAGAGCTCAGGCAAATTTTCTTTTTTATGTAGGTCAATGATCAAGATGAAGGTCAGGGTGAACTACTTTTGATATATGAAACACTGCTTTACCAAAGAGAACCTATATACTAAGTGTGAAATTCAAGGTGTAGGAGAAAGAGCCTGTACAAATGTTTTTAGCTCACCTGGACCGAAGGTCCTGTGAGCTTATGCCATACCGCGGCATCCGTCGTCTGTCTGTCATCATTTGCTTCAAATCGCTACTAGTCAAAAAGTCCTCATTAGATTTTGACAAAATTTGTTCAGAAACATCCTTGGGGGAAGGGGAACAGATTTTGCATAAATGGTGACTCTGGCCCCCAAGGGGCCGGAAGGACGGGGCTCAATAGGGGAAATAGGTACATGTAATTCCTTTAAATCGCTACTAGTCATAAAGTTATAAATGGATTTTGACCAAATTTGGTCAGAATAAAAACATCCTTAGTGGAAGGGGAACAGATTTTGCATAAATGGTGACTGTGACCCCTAGGGGCCAGAAAGAAGGGACTCAATAGGGGAAATAGGGAATTCCTTTCAATCGCTATTTGTCATAAAGTTATTAATGGATTTTGACCAAATTTGGTCAGAAACATCCTTGGGGGAAGGGGAACAGATTTTGCATAAATGGTGACTCTGCATGACCCCTAAGGGGTCAGAGATGGGGGGGCCCAATAGGGGAAATAGAGATTAAATTGTACTGAGTGAAGTTTAACCAATTCGGTCAGAAGCATTCTTAGGGGAAGGGGGAACATATTTTGCATAAATGGTGACCCTGACTCCTAAAGGGCCAGAGGGGTGGGGGCCAATAGGTGTAATAGAGGTAAAATCATTTTAAATCGCTACATTAAGTACTGTATTGATTTTAACCAAAATTGGTCAGAAACATCCTTGCGGGTAGGGAAACATAATTTGCATAAATGGAAACTCTGACCCCCCTGGGCCAGAGAGGCGGGACCCATTAGGGGAAATAGAGGTAAACCTTTTAAATCCCTACTTGTCATTAAGTACTGAATGAATTTTAACTTCATTTGGTCTGAAACATCCTTAGGGGAAAGGGAACATATCTTACATTAATGGTGACTGACCCCCCAAGGAGCCCGAGGGGTGGGGCCTAATAGGGGAAATAGAGGAAAATCCTTTTAAATCCCTACTAGTCATTAAGTACTGGATTGATTTTATTCAAAATTGGTCAGAAGCATCCTTAAGGGAAGGGAAACAGATTTTGCATAAATGGTGACACTGTTCCCCTGGGGCCAGAGTCACGGAGCCCAAAAGGGGAAATAGAGGTAAAGCCTTTTAAATCGCTACTTATCATAATGGAGTTAAACCCCATTTGGTCAGAAACATCCTTAGGAGAAGGGGGACAGATTCTGGATAAATGGTGACTCTGATCCCCCTGGGGCCAGAGGGGACCTAAATCATGTGTACAAGTAAAAACCTGCCATACAATTTAGTTCAGCAGTGAAAATTAGAAATAAAAACCAAAGTTCCTACTTAAATCAGTTCTGGTGTGTATGTTACCAGGCAAGTAATAACATAATTTTAATGTCAGGTTTTTAAGAACGAAGCTGCAGCCAAATTTGTATCTGGAATAGCTGTACATTGGTACCAGGACTTCATTGTTCCCGCCAACGCATTGAGTTCTACGCATGAAAAATTCCCAGACAAGTTCCTCCTGGCTACTGAGGCCTGCCTTGGATCGATGCCTTGGGATGGTAGCCATGTCCAGCTTGGAAGTTGGGTCCGCGGGGAGACTTACGCACATGACATCATAGAGGTCAGTGTTTCTAGGTCAAGCTGTCAAACCAAAGTTGAGATTATGAATCCTGAAAGAATGGTTCTCTAATGATCTCTAAAGAACTGTTATACTTAGTGCACTCTACTTAGTCATTGTGTCATTGTTCCAGAAATCTTATTTAGTTTACATTTATTTGGTCACCTAAGACAAAATATCAAGTGACCTATTCCTATCCCTTTCTGTCCGCCGTTGTCAGTCGTGCGTAAACTTTTTAGTGAAGACAAGCAGCAAATTAATGCCTTAGTACAAAAACTTGTTCCAAATTATTTGACTCCGAACATCTGAATATTTCCAGTGTCACTAGACTTGTCCAATTCTACTTAAAGTTGATCTTGTATTTATTTCGGCACATTTTGCAATACATGTGTTCCATGTCCAGCTTAGGGGAACAACTGTCTTCAGAAACTCTTTTGAATTAAAAACAAAAATCTACACAAGGGACCGTTTGGTCAACGTGTGATCGTACGTAGAATATCCCTTCGCTTCGTCAGCAGCCATTACTACAAATGTATGCAAACACCAAACTGAAATAACAGGTATGCTGATTAGCTGAGTGAGTGTGACTAGTGGCCAATCAGAAGCCGTGTTATATATTCTGTTGCAGGGTGCTCATGAGGTAACACATTGGTGAAATCTCAAAACATCCGTGCCTTATACTTTTTTGCTTTTAAGTTATTCAAAATCAATACAGAAATCATTGATGGATTTACTGATTTTCCCAGACAAACGAGGCGACGTCGACTAAATCGATTGCTCGGAACAACACTAGGTCAAAGGTCCAGGTCAAATTGTATATCTTTTCACTGATGAATATTTTGTAATGACATTATGAAGCAAAGTTGTTTTAATTAAACAAGTATTCAACTGACCAAAACTCACGGTCACAGATTAAAAAAAGTCAAGGTCGCTGATTCAAAGGTCAAAGAAACCGATTGAAACTTTCACAACAACAAAAGTTTTTGGTACTACATGTAGTACATTTGTACATCAAAACTCAGGTGACTGTTAAGGCCCATGGGCCTCGTTTTTCATATAAAAAGTATCTGTACAGTTTACATGAGTATACTTAATACACAGATACTTAAAGTAGGCTTAAATAATTTTACTTTTTACTTTTTACTGTTACCATGGCAACCATTGAATATACATTCATATGTACATTTCATTGTTATCAAATGTGTCTTCTGTCTGGTGTCGGTCAAAAGCTGTTAAGATCTTATGTTATTCATTTTAAAATGCCCATCAATGTTGAATTATTTATTATATTCTTCATTTTTTAATTTTGATTTCAGGATTTGAATAACTGGGTGACTGGATGGACAGACTGGAATATTGCTCTAAACATGGAAGGAGGCCCAAACTGGGTCGGAAACTTCGTGGACAGTCCAATAATTGTTAATGCTGAAAAGGATGAGTTCTATAAACAGCCTATGTTCTATGCACTGGGACACTTCAGGTACTGAAATCACCTATCTAATACCCCCATAACACTAGGACCACATCCTGTCAGGTAGTGAAATCAACTATCTAATACCCCCATAACACTAGGATCACATCCTCCAAGTCCTGTCAGGTACTGAAATCAACTACCTAACACCCGCCATAACACTAGGGCCACGTCCTGTCAGGTACTGAAATCAACTATCTAATACCCCCATAACTCTAGGGCCACGTCCTGTCAGGTACTAAAATCAACTATCTAATACCCCCATAACACTAGGGCCACTTCCTGTCAGGTGCTGAAATCAACTATCTAATACCCCCATAACACTAGGGCCACGTCCTCCACGTCCTATCAGGTACTGAAATCAACTATCTAATACCCCCATAACACTAGGGCCACATCCTGTCAGGTACTGAAATCAACTATCTAATACCCCCATAACACTAGGGCCACATCCTGTCAGGTACTGAAATCAACTATCTAATACCCCCATAACACTAGGGCCACATCCTGACAGGTACTGAAATCAACTATCTAATACCCCCATAACACTAGGGCCACGTCCTGTCAGGTACTGAAATCAACTATCTAATACCCCCATAACACTAGGGCCACGTCCTGTCAGGTACTGAAATCAACTTTCTAAAACCCCATAACACTAGGGCCACGTCCTGTCAGGTACTAAAATCAACTATCTAATACCCCTATAACACTAGGGCAACTTCCTGTCAGGTGCTGAAATCAACTATCTAATACCCCATAACATTAGGGCCACGTCCTGTCAGGTACTGAAATCAACTATCTAATACCCCCATAACACTAGGGCCACGTCCTGTCAGGTACTGAAATCAACTATCTAATACCCCATAACACTAGGGCCACATCCTCCAAGTCCTGTCAGGTACTGAAATCAACTATCTAATACCCCGATAACACTAGGGCCACGTCCTGTCAGGTACTGAAATCGACTATCTAATACCCCATAACACTAGGGCCACATCCTCCAAGTCCTGTCAGGTACTGAAATCAACTATCTAATACCCCGATAACACTAGGGCTACATCCTGTCAGGTACTGAAATCAACTATCTAATACCCCATAACACTAGGGCCACGTCCTGTCAGGTACTGAAATCAACTATCTAATACCCCATAACACTAGGGCCACATCCTCCAAGTCCTGTCAGGTACTGAAATCAACTATCTAATACCCCATAACACTAGGGCCACATCCTCCAAGTCCTGTCAGGTACTGAAATCAACTATCTAATACCCCGATAACACTAGGGCCACTTCCTGTCAGGTACTGAAATCAACTATCTAATACCCCTATAACACTAGGGCCACGTCCTGTCAGGTACTGAAATCAACTATCTAACACCCCCATAACACTAGGGCCACGTCCAGTCAGGTACTGAAATCAACTATCTAATACCCCCATAACACTAGGGCCACATCCTCCACGTCCTGTCAGGTACTGAAATCAACTATCTTATACCCCATAACACTAGGGCCACATCCTCCAAGTCCTGTCAGGTACTGAAATCAACTATCTAATACCCCCATACACTAGGGCCACGTCCTGTCAGGTAGTGAAATCAACTATCTAATACCCCCATAACACTAGGGCCACGTCCTGTCAGGTACTGAAATCAACTATCTAATACCCCATAACACTAGGGCCACGTCCTGTCAGGTAGTGAAATCAACTATCTAATACCCCCATAACACTAGGGCCACGTCCTGTCAGGTACTGAAATCAACTATCTAATACCCCCATAACACTAGGGCCACGTCCTGTCAGGTACTGAAATCAACTATCTAATACCCCGTAACACTAGGGCCACATCCTCCAAGTCCTGTCAGGTACTGAAATCAACTATCTGATACCCCCATAACACTAGGGCCACATCCTCCAAGTCCTGTCAGGTACTGAAATCAACTATCTAATACCCCATAACACTAGGGCCACGTCCTGTCAGGTACTAAAATCAACTATCTAATACCCCCATAACACTAGGGCCATGTCCTGTCAGGTACTGAAATCAACTTTCTAATACCCCATAACACTAGGGCCACGTCCTGTCAGGTACTGAAATCAACTATCTAATACCCCCATAACACTAGGGCCACGTCCTGTCAGGTACTGAAATCAACTTTCTAAAACCCCATAACACTAGGGCCACGTCCTGTCAGGTACTAAAATCAACTATCTAATACCCCCATAACACTAGGGCCACTTCCTGTCAGGTGCTGAAATCAACTATCTAATACCCCCATAACATTAGGGCCACGTCCTGTCAGGTACTGAAATCAACTATCTAATACCCCCATAACACTAGGGCCACGTCCTGTCAGGTACTGAAATCAACTATCTAATACCCCATAACACTAGGGCCACATCCTCCAAGTCCTGTCAGGTACTGAAATCAACTATCTAATACCCCGATAACACTAGGGCCACGTCCTGTCAGGTACTGAAATCAACTATCTAATACCCCATAACACTAGGGCCACATCCTCCAAGTCCTGTCAGGTACTGAAATCAACTATCTAATACCCCGATAACACTAGGGCTACATCCTGTCAGGTACTGAAATCAACTATCTAATACCCCATAACACTAGGGCCACGTCCTGTCAGGTACTGAAATCAACTATCTAATACCCCATAACACTAGGGCCACATCCTCCAAGTCCTGTCAGGTACTGAAATCAACTATCTAATACCCCATACCACTAGGGCCACATCCTCCAAGTCCTGTCAGGTACTGAAATCAACTATCTAATACCCCGATAACACTAGGGCCACTTCCTGTCAGGTACTGAAATCAACTATCTAATACCCCTATAACACTAGGGCCACGTCCTGTCAGGTACTGAAATCAACTATCTAACACCCCCATAACACTAGGGCCACGTCCAGTCAGGTACTGAAATCAACTATCTAATACCCCCATAACACTAGGGCCACATCCTCCAAGTCCTGTCAGGTACTGAAATCAACTATCTAATACCCCCATAACACTAGGGCCACGTCCTGTCAGGTACTGAAATCAACTATCTTATACCCCATAACACTAGGGCCACATCCTCCAAGTCCTGTCAGGTACTGAAATCAACTATCTAATACCCCCATACACTAGGGCCACGTCCTGTCAGGTAGTGAAATCAACTATCTAATACCCCCATAACACTAGGGCCACGTCCTGTCAGGTACTGAAATCAACTATCTAATACCCCATAACACTAGGGCCACGTCCTGTCAGGTAGTGAAATCAACTATCTAACACCCCCATAACACTAGGGCCACGTCCTGTCAGGTACTGAAATCAACTATCTAATACCCCCATAACACTAGGGCCACGTCCTGTCAGGTACTAAAATCAACTATCTAATACCCCATAACACTAGGGCCACATCCTCCAAGTCCTGTCAGGTACTGAAATCAACTATCTGATACCCCCATAACACTAGGGCCACATCCTCCAAGTCCTGTCAGGTACTGAAATCAACTATCTAATACCCCCATAACACTAGGGCCACGTCCTGTCAGGTACTGAAATCAACTTTCTAATACCCCATAACACTAGGGCCACGTCCTGTCAGGTACTGAAATCAACTATCTAATACCCCCATACACTAGGGCCACGTCCTGTCAGGTACTGAAATCAACAATCTAATACCCCATAACACTAGGGCCACATCCTCCAAGTCCTGTCAGGTACTGAAATCAACTATCTAATACCCCCATAACACTAGGGCCACGTCCTGTCAGGTACTGAAATCAACTATCTAATACCCCCATAACACTAGGGCCACGTCCTCCACGTCCTGTCAGGTACTGAAATCAACTATCTAATACCCCCATAACACTAGGGCCACGTCCTGACAGGTACTGAAATCAACTATCTAATACCCCCATAACACTAGGGCCACTTCCTGTCAGGTACTGAAATCAACTATCTAATACCCCCATAACACTAGGGCCACGTCCTGTCAGGTACTGAAATCAACTATCTAATACCCCATAACACTAGGGCCACGTCCTGTCAGGTACTGAAATCAATTATCTAACACCCCCATAACACTAGGACCACATCCTGTCAGGTACTGAAATCAACTATCTAATACCCCCATAACACTAGGGCCACGTCCTGTCAGGTACTGAAATCAACTATCTAATACCCCCATAACACTAGGACCACGTCTCAAGCTCAAGGATCGATGATTTTGGGAGATATATAGACACATAAGCAGGGCCCTTTTCTACCTGTCAGTTTTCTAGCTCAAACATGGTTGAAGGTAATGATAATTTCAGTATAAGGACACAACAACAAAAGTTATTTGTTCTAGTACATAAAAATTCAGGTGACCGTTAAGGACCATGGGCCTCTTGTTTTTCTCCACCTTGACAAGTAATTCAACTTTCTGATATTTGTAAATGTCAGTTATTGATTTAAACACCAAATAGTTCTCCATCTGTATATTATACCTGAATTTTACATAAAAACAAATTTTGGTAAAATATTAATACCTGGTAATGCTTTCATTGGGTACAGCATTACTTAGGTGGTAGTGATGATGTGGGAATCTAGCTAGTACTAAAATATCTCTTATAAAATCCATCACTTTTCGCTGTGAATAATGAAAGTTAAGCATCAGTATAATTATAAACAAAACAGTCTCCTCTTGGGAAAGGCCTTGGCTTATATCTTAAACATGCAAGACACTGTCCTTATGTATATAAGTAGAGAAATTATGAGATTTATACAGGTATGATGCATAGAAGCTATAAAAGTGTTTTATTCCTGAGATATATCAGATATAAAACAATAGGAACTATTCATGTTTCTGTCACGAATAGTTAACCTTTACAAACACTACCAGTTCTTGTTTTACTGTATTTATAATGAAATATCAATGTTTTATTTTCCAGTAAATTTCTTGTGCCTGGCTCACAGAGAATAGAGATACAAGGAGGCATTTCTGACAAGGAGGTTTTCATGGTCGCCTTTAAAAGACCCGATTCCTTATTGGTCTTCATCTTATTGAACAAGTAAGTAAAAAGTGTAAAGGAATATTTACAATTTCCCATGATCATCACCTCACATACATATTTTCATGGTAATGATATTCGCACTGAAAGCATTCGGAGTGAGTCCACATGATTATGAGTGCACTTATAAGATGATTGCAGTTTCTGTTATAATGTACAGTTGTAATTGCTTTCTATAGTAAGTATTGCAAGTACAATATGTAATTCATTGCACTTATCTGTATCAATTTGGTTATATGTTTCATTGCACTTATCTGTATCAATTTGGTTATATGTTTCATTGCACTTATCTATATCAATTTGGTTATATGTTAAAATTGAAGTGTGCCAAAATAAGCATGTTTACAGTATGTCGAAGTTTTACTGTTGCAAATTATTTTAACCAATCAAATGTTGTGTTACATCTCAAATGAATTAGTATACAAAACCTTTGTGGTCACATGCATAGCAAACTGTTAAATACTGCAGTCGTCTATCATTATAAACCTAAAACATGTACCAGCATTATTTGTCTGCTTCACAGGTCGGAGTTGAGTGGAAGCGTTTCCCTGACGAGTACGGGACATGACTTTATGAACCTGTACTACCCTGCTCATTCCATACAAACAGTTGTACTGAGGCCGTAGTGTTGCTATACAACATTCAAAGAGATGGCTGTGATAAGGATTGTGTTCCATTTTTCACTCATTGGCACAAAGTGCTATTAAGATACATTTTACACGTACCAGGTATGGTGTAACAAATGTACAAGACTAACTTTTAAACAAATTTCTAAATAAATCTTTTTCCAACTTTCATAATTTTTTTCTGGGGTAATTTACACAGATGAGTTGTGAGTTATGTATGTATGTGTGTTGTATATTCAGTTTTTGTATGTAAGACTTTGGTATGTTGTATTTCAGTTTGTGTATGTAAGACTTTGGTATGATGTATATTCAGTTTGTGTATGTAAGACTTTGGTGTGTTGTATATTCAGTTTGTGTATGTAAGACTTTGGTATGTTGTATATTCAGTTTGTGTATGTAAGACTTTGGTATGTTGTATATTCAGTTTGTGTATGTAAGACTTTGGTATGATGTATATTCAGTTTGTGTATGTAAGACTTTGGTGTGTTGTATATTCAGTTTGTGTATGTAAGACTTTGGTATGTTGTATATTCAGTTTGTGTATGTAAGACTTTGGTATGTTGTATATTCAGTTTGTGTATGTAAGACTTTGGTGTGTTGTATATTCAGTTTGTGTATGTAAGACTTTGGTATGTTGTATATTCAGTTTGTGTATGTAAGACTTTGGTGTGTTGTATATTCAGTTTGTGTATGTAAGACTTTGGTGTGTTGTATATTCAGTTTGTGTATGTAAGACTTTGGTATGTTGTATATTCAGTTTGTGTATGTAAGACTTTGGTATGTTGTATATTCAGTTTGTGTATGTAAGACTTTGGTATGTTGTATATTCAGTTTGTGTATGTAAGACTTTGGTGTGTTGTATATTCAGTTTGTGTATGTAAGACTTTGGTGTGTTGTATATTCAGTTTGTGTATGTAAGACTTTGGTATGTTGTATATTCAGTTTGTGTATGTAAGACTTTGGTGTGTTGTATATTCAGTTTGTGTATGTAAGACTTTGGTGTGTTGTATATTCAGTTTGTGTATGTAAGACTTTGGTGTGTTGTATATTCAGTTTGTGTATGTAAGACTTTGGTGTGTTGTATATTCAGTTTGTGTATGTAAGACTTTGGTGTGTTGTATATTCAGTTTGTGTATGTAAGACTTTGGTGTGTTGTATATTCAGTTTGTGTATGTAAGACTTTGGTGTGTTGTATATTCAGTTTGTGTATGTAAGACTTTGGTGTGTTGTATATTCAGTTTGTGTATGTAAGACTTTGGTGTGATGTATATTCAGTTTGTGTATGTAAGACTTTGGTATGTTGTATATTCAGTTTGTGTATGTAAGACTTTGGTATGTTGTATATTCAGTTTGTGTATGTAAGACTTTGGTATGTTGTATATTCAGTTTGTGTATGTAGGACTTTGGTATGTTGTATATTCAGTTTGTGTTTGTAAGACTTTGGTGTGTTGTATATTCAGTTTGTGTATGTAAGACTTTGGTGTGTTGTATATTCAGTTTGTGTATGTAAGACTTTGGTGTGTTGTATATTCAGTTTGTGTATGTAAGACTTTGGTGTGTTGTATATTCAGTTTTTGTATGTAAGACTTTGGTATGTTGTATATTCAGTTTGTGTATGTAGGACTTTGGTGTGTTGTATATTCAGTTTGTGTATGTAAGACTTTGGTGTGTTGTATATTCAGTTTGTGTATGTAAGACTTTGGTATGTTGTATATTCAGTTTGTGTATGTAAGACTTTGGTATGTTGTATATTCAGTTTGTGTTTGTAAGACTTTGGTATGTTGTATATTCAGTTTGTGTATGTAAGACTTTGGTATGTTGTATATTCAGTTTGTGTATGTAGGACTTTGGTATGTTGTATATTCAGTTTGTGTATGTAAGACTTTGGTATGTTGTATATTCAGTTTGTGTATGTAAGACTTTGGTATGTTGTATATTCAGTTTGTGTATGTAAGACTTTGGTATGTTGTATATTCAGTTTGTGTATGTAAGACTTTGGTATGTTGTATTTCAGTTTGTGTATGTAAGACTTTGGTATGTTGTATATTCAGTTTGTGTATGTAAGACTTTGGTGTGATGTATATTCAGTTTGTGTATGTAAGACTTTGGTGTGATGTATATTCAGTTTGTGTATGTAAGACTTTGGTATGTTGTATTTCAGTTTGTGTATGTAAGACTTTGGTATGTTGTACATTCAGTTTGTGTATGTAAGACTTTGGTGTGTTGTATATTCAGTTTGTGTATGTAAGACTTTGGTATGTTGTATATTCAGTTTGTGTATGTAAGACTTTGGTGTGATGTATATTCAGTTTGTGTATGTAAGACTTTGGTATGTTGTATTTCAGTTTGTGTATGTAAGACTTTGGTATGTTGTACATTCAGTTTGTGTATGTAAGACTTTGGTGTGTTGTATATTCAGTTTGTGTATGTAAGACTTTGGTATGTTGTACATTCAGTTTGTGTATGTAAGACTTTGGTATGTTGTATATTCAGTTTGTGTATGTAAGACTTTGGTATGTTGTATATTCAGTTTGTGTATGTAAGACTTTGGTATGTTGTATATTCAGTTTGTGTATGTAAGACTTTGGTATGTTGTATATTCAGTTTGTGTATGTAAGACTTTGGTATGTTGTATTTCAGTTTGTGTATGTAAATAAGTGTTGAAGCAAGAGTACTTGAATTATGTTTGATATTTGAAAGTCAAGCTACACATTTGAAATAAATCTTTATTTATCAATATAAAAATTAGTTGTATTACATTTTCAAAGCAAAATGCAAATTGAAAGCTCTTAATTTGCCACCTGATCAAACTAATGCTGGATCAAAGTTGTGAAAAGATATCCTGGTTTGTTGGCTGAGCGAATCTTAAAGTTAAGGATCTTCTCTAACTTTTTTTTCTGATGTTCATTTTTAGGTCATCTGACCCAAAGGGTCAAGATGACCTATAGTTACCGTGCTTCGTCCGTCGCCGTGCGCCGTCCGCCGTCCGTAAACTTTTCACATTTCAAACTTCTTCTCAAGTTCTACCAATGGGAATAAGCTGAAACTTAGCTGAAATGATCCTGAGATGGTCCTGACCAAGTGTTGTTATTTTTCTGGTCGGTCCGAAATCCAAGATGGCCGCCATAGCCGACATCTTGAAAAACACATATTAAACTTCTTCTACAGTTCCACTGGTACCTGTGAGCTGAAAATTGGTAGGGATGTTCAGGAAGGGCAGCCCATAAAATGTTGTTATTTTTCGGGTCCGAAAAACTCTCGACATTTGTGCCATGGCGGCCATTTTGTGACATGATTGCGCAATCACTGTTTTCCTGAACAACACCTATTTTAAACTTCTTCTTAAGTTCTACCACTGGGATTAAGCTGAAACTTGGCTGAAATGATCCTGAGATAGTCCTGACCAAGTGTTGTTATTTTTCGGGTCGGTCCGAAATCCAAGATGGCCACCAGAGCCGCCATCTTGAAAAACACATTTTCAACTTCTTCTCAAGTTCTACCAGTGGGATTAAGATGAAACTTGGCTGAAATGATCCTGAGATGGTCCTGACCAAGTGTTGTTATTTTTTGGGTTGGTCCAAAATCCAAGATGGCCGCCAGAGCCGCCATCTTGAAAAACACATTTCCAAATTTCTCTCAAGTTTCACCTGTGGGATTAAGCTGAAACTTGGCTGAAATTATCCTGAGATGGTCCTGACCATGAGTTGTTGCTTTTCGGTCGGTTCGAAATCCAAGATGGCCGCCATGGCCGCCATCTTACAAAACACATTTCCAACTTCTTCTCAAGTTCTACCTGTGGGATTAAGCTAAAACTTGGCTGAAGTGATTCTGAGATTGTCCTGACCAAGTGTTGTTATTTTTCAGGTTGGTCGGAAATCCAAGATGGCCTTCAGAGCCGCCATCTTGAAAAACACATTTCAAACTTCTTCTCAAGTTCCGTCAGACATCCAAGATGGCTGCCACAGCCCCCATTTTGAATACACATTTAAAACTTTTCATAGAAAAATGATCCCCAGATAGTCCCAACCAAATGTTGTTATTTCTCCAGTCCGTCAGAGATCCAAGATGGCTGCAACAGCCCCCATTTTGCATCCACATCTAACACTTTCCATGATCTGAAACTTGCCTAAAATGATTCTGACCAAATGTTATTTTTCGCACTGTTCCGAAGAAATCCATGATCATCACCATCTTGAAAACCACATTTGTGTGGCATATTGTTACATGATTGTATTACTAATTCCTAGAGGAGAGGAATTTATATAAGCTATTAGCTTGTTTTCCAATCCTCACTATTTGTACAATTTCTATATATGTAATATACATGTACACTGATGGAAATAAAATATTGTTTAAACTAATTCCATAATGGTATCACAATTGGTAGTCAGATGACCGTTAAGGCCCTTGTTAGGTCACCTGAGACAAAGTCTTAAGTGACCTTTTCTAATAGCCTTTTGTCCGTCGTTGTTCATCTGTAAACAATTTACGTTTTTATATCCAAAACAATACTTACCACGTCCAATGGCAAAGTGTTTGGTTCCGAACTTTTAGATCGTTTTGGAGTGCGGTATCTTTGTGTCATTGTTCTTGTTTCTTCGTTGTTTAAACCAGGTTTCCCTGTTTCACTTATTAGCTCACCTGGCCCAAAGGGCCGGTGGGCTTATGCCATGGTCCGTTGTCCGTCATCCGTCTGTCAACCTTTCATATAAATCCCTCCTAGTCCTGAATCACACAACAGAATTTGACCAAATTTGGCCAGAAACATCCTTGGGTGAAGGGGATTCAATTTTATATAAGCGGTTGGTCTGACCCCCCTGGGGCCTGAGAGGAAAAGCCTTTTAAATCCCTAATAGTCATAAAGTATTAAGGATATAGATAGGGGGTACAGTCTCTTCAGATGTTTTGCTTAATATTTTGGATATACATTTAATCACATACATGTATCATATATCATTGGAAAGGTTATTAAATTTTCTATAAAGTGAATATATAATTATAGTGTTAAAGTAATTCATAATTGCATAATAGTATATAATATAAAAAATGACGGACACTTTTGAATTTGGATCTTCTTTCACATTTTCTTACAAAAACTGACAATACTTTTCCTATTGACGGACAGAAAGGTCGTCTACAAAAACGTGCCTCAGATTTTTCCTATATGTTCTAGAATTGACGTAATTTCGATTTTATGGTCTCTGGGTGGGATTTTCATGCCCAAATTCACTTAATTGGTTATAAATCTTGTTGTAGCTAAATTCTTCAGAAACTGAGGCACGTTATTGTTGACAAGGTCATTCCCAACAATCCTGCAAAGTTTGGAAGAAATCGGTCAACAGATGCCAAAGTTATGGCTGCTTGAAGTTGACAACTTGTTGAATTTATGAAAGTGCTCTAAAGACCATTTCCACTCTTTGAAATCGGATATCTCTGGGTTTAACACTTATCTGACCGATTCTGCCTACCAAACCATTAATCATGGCTAGACATGTATCCATCAAGCTGTCCTCCGAAAAAACGGAGCATGCATTGGTTCAAATAACTGAGAAATTAATGAATATTAAAATATTTCTCAGTGAAAATGCCCCTTTCCCGCGAAATGTCAGACTGGACATAGGATAAGCTCCTCCCATGTAATGAAGGGGTCATTAGAAACGCTCCGGCCCCTCTCTTATAGTATGTATTACATCAAAGACTGACCATGACTTAATGGATTATAGCAGCATGATGACCCATCACTTCACACCCCATAGCACTGGGCTAATGACTTTTTAACTGACCACGCCACTGTGTGATGTATCTGTTTATGGTGTAAACAGTACCACGTGTTGATCTGTATGAGCGTGTTCAATGTTAAATCACGTTAATTGACACATTTGGGAACATAATTTTGAAAATTACTTTTTGTTATATGATGAAGTAGGTTTATAGGTAATCAATTTTGCAAAAAACAAAAAATCAAAAAAAATTTTTTGTTACCCCCTATCTATATCCTTAAATGGATTTTAACCAAATTTGGTCAGAAAAAACCTTTGGAGGATGGGAACAGATTTTGTATAAATGGCAACTCTGACCCCTCTGGGGCCTTAGGGGTGGGGCCCAGTAGGGGAAATAGAGGCCAACTTTTAAATCCCTACTAGTCATTAAGTACTGAATGGTTTTGAACCAAATTTGGTCAGAAACATCCTTTTGGGGAGGGGAACAAATTTTGTATAAATTGATGCTTCTGACCCCTTTGGGCTGGAGGGGCAGGACCCAATAGGGAAAATAGTGGAAAAGCCCTTTAAACCCCTACTAGTCATAGAATTCTGAATGGTTTTGAACCAAATTTGGTCAGAAACATCCTTTGGGGGAGGAGGACAGATTTTGTATGAATGATGCCCTGGAATAGGTGGGGTGAGGCTCAATAGGGGAAATACAGGAAAAGCCTTTTAAATTGCTTCTTGTTTAACTTGGTTTTCGTTGTGATCCCCACCCTATAACAATATATACCATTGCTTGGCATAAAGAAAGTAACACAATCATGATTTTATGATTGGTCCCAAGGTTAGCCCCGCCCTTGCAAAATCAAATTCTGAATCATAACTTTTAAACGGTTGAGATCCCCACCCCAAAACTATATATACAATTGCTGGGCATAAGAGAAGATCACAATCCTGATATAGATTTGATCCCAGGATCTACCATGCCCTTGTAGACTTCCTAACCAAATTCTTTACAATTGCTGGGCATAAAGAGACAAATGCTATCATGATATTAGCATTGATATAAAGGTCTGGTCACAGCCCTCAGGGACCAAGTTTCTCAGTTGAACTTGAAAACAGTTGAGAAACTCACCCATTAACCAAACTTTAATTCATACAGATATGCCTCAAGGATTTTTCTTAGGTCTGTCCCTGTCCTTGGGATCTTTTTGGAAAATATTTTACCATGATTACCTAGATACCAAAGTATCCAGGTGAGCAATACAGGCCTTCTGGGCCTCTTGTTTATGTTTTAATTCCAATCACTTTCCGTCCGGTGTTGTGTGTTGTGGGTCGTGCGTAAACTTTTTACATTTTCAACTTCTTCTCCAGAACCAGTGGATGGAATCTTTTCAAGCTTGGCCAAAATGATCCTTAGTTGATGAAAATTCTGATTTGTAAAATTGGGATTCCTGCCCCTACCCAAGAAGGAAGAGCGGGGCCCCAAAGGGAAAATTATCCTAAATTTCAAAAAATTTCTTCTCCAGACCCAGAGGTACTACAGCCTATAGCTAGTCCTCTACATGAATAGAAAGATCATCAGGGGCTTTGTTTAATTTGTAAATTTCAGTACCATGGGCTATCTGTTCCCCCTGGGGGAGGGGGTAAAGTTTACTATAATTTATATAGGGAAATAACACTTTTTGGTATATTTTGTCCATTTGGAGTAGGAACTTATTCCTACTTTGTCACAATCATCCTTAGAGAAAGATGGAATTAATCTGTAAAATTTGGATTCCTGCCCCTACCCCAGGGGCCAGGGTGGGAAAATTATCCTAAATTTCAAAAATCTTCTTCCCTTGACTCAGAGGTACTACAGCCATTTTCTCTACATGGATAGAAAGCTCATCAGGGGCTTTGTTAAATTTGTAAATTTAAATAGCCCCCGGCTCTCCGTTCCCCCTCGGGGAGCGGGTAAAGTTTACTATAGTTTATGTAGGGAAATAACACTTTTGGTAATATTTTGTCCATTTGGAGTAAGAAATTATTCCTACTTTGGCACAATTATCCTTTGAGAAAGATGGATTCAAACTTTAAAACTTGGATTCCTGCCCCTACCCCAGGGGCCAGGGTGGGTCCCAAAGGGAAAATTATCCTAAATTTTCAAAAATATTCTTCTCCAAACTCAGAGGTACTACATGTACATCCTATTTCTCTACATGGATAAAAAGGTCATCAGGGGCTTTGTTTAATTTGTAAATTTCTGTAACCCCGGGCTATCCGTTCCCCCTTGGGGAGGGGGTAAATTTTATTATAGTTTATTAGCTGTCCTGGTCCGAAGGACCGAGGTGAGCTTTTGCCATACTGTGGCGTCTGTCTGTCCATCGTCCGTCCGTTCGTCGTCCATCAATATTTTTTTAAAACAACTTCTTCTTCATAACTATTGATAGGAAATCAACCTAATTTGGCAGGAAGCATCCTTAGGTGCCCAGGATTCAAAATTGTACTCATGGTGGGACTGACCCCCTAGGGGGCTGAGGGGCATGGCCAAAAGAATTATAAAGCTATATTGATATTAGCGACTTCTTTGCCATAACCACTGATTGGAAATCAACCTTATTTGGCTGGAAGCATCCTTAGATGCCAAGGATTCAAAATTGTACTAATGGTGGGACTGACCACCTAGGGGGCTGAAAAGCGGGGGCCAAAAAGGGTTATTTAGCAATTTTGGTTTTAGCAACTTCTTCGCCATAACCACTGATTTGAAATCATACTTATTTGGCTGGAAGCATCCTTAGATGCCCAGGATTCGAAATTGTACTACCTGTAATGGTGGGACTGATCCCGTAGGGGGCTGAGGGATGGGGGTCAAAACGGGCTATTTAGCTATATTCTTTTAAGCAACTTCTTCTCCATAATCACTGATTGGAAATCAACCTTATTTGACAAGAAGAATCCCTAGGTGCTCAGGATTCAAAATTGACCTAATGTTGCCCCCCCCCCCCAGGGGGTTATGGGGCGGGGCCAAAGAGAAAATATTTTACTATGATTACCTAGATACTAATGTATCCAGGTGAGCAATACAGGCCCTCTGGGCCTCTTGTTTAACGAAACATTTCACTAATGCAATCATGCAGAATTCCCCCGAAAAATGACCATATTAGGAAGACTGTTTTACCATTACGCCTCTGTTGAGTGAGAATAACATCCAATATGGCTGACTTATTAACGTTCGCTTCAAACCACAGACTTTGAAATATATCTATATTCATTCTGTAAGGCAAAACCTCACATCTGATTAAAACCCTTTGGCTGCTCATCACGACAGAAGTTGTTTTGATAAAAATGGCCTTCACTGTTGATCGCAACAAGAGTGTAATTTTCAGTCGGTAGTAGTCCAGAAGTAAAATCTCTCTTCTTGGGTTATATTTGCAATTCCTATATTTGTGTCCAAAAACAAAAGAAGAATACTTCCGATTGGTTCTGATTAAGACTTTCTATACTCTCAGGAGTTTAGGATAATATAATGCATAAGACAACTTAAGTTGGAGAAATTGCCGCAAATGCTAAGACACTGTCGAAGTGAGATGAAACTCTCCCTCCCTAACATCAGTTCCGATAAAAATAAAGAGTTTGCATGGTGCAAATTAATTAATAATGAATTGATTAGATGTATTGTGATCAGCAACACTTGGAACAAGTTCTTTTTATAGTGATTGAACCCTCAGACACAAGCGACAAATGTAGATCTGGTCTCGTTCATCGGTAGTGTACCAAACAATGATTGAATTTACCGAAATTTCCAATTCAATTCTAAGAAAGGATATTTGTTAAAATCTTTATCAGTTATGAAAAGTTAATCATATCCTGACTCAGATACATTGAATTGCCAAAATTTGCGGTAAGATGAGACTGAGAAAAACAAAGCTTTAATTGAAGTTATATTAAATTTTAGAAAATAGAAATACTTCAATAGAAAGTTTCTCTATTATGATGTGCAATAAAAGAATATTATTAGCCCTCCATCATCAGATGGTGGGCTTATCAAATCACCCTGTGTCCATGGTCTGTCTTCCGTCTGTACATCCTTAAACGATTCTTGTTATCACTATTTCTTGAAAAGTACTGGATAGATCATTCTCAAATTTCATTTGTATGTTCCCCTTGGTGCCTAGTCCATTTTCGGACAGATCCAATTAAACATTATTGCTGACAGGTGGCCATCTTGGATTTGTGAGTAATAATTTGTTATAACTATGTTTTGAGAGTACTGGATGGATCATTCTCAAATTTCATGTGTAGTTTCCCCTTGTATTTATTCACTCAGTAAAATGCATCATGAACTCTACACTTTTTTAAGAGTTTGTGGTCATAGGTGAGAACAAATTGGAAGTCACACTTAAAACTTTTGAGTTAAATATTTGTGTGCAAACTATCTCGTGAATCCCTCAACAGTAAAAAGTATATACTGCACCATAGCACAGAAACATCAATTTAGTTTGGTGGTTGTCTCTCAGAAAGTCAACTCATTTACTTTATTACTTGGGAGAGGGGAATATTATATATGCCCCATAATACTTTGTCAAAGAAATATTAGCAAGGGATATTGAAATATATGTAGGGTGACCAACCATATCTGTGCAGCTGGTTACAAATTGTTTTGATCATGCATTGATGATAATTCACTCAGTGATGCAGCTAAGGTTGTTCCTCTGGATACAAGTTACGGAGGCTGCATGTGATCTACAATTGTTATGCTTATTAGTTTTTGTAAGATGGAAGGTTCATTCATTATAATTTATGTTTAGCGGTAATTGGAAAATCCATAAATACTATGTATGTATCATACATAATGTATACTTCCATAAATCAGGCATTAGGCAGAGCTTCACTAAACATTTGTCGTGGAGATTTAAATTGATCAGCAGTGTATTCTGTATCATCCTCCATTGTTTAGTATTCTTCATTCAAACTGGGCATCTCTCCTTTTATTTGAAACTAAGGATTGATGATATTGTTCTTGTTATTTCTTTTAATCCTTCAGTGCCTAATGATGCATTTGAATTTTTAGTCCTTTGTCAAAATACAGAGATGCACAAGTAAAACCTAACTTCTTTGTTAAATAAAGTAAACAACAATAGAATCATACCTGAAAAATAACTACCAATGCATGTTCTCAAATACATGGTTCATACAGATTTTTTCATACCGAAATTCAAGCACTTTTTTTTTCAATTTCCAAGGTGCATTTTTGTCCGAACTTGCAAGGAATATGATTGACTGAAAAAATGTTCCCATGATGTTTTTAATCTTTTTTTTTATATGAATATGCAAGTTTAACAAAAGTATTAATTCAAACACTTTTCAAGGATTTGTAAGCAAATTCCAGCACTGACCCCAAATCCAAGCACTTATCATGTTCTGTATGAACCATGAAATCTGGGCATGTCACCAGCCAGACACCTTCAATTGTAAGGTTGACAGAGAGGAAAATGTAAAGGAAAAATCACAAGATGGGTATGCATATTTCGATCAATAATTTAATGAGACATTCAAATTGATATTTGATAACAAAAAGTGTTTTTTAAAAACAAATGAAAACTTTGATAAAAATGAATATGAAATTAAAAGTAAATGGAATACTGATGAAGATGATGATTCGCCATTAATTTTACACAAATGAATAAATGAAAATGATACATGGTAATTTTTACCAAAAAACAAAACATATCAAAGCTCAGTCTGTATTCTAGAAATCTATGAGCAGACCAAACATAGGTATTTGTTGTTTTCTGATTAAAGATAGAAACCCTTATCAATTTGCAGACATTTACATGGATATTACTTTTGAGCCTTTTGCATCATTAATTCATTAAACAACAAATTTCTATACTTGATTTGAATGCTGTAAAAGGCATTTGGTCATTTCGAATACAAGTAGTCTACATTTAGTCGCACATGTAAATATAGATTAATTAAAGCAGTGGCAAACAAGTCTGCTCTCAGAAGTTTCTTCCTCAAGCACTCCCAGGTTCACCAATAATTTAATTTTCCTATCATTTAAAACATGCATATACAACATTCTTGCTATTAAAATGTTATACTTAATACTCTTTACCACAACTGAGATTTCCATTTTTACATTCTAATCCTTGTAACGTGTTCCAACCGTTCATCCAAACACTTAATATGATGCGGATCTAGAATGCAGTCTGTGTCCATTGTACTGTAATCAACATTCATTAAAATTCACTATTATATCTTTCATGAACATTGTTCATATACAAGTATATCAGGCTCAAATCAGCATTTTTGAATTGTCTTTCCTGGATCTTGTGCAATTACTCAAAAGTGTCTTGAGAGTCCATACTTGTGTATATCGGTTCTGTTGGAACACATTATATCGGTTCTGTTTGTCCAACACATTACTTCTTTGCAGCTTTTCCTTTCTTTACCTTGGACTTTGTGGAAGCTTTCTTAGGAGATTTTGTTTTCTTCGCTTTTGCTGCCGTCTTTTTCTTCGGTGAAGCCTTGGCTTTCTTCTCTGTCTTAGCTTTAGTTTTCTTTGGTTTTGAAACTTTCTTTTTGTCAGTTTTTGCCTTCTTGGTTGTTGCTGCAATTTTATTTGTTTTCTTTGCTGGTTTATCTTTTCCCTTTTCTCCAAGTTTAAATGAACCAGATGCCCCAGTTCCTTTGATTTGTCTTAAAGTTCCGTTCCTTACGCCTGCTTTTAACGTCATTTTTAAATGATTGTTGGCCGATTTGTCAACATTGTAGTTTGCTGTGATGTACTTTAGAATAGCTTGCCTGGACGAACCGTTTCTCTCCTTTAGGGATCCAATGGCCTCAACAGCCATGTCCCTAAATTTTGGATGGGTCGATGGTTTCTTTGACTTGGATTTTGAAGGTTTCTTCTTTTTTGCAGCTGCTGGAGTCGCTGCAGGGGCGGGTGCCTCCTCAGCCGATGGGGTGGTTACCTCTTCCGAGTCGGACATGCTTGTTCTATATTCGTGTGTTATTGTGTATTGCGCTTGGCGAAGTGAAACTAAAATCTGGGCCGTCTTGTGTATTATAATTTTTGCTCGTACCTCGTGGAAGACACCACAAGGAACTAAGTGCTCGTTGTGTATTTCGATTTCGCTGTCAAACTATTGTGTTTCTATGTTGCTTTCTCGGTCAGATTTTGCCTAAACATGACTACGTATTAAAGTGGCAATGGACGAGATGGACACTATAGAAACTCGTCTTTCATTCTGTTCATACTTTATCTTGTTCCGTAGAAAATTAACAATAATATCAGCAATTTATTTCAGCATCGCCCCGTGCTTCTCTGGTGTTATTTGCAATATTTTGGTAAATTTTATTGAAAAACATCGCTTTGCAATTCTGATTTTATATTCAATCATGCAATCAGTACCTCGTTAGTCAACTTGTCGGCTGTCTTCAGTTTAATTGTTCTCAGAGACGAGAAAACTGGCCGTTTTCAGAGGGACCCAAACACAACAAGACGTTGAGATCGGGCTAATGCTTTTGTAAGGGGTATACATTGTTAAATCAAATGTAAATTAATCAAACTCGTGAATGACAAGGATTGGCACCTGTGTTTATTGGAAGAATATTATTGTACCGATTGCGATATTCTGATGTTGCAAAAATTATATAAGTTAGGAATGTTAAAGAAAACATCCCGCTCCTATCCAACGACTTGAGCTAAAAATACGCCATTTTTATGTCAAACCGATTTACACGTAATTCCTCTGACTGCATATTTGAACTTATTGTGGTAGTGAAACCTAAAACGGGAATTGAAAAACATAACTATACATGATTTAGAAAGAAAATATTAAAAAGTTTGTTAGATTTAGGCTCGGGTTTTCGAAATATTCGTTAAAACATATCGCAGGGGTGCGCGTCTCGCCAAGGTGACCTACTTTTCGTCAGACGTAGCTCTGTTTACGTCTAACATCAAAGATTGCATTAAAACAACATAAAAACATGATAATATCATCAGTACATTTCCCAATCACAATTGCAATTTTGGTTTTAAGTTATTTTGGGGAATGGGCGATATATGTATTCTTTATAAACAAAGGGTCAGATTGCATAGCTCATAAATAACGGCGGACCAGCTGACAAGGGCGTGTCCAACAAAGCAAACATAAATGCTTTTTGTGGTCTGATCTTCTGCATTTCTGAAAATATGCAGTATATTGCAACAAGTTATGCTAAAAATAGTTTGTTTGTAGTTTAAAAGCATTCGCATTTCGTTATTTCCTTCCGGGGCACTTCACACACGTACAATGTACATGTATGCGTAAGACGATACACACGAGTGTTATGTAATAGAGTTATGCATTCAAAACATTTTGGAAAATTGATATTTAAATGAGAATCCATCGGAATTATTATTCATCTATTACTTAGACTATACACATACATTATTTTTATTTTTGGCAAAATATTTTGGTCTACCTGCAGGAAAAGATTTAACTATTAAATATATAAAACTTCTGTACATAAATGTATATACTTCAAATAAAAAAAAATAACACTTAACTCCGTTTCAAAGTATCATAAAACAATAAATCCATAATAACTAGTCTTATCAAGTTTCCCTCTTTTGAACATAAAAAGATTTACTTTTTATTTTTATTTTTTTTTAAACTAATATTTTGGAATGTTTAGATACAACTTCGGATTCACGATCTAATTAAATTTCGATTTCCATACGAAGTCAAACGGACTTAATTGAACATTAACTTTAAATAAGATATGAATTATAAATATTTCAAAGCGGAAATTTACTAACTAGACAGTGACGTGACGTCATCCATGATATGACATGGCCGAAAAATTAATTAACAATTTTAACCTAGGAGTGACGGAAGACAAAGATTGGACAAGCTTTGTATATACATTGTGTTACCCTGGGGGTGATGGAAACAAGCCTTATATTAGCATATTAAACATTATGTTACCCTAGCTAGGAGTGACGGAAACAAGCTTTGTATAAGTATATTATATATCATATTATACATTATGTTACCCTAGGAGTGACGGAAACAAGCTTTGTATAAGTATATTATATATCAAATTATACATTATGTTACCCTAGGAGTGACGGAAACAAGCTTTGTATAAGTATATTATATATCATATTATACATTATGTTACCCTAGGAGTGACGGAAACAAGCTTTGTATAAGTATATTATATACCATATTATACATTATGTTACCCTAGGAGTGACGGAAACAAGCTTTGTATAAGTATATTATACATTATGTTACCCTAGGAGTGACGGAAACAAGCTTTGTATAAGTATATTATATATCATATACATTATGTTACCCTAGGAGTGACGGAAACAAGCTTTGTATAAGTATATTATACATTATGTTACCCTAGGAGTGACGGAAACAAGCTTTGTATAAGTATATTATATATCATATAATACATTATGTTACCCTAGGAGTGACGGAAAGAAGCTTTGTATTAGTATATTATATACCATATTATACATTATGTTATCCTAGGAGTGACGGAAACAAGCTTTGTATAAGTATATTATATACCATATTATACATTATGTTACCCTAGGAGTGACGGAAACAAGCTTTGTATAAGTATATTATATATCATATACATTATGTTACCCTAGGAGTGACGGAAACAAGCTTTGTATAAGTATATCATATATCATATTATACATTATGTTACCCTAGGAGTGACGGAAACAAGCTTTGTATTAGTATATTATATATCATATTATACATTATGTTACCCTAGGAGTGACGGAAACAAGCTTTGTATAAGTATATTATATATCATATTATACATTATGTTACCCTAGGAGTGACGGAAACAAGCTTTGTATAAGTATATTATATATCATATTATACATTATGTTACCCTAGGAGTGACGGAAACAAGCTTTGTATAAGTATATTATATATCATATTATACATTATGTTACCCTAGCTAGGAGTGACGGAAACAAGCTTTGTATAAGTATATTATATATCATATACATTATGTTACCCTAGGAGTGACGGAAACAAGCTTTGTATAAGTATATTATATATCATATTATACATTATGTTACCCTAGCTAGGAGTGACGGAAACAAGCTTTGTATAAGTATATTATATATCATATACATTATGTTACCCTAGGAGTGACGGAAACAAGCTTTGTATTAGTATATCATATATCATATTATACATTATGTTACCCTAGGAGTGACGGAAACAAGCTTTGTATTAGTATATTATATATCATATTATACATTATGTTATCCTAGGAGTGACGGAAACAAGCTTTGTATAAGTATATTATATACCATATTATACATTATGTTACCCTAGGAGTGACGGAAACAAGCTTTGTATAAGTATATTATATATCATATTATACATTATGTTACACTAGGAGTGACGGAAACAAGCTTTGTATAAGTATATTATATATCATATTATACATTATGTTACCCTAGGAGTGACGGAAACAAGCTTTGTATTAGTATATCATATATCATATTATACATTATGTTATCCTAGGAGTGACGGAAACAAGCTTTGTATTAGTATATTATATATCATATTATACATTATGTTATCCTAGGAGTGACGGAAACAAGCTTTGTATAAGTATATTATATACCATATTATACATTATGTTACCCTAGGAGTGACGGAAACAAGCTTTGTATAAGTATATTATATACCATATTATACATTATGTTACCCTAGGAGTGACGGAAACAAGCTTTGTATTAGTATATTATATATCATATTATACATTATGTTACCCTAGGAGTGACGGAAACAAGCTTTGTATAAGTATATTATATATCATATTATACATTATGTTACCCTAGGAGTGACGGAAACAAGCTTTGTATAAGTATATTATATATCATATTATACATTATGTTACCCTAGGAGTGACGGAAACAAGCTTTGTATAAGTATATTATATATCATATTATACATTATGTTACCCTAGGAGTGACGGAAACAAGCTTTGTATAAGTATATTATATACCATATTATACATTATGTTACCCTAGGAGTGACGGAAACAAGCTTTGTATTAGTATATTATATATCATATTATACATTATGTTACCCTAGGAGTGACGGAAACAAGCTTTGTATAAGTATATTATATACCATATTATACATTATGATACCCTAGGAGTGACGGAAACAAGCTTTGTATTAGTATATTATACATTATGTTACCCTAGGAGTGACGGAAAGAAGCTTTGTATAAGTATATTATATATCATATTATACATTATGTTACCCTAGGAGTGACGGAAACAAGCTTTGTATAAGTATATTATACATTATGTTACCCTAGGAGTGACGGAAACAAGCTTTGTATAAGTATATTATATATCATCTTATACATTATGTTACCCTAGGAGTGACGGAAACAAGCTTTGTATTAGTATATCATATATCATATTATACATTATGTTATCCTAGGAGTGACGGAAACAAGCTTTGTATTAGTATATTATATATCATATTATACATTATGTTATCCTAGGAGTGACGGAAACAAGCTTTGTATAAGTATATTATATACCATATTATACATTATGTTACCCTAGGAGTGACGGAAACAAGCTTTGTATAAGTATATTATATACCATATTATACATTATGTTACCCTAGGAGTGACGGAAACAAGCTTTGTATTAGTATATTATATATCATATTATACATTATGTTACCCTAGGAGTGACGGAAACAAGCTTTGTATAAGTATATTATATATCATATTATACATTATGTTACCCTAGGAGTGACGGAAACAAGCTTTGTATAAGTATATTATATATCATATTATACATTATGTTACCCTAGGAGTGACGGAAACAAGCTTTGTATAAGTATATTATATATCATATTATACATTATGTTACCCTAGGAGTGACGGAAACAAGCTTTGTATAAGTATATTATATACCATATTATACATTATGATACCCTAGGAGTGACGGAAACAAGCTTTGTATTAGTATATTATACATTATGTTACCCTAGGAGTGACGGAAAGAAGCTTTGTATAAGTATATTATATATCATATTATACATTATGTTACCCTAGGAGTGACGGAAACAAGCTTTGTATAAGTATATTATACATTATGTTACCCTAGGAGTGACGGAAACAAGCTTTGTATAAGTATATTATATATCATATTATACATTATGTTACCCTAGGAGTGACGGAAACAAGCTTTGTATAAGTATATTATATACCATATTATACATTATGTTACCCTAGGAGTGACGGAAACAAGCTTTGTATAAGTATATTATATATCATATTATATATTATGTTACCCTAGGAGTGACGGAAACAAGCTTTGTATAAGTATATTATATATCATATTATACATTATGTTACACTAGGAGTGACGGAAACAAGCTTTGTATAAGTATATTATATATCATATACATTATGTTACCCTAGGAGTGACGGAAACAAGCTTTGTATAAGTATATTATATATCATATAATACATTATGTTACCCTAGGAGTGACGGAAACAAGCTTTGTATAAGTATATTATATATCATATTATACATTATGTTACCCTAGGAGTGACGGAAACAAGCTTTGTATTAGTATATTATATATCATATTATACATTATGTTACCCTAGGAGTGACGGAAACAAGCTTTGTATAAGTATATTATATATCATATTATACATTATGTTACCCTAGGAGTGACGGAAACAAGCTTTGTATTAGTATATTATATATCATATTATACATTATGTTACCCTAGGAGTGACGGAAACAAGCTTTGTATAAGTATATTATATATCATATTATACATTATGTTACCCTAGGAGTGACGGAAACAAGCTTTGTATTAGTATATTATATACCATATTATACATTATGTTACCCTAGGAGTGACGGAAACAAGCTTTGTATAAGTATATTATATATCATATTATACATTATGTTACCCTAGGAGTGACGGAAACAAGCTTTGTATTAGTATATTATATATCATATTATACATTATGTTACCCTAGGAGTGACGGAAACAAGCTTTGTATAAGTATATCATATATCATATTATACATTATGTTACCCTAGGAGTGACGGAAGACATCGAATGGACAAGAGAAGTAACTGCGTTTAGAATTTGCGCTCAACATGACATAAGTAATTAACTTTGAATTTCCTCCCACAGTTTTTTTTTCCAATAAGGTGAGTGTCTTAAGAAATTTAAAGCAACATAAAACCATAAAATATATTAAATTCATTTAAACATTTGCAGAATGGAAACTATATTATGGTTATTTTTTAAGAAATACAAGATGAATTTGTAATTTGAAACTGATCGGAAAAACAAAACTCCTGACAAGAGATCTTCTTTAAGTTATTATTAATTTTAAGAGAAATTCATAGAACTAAGAATAAATACATAAACGAAAGTTAAAATGTATAATCTACCCGTTTTCCATTTTAGTTATCCCCCGATAACCTAAACAAAATAGAAAGTTTATCCTTATATTTACAGTATCTTTCTGTGAAATGTTTGTAACTATTTTGTTCATTATAGTCAAATCTTCGGACACAGATTTAATTTCAAAACTAATAAACGTGGGAATGGTTCAATAAATGTAACAGCATGAAATTTGCAAGCTCCGTCCACGTTTATTGTTGGTGACGTCATAGTTTGTCACGAGTTTAACTACAGTTATGCGGTGATAATGATAATCTGTTGAGCAATGGTTGTCGAGTGAATGTCAGTGTAGAATGTAAATATAACCCCATCACATAAAAAATAGATTCAAGTTAATCCTTATAATTTAATCTATACACTGCGAAAATGCACTGTACTGATGGACTCTTTTAATTTTCTCTTACAAATTAATACGCTGCTGCATCAGCCAATCAAAAGCGACGTCATTTTTTAGCTCACCTGGCCCGAAGGGCCAAGTGAGCTTATGTGATGGTGCAGCGTCCGTCCGTCCGTCCGTCCGTCCGTCCGTCCGTCCGTCCGTCCGTCCGTCCTGCGTCCGTCAACTTTTTAATTTAAACGACTTCTTCTAAAATACTGAAAGGCCCAGTGACATGAAATTTGTCTGGTAGATTTCTTGGAAAGAGCTGAACAAAGTTTGCGAAAAAAAATCACTTTGACCTAATTTCAAGGTCACAGGGGTCAAAAATGTTGAAACCTTCAAACAACTTCTTCTAAAATACCGTCAGGCATAGAGACTTAATATTTGACCAGTAGCTTCCTTGGATGAAGCCAAATAAAGTTTGCGAAAAGAAATGACCTTGACCTATATTCAAGGTCACAGTGAGGTTAAATCTATTTTACCCTTTAAACGACTTCTTCTGAAATACAAAAAGCCCTAGAAACATGGCATTTGGCTGAAAGGTTTCTTGGATGAAGCCCAACAAAGTTTGTGAAAAGAAATGACCTTGACCTATATTCAAGGTCACAGAATTCAAATCTATTGAAACCTTTAAACGACTTCTTCTGAAATACCAAAAGCCCTAGAAGCATGATATTTGGCTGAAATGTTTCTTGGATGAAGCCCGACAAAGTTTGCGAAAAAAATGACCTTGACCTATATTCAAGGTCACAAGGGTCAAATCTGTTAAAACCTTCAAAAGACTTCTTCTGAAATATCAAAAGCCCTAGAAGCATGATATTTGGCTGAAAGGTTCCTTGGATGAAGCCCGACAAAGTTTGTGAAAAGAAATGACCTTGACCTATATTCAAGGTCACAGAATTCAAATCTGTTGAAACCTTCAAACGACTTCTTCTGAAGTTCCGAAAGACCTGGAAGCATGATATTTGGCTGAAAGGTTCCTTGGATGAAGCCCGACAAAGTTTGCGAAAAGAAATGACCTTGACTTATATTCAAGGTCACAGGGGTCAAATCTGTTAAAACCTTCAAACGACTTCTTCTGAAATACCAAAAGCCCTGGAAGCATGATATTTGGCTGAAAGGTTCCTTGGATGAAGCACGACAAAGTTTTCGAAAAGAAAAGACCTCGACCTATATTCAAGGTCACAGGGGTCAAATCTGTTAAAACCTTTGAACGACTTCTTCTGAAATACCAAAAGCCCTGGAAGCATGATATTTGGCTGAAAGGTTCCTTGGATGAAGCACGACAAAGTTTGCGAAAAGAAAAGACCTCGACCTATATTCAAGGTCACAGGGGTCAAATCTGTTAAAACCTTTAAACGACTTCTTCTGAAATACCAAAAGCCCTAGAAGCATGATATTTGGCTGAAAGGTTCCTTGGATGAAGCCCGACAAAGTCTACGAAAAGAAATGACCTTGACTTATATTCAAGGTCACAGAATTCAAATCTGTTGAAACCTTTAAACGACTTCTTCTGAAATACCAAAAGCCCTAGAAGCATGATATTTGGCTGAAATGTTTCTTGGATGAAGCCCGACAAAGTTTGCGAAAAGAAATGACCTCGACCTATATTCAAGGTCACAGGGGTCAAATCTGTTAAAACCTTCAAACGACTTCTTCTGAAATACCAAAAGCCCTGGAAGCATGATATTTGGCTGAAAGGTTCCTTGGATGAAGCCGGACAAAGTTTGCGAAAAGAAATGACCTTGACCTATATTCAAGGTCACAAGGGTCAAATCTGTTAAAACCTTTAAACGACTTCTTCTGAAATACCAAAAGCCCTGGAAGCTTGACATTTGGCTGAAAGGTTTCTTGGATGAAGCCTGACAAAGTTTGCGAAAGGAAATGACCTTGATCTTTATTTGCCTAGAACATGATATTTGGCTGGTAGCGTCCTGGGATGAAGCCAAACAAAATTTGAAAATGAAAATGATGTTGTCTTATAAGGTCACAGAGGTAAAATATGTTTAAATCTTAAGATGTTCTTCTAAATGTCTTACATTAAAAGATTTTAAGGGACTTTAGGGTTACACTATAACATAAGTCAGAGATTGATACCAGGTGAGCGATGCAGGTCCATTGGGCCTCTTGTTTTACGTTATGGGCTGATAACATAGTTTGTTTAACCAATGAAAAAGCAAAAATTTCAAGCAAGATTAAATTATTCTGTATAGCTCCATAACTTTGAGAGGAAACTATGGATATTTCTGTTCAAAATTACTAAATATTGTCAAAATCCACCCATAAACAAATCTACTGGAAAGATTTGAAATACAATGAATATAAAGTAAAATATAAGATGTTTCGATATTCATGGCACGGTACTGTATAGACTGTCAACATTTTGTCTAATGCGAGGGCCAAACGGAAACGCAGGATGTCCATCTGCCGTTTTATTTTTGTCTCATGCCCAATAAGTCAAGTTTAGATTGAAAAAGACGTGGCTCAGGCTGTTGAAATACAATGCAAAAATGGAGATCGTTCACGAAGAGACCATTCCCGACAGTTTTAACCCTTTCCTCTTAGCATACATAGTTCACCACTTACTCTATCATATAATATGAATTTCAGACATGGGGTTTGAAAGTCCACGTTCATTACGGACTGCAAGAAATGAATGAAAAAATGAATAATCGTTATAACAAAGTCGATTAATCAAATTGGTACTGTAATCTTATAGCACTGAATTATATTTATACCACAGACATACTATTTTACTAGATTGCACGGACACGCTATAAACGATGGTTTATATATCGCAATAAAACGTAAATCCCACCACAGAACTCGACAATTTGTAGCAACATACAGTTTTTAAAGGCCCAATATACACGTATATGTACGTAACTTTTTCGTGATTCTGAAAAAAATCTGAAAAAAAATCCAGTTGATAACCAAGCAAAAATTAGCCGAAAACGAAGTAAACCTGGGCGGTAACTAACAAAAAACTCTTGACAGGAAAATCCAAAGAATTGAAAATAACTCGGGTGGGGCCCACTTCAAAAACAAGCCGAAGTTAGAAGACCGTTCAAAATGGACGCGTGTTTACAAATACCGCTTTGAAACCACAGGGACCTGAGAATTTGTTACAGCTAGTTTTATACCTAAAATAGGGTGTTTAGAGTAATTTTACACATTGGGGGGGGGGGGGGGGGGGGTTAAGATTAATGTTCGATAAAAAAGCCCCCTCAATGGTCATGAACGCTTTTATGACCATTGAGGGGCATTTTTATCGAACATTGATCTTAACCCCCCCCCCCCCCCCCCCCCCCCCCCCCCAAATGTGTAAAATTACTCTAAAACACACTATTTTAGTTCCAAAACTAGCTCTAACAAATTATCAGGTCCCTGTGGTTTCAATTGCTGCTGTACCGGTAACCGCGAAACAATTCACCTTGGATATCAGGGGCGTAGCTGGAGGTATTTTGATGTGCAAGCCCCGCGCGCGACGTTTACAATTTTGGGGAGTGGGTATTTCGGGGGGGTCACATTTGGACTTCAAATGGTGCCATTGTTTTGGACTTGTTTAAATCATCATTGTCTGGCCTATCATTATACAAATTCTTAATCCACAAATGGAATACGATATGTTTTATTTCCAAGATGTATGGAAACAAAATCATAATCAATACTTTTCTTATGTTATTAACTCGTCAGTAAGTAAAACCAGAGACCTTTACATGTAAAACCATCTTTGATATACATGTATACGTCTCTATTTATAAGTATATATGTTCTTTGCAGGACTCAGAAGTAAGAACTCATACTTGTGTTCTAAAACATAATTTGGTATAATTCGAACAGGCCTAGTTTCACGAAAGTTCCTTAACTTAAAAATCTCCATAGAAAAGTATTAAAAAATTAACGGGAAAATCTTATGTTAAAGGAATTATCCTTAATTTCTGTAATGCTTTCCTGTGGAGATATTTAACTTAACGAATTTTGGCCGGGCTCATTAATAATTGTTTTTGCTGACATTTTTTTTGAACCGAAATGTAGTAAAAATGTCCCTTCTTTTATTACTCTTAGAATGATAAAAGGGTCATTTTTTATATTAAATCTAATACAGATTTACTAAAAAAAAAACAGAGTACCAAAGCTTCAACAAAACCATAATCCGAAATCAAAATTGATTAAACTAGAGGCAAAATATGAAAAAAGGAAAGATGTACATGGAGACCTCTGTAAACGTACAAGAGAATAGATCAGGTGTTCCGGAAGAGTAAGCGTCTTCTACTTCATCGACGACAACTGCCATGTAAATATTGGTCACATCCAAGTAAACATCAGAGTCCTCATTGTCAATAAAAACAAGGGAGAATACTAATGAGCATACTCAAAAACGTCCATCTTCATATCACTTAAAGATACAGAACATGTCCCATGAAACCAAGATGGCGACCATAAAACTTGCCCATAGTCTTCATCAACCTGCACCTCTCCTTTCCCTGTGCCATAAGTTTGTTCGTCAGCATCTGATATCTATCACTAAAACCTAATATGACATGATTTTTTAAAAAAAAGTCGGCCTTAGTGAAGGTAGTTTCAAACTGATTCTTATGTTGGATGTTATTTTGTATTCATTTGCATACGTATTTTCTAACGATAGAGCCTTTACCTATATTGTCGTAGTGAGCTGTATTAAAAATATTATTTGAATTGTGTTGGCTGTGGTCTTCGATATCTTGCACAATTATATATGATTTAATATGTATGTGTATTGTAATACTATATATGCTATTGCATTCGGAAAGAAATAAAATTGAATTTAAAGTATTTATTGCTCACACATTGTCTGCAGCCTAATATGTTAATCTGACGAGTCGAAAAAAAGGAGTGACAATATCAGTGGACTTTTAAGAATATAAGTTGAATTGTGAAATTTCTCGACTTTAATACACATTCTTTGGAAAATGATGTGCAAGCACGGGCTTATGTGCTTACATGGCAGCTACGCCCCTGTGATATTGCTGATATCGGTTAATCTTAACTAAATCTATAAATATAAAAAGTTATTAGGCTTGATTTTCGCTTCAGGTTTTGACGAAAGTTACGTATATTAGATTTAGTCCAGTCATTTTAGCAAAAAAACAGGCCTTACCTCAAACTAATTGCAAAAGAATTTATTTTTTGGTTTTTGGAATGGTTATCATTTGTACAATAACAGGAAAAAAGTCTACATCGATCAAAATTTGGAAAATTAATTTTTTAGCCATTTTTATGGTCCAGAAACAAGAAAAATTACATATATGACAGTTTTTGAAGTGAAATATTTAGCTATTTTACAATAATTAACATATGAAATTAATTGTATAGGAAGACCAAATTAAGTAGAGCTCAGAATAACCAAAATTTGTCACCAAAAGCAATCTATCAACGATTAAATCAACTATCAAAATGGCTATTTTTTTTTGTTTAATATAACAATATTGACGTTTTTGCTCATTTTGAATGGAAAAGATAAAAATATCTGACTCTAAACAAACTTAATCTACACTTAGTTGCTGAAACCAGAACATATTAACTAATTTTAATTAATAAGAATTGGTATATTTTTATGTAAACAAATAATATGACACTTCTTAATTGACTAGTTGAACCAATTTGGTGTTATTTCATGCCTACATGAACAATATCCGTACTTCTCTAACAAATATTTTGATAAAAAGAAAAGCAAATGCTTCCAATCAGTTCATATCCTTTTGTGTATTGTTTATATTGTTAAGAAACAATAAATTTGGTAAGTTCTCTCAAAAAGTATATTCAATAACTGACGGTAAAAAACTTCAATTCGTGCATTTTTGCCTGAACACTACAAAAATGGCAAAGTCCATCAATATAAACAACATAAATCATATTTTTTCGAATATGTCTTGTCCGATTTGAATATAATTTTGCCAATGGAACCACCATAAAACTTATGATTTCATGAGATTAATTTGAAGTTAAAGATTCCTTTACTTAAGTATTTTCATTAAAAATAAAGTATCCCACCATTCATTTCCATTATCAGAATATGAAAAATCAATTTATTTAAAGTTGACATCAATCATAAATTTAAATTTACTTTTATCCAGAAGGCTACGTCATGGTGGTAATTAATGCCAAATTATTTCAAAATCCAGCAAAAAACAAGAAAGATATTCACAATTTTGTTGTTGAAAAACGTGGACTTTTTTTAGTGGTTAAGTCAAATTTGCACCAAATGTGGTTTTCATCTACCTAATTTCAAGTAATATAATGGAGGTATCTTGTCAAATGTTTTATTTTTTGTTAAAAATACCTTGCATAGAAAATAATCTAATGCACATTTCAGCATATGCTGAAGGTATTTATGAAATATTGTTCACATAAATCGATGAATCATTCAATTTTATTTAAAATCAGTTCCAAATCAGACCAACAGACAAATTTTGAGCAGCCATATAATTTAAAAGGTGTAAGTTAAATATATCATTTTCTGAAATTTAAATACGCAAACTATATGTGAATACATTCTCATAAAACAAGAATCAATAGTGACGTTGATTGATTGAGTAATCTTTCTTAAAAATCCAACACAAGCTGAAATATTGATAAATTAACAACATTTTAGTGATTTTCAAGGTGTCATAATTTTTTTTGTAAAACCATTCAAGCTGTTTTGTTATTGATTTTGTGTTGTACAACAAACAGGCTTGTCATACAATGTTTTTTAGTTATCCTGTATTACACCTGATGTTGATATTTGGGTTAAAAAATGGTCCATCAAGTAATTTTTTTTATATTTTCCCGATTTTTTAGGGGTAGAAAAAACTATTTTCCACATTTTTTATTAATGTAGACTTTTTTCTGTTACAATGTATACTAAAACCTGTATGAAAAACCAAAAATAAATTCTTTTGCAATTAGTTTGAGGTAAAATCATAAAATGACTGGACTAATTTGGCTTCAGCATACATAATCTCACTGTGCAGACGACAGAAGCACAAGGGAGACAACCAGTTTCCGTAGATTTCTAGAGTTGTTTCCCCTGATTCATAAGGACAACAGGAAGTAAAGAAAATGACAACTTCCAGGCTGAATGGCGAAGTAACCACCTTCTTCTTTTGAAGATGTCTGGGTTTATCTCCTACATCACCAGGAATGAGGTGGAGCGGGGAAAAGAGGTAAACTTTTGTCTTTATAACGGTATTGATACATGTTCAAGTTTTAAAAATTTGTTTAAGAGATATAGAATACTACTGCTGACCCGCCCTCTTTCACACTCACAGTATGGGTTTCATGGCTAACATACAGTACAGTAGGCCCTAGACTATTTTATCTCGAGACCGGAAAGACCTGTATTTAATATTTTTATTTGGTATCTGTAGTTATCGGTGTGTGATTGATAGCAGCACACATCTTAATTAGTTATTTTTAATGTCAGATGAAATACAGATGTACAAAAAAATCTTATAAGGAAAATACTATAATGGCTGGGGGATCGTACGTTTCTTACAAACTATATAAGATTTATTTATTTTGTTGATGTATCGTAATTGTACTAATTTCTTTATAAAGACTGGAAACTGAAATGACGCAACAAGAAATATGTGCTTCATATAGCCCATTGGCCTATATAATACTATTATACATACATGTATATATATCCTAGTCATCATACATAGACATAAATATATATATATGATAAGTAGTTTATATATGTGCATGTGAGATATCCTTGTAAATATGCATCAGTTTGCATTTTAATTTTGAGTGAATAAACAAGCCATGAAAATTAGGATGGAACTGCACACACAATCCTATTTAGTAAATTATATCTTTAGTATCAGAATATGATATTGCTCCTGAAAAAGGATCGATGTGAACAACAAACAAAGACCACACCTAAGGGATGGATGCCTTTTTTTTTATTAAAGATGCAACATTAACATTAAAATATTTAAATAAGTTAAAAATAGCATAATTAATTATAACTCAAGTAACTCTACTCTCAAAATTCAATCCATATATACATTATTTTATCCTCTTCAGGATCCGATCCGATCAGCTAAATCTCCTTCTCTCATGACATTATCTTCAACTTGTTGAAGTTTTCAGTACCATTTAGAATCATAAGTAGAAAAAGAAAAGAAAAACACCTACTAAGTTAAAGATACGGTAATTAAGTGTAATATTTTAATGAAATATGCAATACACAGACTTTTCATTTAATTTAGCACCATGACAATGCACTGTATATATATATAAAAATTACAAAGCTAGGCCTGCTATTGAGAATTATATTGCAAAATAAAATATAAAATGTGCTGTTGAGAATTGAAATACAATTTAAAAAGTGATGCTATTAATTTAGGAACTGTGTTAAAGTCAGAAAAAAAAAAATCTGATGAAAAGCATTGAAGTGGTAAATTAAACCATATCATATGTAGGTTATGGATTTTAGTTTCAGCAGCTAGTAATAAATAATTGTGATTTCAAATTTCTCCCCCTCCTTTCCCTACTAAGACTTATTCATCATGATTTCAACTGCTTTACTGAAAGACTTATAATTACCAAGCTTGGTTCAGGATTTGGCTCAGCAAGTACATACATTATGTAAGTACTTAAAGATGCTTAATTAATTTTGTTGTCGTATTGGATAGTGGTGTACCAATAACCCATTGATTATAAAATATAGAGAGTGAATTTGTTTTCAAAATTTTCAAATGCGCTATGTACTTTTGGAGTGAATTTCAGTTGATAATCCTTTGTTCGATCTTGAAGGTCCGATAATTAATGTTCAAATTCTGACCAATTCCCAGCACTTGTATTGGAGTACATTGTAAATAAAACGGAACACTTGAAAGATGTAACACTGTCTATTTATCTCACTGTTTAATTAATATTTAGAAAGCTTAAGTTTCATTTGTAGCCAGTAGTTTGATAAAAAACCTTTTCGCTAGAGATATTTCGCTGGCAACTTTCATGAATTCATAATTTGAAATATACTGAAATCATAAATTTATACATTCATTTGTACATGTAATATAACTTAATTACATTTGTATATAAAGTCCTATTGAAAATCCTGAATAGTATGCTCGAGTCATCCATTATGGACATACCAAAATATTTGACATGCTTGCAATTGCCATTTTGTTTGTATCTCGTTAACTCTTGTGTGAATTCTCCTCTGAAGTTTCGTCTGTGTAAACAGAAAATGTCTGGATTGCGATGAGTAATTAACAAATTGACAGACAGATATTTGTGATGATAAGGTAAAAGTTGGACAATTTGAAGTGAGCTTATGCGGATGGTGCAGCGTCCTTTGTCCATCTGTCTGTCAACCTTTCCTTTAAACGACTATTGAAATACTGAAAGGCCTAGTGACATGAAATTTGGCTGGTAGCTTTCTTGGAAGGAGCTGAACAAAGTTTGTGGAAAAAAATCACTTTGACCTACTTTTAAGGTCATAGGAGTAAAAAATGTTGAAACTTTCAAACGCTTTCTTCTTAAATACTGTCAGGTATAGAGACATGATATTTGACTGGACACTTCCTTGGATGAAGCTGAACAAAGTTTGCGAAAAGAAATGACCTTTACCTTTATTCAAGGTCACAGGGGTCAAATCTCTTAAAACCTTGAAATAACTTCTGATGATTAACCAAAAGGCCTAGAGACATGATATTTGGTTGGTATTTAAGCTTCCTTGGAAGGAGCTGAGTAAAATTTGCAAATGAAAATGACCTTGACCCATATTCAAGGTCGTAGGGGTCTAATCTGTTAAAACATTTATACGACTTCTTCTGAAATACCAAAAGCCCTAGAAACATGGTATTTGGTTGGTATTTAAGCTTCCTTGGAAGGAGCTGAGTAAAATTTGCAAATGAAAATGACCTTGACCCATATTCAAGGTCGTAAGGGTCAAATCTGTTAAAACATTTATACGACTTCTTCTGAAATACCAAAAGCCCTAGAAACATGGTATTTGGCTGAAAGGTTCCTTGGATGAAGCCAGACAAAGTTTGCAAAAAGAAATGACCTTGACCTATATTCAAGGTCACAAGGGTCAAATCTGTTAAAACCTTTGAGCAACTTCTTCTGATAAACCAAAAGGCCTAGAGATATTATATTTGGCTGGTAGCTTCCTTGGATGAAGCCAAACAAAATTTGCAAGTGAAAATGACACTGTCTTACAAGGTCAAAGGGGTAAAATATGTTTTAATCTTAACATGTTGTTCTGAATGTCTTGCACTAGATTTTAGACCACTTTAGGGTTAGAAGTCAGAGATTGATACCAGGTGAGCGATGCAGGACCATTTGGCCTCTTGTAATAAATAATATTGGAATATTTCATTCAAAGTTGTTTTGTGCGATGTCGAAGATGATATGATTACCATGTCAATGTATGGGTCTTCTTGGATACATAGTTGTATATTGTATAATGAGGTGTTACAATATCTTAGTTGACTGATATTCACCCTCATATCTCTACAGTTAAACCTCATCATCACTTACTCCAACTTTTGGATCTGGTCAATATCTTAGTTGACTGATATTCACCCTCATATCTATACAGTTAAACCTCATCATCACTTACTCCAACTTGTGGATCTGGTCAATATCTCAGTTGTCTCATTCAGCCTGATATCTCTACAGTAAAACCTCATCATCACTTACTCCAACTTGTGGATCTGGTCAATATCTCAGTTGTCTCATTCAGCCTGATATCTCTACAGTAAAACCTCATCATCACTTACTCCAACTTGTGGATCTGGTCAATATCTCAGTTGTCTCATTCAGCCTGATATCTCTACAGTAAAACCTCATCATCACTTACTCCAACTTGTGGATCTGGTCAATATCTCAGTTGTCTCATTCCCCCTGATATCTCTACAGTAAAACCTCATCATCACTTACTCCAACTTGTGGATCTGGTCAATATCTTAGTTGTCTCATTCCTCCTGATATCTCTACAGTAAAACCTCATCATCACTTACTCCAACTTGTGGATCTGGTCAATATCTTAGTTGTCTCATTCACCCTGATATCTCTACAGTAAAACCTCATCATCACTTACTCCAACTTGTAGATCTGGTCAATATCTGAGTTGTCTCATTCACCCTGATATCTCTACAGTAAAACCTAATCATCACTTACTCCAACTTATGGATCTGGTCAATATCTTAGTTGTCTCATTCACCCTGATATCTCTACAGTAAAACTTCATCATCACTTACTCCAACTTGTAGATCTGGTCAATATCTGAGTTGTCTCATTCACCCTGATATCTCTACAGTAAAACCTCATCATCACTTACTCCAACTTATGGATCTGGTCAATATCTGAGTTGTCTCATTCAGCCTGATATCTCTACAGTAAAACCTCATCATCACTTACTCCAACTTGTGGATCTGGTCAATATCTTAGTTGTCTCATTCACCCTGATATCTCTACAGTAAAACCTCATCATCACTTACTCCAACTTGTGGATCTGGTCAATATCTTAGTTGTCTCATTCACCCTGATATCTCTACAGTAAAACCTCACCATCACTTACTCCAACTTGTAGATCTGGTCAATAGTTGGAGGAATGCATGGTATTCGAGTAATCTGAGGTTGATATTGAACAAGCTATTTACATACAAACTTGGCCTGGGACCAAAGGAACTGTTCAATGAATGAGGAGTATTCAAGTAAACTGGGTTCAAGAAAGTGGGGTTTGACTGTATTCCAACCTTTGAATTGGAAGAGTTCAATATTGTGTCTTCAGGGGTAGATGAGTAAAGTGAAGTTTATTGTCTGATACAGGATCTTTTAAGGTCCTCTTGACTGGACTCTAAATCATCACAATGAGATATTTGAAAACTAGATTATTGGGATGTTGCTTTTATCATTAATGTATCTCGGATCTATAATTACATATGTGTTCCTGGTTCTCCCAATGCTTTTTCTGTCTATTTTTAAAGGTGTTTTATTCCATTTTTAGCTTACCTGGCCCGGGCCAAGAGCTTATGTAATATATAGTGCAGCCTCCATCCGTCATCTGTCCGACAACTTTAAACCACTTCTTCTGAAATACCAAAAGGCCTGACATGTTTTGCTTGTATCTTTCTTGGAAGGAGCTGAACAAAGTTTGCGAACAAATTTGACCTTGACCCATATTCAAGGTCACAGGGTCAAATCTGTTAAAACCTTTTAAGGTCTGATTCAGATAAACCAAAATGCCTAGAACCTTGATGTTTTGCTGAAATGTTCCTTGTATGACACCCTACAAAGTTTGTGAAAAAAATTGACCTTGACCTATATTAAAGGTCACAGGGGTCAAATCTGTTAAAACCTTCTAAGGACTTCTTCTGATAAACCCTATGTGGCTGAGATTCAGATTTATGGAAATGATGGGTCTGACCTCCAAGGGCTCTGAGGGGCGGGACAAAAAGGCTCCATTTGGCTTTATTCATATAAATGACTTCTTCTCTGGATCCAAGCAATGTATATATGCCATTTATATTTCAATTGTAGCATCCCTAGGTAACTGGGATTCAAATTTATACAAATTATGTTGCTGACCCCCCAGCAGGGGTGGAGCCAAAAAGGGACCATTTGGCAATATTGATATTTAGGATTTCTCTCTGGAACTAAGAATTGGATAACAATTATATTTAATTCGGGTAACTTTGGGCTACCATGAAGTAAAAGGTTAGCGTTATGGTTGGGAGAAAGGCAAATGAATCAGGACTATGTATAAATTTATTAGATAAAAAAGAAGTCGCAATCATCTCTCTCCTTTCAAGTTACAAGTTATAATTCGAACTTATAAAGTTATTTAATTATCCGGATTTAAATACTGATATGTAAATATGTCATATTATAAAGTTATTTAATTATCCGGATTTAAATATTGATATGTAAATATGTCATATTCACTTTCATCTGTAGGCTATAATTATCAATAATTAAGTACATATCGGGTCACACATAATTACGGGAATTTACGCCATCAAGGTTTTTGCACGCCAGGGAAAAAGGTGTTATTTCTACTAAATAATTGATATTTTGTCCATTGCTATGTACATTATACAGCTATCGTTCTGATGAAGTTTCATTGAAACAAAAATGTATATATACCTACATGTATAGTGAGAAATCCGCAGCAATGTGATATGTGAAACAGATCTAGAGGTCACGTATATATTGTCACGGATTTGCTCGCCATAGAAAAGTATAAGTGTTATTGTTAATAAATCACTTGTTTTGCCAATTGATATGTACATTTGAAGGTTTTGATATAGTTTAAACTGTTTACTTAGTATAATACGAAATGAGAAAATCTGGCATTTAGTAAACAGTGTATGTGCATGTGTATATTACAACGTTAGTGGCGATCAGTGGAAGTAACTCGTAAATAACAATATCATATCCGGAGGGGGATTTACACTGTAATTACGGATTAATAGTTCCGACTGACCAACTAGTAAAGTATTATTTGTTTACGTCCATGTATAAGAATATACTTAGATAAAATTAAAATATACAATTAAAGTTTTAACACCATAATGTCATGACAAATACACACGTACCTGTCAGCATTGTTTCGGTGACATTCCGCGATCCGAATACGAATGTAAACACAAAAGTGTATACACAAAATGTATGTTTAAGGAATAACCACAATATTTTTGAGGGTTATACGGTATATACCGAAAAAGCTGTGTTCACTTTGCATAAATCCGCAAAGCGGTTTATGCAAAAAAGTGCACACAGTTTTTTCGGTATATACCGTATCACCCTCAAAACTATTGTGGTTATTACTTATAATTTCATTTCTGAAGATACGTATATAAGACATAAGTCTTATACAATGATTTCGTATTAATTATAACAAAAATCGAATGATTTTGCAAAATACACAACTATGCGCATAAATTTCACCGCAAAACAACTTCAACCAATCAGAAGTGTAATTACAAAATACCGCGCCAAACATGGCGGTATATGACGTCATCACTTTTTGCGCTGTCTGATTTTTGAGGTTATACAATATAACCTGAAAAAGTTTAACATTGCGTGAATAGGCAAAATAAAATTATACATGTATACACGAAAAGTCCTACTGGGATGTATTTTAATTAGCAGTGGGATTGAAAAATTGATTTCTTTGTTACAAATTGCAATTAGTTTATTACATTCATCAAAATTACTTCCATGCGAACATCATTTCATGTTATGTTTACGTTTGCAAATAGCTCATCATCATACCACGCGATTGGTACATGTACATTATGTAGCATTCATTTTTTTCTGGAACGGGAGGGGAAAAAATGACATGGGTCAAAGGTCACAGAATAGTGGCAGCAATAGACACAAAACTTATAGTTTTAGCACTAAAACTTATCTGTGGTCAGGTATATACATTTGGCGACATTTGTGCATAGATAAGAGAATATTTCCTGTTTCAGAGTCAAACATCACAGTGTTACAGTTCTCATCTAGTACATTTTATTTAGATAAAACACTTACATTGAACATACAAGGAAATGACTATGTAATAGAAATATTTTGTGTCAATTTAATACATGTATATACATGTACAATAAGAATTGTAAACAAAGAGATTCATTATGAATTATTAATAATATGCAAAATGATTCCTTGAATATTAATCAATGAAATACTGTACTCCATAATGTTCTCTTTTTGCTAGCAAAAAACAAGAAAAAGATGTTTTTTAAATGATGTGGTTTTATTTTTTCACATTGGTAATTGGTTATGCAGACGGAACCAAAATAGGAAATTCAAAAATTTCATTTTTAAATATATACAAACTACTACCTAAAAAAAGAACAAATTGCCAATGAATAAACACTTAAATTCTAGATCTTATGAAATGAATTTAAAAGAAATATGCACATTTATTTTAAACTTTCCATTTTGTAACCCCTGTTATAGTGCACCCCTACTTCTGCACTCATTAAGAATGGTAGGCCTGATAATATAGTGCTCAAGCTTCTGAAAAATTGTCATCACATCATACTTTAAATACAAAAGCAAGTCCTGCTTACAATGTTAACATCGTTGTGTCAAATGACTTAGAAGGATATATACCACATTTTACCTTTAATTAGTTAAAGTGTTAAGTTTTCTACCAAATTTCCTTTATAAATGATCAATGTGACTGTTTAAAATTTGAAAAAGTTGTGAAATTAAGTTTTATGTTTATCATTTAAAGCCTTGAATTCAAAGTACCATATTTTACCCGTGATAAGACCATTCCTATATTTATGTCCCCTGATGTGAACCAGACTAGCTGTAACTCTCATGATCAGATTCAAAGTCACCCCCTGCTCACCCCGACCAGCCTCCAGCTCTGACCCCTTTCACCAGCTGGCTCCCAGTTCCCAGTTTTTCACGAGGTTCAGATATGGATACATGCTCTACTCCCATTATAATTCCAGAGTAACACCAGTGATCGTGTTTCGATCTTTGGGAGGACTAGCTATAGCCTCGGAGATCCGGGCTTATCTCAGGTAAAATATGGTATACATTAATGTAACAGCTTATTTTCAATTAATCATGTGCCTGTGTTTCCTATTTTCACTTCCTTCTTTCCGATGCGCTTTGCTCCTGACACAATCTCACCATGGCAACCCTGTACAGACCTTCAAGTCTTATTTAATTGACGAAGAGGAAGAAGAGAATGACGTAAGTTGTCGTTGACATGATTTTCTAGGAAGGTTATAATTATTGGCGATATATTGCACTCAACAATTTTCAACTTTTTTTATTCTTTCTCTTTACATATTTACAATTTGCAACAAAATACAATATGATATATATATGGAGGACAAATCCTTGAACTTTTTAAAACAATACTTTGATAAATTTGCATAAATTCCTTAAAGTTTTGATGTTGGTAGCGTTCATTAACTGTGAAAATTTACCAATATTAGGTATCGTATAAAAGTATTTCTTAATATATTTGTTTTCGTTCAAGAGAACCAAATGGACATTTCAATAGATAATGAAATTGGTCACCTATGTCGTTGCTTTTACATTGTGGACAAATTCTGTTTTAATAATTTACATTGTTCCTTCTACCAGTTTCTACAATAAATCTATGGTTACTTGTTCTAAATTTACAGAGAAGCATTTTTTTGTTGTCATTTAATAAGTCGAGATAGTTTTCAAAACTACATTTTTCTTTATATACTTTATATTAACCAACTGACATCAAAGAGTTAAAAAATATCACATTACCACTTTTGCATAAATTGATCATACAATATTTACTCTGGTGTTAACCCATTGTGGGTTCAAATTGCCTTGAAACTGAGAATTTTATATATATGTTAAACCACATTCAAATAAATATTTTGTATAAAACTGTATGGGGCTGCTCTATTTTCATTAGTAAATACATGATACAACATCTGGTACATTACTATATTTAATTTACATTTACTTTCACAAGAATAAGATAATTGGATACATTTTGATACTTCAAAAAGTATCACTGTAAATTGTTTGTGATATATATGTACTGTTCCTCCACCTCCCGAACCTGGCACTTCCTTAAATGACCCTGGCTGTTAATAGGACATAAAACAAACCAAACCAACTATTGGCTGATGAGGTGTCTATTTACAATCTACAATCACTAACCATGGCCTCTAATAGGCTAAGTGGTTGGGTGTCTGACAATCTACAATCACTAGCCATGGCCTCTAATAGGCTAAGAGGTTGGTGTCTGACAATCTACAATCACTAGCCATGGCCTCTAATAGGCTAAGAGGTTGGTGTCTGACAATCTACAATCACTAGCCATGGCTTCTAATAGGCTAAGAGGTTGGTGTCTGACAATCTACAATCACTAGCCATGGCCTCTAATAGGCTAAGAGGTTGGGTGTCTGACAGTCTACAATCACTAGCCATGGCTTCTAATAGGCTAAGTGGTTGGGTGTCTGACAATCTACAATCACTAGCCATGGCCTCTAATAGGCTAAGTGGTTGGGTGTCTGACAATCTACAATCACTAGCCATGGCCTCTAATAGGCTAAGTGGTTGGGTGTACATGCAATTGTAATCTTATACATCTGGTCAGTTAATACATTAGGGAAGATATACAATAGATTGACACACACTGTCAAATTAATACCAGAACTCTCTCAGATAATAATTAAATGTTAACACCATATATACTGTATCTTGCGGAGCTGTTGCGATGTACCTTATTATGCCCACTATACATATATTTCGTATTCACTTGAAAAAATATAAATTACAAAAAACCGTCGGTAGTGCAATCGTTGCGATGGAAAATTGTAAACGACAAGAAACTTAATAGAAGCGATATTTCCTTCTTCAAATTCTCGAATGATCGAATGCAGGGGACTACTATCGAAAGTCTAGTTTTTCTGAGACAAATCTACGATGGGAACGTTCCATACCACAACTAAAATAATCACATCTTAAAATTGTTTGCATTTCTGTGCTGACGTAAAATAAATGAAAATAAGTACTTCCGTATAAACATTTATCTACTTCCATGACCTTGTAATAAAATTCCGTAAAAAAAATTGATACATGTTATTATACATAATGTGAATTCCCTGTCATAATTGTACCATGTTTAATATATACATGATGAAATATATAATGTAATGTATATTTATGGGGTTCTCATTTCGTTTGTTGGTTTTTAAACTAAATACTAGACTGGCTACCAGCCCCAACGTTTCTATAGAGAATTTTCTACTTTATTTTACTACTTACTTAATTATCTCCCCCTTGTTTCAAACTTTGGAATCAGACATCCAAGTGATCAAAATTATTTGACTTTTTTCAAGATCTGTATACTATTCTAGAGACGGGAGCCAGTCTAGCCGAATACATATATAGAATTTACAATATTTTCCCGTATTTCCCGTGTAACATTTATATGCTTGTTGACAATGTTTTCTCACAGTGCTGATGTCACTTTCCCTGGTATGTCTACTTGTCCGTCTCTGAAAGCGACAAATAATTCTGTAGCTCGATAAACATGTTCTTTTTTGTGGACAAAATTACAGTACTTTAGGTCGGTAACCAGCGGACCTAATATAAAAATGTAAGCAGGTATAGTTAGATTGGGGAGTCCTTGTATTAAAGTGACGTCACACGAAATCACGTGACCAACAGATTAGACAAATATATTAATAATGTGTTATGTAAGCAGATTGTTCCTTGCCTGTGGAAGAGTTGAGAAATATTGAAAATCACTGCAAGAAAGTCTATTTATTATTCATTTGATATTGGTTGTTTTTTTGCAGGATGAACTTGACAAGCGAGCCTCAGCATTTTTCCAGACAGATCTTGCCCCACACATGTTACCAGGTATACACTTCAAACGCTCATGGGATCCTACAAAAAAATTATTGAATTTTTTTTGGTGCTTATTCTGATATCTTTTTATCTTGCCATATTCACCATTATTAGCACCCAGGGCTCCTAAGAAATTGTCTCCACAGGGAGCACTTATTAGGATATTAAATCTAGGATCTGGACGAGAAAAAGTTGGTTTCATATAGTCAATAAGTATGATGTTATATGACAAAAAGAGGGTAGTACTTATGATATGTGACAATATTGTCATCAATTTTGAATAATTTGTGCACATATTATAGATATTTGGGGGTGCTTTTTCTTGTAAACATGAGTACAGGACGGTTTACCGTACTGTTAAATAGAATAATTTAGTTGTGTCAGCGTTTATATAAATTAAATACCTCTGTAGAAGTGGAAGGGGTGCTAATTGCGGCGAATTTGGTATATTCTTTTCTACATATTTACCAAGCAATAGATATGTTGAATTTTTGTCTGATTGACAGGTGAACGCCTGGTTACGGAGGCAGACAGCGTTCTGAGTTTCACGCCCTTTACAGAAAAGAAAAAGGGCATATCAGGAAAGTTGTTTGTCACAAACTTCAAGGTGTGCTTCATAACAGCAGACAGATCCTCTTATGAAGGGGTAGGTGAACAAAATCAGTAATGTACATTTTCATCGATGCTAAGGTGTATTCTGAGATATTTTGAATTCAAAGAACATGGACTTTAACATAACAATATACTTGACTTAACGAAAACCTTTGTGAAAAACAGCCACATCTCGAAAAAGTTTGATTGTACAAAGTTTTAATGAAAAAAAGTGTTTTTAGTTTTCATTTTTAGGTCACCTGAGACGAAGTCTAAAGTGACCTATATTCCAATCACTTTCCGTCCGTTGTCTTGCATGTCCATTAACTTTTTACATTTTCGACTTCTTCTCCAAAACCGGTGGATGGAATTTTTTCAAACTTGGTCAAAATGATCCTTAGTTGATGAGGATACAGATTTGTAAAATTGGGATTCCTGCCCCTACCCAAGGGACCAGGGCGGGGCCTCAAAGAGAAAATTATCCTAAATTTCAAAAATCTTTCTCCAGGCCCGGAGGTACTTCGGCCTATGTTTCTACATGATTAGAAAGATCATCAGGGGCTTTGTTTAATTTGTTTTCAGTACCCCGGGGCTCTCCGTTCCCCCTCAGGGAGGGGGTAAAGTTTACTGTAGTTTATATAGGTAGTAACGCTATTGGGTTTATTTTGTCCATTTTAAATAGGAAATTATTCCTACTTTGTCACAATCATCCTTGGAGAAAGATTGTATCAAACTGTAATTCCTGGGGATTCCTGCCTCAACCCAAGGGGCCAGGGCGCGGCCCTAAATGGGAAGGAGGGAGGAGATCAAGTGTACTATGGTTTATATAACAAAAAAACACTTTTTGGTATATTTTGTCCATATATTTTGATGAACCCATTCCTTCTTGGTGACAATCATTTCAAAAGTTTTAGAATTGTTTCCTGTAATGATATGAGAAATGTTGTATTTCACCTAGTTTATTTGTTGATTTCATCATTGAAATTGAGCTACACTGTACCATACCTATAACATTACTCAGGTCACCGCTAAGGCCCTTGTACCTCTTGTTCTTCCAAAATTCTTCTTTATGACACTAGGCAATGTCAGTCCGATAAAAGACATCTTATATTTTGACATTGAAATTTTGTTATCGCTATTTCTTGAGAATACTGAATGGATCTTATTCAAATTTCATATGTCGGTTCCCCTTGGTGCCTAGATGTGCCCTTTTGGTATTGGGGCTGATTGGAAAAACAAAATGGCTGACGGGGGCCATCTTGGATTTTGAAATGAAAGTTTGTTAACAATATTTCTTGAGAAGTACTTGATGGATCTTCCTCAAATTTCATATGTAAATTCATAAAACTACGATTAAATACATAAATGAAAGAAAATAAGAAGGGAAAAGATCCATCTTTCTAAGAATGAATGAAAAATCATCAATGGTGTGCACCAAGATTCCTCTGGGATCTCTTGTTGGATATCTTATGTAGAATAAGAAATAAATAATATTTGTCAGAAACCTTTTTTTTTTCTAAAATGTCAACTTCTGGTTTTCTGTATGGGTCAAAGTTGAAAAATGCTGTTTTAGGTAGCAAACTTTGACAAACTTCATCTCAAATTCTGAAAAATCAACTTCCAGTTTTGGTAGGGGTCAAATTTGAAATGTGCTACTTTGGGTAACAAAGGACTATATATGGTTTGGGCCTTTTTTGGCCCCCAAATTATCAAATTTTGAAGCAGATTATTGAACTCTCAAATTAATGTATTTCAAATATGGATCCCCGATAAAACTGAAACAATAATTATTTGTTGTTTCAACTCTGGTTGTCATGGAAACCACTTCAAATATGCATAAATTAGGGAAATTTGACCATTTAATCAATTTTGGCCACTTTTTGGATAGTTTTTCTATTAGAAACTATTGAGCGCATTCTTGAACAAACTTAATATCAAATGAGAACATGTGGGCACTTATACCACATCTTTAGGAGAAATATAAACTTTGTTCAAGAATGCGCTCTATGGTTGCTGTGTGAAAATCTATGTAAAAATCTACCAAAATAGACCAAATATTTACATTTGCATAATTTATGCATATTTTGGATGGTTACCATGGCAACCATAGCACAAATAACAAATAAATATTATTACAATTGCATGAGGGATGTAATCTTTATTTGAAATAATATTATTTGAGTGTTCAATAATGAAATTTAAAATTTGATGGATTTGGGGGCCAAAAACAGGCAAAACCATACATAGTCCTTTATATGCTATAATTATTGGCTATCAATGGTGGAAGGGAAGTTATAAGTAAATTATGTAAGAGTTACCTCCTTTTTACCTAAGACCAAAGATTGTCATCGTTTGAAAGTGACAAATTTTAGAAAACTATTCTTACTGAGGTGACCTCGATTTTCGTGACTCAGATATATCCAAGTCTAAACAGTCATGCTTTCTCTCATCCTTGATATCCAGGAGTTACCCTCACTTACGCTCTCTACACCCCTGACATTTGTCATAGCAAAACTAAAGGCATGCTCAGGTAAAAAAAACAACTGGCCAATCGCTTGATTGATGCCTGTCTTTTGAAGATTACAAAAGAGCGGCAACCAACTTAGAAGCCTGTCAATTTTTTGCTCAACTGGCCCATAGGGCCAAGTAAGCTAATGTGATGGTGTGGCATCTGTCCGTCCGTCCGTCCTGCGTCCGTCAACTTTTCCTTTAAACAACTTTTACTGAAATACCAAAAGGCCTAGTGACATAGAATTTGGCTGGTAGCTTTATTGGGAGGAGCTGAACAAAGTAATACGAGAAAAAAAAATACTTTGACTTACTTTCAAGCTCACAGGGGTCAAATATATCAAAACTTTCAAACAACTTCTTCTGAAATACTGTCAGGCATAGAGACCTCATATTTGATTGGTAGCTTCCTTGGATGAAGCCGTACAAAGGATGCGAAAAATAATTCACTTTGACCCATAGTCAAAGTCACATGGGTCAAATCTGTTAAAACCGTTAATGACTTCTTCTGATTAACCAAAGGGCTAAAAGCATGATATTTAGCTGATAGGTTGCAGCTGTTTAAATTCCAAAATTTGGTTGCATGGTAACTCTTCACTATTAACAAGTTTTTCTTGTCTGCACAACTCCTACTTTCCTTGCAGACCGATATTCACAAAACTTCACAGGTATGTTAGGGAACATGTGTAGATGTGCATGCAGCTGTTTAAATTCCAAAATTTTGGTTGCCATGGTAACAGGTCACTATTAACTAAGGGTGTTCCGATTAATTGACTTCGTCGAATATTGGTCGGAAATGCCAAATGACTAATTTATCGACTACAATCTTTCATAATCGATCATCAGAAAAATCTAAATTTAAAATTATGTTTCTTTATCTTGAGCAGACATTCTCTCATCTGGTCCCATCAACGATACAAATTTTAAGTGATCAAGCGTTGAACGAGACAAATCAACACGTCACCTAAGCACTTAATAAAACATTCTTTTCTGATTCATAAGGGACGAGCCTATTGTATAACTTCCAGCAAAAATGCCCTAAGTGTTGTCTGGAAACATTTTGGATTTGAAAAGCAAGTTGGGAGTAGATGGACCAATATATGAAAATATACTTAACATGAAGAAAGCTATTTGCGAACTGCAAAAACGGAAATTCTTTCAATGATAAGAATTTAGCAATGTTAGCCAGCTGATAAACATGGATGACACAGCTAGAAGACCATGAAAAAAATGACGAAAGTTTAACAAGCTCTGTATTGGAAGTTCTTTACGATAAAATAAAAAATGGAACCTGTCATAGTAAATTAAAATTGGCCATGGTAATGACTACTTACGTACATGTGACTGAATGTCGTTTTATGATGAAGGAGCCACATTCGCAGGAGCACCTCTAGAATAAATATTAAGTTTATAAATAAAACTGTCGAAAAATGAGACTTAAGAAATATAGATTGGTGTGAATATTATACAACATTATTATTAAACATGTTTATAGCTTTAAAATAATTTATGTATGATATTGTCAAGTTATCATTGTTAAAATACAGACATATGTCTTTCCTATTATTGATTATTATTATATCGGTTCGGAGGATCTGATGATCGATCATGAAATTTCAACCGATTTCCAACACTACTACTGTATTAACAGGTTTTTCTTGTCCACACAACTCTTCTTCCTAACTGGTCATGATTTTATTTGTGGTTGCCATACTCTCTTTATTATGAACAATAAATATTCCAGCCATTCTGATAGAAATAGGGACAAGCACAGGATATCTTAGTTAGCCTCTATATAACAGTTCCAGTGGTCCATTCACTGGTGTGGATTGCTGTGGTATTAATCAGCCATACTGGCCACAGTTCTAGTTATCCATTCACTGGTGTGGATGGCTGTGGTATTAATCAGACATACTGGCCACAGTTCTAGTTATCCATTCACTGGTGTGGATTGCTGTGGTATTAATCAGCCATACTGGCCACAGTTCTAGTTATCCATTCACTGGTGTGGATTGAGGGGGTATTAATCAGCCATCCTGGCTACAGTTCTAGTTATTTTTGAGATTTTGTATGATCTGTTTTGTCTTGCTCCACAGCCATCAGCAAAGAGGCAGAGAAACAAACTTATCAGGGACACAGACATTCCACTAACCAACATCGATACCATATATCAGGGTAGGTCTATACAGAACCTGATCATCTACTTTATGAAATCTATTAAAGACAAGGTAAAGAATTGGAAGAAAATCCATGTAAATTCACTCAAAAAAAACATATTGCTCAAAATATTTCACAAATATTTAATGTTTATGGCAGAAATGCCATATTAGCTTTCCATGCAGATAATGAAGTTGCTATTAGTCCCCTACTGAGGAAGCTGGAGGGGACGATAAGTTTACCTGCCGTCCGTCCATCCGTCCGCCACCTTTTTGGGGTTTCTGTGCATTGTCTCTGCAATGTATGTACATATTGAAATGAAATTTGGTATACAGTTTCATAATGGGGATATCTAGGTCAAGTTTTGATTTGGTGACGGTTGAATGACTTTTTTACAGAGTTACAGCCCTTGGACTTAGAACATTTCTGATAATTCCGGTTATATGGGTGGTTTTGAGGACAAATACCAATGTGGTCAGTTTAGACAAGTTTTAATGTATTCAGTATTCCAATGTTATGAGGTCAGTATGAATGTTTCAGTTGTGTCTGGGAAGAGGAGAAAGCTGACCGCAGGAATGACAGTTTCCAACATTACAAAATATCTCGAGCTTCACTGCAAGGTTTGTGGGAAACATAATCTTATATTTCTAGCCCACCATCATCAGATGTTTCTGTACATAATACACATGTGACACAAGAGTTCTACATAAATTGAACAGTGTGTGCAACCACTGACGTAGGGTTGTCGTGGAAAAGTAGTTCACCAGCCCTCTACCACTGGGTCACAGAGACCAATTGTTTAGGTGTCTGACATTCTGCTACCACTAGCCCTCTACCACTAGCCCTCTTTCACTGGGTCACAGAGACCGATTGTTTAGGTGTCTGACATTCTTCTACCACTAGCCCTCTACCTCTAGGTCACAGAGACCAATTGTTTAGGTGTCTGACATTCTGCTACCTCTACCCCTCTACCACTAGCCCCCTTCCTCTGGGTCACAGAGACAAATTGGTTAGGTGTCTGACATTCTGTTACCACTAGCCCTCTACCTCTGGGTCACAGTGACCAATTGTTTAGGGATCTGACATTCTGCTACCACTAGCCCTGTACCACTAGCCCTCTTCCACTGGGTCACAGAGACCAATTGGTTAGGTGTCTGACATTCTGCTACCACCAGCCCTCTACCTCTGGGTCACAGAGACCAATTGTTTAGGTGTCTGACATTCTGCTACCACTAGCCCTCTACCACGGGGTCACAGAGACCAATTGGTTAGGTGTCTGACATTCTGCTACTACTAGCCCTCTACCACTAGCCCCCTTCCTCTGGGTCACAGAGACAAATTGGTTAGGTGTCTGACATTCTGTTACCACTAGCCCTCTACCTCTGGGTCACAGAGACCAATTGTTTAGGGGTCTGACATTCTGCTACCACTAGCCCTCTACCACGGTGTCACAGAGACCAATTGGTTAGGTGTCTGACATTCTGCTACCACTAGCCCTCTACCACGGTGTCACAGAGATCAATTGTTTAGGTGTCAGACATTCTGCTACCACTACCCCTCTACCACTAGCGCCCTTCCTCTGGGTCACAGAGACAAATTGGTTAGGTGTCTGACATTCTGTTACCACTAGCTCTCTACCTCTGGGTCACAGAGACCAATTGTTTAGGGGTCTGACATTCTGCTACCACTAGCCCTCTTCCACTGGGTCACAGAGACCAATTGTTTAGGTGTCTGACATTCTGCTTCCACTAGCCCTCTACCACTAGCCCTCTTCCACTGGGTCACAGAGACCAATTGTTTAGGTGTCTGACATTCTGCTACCATTAGCCCTCTACCTCTAGGTCACAGAGACCAATTGTTTAGGTGTCTGACATTCTGCTACTACTACCCCTCCACTACTAGCCCTCTACTACTAGCCCTCTGCCACGGGGTCACGGAGACCAATTGTTTCGATGTCTGACATTCTGCTACTACTAGCCCTCTACCTCTAGCCCTCCACCACTTGGTCACAGAGACCAATTGGTTAGGTGTCTGACATTCTGCTACCACCAGCCCTCTACCTCTAGCCTTCTACCACTACCACTGGGTCACGGAGAACAATTGGTTAAAGTGTCTGACATTTTGTTACTATATGCATAAGCAAACTCAGATATTGCTCATATTTTACCTGTTATTAATTACGTCTCTAATTGTCTTAACATCAAATAAAAAGTTTAAAAATTCAATCATTTGCTTTGAATACTATTCTATCGCTTGCTTCTGATTCCCTTTCAGGATTTTAGAGTTCATACGTTTGGATTCAAGTTTTCACCCAAAGACCAGAACAAAAAGGTAACTTATTTCAAAGACCAGAACAAAAGGTAACTTATAACAAAGACCTAAACAAAAAGGTAACTTCTACCAAAGGCATAAACAAAAAGGTAAATTCTATCAAAGACCAAAACAAAAGGTAACTTATATCAAAGACCTAAACAAAAAGGTAACTTCTATCAAAGGCCTAAACAAAAAGGTAACTTCTACCAAAGGCCTAAACAAAAAGGTAACTTCTACCAAAGGCCTAAACAAAGTTCAAGTACAGTTGAAATTTGTTTACTCTAGGGGCTAGACCAAAGATGTATGCATTAATATGTAGAGGGGAAAACCCATTTTTATATGTAGTGTAGGTTCAAGGCTTCAAAACAAATTTGGTTTCTTGCTCAAAATCCCTATGGATATTTCATGCATGCACCAAAAGTTAACCATTAGGCAAGAAAACATACTGGTCATATCTTGAGAAAGGACTGTGTATGGTTTTGACTGTTTTTGGCCCCCAAATCCGTCAAATTTTAAAATTTCATTATTGAACTCTCAATTAATTTTATTTCAAATATAGACTACATCCCTCATGCAATTGTAATAATATTAATTTGCTGTTGGTGCTATGGTTGCCATGGTAACCATCCTGAATATGCATAGATTATGCAAATGTAAATATTTGCTCAATTTTGGTCAATTTTTATATAGTTTTTCACGTAGCAACCATAGAGCGTATTCTTGAACAAACATTGTTTCTCCTAAAGATGTGGAATAAGTGCCCACATATTCTTGTTTGATATTAAGTTTGTTCCAGAATGCACTCAATAGCTGCTACATGGAAAACTATCCGCAAATGGGCCGAAATGGTTAAATTTCCCTTTTATGTATATTTGAGATGGTTGCCATGACAACCAGATTTGAAACAACAAATGATTATTGTTTCAGTTTTATCAGGGATGTATTCCATATTTGAAATACATTGATTTGACAGTTTAATAATTTGTTACAAAGTCTGATGATTTGGGGCCAAAAAAGGCCCAAACCATACATAGTCCTTTTGGCAAACTTTCTTCACCATGGTGGGCTTATCAAATCACCCTGCTTCCGTGGTCCGTCCATCCGTACGTCCTTAAACAATTCATGTTATCGCTGTTTCTGGAGAAGTACTGGATGGATCATTCTCAAATTTCATTTGTAGGTTTCCTTTGGTCCTAGTTTTGCATAGTTCATTTTCGGCAAATCTGATAAACAATATGGCCGACAGGTAGCCATCTTGGATTTGTAAGTAATGGTTTGTTATTGCTATTTCTTGAGAAGTACTGGGTGCCTAGTTGTGCATGGTCCATTTTCGGACAGATCTGATAAACAATATGGCGACAGGTGGCCATCTTGGATTTATGAGTAATACATGTAGTTTGTTATCACGAGGCCTATTTTTTCACAATTACTGGATGAATTATTCCCAAATTTCGTATGTAGATATTTATTTGTGATTAGTTTTGCCTTTCAATTTTGGGACTGATCAGAAAAACAAAATGGCTTATAGACGACCATCTTTGATTTTGACAATGAAAACTTATCGTTATTTCTTGTGAAATACTGATGGGATCTTTCTCCATTTGTATGTTTCCCTTGATGTTAAGTCATGGCCTTTTGATTTTGGGACTATTCAGGAAACAAATGGCTGACAGATGGCCATCTTGGTTTGGCAATCAAAATTTCATATGTTACAATATAAGGTTCTGCTGGTTCTTACTGTAGTTGTTCTATTTGTTTTTGGGACTGATAAAAAAACAACACTCCTGTTTCCATCTTTCAATTAATATTGCCTATTGTTAAGAATTGTATAGAACTAAAATAAGATATGTGTAAGAGGAAAGAAGGGAAAAGATCCAACAATTCAAGAACAAAAAAATAGATTGTCTATGGTGGGCACCAAGATCCCTATAGGATCTTTTGTTAAGTTATTTTTACACTTTTTAGCTCAGATTAGAACTGACTGTCATGATGGAAGTGGTCAATCTTAGGGCTACGTTTGATGCTGCAGTTGAGTTTAATTAGAATCTTTGCATTACTGCAAGCATCACATTTTGTCGTCCCACTTTCGGATCTTATCTGATCACACTCAGGTCATGTAAACACCAGCTTGTCTCTGGTGTACTTTTTGCTAAAAATACAAAGCTCCTCATTGAAAAGTGCTTGAACTTGGGGTCAGTGCTGGAAAAGTGCTTTAATTGGGTCGGTGCTTGAATTCATACTTACTAGCTGTAAACAAGCAATTTTGTTTTTAGATTTATATAAAAATAAATTAATAAACATCAAGAAAATGTTTTAAAGTTGCCGACTATACCCCTTTTCCTTGCAAGTTTTGGGAAAAAACACCTTAAAAAGTGAGAAAAACTGCTGGAAAAGTGCTTGAATTTTGGTATGAAAAATCGGTACCACTTCATATGACTTGCCTACATGCTCTACCTGTCTTAAAGAACTTTATTGTCTTTAAGACAACTTGTCTATAATGCACCCTGTGTATTAAGACTAATTTTGCTTGCTCCTTTTTGTAATCTTCAGATGCGGATTGATATGTTCTTCTGTATTTTGTTTTACAGCTGATGAATGCAGTCATTCACCATGCCTACCCTTCAAAATCCAACCTTCTGTTCGCATTTGACTATGGCAAGAGTTTACCAAAAGAAGGTAGGAATGAATTTAAGCAAAATAAATATTCTGGAGGAAAGGGCAAAATGCATAAGCTCATGTTTGAGAGGAATTGCATTTTGTTAGATTGCATTTGTACTTCAAATAAGGTGAAAGTTTCAGACACGGTACGGAGCAAGAAAAGGTTACTTACAATAATATCTTGTGTATATCCCACAGGCTGTACGTTTTAAAACATAGAAAACTGCCTCCTTCGGGCTATCTGATTAAGGGTATGTGTCTCTCATTAAAAGAGGTGAAAATTCATCTAAAACTATCACAAAACTGTTGAATCTAAAAAAATATATTTGAAAATATGACATACTGTGTACATATTTTTATACCACCATTTAGGTAAGGGGGTTTATATTAATGCGTGTGTGTATCCATTCGGACCTTGCGTACAACCTTTCTTAAAAACCTGTAGTCAGATTTTGTTCATATTGACACTACTGGTATATAGCATCACATAGTGAAGATCTACACCTGATTAGATTTCGGTGTCATTGGTCAGTGTTTAAAGTCAAAGGTCACACTTGACCACTGTGTAGTGGTAGGGGTATATCTATCTGATCCCCTGCTCACTTTGAAGGAGTGGGGATATATCTGTGTGAGCCCCTGCTAACTTTGTAGGGGTGGGGATATATCTGTGTGAGCCCCTGCTCACTTTGTAGGGGTGGGGATATATCTGTGTGAGCCCCTGCTAACTTTGTAGGGGTGGGGATATATCTGTGTGAGCCCCTGCTAACTTTGTAGGGGTGGGGATATATCTATGTGAGCCTCTGCTCACTGTGTAGGGGGGGTATATCTATGTGAGCCTCTGCTCACTTTGTAGGGGTGGGGGTATATATCTGTGTGAGCCCCTGCTAACTTTGTAGGGGTGGGGATATATCTGTGTGAGCCCCTGCTAACTTTGTAGGGGTGGGGATATATCTATGTGAGCCTCTGCTCACTGTGTAGGGGGGGGTATATCTATGTGAGCCTCTGCTCACTTTGTAGGGGTGGGGGTATATATCTGTGTGAGCCCCTGCTAACTTTGTAGGGGTGGGGATATATCTGTGTGAGCCCCTACTCACTTTGTAGGGGTGGGGGATATATCTGTGTGAGCCCCTGCTAACTTTGTAGGGGTGGGGATATATCTGTGTGAGCCCCTGCTAACTTTGTAGGGGTGGGGATATATCTGTGTGAGCCCCTGCTAACTTTGTAGGGGTGGGGGATATATTGTTGTGAGCCCCTGCTCACTTTGTAGGAGTGGGGGATATATCTGTGTGAGCCCCTGCTCACTTTGTAGGAGTGGGGGATATATTGTTGTGAGCCCCTGCTCACTTTGTAGGAGTGGGGGATATATCTGTGTGAGCCCCTGCTCACTTTGTAGGGGTGGGGATATATCTGTGTGAGCCCCTGCTCACTTTGTAGGGGTGGGGGATATATCTATGTGAGCCCCTGCTCACTTTGTAGGAGTGGTGGTATATATCTGTGTGAGCCCCTGCTCACTTTGTAGGAGTGGGGGATATATTGTTGTGAGCCCCTGCTCACTTTGTAGGGGTGGGGATATATCTGTGTGAGCCCCTGCTAACTTTGTAGGGGTGGGGATATATCTGTGTGAGCCCCTGCTCACTTTGTAGGAGTGGGGGATATATTGTTGTGAGCCCCTGCTCACTTTGTAGGAGTGGGGGATATATCTGTGTGAGCCCCTGCTCACTTTGTAGGGGTGGGGGATATATCTATGTGAGCCCCTGCTCACTTTGTAGGGGTGGGGGATATATCTGTGTGAGCCCTGCTTACTTTGTAGGAGTGGGGGATATATCTGTGTGAGCCCCTGCTCACTTTGTAGGGGTGGGGATATATCTATGTGAGCCCCTGCTCACTTTGTAGGGGTGGGGGATATATCTGTGTGAGCCCCTGCTCACTTTGTAGGGGTGGGGGATATATCTATGTGAGCCCCTGCTCACTTTGTAGGGGTAGGGATATATCTGTGTGAGCCCCTGCTCACTTTGTAGGGGTGGGGATATATCTATGTGAGCCCCTGCTCACTTTGTAGGGGTTGGGGTATATCTATGTGAGCCCCTGCTTACTTTGTAGGGGTGGGGGTATATCTATGTGAGCCCCTGCTCACTTTGTAGGGGTGGGGATATATCTATGTGAGCCCCTGCTCACTTTGTAGGGGTGGGGATATATCTATGTGAGCCCCTGCTCACTTTGTAGGGGTTGGGGTATATCTATGTGAGCCCCTGCTCACTTTGTAGGGGTGGGGTATATCTGTGTGAGCCCCTGCTCACTTTGTAGGGGTGGGGATATATCTATGTGAGCCCCTGCTCACTTTGTAGGGGTGGGGATATATCTATGTGAGCCCCTGCTCACTTTGTAGGAGTGGGGATATATCTGTGTGAGCCCCTGCTCACTTTGTAGGGGTGGGGATATATCTATGTGAGCCCCTGCTCACTTTGTAGGGGTGGGGATATATCTGTGTGAGCCCCTGCTCATTTTGTAGGAGTGGGGGATATATCTGTGTGAGCCCCTGCTAAATTTGTAGGAGTGGGGGATATATCTGTGTGAGCCCCTGCTCACTTTGTAGGAGTGGGGGATATATCTGTGTGAGCCCCTGCTCACTTTGTAGGGGTGGGGATATATCTGTGTGAGCCCCTGCTGACTTTGTAGGGGTGGGGATATATCTGTGTGAGCCCCTGCTCACTTTGTAGGGGTGGGGTATATATCTGTGTGAGCCCCTGCTCACTTTGTAGGAGTGGGGGATATATCTGTGTGAGCCCCTGCTCACTTTGTAGGGGTGGGGATATATCTGTGTGATCCCCTGCTCACTTTGTAGGGGTGGGGTATATATCTCGGTGAGCCCCTGCTCACTTTGTAGGAGTGGGGGATATATCTGTGTGAGCCCCTGCTCACTTTGTAGGAGTGGGGGTATATCTGTGTGAGCCCCTACTCACTTTGTAGGAGTGGGGGATATATCTATGTGAGCCCCTGCTTACTTTGTAGGGGTGGGGGTATATCTATGTGAGCCCCTGCTCACTTTGTAGGGGTGGGGATATATCTATGTGAGCCCCTGCTCACTTTGTAGGGGTGGGGATATATCTATGTGAGCCCCTGCTCACTTTGTAGGGGTTGGGGTATATCTATGTGAGCCCCTGCTCACTTTGTAGGGGTGGGGTATATCTGTGTGAGCCCCTGCTCACTTTGTAGGGGTGGGGATATATCTATGTGAGCCCCTGCTCACTTTGTAGGGGTGGGGATATATCTATGTGAGCCCCTGCTCACTTTGTAGGAGTGGGGATATATCTGTGTGAGCCCCTGCTCACTTTGTAGGGGTGGGGATATATCTATGTGAGCCCCTGCTCACTTTGTAGGGGTGGGGATATATCTGTGTGAGCCCCTGCTCATTTTGTAGGAGTGGGGGATATATCTGTGTGAGCCCCTGCTAAATTTGTAGGAGTGGGGGATATATCTGTGTGAGCCCCTGCTCACTTTGTAGGAGTGGGGGATATATCTGTGTGAGCCCCTGCTCACTTTGTAGGGGTGGGGATATATCTGTGTGAGCCCCTGCTGACTTTGTAGGGGTGGGGATATATCTGTGTGAGCCCCTGCTCACTTTGTAGGGGTGGGGTATATATCTGTGTGAGCCCCTGCTCACTTTGTAGGAGTGGGGGATATATCTGTGTGAGCCCCTGCTCACTTTGTAGGGGTGGGGATATATCTGTGTGATCCCCTGCTCACTTTGTAGGGGTGGGGTATATATCTCGGTGAGCCCCTGCTCACTTTGTAGGAGTGGGGGATATATCTGTGTGAGCCCCTGCTCACTTTGTAGGAGTGGGGGTATATCTGTGTGAGCCCCTACTCACTTTGTAGGGGTGGGGGTATATCTATGTTATCCCCTGCTCACTTTGTAGGGGTGGGGATATATCTGTGTGAGCCCCTGCTCACTTTGTAGGGGTGGGGATATATCTGTGTGAGCCCCTGCTCGATTTGTAGGGGTGGGGATATATCTGTGTGATCCCCCGCTAACTGTGTAGGGGTGGGGATATATCTGTGTGAGCCCCTGCTCACTTTGTAGGGGTGGGGATATATCTGTGTGAGCCCCTGCTCACTTTGTAGGAGTGGGGGATATATCTGTGTGAGCCCCTGCTAACTGTGTAGGGGTGGGGTATATCTGTGTGAGCCCCTACTCACTTTGTAGGGGTGGGGGATATATCTATGTGAGCCCCTGCTCACTTTGTAGGGGTGGGGGATATATCTATGTGAGCCCCTGCTCACTTTGTAGGGGTGGGGATATATCTGTGTGAGCCCCTGCTAACTTTGTAGGGGTGGGGATATATCTGTGTGAGCCCCTGCTCACTTTGTAGGAGTGGGGGATATATCTGTGTGAGCCCCTGCTCAATTTGTAGGGGTGGGGATATATCTGTGTGAGCCCCTGCTAACTTTGTAGGGGTGGGGTATATCTGTGTGAGCCCCTGCTCACTTTGTAGGAGTGGGGATATATCTATGTGAGCCCCTGCTCACTTTGTAGGGGTGGGGGATATATCTGTGTGAGCCCCTGCAAACTTTGTAGGGGTGGGGGATATATCTGTGTGAGCCCCTGCTAAATTTGTAGGAGTGGGGGATATATCTATGTGAGCCCCTGCTCACTTTGTAGGAGTGGGGGATATATCTGTGTGAGCCCCTGCTCACTTTGTAGGGGTGGGGATATATCTGTGTGAGCCCCTGCTAACTTTGTAGGAGTGGGGGATATATCTATGTGAGCCCCTGCTCACTTTGTAGGAGTGGGGGATATATCTGTGTGAGCCCCTGCTCACTTTGTAGGGGTGGGGATATATCTGTGTGAGCCCCTACTCACTTTGTAGGGGTGGGGGTATATCTATGTGAGCCCCTGCTCACTTTGTAGGAGTGGGGGTATATCTGTGTGAGCCCCTGCTCACTTTGTAGGAGTGGGGATATATCTGTGTGAGCCCCTGCTCACTTTGTAGGAGTGGGGGATATATCGGTGTGAGCCCCTGCTCACTTTGTAGGAGTGGGGATATATCTATGTGAGCCCCTGCTCACTTTGTAGGAGTGGGGATATATCTATGTGAGCCCCTGCTCACTTTGTAGGGGTGGGGGTATATCTGTGTGAGCCCCTGCTAACTTTGTAGGAGTGGGGGTATATCTCTGTGAGCCCCTGCTAACTTTGTAGGGGTGGGGATATATCTGTGTGAGCCCCTGCTCACTTTGTAGGAGTGGGGGATATATCTGTGTGAGCCCCTGCTCACTTTGTAGGGGTGGTGGTTTATCTGTGTGAGCCCCTGCTCACTTTGTAGTGATGGGGGGTATATATGTGTGAGCCCCTGCTCACTTTGTAGGGGTGGGGGATATATCTGTGTGAGCCCCTGCTCACTTTGTAGGGGTGGGGGATATATCTGTGTGAGCCCCTGCTAACTTTGTAGGGGTGGGGATATATCTGTGTGAGCCCCTGCTAACTTTGTAGGGGTGGGGATATATCTGTGTGAGCCCCTGCTCACTTTGTAGGGGTGGGGATATATCTGTGTGAGCCCCTGCTCACTTTGTAGGAGTGGGGGATATATCTGTGTGAGCCCCTGCTCACTTTGTAGGGGTGGTGGTTTATCTGTGTGAGCCCTTGCTCACTTTGTAGGAGTGGGGGTATATCTGTGTGAGCCCCTGCTCACTTTGTAGTGATGGGGGGTATATATGTGTGAGCCCCTGCTCACTTTGTAGGGGTGGGGGATATATCTGTGTGAGCCCCTGCTCACTTTGTAGGGGTTGGGGTATATCTATGTGAGCCCCTGCTCACTTTGTAGGGGTGGTGTATATCTATGTGAGCCCCTGCTCACTTTGTAGGGGTGGTGGTTTATCTATGTGAGCCCCTGCTCACTTTGTAGGGGTGGGGGTATATCTGTGTGAGCCCCTGCTCTCTTTACTTTTATCTTTAAATGTTTGAAATTAAAAAAACTGGCAAATATGATATATTTACAGAGTATACAAGTGAGACACCCCTTTACGAAGAGATTTCTGACTGGGAGATGGAATTAAACATGTGTAAATGTACCAAATGGCGGGTAACAGAAGTCAACAAGCACTTTGACATGTCTATAAGGTAAGCCTTTATATAGAAATAAAAAAATTTGGGTGGTCAGGTGGTGCAGTGGATAGCACACTTGTCTTTCACTAAGACAGCCAGGGCTAGACTCCCTGACCAGACATGAAAAGGTATGGGGGTCACCTGCCCGACCTTGTGGGTTTTCTCCTGATACTCTGGTTTCCTCCCACTATAAGACCCCTTGTGGGCTTACATACAGGCCAACATGAATGATTAATATAAGTTGGATAACTTGTTTCATTATTGTTGTAAAATAAATACAGTTTATAAGCTCACCTGGTCTAAAGGACCAAGGTAAGCTCATGCCATATCGTGGCGTCCGTCTTCCGTCCATCCGTCAACCATCAACTTCTTTATAACCACTCAATGGAATTTGACCAAATTTCGCAAGAAGCATCCCTATGGTAGGGACTCAATATTGTACCAATGGTGAATCTGATCCCCAAGGGGCCTGAGGGGCGGGGCCAAAAGGGGTCAATTTGGTTATATTGATATAAACCACTTCTTCTCTGAAACCGAGCAATGTATATCGCTCATATTTTCCTTGTAACATCACTATTGGGTGGGGATCAAAAGTGTACAAGTGGTTTGGCTGACCCCCCAGTGGCCTGAGGGGCAGAGCCAAAAGGGGTCAATCTGGCTATATTGATATTAACCACTTCTTCTCTGAAACCGAGCAATGTATATCGCTCATATTTTCCTTGTAACATCACTATGGGGTGGGGATTCAAAAGTGTACAAGTGGTTTGGCTGACCCCCCAGTGGCCTGAGGGGCAGAGCCAAAAGGGGTCAATCTGGCTATATTGATATTAACCACTTCTTCTCTGAAACCGAGCAATGTATATCGCTCATATTTTCCTTGTAACATCACTATGGGGTGGGGATTCAAAAGTGTACAAATGGTGGGGCTGACCCCACCAGGGGCTTGAGGGGCGGATCCAAAAGAGGTCAATTTGGCTATATTGATATCAACCACTTCTTCTCTGAAACCGAGCAATGAATATCGCTCATATTTTTCTGGTAGCATCACTATGGGGCGGGGATTCAAAAGTGTACAAATGGTTGGGCTGACCCCACCAGGGGTCCGAGGGACGGGGTCAAAAGGGTCAAGTCTGCCACGCCCTTGCAGGCTTACCTCCTGAGTAATAACTTTTAAATGATTGAGATCCTCACCTCAAACCTATATACAATTGCTGGGCATAAAGAAACGATCACAAATATGATTGTAGATTTGACCCCAGGGTCTGCCCTGCTCTTGCAGGCTTAGCTATTGAGTCATAACTTTTAAATGGTTGAGATCCCCATCCCAAAACTATATACAATTGCTTGGCGTAAAGAGACAATCACAAACATGATTTCAGATTTGATCCTAAGCGACTGCCACGCCCCTTACAGACTTCCCAACATAAAACACAATTGCTGGGCATAAAGAAGGCATAATATTTTATATGAACCAATTTCAAATGAATTTTTTTTAAATAGATGTGTGTCAGATTAGACAGGTGTCAGATTAGATGGGTGTCAGATTAGACGGGTGTCAGATTAGACAGGTGTCAGATTAGACAGGTATCTGATTGGACATGTCAGATTAGATGGATGTCATTGTACTATATTTACATATTTATTTTCCTGTCTTAGTTTACCAAAGCTTCTAGTGGTTCCTAGCGCGCTGTTTAACACGGATCTGATGAAGGCTTCCGGTCACTACATGGACGGACGTATTCCGGTGAGTCCTCAATCAAAGAATGATGACAGCTTTGAACTTGAATCTTGACTTGTAACTTGTATTTGAAATATCTGCTTCATTTGGAATAATTAGATCAATATGGTTTTATGTCCAATATCTTTATATATGTTTCAATCTATAAAGTGATGGAAAACAATCAATTATATACAGTGGAATCTCCCTGTCTCAAACTCGTGTAAATCCAAGACCCCTTTTACTTCAAAGTATTCTACACTAAGTGTTCCGTCAGTCCTGGCCAGACTTTACACTAAGTATTCTGTCTGTCCAGGCCAGACTTTACACTAAGTATTTTGTCAGTCCCTGCCAGACTCTACACTAAGTATTCTGTCAGTCCCGGCCAGACTTTACACTAAGTATTCTGTCAGTCCCAGCCAGACTTTAACACTAAGTATTCTGCAGTCCCGGCCAGACTTTACACTAAGTATTCCTTCAGTCCCGGCCAGACTTTACACTAAGTATTCCTTCAGTCCCGGCCAGACTTTACACTAAGTATTCTGTCAGTCCCGGCCAGACTTTACAATAAGTATTCTGTCAGTCCCGGCCAGACTCTTAACACTAAGTATTCCGTCAGTCCTGGCCAGAATCTACACCAAGTATTCCATCAGTCCCGGCCAGACTCTACACTAAGTATTCTGCAGTCCTGGCCAGACTTTACACTAAGTATGCTGTCAGTCCCGGCAGACTTTACACTAAGTATTTTGGCAGTCCTGGCCAGACTTTACACTAAGTATTTTGGCAGTCCAGGCCAGACTTTACACTAAGTATTCCGTCAGTCCCAGCCAGACTTTACACTAAGTATTTTGTCAGTCCCTGCCAGACTTAACACTAAGTATTCTGTCAGTCCTGGCCAGACTCTACACTAAGTATTTTGGCAGTCCAGGCTAGTCTTTACACTAAGTATTTTGGCAGTCCAGGCTAGACTTTACACTAAGTATTTTGGCAGTCCAGGCTAGACTTTACACTAAGTATTCTGTCAGTCCCGGCCAGACTTTACACTAAGTATTTTGTCAGTCCAGGCTAGACTTTACACTAAGTATTTTGGCAGTCCAGGCCAGACCTTACACAAAGTATTTTGGCAGACCCAACCAGACTTTACACTAAGTATTTTGGCAGTCCAGGCTAGACTTTACACTAAGTATTTTGGCAGTCCAGGCTAGACTTTACGCTAAGTATTTTGGCAGTCCAGGCCAGACTTTACACTAAGTATTTTGGCAGTCCAGGCTAGACTTTACACTAAGTATTCTGTCAGTCCCTGCCAGACTTTACACTAAGTATGCTGTCAGTCCCGGCCAGACTTTACACTAAGTATGCTGTCAGTCCCGGCTAGACTTTACACTAAGTATTCCGTCAGTCCTGGCCAGACTTTACACTAAGTATTTTGGCAGTCCAGGCTAGACTTTACACTAAGTATTTTGGCAGTCCAGGCTAAACTTTACACTAAGTATTTTGTCAGTCCAGGCTAGAGTTTACACTAAGTATTTTGGCAGTCCAGGCTAGACTTTACACAAAGTATTTTGGCAGACCCGGCCAGACTTTACACTAAGTATTTTGGCAGTCCAGGCCAGACTCTACACTAAGTATTTTGGCAGTCCAGGCTAGACTTTACACGAAGTCTTTTTGCAGTCCAGGCTAGACTTTACACTAAGTATTTTGGCAGTCCAGGCTAGACTTTACACTAAGTATTTTGGCAGTCCAGGCTAGACTTTACACTAAGTATTTTGGCAGTCCAGGCTAGACTTTACACTAAGTATTTTGGCAGTCCAGGCTAGACTTTACACTAAGTATTTTGGCAGTCGAGGCTAGACTTAACACTAAGTATTTAAACACACCTAGCTTGAACACTTGGATAACTCAAAAACTTTTTTGTGGTCCGGCCGACTTTAAGATAACGGGGTTCGACTGTATTGGTCAGATAATTGAAATAACTCCATACAAAATAAATCTTTCTATTTTCTACCACAATACCTCATGTTATTCCACTCTCAGACCATTGTTTAATCATGCTGACTGTTGGATTATAAGACTCTTTCATATGCGTGTATGTAGGATAGGGATATTCCACCCAAGGGGTCACAAAATGTGGTGAAACCCGAGGCTTGCCGAGGGTTTTACCACATTTTGTGATCCCGAGGGTTGAATATCCCTATCCTACATACACACATAATGAAAGAGTCTTTTACTTTCGTATCAACTATCCGAATAAGCTCAAAAACCATGAAAATATGTTTAAATAGGCTACCATTTTGAAATTTCAACTTTTTCCTTGAGCTTTTTTGACGAAAACGAATGAGACAGCGAATTTAAGCATACCCTATATTTGCAAACAGCGTTTGCGCAGAAAAATTAATCTCCTCTTCCTGATGTTTATGGTTAACATTTTGTGAAAGGTTTTAATTTTATCATGCCGTTGTTTTCTGTTTCCAGCATCAGAGTTTACCGTATTCGTGACGTCACGTCATTGTTGAGCCATTGTGACGTCACGTCGCGTGAAATGCTATGTAAGATAGATTTTTCTTACATAGTTTCCTTACATGGGCAACCTCTATCCAACGTGGCGAGATATGAGAGAAAAATATATGTTATATACCATTAGTGGAATATGACCATCCAGACTTTTGATTGTTTGAAAAGTTTAACTTTGACCGGAAATCACGTGGGTCAATGCAACGTGCTGATTGTCGACATCGTCACAATTTGGGAGAATATAAATTACGAGATGATGTGTTTTCGCGCAAATATCATCCGCAGTTCACAGAAAACAACACTGCCACTGCGACTTAATAGTATTGTGGTAGAAACAGGTCACACGACTGGTGGTTATTGGATATGGAATTTATTTCACTCTCGTTATTTTTTTTTTTAAAGTGTCAAAGACACTTGCTAAAGCTTGTTTCTTTTGTTACTTTTAAAAAATAATTAACTTGAGTGAAATAAATTCCATATCCAACAACCACTCATTATGTTACCACTATTTACGTAAATGAAAATTTAGTTTGGTTGTATTGTTAACCTGGATTTTATGTGTTTTCTACTGCGCAGTGTTGGTGCTACACTCATAAGAATGGAGGGAGTCTAGTAAGGTCGGCCGACCTGATACCAGACGGAGACCCGAAATACGAGGATGTGTCAGTATCTCTTATCATACAGACGTGACAGCAATACCAGCTAAATACAGTTCACTTGTGTACCCTTAATTTATATTAAGCTGTTACAAATTTCCTTGAGTATGAATGAATTGACTAAACAATTACATACAGTTAATGCTTGTATGAATGCAGTGATATAACATTTACATACAGTTAATGCTTGTATGAATGCAGTGACATAACACTTGCATATATCTTACTGTATGAATGCATACAGGTATACATGTAACAGGGCATATAATTGGTACTGCAATAACATGTTCATTCAATTTTAGCTTTTAGTCCACCATCATCAGATGGTGGGCTGTTCAAATCACCCTGTTTCCGTGGTCCGTATGCCCGTCGCCCTTCCTTAAACAATTATTGTTATCGCTATTTCTTGAGAAGTACTGAATGGATCTTTCTCAAACTGCATATGTAGGTTCCTCTTGGTCTCTAGTTGTGCCCTTTTGATTTTGGGACTGATCAGAAAAACAAAATGGCTGAAAGGTGTTCATCTTTAATTTTGAAATGAAAGTCTGTTATTGCTATTTCTTTAGAAGTTCCTGATGGATATTACTCAAATTGCATTATGTAGGTTCCTCTTGGTGCCTAGTTGTGCCCTTTTGATTTTGGGACTGATACGAAAAACAAAATTGCTGATGGGGGCCATCTTGGATTTTGAAATGAAAGTTTGTTATCGCTATTTCTTGAGAAGTACTTGATGGATCTTCCTTAAATTTCATATGTAGGTTCTTCTCATTTCAGAAATACAAGATGGATTTGGAATTTGGTACTGATCAGAAAAACAAAACTCCTGACGAGACCTTCTCTCAACTATTTTATTTTCAAGAGAAATTAATTAAGATTAAATACTTAAATGAAAGTTAAGATAAGAAGGGAAAAGATCCATCTTTCTCAGAATAAATGAAAAATCATCAATGGTGGGCGCCAAGATCCTTCTGGGATCTCTTGTTGCAGTATGTCAATTTAAATATGATTTTTGGACTGAGAAAACAAACAAAAATGGCTGAAAGGCAGCCATCTTGGATTTTGCCATTGAAAGTTTGTTAACGCTATTTTTAAGAAATACAAGATGGCTCTGGAATTTTGGAACTGATCAGAATAACAAAATTTCTGACCAGAGACCTTCTTTCAACTACATGTATTATCAATTTTCAAGAGAAATTCATAGAACTAAGATTAAATACAGTGCACTCCTCTTTATATCATGTTGCATTTGTCAGACAAAAATGTGATATTAACAGGAATGTGACATTAAAAGAAACATGTTTTTTTACTAAATCTAGTTCATTTCCAATCTCCATAACTAAAAGTTAGATATTCAATATACAAATGAAGATGTTTCAATATATAGATAACATTATTTCAATTAAAAATCATTTTGGGGTTTATTTTTATTTTCTATGCAAGATTTTGTACAAGCTGTATCTGAAATCAATGGAAATGACATCATTTTCTAGATATTTTATGTGATTGGTTAAATAAAACATGATATTAAGAGGAATTCACCTCAAAATACATGATATTAACCAAATAAAATTACATAGATTATATAGAGAGAAAAATTGTGCTTGTGAAAAACATGATATAAAGAGGAATGTGATATTAACAGGAGTGATATTAAGTGGAGTCCACTGTATATATATGAAAGTTAAAATAAGAAGGAAAAAGATCCATCTTTCTAAGAACGAATGAAAAATCATCGATGGTGGGCCCCAAGATTCCCCTTGCAGTATGTCAATTTTAATCTAGTTTTTGCTCATATGCTGAAAATAACTTAAAAATTTACATTCTTTTGCTGTAAATGATTTAAGATATACTGGAGATAAGAAGTTTACGTTTGCCTTGAAGTTGATCAAAGATGTTGCTAATGGTTACAGGATGTTGAGTGCGATCCAAATGGCTGACCAGCATCTTGGAAAACCAGTCACCTTTGACCTTCGGGAACAGTGTCCATCAGTCAAAGATGTGCAACAGAGTTTTGAGAAGTTCAAAGACTTGTGCCTTATCGGTGAGAATTATTGAAACTGTATCACTTCAAAACTGAATTTCTTATTATTGATTGAGTTGATTATTTTGGTCATTTATGTTGGTGTGTACGATTTTGCCCATTTCATATTGAACTACAGTCAACTTCGAAAATAAAAAAGTCATGCACAACTAAATTTGACGACAATTAAATAAATTTCATGTCTGGATTTTCACTCTTATATATCTTATCTATTGAAACAACAAAGTCTGAAATAATGAAGTGATTTACAATTTACATTTCTATCTGAAATAATGAAATAAGTTCCTGGGATAACAGTCAACACATGGTAGGTATTGTGTTATTTGTCTCACGATTTGTACTCCAACCATTGAATTAGAAGGGTTTGAACAGGCTTTCAGTTGTGATTGAGTAATGTCAGTTTATACACGAAGGTAAGTTTGAGGACAGGATTCATGCGAATGACTGAATTCATGAAGAAGGACTAAGATCTACAGCTATAGATCACCCTGTATACTATTTCATGTAAAGAGATTGAGTGAAATTGACAAAATGAGAAGTATTGGCCCTTTTAACTACAAAATTCATCCTAAAGTTTCATAATGAACTATTCCTCTTTGAATCAAAAGAGTTAAGTTAGGTGTTCTGGGATGAATGAGTTAATGTGATTCAACAGACTGTTTATTGTTCGATTTTAATAGCGTCCGTGATCCTTCCCTCCCTCCGTCCTTAAACAATTCTTGTTATCGCTATTTCTTGACAAAGTACTGAATGGATCTTTCTCAAGTTGCATATGTAGGTTCCCCTTGTGCCATTTTGTTTTTGGGACTGATCGGTAAAACAAAATGGCTGAAAGGCGGCTATCTGAGATTTTGAAATGAAAGTTTGTTATCGCTATTTCTTGAGAAGTACTCATGGATCTTACACAAATTTACATAATGTAGGTTTTTCTTGGTGCGTAGTTGTGCCCTATTGATTTTGGGACTGATTGGAAGAACAAAAGGACTGACAGATTGCCATCTTATTGTTATATCTTGTGAAGTATTTGATGGAACTTTTCCAAATTTCATATGCAGGTTCCCCTTGGTCCTCAGTTGAGCTATATGGATTTTGGGACTGATTGGAAAAACAAAATAGCTGACATCTTGGATTTTGACAATGAAGATTTGTTATCATTATATCTTGTAAAGTATTGGATGGATCATTCCCGAATTTCATATGCAGGTTCCCCTTGTTAATAAATACAAAATCGATCTCTCCATCTTTCTAAGAATGAATGAAAAATCATCAATGGTGGGCGCCAAAATTCTCTGGGATCTCTTATTGTGAACCACATCCTTTGTGAAGACGACTGTGTTTGAACCCCTGAAACTAAAGATCTCAAAACATTTAAGCAATAAACGACTAACTTCATGTTTATACTCGGTCAACAGAAACAAAAAAGGATTTCCTTGTGCAAGACTCGAGTTGGATGTCGCGACTTGATGATACGGAATGGCTACATCAGGTTCGGCACTGTCTGCGGTGTTCCAGAGAGGTCGCAGGCATCCTACACAACAAAAAACGCACCGTTATCATCAAAGGTAGGTTCAGGTTTGTGATCAAAGGTAGGTACAGGTTTGTGATCAAAGGTAAGTACAGGTTTGTGATCTAAGGTAAGTACAGGTTTGTGATCAAAGGTAGGTTAAGGTTTAATGATCAAAGGTAAGTACAGGTTTGTGATCAAAGGTAGGTACAGGTTTGTGATCAAAGGTAAGTACAGGTTTGTGATCAAAGGTAGGTTAAGGTTTGTGATCAAAGGTAGGTTAAGGTTTGTGATCAAAGGTAGGTTAAGGTTTGTGATCAAAGGTAGGTTAAGGTTTGTGATCAAAAGTAGGTTAAGGTTTGTGATTTGTTGTTTAGTTTCCGAGACATCAGTTACATTTGATACAGCCTACTCTCCTAGCTATAGTATAATCCCCAGAAAGAAGATGAGTGGTGTGATTTTTTTGTGACGTTTAAGCTGTGACAAAGGTAGAGCTGGGTACCAAAAAAATCAAAAGTACCACAGTATACCTTGGTATTTAGGCAAATACTGCGGTATGTACCATGGTATACCACCTTGATTGAATGTTTGAGCTAGATAAAGGTCTCTGGCTGTTTTTGTTCTAAAGCCAGTCAACAATAGGCCTGTCATAAGTTTCTTGTTGTGTTATCCTCTAATATTGTTTGAGTGAAGCTATGTCTGTCCTAGTTAATCAGCAAACTTATAGGAAATTTTAATTAAACCATATTAGAATTACAATTGATCTTTGTAACAAGTAGTTCTTTGATAAGTTAAATAAAAGTTCCCAAAAAAACAGTACAGTACTAATGTACCACTGTTTGTACAACTTTATACCACGGTATACCGGTAAAACCGCCCAGCCCTTGACAAAGGATGTATAAAAGCAAAGTGGAGAATAATAGATACACTGTAAACGTACCTGGTATATATTTTAGTGGTAATCTTATTTTAGTGGTAATAATAGATACACTGTAAACGTACCTGGTATATATTTTAGTGGTAATCTTATTTTAGTGGTAATAATAGATACACTGTAAACGTACCTGGTATATATTTTAGTGGTAATCTTATTTTAGTGGTAATAATAGATACACTGTAAACGTACCTGGTATATATTTTAGTGGTAATCTTATTTTAGTGGTAATAATAGATACACTGTAAACGTACCTGGTATATATTTTAGTGGTAATCTTATTTTAGTGGTAATAATAGATACACTGTAAACGTACCTGGTATATATTTTAGTGGTAATCTTATTTTAGTGGTAATAATAGATACACTGTAAACATACCTGGTATATATTTTAGTGGTAATCTTATTGTAACGATTTTTGAGCTGAAAGCATTCTGCTGAAGTATAATTGTGCTAATTACTGTTTCTGTATATTGTTTTCTACAGCAAGTGAGTGTGCCAATTCATCATTGTGCTTATGTGTTTAAATTGGGCTATGTGCTGAAATTTTAGTGCACCAAAATTAGTATGCTTACAGTTTGTGACTGTGTATTCATTTTCATTGATTAGAAACATAGGGAGTGATCCAATCTAGAGAAGAAATTGTTTTCCTAAACACTTTGATTATTTATGTTTACAGAGAATGACGGTCGACACTTTACCTGTTTAGTGGCTAGTCTTGTACAGGTGATGCTGAATCCCAAATGCCGCACACAGGTCGGTTTGCAGGCCCTCATACAGCGTGAGTGGGTTGCCATGGGTTACCCCTTCCAGCGGAACGGAGGCCTAGTCACTCAGGATGGGGGTGACATGGTATGTTTGTCAAATCTTGGGCACAGTTTGTTATGTTTGACACTTTTATTCCTGAAATTTCATAATGAACTAATTCAGCCTTTGAATTTGAATAGTTCAAATGTGTTTTCAGGGGTGAATGTTGTAGTACAGACTTTTTTATTGGAAAATATCAAACTTCTATATGGGACATTATTGTTGATGTTATTTATGTATTTAGGTCATCATCCTCGATATCCAGGAGTTACACTTACCTATGCTCTCTGCACCCCTGGAATATGTCATGGCAAAGTTGAAGGCACACTCAGGTAAACAAACCAATCACTATGTCTGTCCTTTGTAGCTGCAACTGACTTCAAAGCCTGCCAATTTTTACCATTATGTGACCACAAGATTGTTTTACTATAAAGGGTTGAACCAGTCTTCTTGCCTCATCAACAAGATGTTGCACACAGAGCCTTCAGTTTTACCATGACATAATTTCCAGGGGTATAGAGAGGGAAGGTGAGAGTAACACTGGATATCGAGGATGTCAGGTCATGTAAAAGAAAGTTGATCAGGTTAAATTTAAATCATTTAAAGCCATATATGTTAAAATAAATAAACTTTCCTTGAGATATTAAGAATATTTATTTTTATGAGTGATGATATTATAATATTATTTAGAAAATATTCCTTTATGGTCAAAGAGATGACTTCCAGTCAAACCATTGAATATATTTAGCTTGGTGAGTCCATAAGGCCAAAAAAACATTACGTGGTTCTCAGGCCCGTGAGCATCTCATTTTAGGGCATCGCATATTGCTGATCTAATTGTAAAATTAATAAAAAAAAAATTGAAAATGCGCCAGCAGCCTTCTTTAAAAAAAACCCAGGAAAATTGGTCTGCTGGTTGTTAAAACGTTTAAATAAAGGCAATTGCAAGCAAGCATTGAAACGACCATGATTTGATTACCGCGACGTGTTTCTAACAGAGAATATGACACTCATTTCTGTACAAATCATGGCTGATCTCTACTCCACGATAAAAACCGACAACATTGATCTGGGAACGGTAGTCGTTCCCCGACAAACTGCGCTCGGAGAACGTGTCAGTGTTTGTTGGGTGTAGTAAAACGGGTCTCCCTAAAATACACAGTAGGAGAAAATACGTCATAAGATATTGTCGGCGCCATAGATAAATGTATGTAGTATATCTTCTAAACACATCCTTTTGTTCCTTGATCAATGCACATTACACCAATAACCATCTGCTGAAGGTTCATTGAAAAAAATGTGTACTTTGTACCAAAAAACGATCTTTTGATATTGATATCTATTTTGTTCATTTATTCACTCAAGCATTATATTTAATATTTACAAAAATACATACATAAAAAGAACAACAAATACTTTATATTTGATAAAAAAAACAATCAAAAACAAAATTTAAATGTTTGGCATTTACAGTACCATCAAGGACAGAAATGTTGTGAACAGAGAAAACAATGACAGAATATTAAAATTTAAATGAAATATTAAATGGACTTGCATATGTGTTTGAATAAAACTGAATATGATATCCTCAAGTGACAACAAGCACTAAGTCTTGAAAATTGAAAAAAATTCTCCCGCACAGTATAGATGGAATCTGACAAAAGACACAGACAAAAGTATTGAAAACACTTTCATCTTTATTTACTAATAATTGATAACTGATTGTTAGCTCACCTGGTCCAAAGGACCAAGGTGAGCTTATGCCATACCGTTGCATCCGGCGTGCAGAGTCCGTCTGTCAACAATCGACTTCTTCTTAAGAACCACTGATCAGAATTTAATCAAATTTTGTAGGAAGCATGCCTAGATGGCTGGTATTCAAATTTATACAAATGATGGGGCTGACCCCCCAGGGGCATGAGGGACGGGGCCAAAATGAAACAAAAATGGCCAAGTAATAAATTTTTTTGGCCTAACCAATTCAAATAATGTATCTAAGAAATGTTCCTTCAGTATTTAAAATGAGGTGTCAAAGAGTATTTTCATCGTTTGTTGTTCCTTTCACTCCTAGATCCATAGATAACATATTTCGATGGAAATGGAATAGAATATAAGCGTTTGTAAAAAATCAAACACTTTTAATTTGTCATTTTCAAGCAGCCTTTAGAATTAATTTGGATGTAACATTTGAGTCATGATATTGTAAATCTGATATTCTGGATTGACTTCCCTTAGGTTCCACTCTTCCTGCTGTTTCTGGACTGTGTGTGGCAGATATTGCAGCAGTTTCCGTCTGCCTTCGCGGTGTCGGAGACCTACTTGACCACAGTCTGGGACTGTGCCAGTACTGGTTTGTTTGAGACTTTTTTGTTCGATTCCGTTCACCAGCAGTCGCGGTTTACTAGTGATGGTCGTTGTCTGCGACGGTTTCGTCTGCCACCAGTTTGGGACTGGTCACGACAGTTCAGTAGTAACGACCAACTCATATTTAATAACCCTTTATACCTCATGAAGTGCAATGTGAACTTGAAAAAAGCAATCAAGGAATCTAAGCGCAAGGTGCTGTCTAGTTGTCGGAAAATGGACCGAAACGAGTTGTATGCATACAAGTTGAATCATATGTATGCTGATGAAACTGAAGATGAGGACATGAATGTGATTTTTCCGGAGTACTGTGCCCCTGTGATAAAGCTATGGACCCAGTGCTACATACGCTGGCAGGCTCCAGCGCAAATCATAGGGGGAGGTAACCCATCCCAGTATCTTCAGCAGTGCCTCATTGTCGAAGAAATAATCCATCTACAACATCGGCTAGAACTTCTGCAAATGAATTCCCAACGACGCACTTTTGTAGCACGGCGACCTCAAAGTGACCTGATTTTCAGTGTTGATATGGATCTGCCAACATCTTCGGAGTTTCTCACAAATATGGTCCTGTCTTCTTCATTCCCGTTTTCTTCTGGTCCGTCCAAAGAGGATCAACAACTCATGTTGACACCCATCAGTGCGTATCTAGAAAACAGCGCCATAGACTACGACTATAGAAATACTGATGATTGATGGACTTTGACCTTTGCACTTTGACCTTGGTGAAATGACAACACACTTCATCATATATCCTGCGACTTGAGTACATTCTAGCAATTCCTAACACTCTAGGTTCAAAGACAGAAGGATATATATATAACAGTTGTAAGGATTTTAAAAAGTCTCGTTTGTTGTTTGTTTTACCCTCCTTCGCAGTATTTGAGGGAGTCTAGGCCAGGGTTGTTATTTTATTTTTCATTTGCACTGACAGATTGATTTTATCAGAATAATTAGCACTCCGGTAACAACTGTAGATATCTGCTAATTTTGAGCTTTTACTATTACTATAATTGGCAGAAATCACAGGGACATGGTACGATTACCATATTTTTACATTATCTATAAGAAATCATGTTACAAGTTTTGGTATTTTGGGGCAAAAGCAGGGGAATCTTGAGAATTTGCGTTAAAAGTCCACTTTTTATAGTGTCACTGATATCGGATTCAATTGAAGGGTAGTATGTAGAACCTTACTGAAATTTGGAGGAAATTTGTTTGCAGGTTCTGCTGTTGTTGTGCAAAAATTTTGAGAATTTATGTTAGCATCTACTATTTATAATGTTATTGATAAGTAATTAAATTTAAAGCTTGGCCATGTTGCAGATATCATCTTGCTGTATTAATTTTCTGTTTGGACATCGAAACTCTTTATTTTCTTTTTACTTTTCACCGACCATGCTGGCTTTTACTTTTTCAGCGTTGTCGGTGAAAAGTCAACTTTTACTGATCTTGCATAACATTTGATTTCTATTCTGTACTCCATCCAAAATATCATATTTATACTGTTTTTTGCCTTAGCTTGCAGTACTTTCAGTACTTTGATTTTTATTGTGTCCATTTTCATAATGATATTTTTGAAAGATCATGATTATGTAACTGAGTGTTTCCAACAATCTGATGTGAATACATATGAAACAGTAAAATATGTTTGAAAATTAAGTGAAATTTGGCAAGAATTTTTCAAAATGTTAATCTTTTTCAGCTGAAAATTATACCTACACTGCTCCTGGATTTACACAATAAGTGTGTGTGTTTCTTGTTTTAAATCTTATCTTGATAGAATTAGAGTAGGTGTGTAGGGAACATTTTAGCATAATTTACCTGGAGAAACTATTGCCATAGCAATGGCTTCTTACAATTTGGCTTCTATACTGGTGCAGTATAAACATATTATAACATAGGTAGGACAAGTAATAGCTAGCCAGTGATTTTTGTCTCTAATTTATGACACATGACTTTAATTTGCAAAGCCAAGCTTGAATGAAAACCTCTTGTGTACAAAAATTGCTTATGAAATCATGTATCTTTTTCCTTTTGTTTTTGTGATGTTAATTTGAAAACACTAGTATACGAAAATTTATTATGAAATAATGTATCTTTTTCTTTTTTTTTTTTTTGATATTAATTTGTAGACCTGGTATGGGTCACATTAAATGCTAATTTCCCCCCATTTTAAAGTCATCTGACCCAAAGGGTCAGGATAGCCTGTTGTCATCGTGCTTCGTCCATCGTCATGTGCCTTGCGCAGTCCGTAAACTTTCCTGTGACCTGGGATTGAGTGCTACAAAGTTTCCTCTTATGAATGACCTTGACTCACTTCAAGGTCACAGAGGTCAAATATGTAAAAAAAATTAACAATTTTCTCCTAACTAACTGAAAAACCCAGGTTAATGATATTTTGCTAGTAGGTTCCTGAGATGGAGTGCTACAAATTTACTCATATCAATTACCTTGACTTACTTTCAAGGTCACAGGTGTCAAATATGTAAAAATCTTTAAGCAATTTCTTATCAGTAACCAAGCCCATGGTTCCGATATTTGGCCTGTAGGATGCTGGAATGAGAGGCTATTAAGTTTGTTCAGATAAATGACCTTGACCTACTTTCAAGGTCATTTATTTGAACAAACTTAATTATACAAAACCCGCTTGCCGGTTATTTAATTTACCCATGTTCCATTGTAGTTATCCCCCGATAACCTAAACAAAATAGAAATTGAATCCTTAAATAAATGCTATGCATTCCTTTCGTAATCTTCAGCTAATCATACAGACTTTTTAAATAGAAAATTTGTTTGTTTTAATGTCTATTTAAATCATTCGAACATGTTGTTTATCACAAATTTTGAAAATGTGAGGTCATTTATTTGACTGTATTTTAATGGTGCTTTTGTTGTTTCAGATTTATTGCTGTTTTGTTACTTGTTAAATCTGTTTGTTTTCTTTTTTGTGTAAAGGGAAAAGATAAATATCTTAATTAAGACATTTGTACTAAAAAGCTTAACTTTTAAAAAGAAAGAAATTTTGCAGTACAGTATTATGATCATTTGGACTTCAAATCTTCTATTTAAGCTCAGCTTGGAGTTTATGCTCTAACATAAAAATAAAACGGTTTAGGTTTAAAGTATTTTGACGTTAAAGCAGTATCCATTATAATTGACAGCGTATTGCTACAAGTCTTTCCCCTTACGTAAGATCTTCCTTTTTATCTACAATGATTTTATAGGAAATTTTCTTAATTATTTCTTGTTTCTCTGTCTTCATACTTTGATAAGGACATGTCAGGGAAAATCACCAACTTGTGTATAAAATGTAAATTGGCCTATTATATGCAGATTGGCATATGGATTTGTTACTAAAAAAAGTCAAAGTCACCTTATACTTCACTTTTTAAATGTTTCTGTCCAAGTTACTTTGAAATTTCAGGGTGAATGAGTTCAACTTGAAGCAACATTGAAATGTGGTGCAAATCCTGACACAAAAAACGTGTCTTTGTCTGATCACACATCCTCCTTTTCTGGAGATAACGTGTCAGATCACACATCCTCCTTTCCTGGAGATAATGTGTCAGATCACACATCCTCCTTTCCTGGAGATAACATGTCAGATCACACATCCTCCTTTCCTGGAGATAATGTGTCAGATCACACATCCTCCTTTCCTGGAGATAACATGTCAGATCACACATCCTCCTTTCCTGGAGATAACATGTCAGATCACACATCCTCCTTTCCTGGAGATAACATGTCAGATCACACATCCTCCTTTCCTGGAGATAACGTGTCAGATCACACATCCTCCTTTCCTGGAGATAACGTGTCAGATCACACATCCTCCTTTCCTGGAGATAACGTGTCAGATCAGACATCCTCCTTTCCTGGAGATAACGTGTCAGATCACACATCCTCCTTTCCTAGAGATAACGTGTCTGATCACACATCCTCCTTTCCTAGAGATAACAAGTCAGATCACACATCCTCCTTTCCTGGAGATAACGTGTCTTTGTGAGATCACACATCCTCCTTTCCTGGAGATAACGTGTCTGATCACACATCCTCCTTTCCTGGAGATAACGTGTCTGATCACACATCCTCCTTTCCTGGAGATAACGTGTCAGATCACACATCCTCCTTTCCTGGAGATAACATGTCAGATCACACATCCTCCTTTCCTGGAGATAACGCGTCAGATCACACATCCTCCTTTCCTGGGGATAACATGTCAGATCACACATCCTCCTTTCCTGGAGATAACATGTCTGATCACACATCCTCCTTTCCTGGAGATAACATGTCAGATCACACTTCCTCCTTTCTTGGGGATAACATGTCAGATCACACATCCTCCTTTCCTGGAGATAACATGTCAGATCACACATCCTCCTTTCCTGGAGATAACATGTCAGATCACACATCCTCCTTTCCTGGAGATAACATGTCAGATCACACATCCTCCTTTCCTAGAGATAACATGTCAGATCACACATCCTCCTTTCCTGGAAATAACATGTCTTTGTTAGATCACTGACTTACAAATTCAGGTACTTGATTGACTATTTTCCAAAAATGTATATAGAGGATATTCAATGGTTTTCTGTTTAATATCAAATATATTTCACGACTATGGCCGATTTGTTTTATATTATCAAGAGCGCGTAGCTGATAAAGATTTTATGGACAAAAGTCAAAAAAATTGTGTAAAGCTTCACTTCATTACGGTCATGGTAAAGTGAACCCAACCCCCCCACCCCCATCCCCGAACATTCACCTATATTTTGTTTTTTATTCAACCTACCCATCCAAACTTGCAGAGTTGTTATTGCTACAATATTGTCCTAATAAAATTATGTGAAAATATATATGAAAAAACATAATATAGTGACACTTTACCATGGTGGGGGGGGCATTTAACCATAATAATATATTGACCCCGGCGTCAATTTACCATGGGGTTCAAATTACCATAATATGACTGATCACTTTCTCACGTTACACTGACAAAAACTTATATTTTCACTGCTCATCACTGCAGTGAAAATATAAGTTTATCAGTTTATAATATTCTATATTTCACAGGCAAAAATGTAATAAATAATTGTTTTGACATAGAAGATGTTTTTTTATTGTTGAGAATTTCATTTTTATTGATTGTATAAGATTATTATGCCTGTCTCAAATTTGCATGTTTTAATTCTTGTATATTCTCTCATGAATATTTATAGCGAACCACTGATTCCAAAACAAGCATTGCTTTTACTTTTAGATGGAGAAATGTTTTCATAAAAATGTGTGTGTTTTTGATGATATTTCTAGAAATTAACCACAATCTGATTGCAGCTTCTATATATTAACATGTTGTAATGTTTTGCAAACTTCAAAGTTCGATCTTCTATCATGACATAAATATAAACTGTATATTAGTGCACGAAAACCTGCTGAAACAATGTCCTTCATTAGGACTTGGCACAATGGACAACTCAATTTAGAGAAAATGTAGAAATATGTCATACTGTTAGAGCGAAGAGTTTCGCATGTGGAAATTTTCGATTAGTCAGCCTCCAAACTGATTGCGATGTGAAAATATTTCGCTCTGTCATTATGTAATGTGTGCATATAATGTTAATAAACATCGTAGAGTTTGAGTAGTGTTAAATAAATTTGTTTGTGAATATATTCACGGAAATTTAATGTATGCCGAATGAGTGAAAAATTCCACTTCTACAGTACCTTATCACTTTTGAGATTTAGATACATAACAAGATAAAGATAAATTGAACATAGCAGTTTGGTCATATTTTACACTTTCTCCTGAAGTAAGGAATAAGAGACATCTCCCTAATTGGAGGTTTTAAATATTTCCTCTGGGCTAGACACCAGACATTGCTATTTTGACCAAACATCTATCTAATATCAGGGCCAGGCCATCCTCAATATCCAGGGCTTATTATTCTCACCTTCGCTCTCTACACCCCTGGAATATGTCATTGCAAAACTGAAGGCACACTCAGGTTAACAAACCAATCACTAGGCTGCATGCCTCTCTTTTGAAGACATATTCCAGGGGTGAAGAGGACATAGGAGAAGAGGACCTTATTTGGTTTGAATGACACCTGTGGGGTGATACTAATTAATGTAACAGCCAATCAGTCGATCAGGTGTCATATTTCATTGTATGTCAAAAATCTATTTTCTGTATAGTTTTTGTGTTGCCTTTGATGGATGTTTGAATGGGGTCACATAGGTTTTACTTTTCCAAAGGCGATGGCGACGTAGGTGTCGACAATGTTAAAGTTTTGTGTTTAGCTCTGCTTTTGACAAAGCTAGCTCAACAAAACCTCAATCAATGATGCAGCATGGGTAGTAGAGCCTACTGCATTAGAAATATTTCATTGATTCCTGCATTTTTGGGGTAAAAATATTATTTAAAGTTTTGTGTTTAGCTCTTGTTTATTGGCTGTTTCTGACATAGTATGAATACTAGAGCAACATTGAATGTTTACCTGAATACATTACACTAGTATTTGAACAATTTTTGTATTTTATGGGTAAAAACCTCAAACTTCTGGAAAAGCTAGAGCAACCAAAGTTGGGGTAAAGGTATATTGTGGGATGTAAACATCTTATAATGACAAAGCGGGACAGACAACACATATAATTACGCGTAATTCTTGTTAAGTGATTACCTCCCTTTAGTCAACATGCATGACAATAGTAATATTCTCATTTAGCTTCAGCTTATTTGAGGAAGTGATTTAATTTAAATGTTTTAATTAATTTGTTTAATAAAATAAGTACATTATATATGTACCATTTTGTCCATATTTATGAGTGATTATAATCTGCTATGCTTATTATATATTATAAAGGCAGCTTTCAATCTAGGTGGATTCTGGGGCTAGTTAAGCATGGTTATCCTAACATCAGAAAACGTGGGCAAATATTTTATATTTGATGACTCTGAATTAATAAGTCTTGAATTTAAATTTGTGGTGGTTTGAAATATTCATCTTCAGACCTGACACATAAAAGCATCAAATGGAGGAAAAATATTGTGTTTTTTACATGTCCATTTTGATAGCTTCTGATAGAAACCTAAACATTTTTATTGTGCTGTATAGATTTGGGGACTGATCGGAAAAACAAAATGGCTGCCAGGCCAGAAGTACTGGATGGATATTTCCCAAATTTCGTATGCAGGTTCCCTTTGGTTGTGCTGTATTGATTTTGGGACTGATCAGGAAAAAAAGAAATGCTGACAGGTGGCCATCTTGGATTTTGACAATGAAATTTTGTTACAGTTATATCTTGAGAAGTACTGGATGGATCTTTCCCAAATTTTTGGATTTAGACAATGAAAATTGTTATCGTTTTCGTGAGAAGTACAGGATGGATCTTTCCCAAATTTCATGTGCAGGTTCTACTTTGTGCTAAGTTGTGCTGTATTGATTTTGGAACTGATCGTAAAAACAAAATGGCTGCCAGGCGGCCATCTTGGATTTTGACAATGAGATTTGTTACCTTATATCTTGAGAAGTACTTGATGGATCATTCTCAAATGTCATATGAAGGTTCCCCTTAGTGCCTTGTTGTGTATGTCTCTTTTTTCGATAGATCCGATAAACATCTTTGGTGTCCATCTTGGATTTGTGAGTAATAGTTTGTTTTCGCTCTTTTTTTGAGAAGTACTGGATGGATCATTCTCAAATTTCATAGGTAATTTTCCCTTTGTACTTAGTTGTGCATGGTCCATATTTGGACAGCTCTGACAGAGAGCCATCTTTGATAGTTTGTGATCACTTAGTTGTACTTGAGGGATCCTTTCCAAATTTCGTAAGCATGTTCTGTTGGTCCCTAGTTGTGCATTGGTCTAATTTTTGGACTGCTCCAGGGTAAAAATATGGCCGCCAGACAGCCATCTTGTATGTTGACTAAGAAAGTATATATGGTTATATTTTAAGAAATACAAGATGGATTTAGAATTTTGAACTGATCATAAAAACATAACTCCTGACAAGAGACCTTTTAACAGTTATTGTTAATTTTCAAGGGAAATTCATAAAACTAAGATTGAATACATAAATGAAATTAAAACTTTCTATTAAGAATGAAGGAAAAAGCATCAATGGTGGGTGCCAATATATCCCTCTAGGATCTCTTGTTTTTATACTCTGACCCCAGCAATGAAGTTAGGGGTGGTATACTGGAATCAGATTGTCTCTCTGTCTGTCTGTAGACATAAACTCCTCAACCTGTCCACCAATTTCGATGAAAGCACACAAGAATGTTAGAAACCATGTGTTGATGTACATACGGGTTTTTTGAAATTTTGGTTGCCATGGTAGCCATGTCACTAAGCAAAGTTTTTTGTTTACGAAGCTTTACCTAAACCTGAGAATTGATTTCAAAGAAACTACACAGGAATGTTATGGACTAGGTGTAGATGTGCATGCAGGTTTTTCAAAGCAAAAAATGTTAGTTGCCATGGTAACCTTGTCACATAGATTTGTTACATTGTCACCTCTACTTATGATGGGGACCAGGGGGATATTAGTTGCCATTTAGCTTACAGTTGTAGTTTTAAATGTAATGTAAGAATTGTTGCAACTTGGACTAGATAATCATGATTGGAATGCTGTTATGATTAACAAACATAGAACAGGATTGATGTATTATTAGGTGTTTCTGTGTTCCCTTTCTGTTGATCAACATTCCGTTTGAGCTCTTGTTGTTTATAAAGTAACTGCAATGATGATGACAATATTATGTTTCCATCTGATCAATAAAATGGCAGAAAAATGACAGCCACACTTTTTGTTTTTTATCCTGCAAAATGCATATGCGGGGGTATGAAATTGGGCTTGATCCATCCGTTCATCCGTCTGTCCAATAAATATCTTAAAACCCTTTACTTGATTGTTATAATAAATAACCCTTGTAACTTTTCAGTTCAAATAGTCAAAGGTCAAGGAACGAAATGCAATAACATAAAACAATTAGTTTCTGCTTAACAAAGGTGTACCCAAAGGTGATGCCACTGTTTTTCGTTACTTTTTAAAATAACTGATCAAACCTAAAGTCACCAGATCAAATGTCAATTTCGTACTCCTGCCCCCTTTCGAAGAAGTGGGTATATTGGTGTGTACATGTTATACACCTGTTGAAATTTCAAAATTCACTTGTTAAATTCAAATATACACTCGTTCACATTTTGATGTGTAAAACAATTAATATACACTCGTTAACATTTTGATATGTAAAACAATTAATATACACTCGTTAACATTTTGATGTGTAAAACAATTAATAAACATGCACCTGTTGAAAATTTAATATACAAATTAAAATTAAGATATATAACTTAAAACATACACCTGTTAATATTTTAACTTTGATACGTTATTGTGTTTGGAAAAGCAGTCTAATGACTTAAAACGTTATTTTATATTAATTGCGAGCATTTTCCTTAAACTCATATCAATCTTTTGTCTCTAACGATAGTATGAACCGGAAATCTTAATATAGGGTGACACCAGGGTACTGGAGAAAACCAACTTAGTTAGCAGGTGATACCATATCTAAACACATCCCAGCGTGCCCGAACACCTAATTGGTGACTTTTGGTTTGGTTTGATTGTTTTTACGCCTATTAACAGCAGGAGTTCATTTAAGAACGGCCTCCTGGTGTATGCGATGCGCCATGGATGTGTGTGTTGAATGCATGTGTATTTTGGAGACTGCAGTTTATTTCTGTAAGCATTCTTGTGATAGTATGGATCACTGAAGTATACTGCCGAAGGCCCCAAGCAGAACACCCCGCCCATTCAAATAATTAGTGATGGTGAATGCAATATATTCTGTGCCACCTGGGCCATCTTGGAGGCTCTGTTTCTACAGTTTTCTAGCCAATTTGGTTTCTTGTTGGATTTAAAGTAGTAATTACATACAACATACCGAAAAAAAACAGTCAAGTTTGGTGAAATTAAGAAAGCAGTATGACGTAAGTCTGCCCATATTTCCCTAAGATGGTATTTATGAAAATGGAAAAAATATCAATGAGTAAATAATTTCTGACAGTGCAAATACATATAAAACAATTTTTTGAACTTCTCAGATGTTTGTTATTACTAATATAATACTTTGAATATAGCCATATTCAATATATCTATGAAAATGATGGTGTTTCCCTGACTTAAAAAAATAATTTCAACGCTTTCCTATCCGAGAACCAACTTTTGAATACATTTTTCTTCTATTCAAACCACCCTGTGTCCATGGTCCGTCTTGTCCATCCATCCTTAATCAATTCTCTTGCGAAGTACTGAATGGATCTTTATCAAATTGCGTTTAAAGGTTCCCCTTGGTCTTTAGTTGTGACCTTTTGATTTTGGGACTGATCAGAAAAAACAAAATGTCTGAAAAGTGGCCATCTTGGTTTTGAAATGAAAGTTTGTTATCGATATTTCTTGAGTAGTATTTGATGGATCTTACTTAAGATTTCGTATATAGGTTCTCCTTGTTTGTTGTGCATTGTCGATTTGTGGACAGATTCAATAAACAATATGGTTTACAGGCGGCCATCTTTGATTTGGCAGTGATAGTATGTGATCACTATTTCTTGAGAAGTACTGGATGGATCCTTTTCAAATTTCATAAGCAGGTTCTGTTTGGTCCCTAGTTGTTCATGGCCTAATGTTTGGACTGCTCCGTGGGAAAAATATGGCTGCCAGATGTTGACTAAGAAAGTAATTTTTTTTAAGAAATACAAGATGGATTTGATCTGATCTGATCAGAAAAACAAAAGTCAAGACAAGAGACCTTCTTTCAACTATTTCCTCATTTGTTCATGTCCGATATAGCCGAACGTGTAACGCAGTATACTTGTGACCAGGAAATATACGGTGCATGTTCCAATCCTAATTAATCACATTGTTAGATAAGATAAGTTTTATATAAAGTCGGCATGTCAGGTACAACAAATAAAACACAAGCTCTAATGAGCTTTTATAACCGACGTTAAACATATTAACAAAATAGATAAGAAAATTAGTATTATGAGTAATACGCATACCAAGCGGTTGGGCCAGTTCCTACCAGCAAGGGTTCCTTGAGCATGAGAAGTTTAACGTTCATGTTAAAAGTCAATTTGATAATTTTGTAAGTGAATTATTTCCATATGAAGTTTAAGTTAAAATATATAGCCGCGTATCATAAACGCATTTTGATTATAATTTACTAATATTATTGTAAGATTATTATAGTTGGTATTGATGAAAATATTTCCATACAGCAATAAAGATGTTCACTATATATTAAAATAATTTTATAGAGGATCATAGCTTAGTTTGTTTTTCTTCTCATTTATACATACACAGTGGATATGAATTGGCACAAGTATTCGATAAACTGATTTTGTCTAATTGAAAAATTTGCAAATAAGCACACGCATCTATCAAGTAAGCACTGACAGCTATCACAGATTACATAAAGATAACACAGCGCAATAAAAAGTAAGCACATTTTTGGCTCACCTAGCCAGAAGGGCCAAGTGAGCTTATGTGATGGTGCAGCGTCCGTCGTCCGTCCGTCCTTCCGTCACCTTTTTCCTTTAAACGACTTCTTCTTAAATACTGAAAGGCCTAGTGACATGAAATTTGGCTGGTAGCTTTCTTGGAAGGAGCTGAACAAAGTTTGCGAGAAAAAACAACTTTGACGCTTACTCTTCCGGAACACCTGGTCTTATTCTCTTGTACTTTTGCAAGGGTCTCCATGTTAATCTTTCCTTTGTTCATATTTTGCCACTGGTTTAATCGATTTTGAGTTTGGATTATAATTTTGTTAACACTTTGGTATTCTCTTATTTATTTTGGACGTTATAATAACAGCAAGTACATAACGTTTATGCTACTTTTAAATGTTATAGCACTTTTTAACATCTATGACAATGCTATCTAATCTTTTAGTCCCTTTAAACGACGACGTTTTTATTTTCTACGGAAAGAATTTTCATCAGTAACAAATTTTGAAACTTTGTATCTACATGTTAATTCTTAATTCTGGGATGAAATAAATGACGTCCCAGATAGATGTGTTCTTGTATAAGATGACTTTTCATTCATAAATATAACATAAGAGTATGAAATACTAATGAATATAAGAAAGGGTAATGGGGAGGTAAATCGTTATTGATATTGTTAAGTGTTATAATTATGTCTCATAAGTAGATATTTCGTAATGTGATTTTTGGACATGTGCCATAGTAACAATACTGTCTTAGCCGCTGTAGGTATAGGTTCTCTCATGATTGTAGGTATGGGTTCTCTCATGACTGTAGGTATGGGTTCTCTCATGATTGTAGGTATAGGTTCTCCCATGACTGTAGGTATAAGTTCTCTCATGACTGTAGGTATAGGTTCTCTCAGGATTGTAGGTATGGGTTCTCTCATGACTGTAGGTATGGGTTCTCTCATGATTGAAGGTAAAGGTTCTCTCATGATTGTAGGTATAGGTTCTCTCATGACTGTAGGTACAGGTTCTCTCATGATTGTAGGTATAGGTTCTTTCATGACTGTAGGTATAGGTTCTGTCATGATTGTAGGTATAGGTTCTCTCATGACTGTAGGTATAGGTTCTCTCATGATTGTAGATATAGGTTCTCTCATGATTGTAGGTATAGGTTCTCTCAGGATTGTAGGTATAGGTTCTCTCATGATTGTAGGTATAGGTTCTCTCATGATTGTAGGTATAGGTTCTCTCAGGACTGTAGGTATAGGTTCTCTCATGATTGTAGGTATAGATTCTCTCATGATTGTAGGTATAGGTTCTCTCATGACTGTAGGTATAGGTTCTCTCATGACTGTAGGTATAGGTTCTCTCATGATTGTAGGTATAGGTTCTCTCATGACTGTAGGTATAGGTTCTGTCATGATTGTAGGTATAGGTTCTCTCATGACTGTAGGTATAGGTTCTCTCATGATTGTAGATATAGGTTCTCTCATGATTGTAGGTATAGGTTCTCTCAGGATTGTAGGTATAGGTTCTCTCATGATTGTAGGTATAGGTTCTCTCATGATTGTAGGTATAGGTTCTCTCAGGACTGTAGGTATAGGTTCTCTCATGATTGTAGGTATAGATTCTCTCATGATTGTAGGTATAGGTTCTCTCATGACTGTAGGTATAGGTTCTCTCATGACTGTAGGTATAGGTTCTCTCATGACTGTAGGTATAGGTTCTCTCATGACTGTAGGTATGGGTTCTCTCGTGACTGTAGGTATGGGTTCTCTCATGACTGTAGGTATAGGTTCTCTCATGATTGTAGGTATGGGTTCTCTCATGACTGTAGGTATGGGTTCTCTCAGGATTGTAGGTATGGGTTCTCTCATGACTGTAGGTATAGGTTCTCTCAGGATTGTAGGTATGGGTTCTCTCATGATTGTAGGTATAGGCTCTCTCAGGATTGTAGGTATGGGTTCTCTCATGATTGTAGATATAGGTTCTCTCATGATTGTAGGTATGGGTTCTCTCATGACTGTAGATATAGATTCTCTCATGATTGTAGGTATAGGTTCTCTCATGACTGTAGGTATAGGTTCTTTCATGACTGTAGGTATAGGTTCTCTCATGACTGTAGGTATAGGTTCTCTCATGACTGTAGGTATAGGTTTTCTCATGACTGTAGGTATTGGTTCTCTCATGACTGTAGATATGGGTTCTCACATAACTGTAGGTATGGGTTCTCTCAGGATTGTAGGTATGGGTTCTCTCATGATTGTAGGTATGGGTTCTCTCATGATTGAAGGTATAGGTTCTCTCAGGATTATAGGTATGGGTTCTCTCATGATTGTAGGTATAGGTTCTCTCATGACTGTAGGTATAGGTTCTCTCATGACTGTAGGTATAGGTTCTCTCATGACTGTAGGTATGGGTTCTCTCATGATTGTAGGTATAGGTTCTCTCAGGATTGTAGGTATGGGTTCTCTCAGGATTGTAGGTATAGGTTCTCTCATGACTGTAGGTATAGGTTCTCTCATGATTGTAGGTATGGGTTCTCTCATGACTGTAGGTATAGGTTCTCTCATGACTGTAGGTATAGGTTTTCTCATGACTGTAGGTATAGGTTCTCTCATGACTGTAGGTATTGGTTCTCTCATGACTGTAGGTATGGGTTCTCACATGACTGTAGGTATGGGTTCTCACATGATTGTAGGTATAGGTTCTCTCAGAATTGTAGGTTTGGGTTCTCTCCTGATTGTAGGTATGGGTTCTCTCATGATTGTAGGTATAGATTATCTCATGATTGTAGGTATAGGTTCTCTCATGACTGTAGGTATAGGTTCTTTCATGACTGTAGGTATAGGTTCTCTCATGACTGTAGGTATAGGTTCTCTCATGACTGTAGGTATAGGTTTTCTCATGACTGTAGGTATTGGTTCTCTCATGACTGTAGGTATGGGTTCTCACATGACTCTAGGTATGGGTTCTCTCATGATTGTAGGTATAGGTTCTCTCATGACTGTAGGTATAGGTTCTCTCATGACTGTAGGTATAAGTTCTCTCATGACTGTAGGTATGGGTTCTCTCAGGATTGTAGGTATGGGTTCTCACATGACTCTAGGTATGGGTTCTCTCATGATTGTAGGTATGGGTTCTCTCATGACTGTAGGTATAGGTTCTCTCATGACTGTAGGTATAGGTTCTCTCATGATTGTAGGTATGGGTTCTCTCATGACTGTAGGTATGGGTTCTCTCATGATTGTAGGTATAGGTTCTCTCGTGATTGTAGGTATAGGTTCTCTCATGACTGTAGGTATAGGTTCTCTCATGATTGTAGGTATGGGTTCTCTCATGACTGTTGGTATGGGTTCTCTCATGATTGTAGGTATAGGTTCTCTCATGATTGTAGGTATAGGTTCTCTCATGATTGTAGGTATGGGTTCTCTCATGACTGTAGGTATAGGTTCTCTCATGACTGTAGGTATAGGTTATCTCATGACTGTAGGTATAGGTTCTCTCATGATTGTAGGTATGGGTTCTCTCATGATTGTAGGTATAGGTTCTCTCATGATTGTAGGTATGGGTTCTCTCAGGATTGTAGATATGTGTTCTCTCATGATTGTAGGTATAGGTTCTCTCATGATTGTAGGTATGGGTTCTCTCAGGATTGTAGATATGTGTTCTCTCATGATTGTAGGTATAGGTTCTCTCATGATTGTAGGTATGGGTTCTCTCATGACTGTAGGTATAGGTTCTCTCATGACTGTAGGTATAGGTTATCTCATGACTGTAGGTATAGGTTCTCTCATGATTGTAGGTATGGGTTCTCTCAGGATTGTAGGTATGGGTTCTCTCAGGATTGTAGATATGGGTTCTCTCATGATTGTAGGTATGGGTTCTCTCATGATTGTAGGTATGGGTTCTCTCATGACTGTAGGTATGGGTTCTCTCATGATTGTAGGTATAGGTTCTCTCATGACTGTAGGTATGGGTTCTCTCAGGATTGTAGGTATAGGTTCTCTCATGATTGTAGGTATGGGTTCTCTCATGATTGTAGGTATGGGTTCTCTCATGATTGTAGGTATGGGTTCTCTCAGGATTGTAAGTATAGGTTCTCTCATGACTGTAGGTATGGGTTCTCTCATGATTGTAGGTATGGGTTCTCTCATGATTGTAGGTATAGGTTCTCTCATGATTGTAGGTATGGGTTCTCTCATGATTGTAGGTATGGGTTCTCTCATGATTGTAGGTATGGGTTCTCTCGTGATTGTAGGTATGGGTTCTCTCAGGATTGTAGGTATAGGTTCTCTCATGATTGTAGGTATTGGTTCTCTCATGATTGTAGGTATGGGTTCTCTCATGACTGTAGGTATAGGTTCTCTCATGATTGTAGGTATAGGTTCTCTCATGATTGTAGGTATGGGTTCTCTCATGACTTTAGGTATAGGTTCTCTCATGATTGTAGATATAGGTTCTCTCAGGATTGTAGGTATAGGTTCTCTCATGATTGTAGGTATGGGTTCTCTCATGATTGTAGGTATGGGTTCTCTCAGGATTGTAGGTATAGGTTCTCTCATGATTGTAGGTATAGGTTCTCTCATGATTGTAGGTATAGGTTCTCTCATGATTGTAGGTATGGGTTCTCTCATGACTTTAGGTATAGGTTCTCTCATGATTGTAGATATAGGTTCTCTCAGGATTGTAGGTATAGGTTCTCTCATGATTGTAGGTATGGGTTCTCTCATGATTGTAGGTATGGGTTCTCTCATGACTTTAGGTATAGGTTCTCTCATGATTGTAGATATAGGTTCTCTCAGGATTGTAGGTATAGGTTCTCTCATGATTGTAGGTATGGGTTCTCTCATGATTGTAGGTATGGGTTCTCTTAGGATTGTAGGTATAGGTTCTCTCATGATTGTAGGTATAGGTTCTCTCATGATTGTAGGTATGGGTTCTCTCATGACTTTAGGTATAGGTTCTCTCATGATTGTAGGTATAGGTTCTCTCATGATTGTAGGTATAGGTTCTCTCATGATTGTAGGTATAGGTTCTCTCATGACTGTAGGTATGGGTTCTCTCAGGATTGTAGGTATAGGTTCTTTCAGGATTGTAGGTATAGGTTCTCTCATGATTGCTTTAATGACTCTCGTCACGTGTTGTTATACTGAATATATTTGTCCAAACAATAATTAAGAACTGGCCAGTCATAAATCGATATGTTTCTGGGTATACGTGACATAAACACACATGGACAGACACGTACCATTTAAGGAATGCTTCACACACAAGTAATATTAACAAACAAACAACCATGCCTTCTCTGATTTTATATGGTAGAAGCTGTAACAAAGTGGGTTTTAATATCGGTCTTAGATTTACTGGTGGGGTATACACAAACGGGCTTAAAATAAAACTCCGGACACAATGTGCTTTCATTTAGTATAACTGTACCGATAGAAATTAGTTAGCGGTAATTAGTTCGCGAAGGGTTCATAGGTGGTCTATGGGGCAATGATCTAACTAAGATCTATCTATGTCAATCAAAGTGTTGGAGAAGTAGAAATGTAATTGCAGTTGTCTAGAATATGCTAGATTGTTTGCAGGTTTATACTGAAAAATGGAGTTTGACTGTGAATACGGAAAAAGAATTTTTTTTTTCAATTTCAATTTTATTTATTCCGAATGCAGCAGCGTATAGGATTACAATATACATACATATTAAATCATATAGCATTTTGCAAGATGTCGGATACCACAGCCAATATAATTCAAATAATATTTATAATACAGCTCAATACTCCATGACTTTATCGTGAGAAAATGCATATACAATTCAAGAACAAACAACATCCAAACATAATTATCAGTTTGAAAACTAGCTTCATACATACGTGAAGTATCCATGTCCAGGAGACGGATTTATATAAGTTACTAAACGAATATTGCCGTATGAACATTTGAAATTACAACGAAAGGGAAATTGAGGTCAAAGATCTTTTTAATTAAGGATTAAATGATTGATTTTTGTGTCGCCTCCGACGGATGTCGGAAAGGCGGCACATAGGGGTTACTTTTCCGACGGCGACGATGACGGCGGCGTCAACAATGTTAAAGTTTTTGCGTTTAGCTCTGTTTCTGACAAAGTTACATCAACCAAACCTCAATCATAGATGAAGCATGGGTAGTAGAGCCTACTGGGCTAAAAAAAAAATCCTGTAATTTTGCGTTTGGCTCTGTTTCTGACAAAGTTACATCAACCAAAATTCAATCATAGATGAAGCATGGGTAGAAAAGCCTACTGAGCTAAAAAAAAAATCCTGTAATTTTGCGTTTGGCTCTGTTTCTGACAAAGTTACATCAACCAAACTTCAATCATAGATGAAGCATGGGTAGTAGAGCCTACTGGGCTAAAAAATCCTGGATTTCTGGTTTTTTGGGGTAAAAATCTCAAATTTCTAGAATTACAACGTTAAAGTTTTGCGTTTAGCTCTTGCATATTAGGCTGTTTCTGACTAAGTATAAAAGCTACATCAACCAAACTTCAATCATAGATGAACTATGGGTAGAAGAGCCTATACTGGGCTTAAAAAATTCCTAGATTTCTGCTTTTTTGGGGTAAAAATATCAAATTTCTTGAATTACAACGTTCAAGTTTTGCGTTTAGCTCTTGCATATTAGGCTGTTTCTGACTAAGTATAAAAGCTACAGCAACCAAACTTGGTATGTAGGTGTATTATGACTCAATGAACACTATCGCACCTTCCGTTTTATGATTCGACAAAATGGTCGCCATTTCCTTGCCACTGATTGGTCGAAATTTAGATATTGTCGAATTTCACTCAAAATTGGTACGTAGGTGTATTATGACTCAATGAACACTATCGCAACTTCCGTTTCAAGATTCAACAAAATGGCCGCCATTTCCTTGCCACTGATTGGTCGAAATTTAGATATTGTCCGATTTCACTCAAAATTGGTATATAGGTGTCTTATGACTCAATGAACATTATCGCATCTTCTGTTTCATGATTCAGCAAATTGGCCGCCATATCCTTGCCACTGATTGGTCAAAATTTAGATATTGTCCGATTTCACTCAAAATTGGTATATATATAGGTGTATTATGACTCAATGAACACTATCGCAACTTCTGTTTCATGATTCTGCAAATTTGCCATTATTTCCTGGCCTCTGATTGGTCAAAATTTTGATATTGTCCGATTTCACTCAAACTTGGTATGTAGGTGTATTAGGACTCTATGAAAACAATCGCAATTTCCGTTTCATGATTCAACAAAATGGACACGATTTCTATGCCACTGACTAGTCAAAATTTCAATATTGTCCGATTTCAATCAAATTTGGTATATAGGTGAATTATGACTCTACGAACACTATCACTATTGACAAAGCGGGAAAGGCGACACATATAAATTACGCGTAATTCTTGTTTAACAAAAATATCACTTTTTGACATGTATGTAACATGTAAACTTAATTATGGTTGTGAGGTATAGACTAGGGTCATCATCTAGCACCAAAAATCGAAACTGTACATCTTCTTTTTCTAAACTATTGAAAGTGAAGAAAACTGTTGATAGTTTTATAGTGTATTTTGAAACGGGTAGATATTATTTACATGAACAGCGTAAAACAAATATCATGAAATATTGATTAAAATTGATACACTGATGAAGAAAAAAAAAGAAAAAAAATGTGTATTAAAGGCATATTATGACACTTTTTTGAGCTCAATATCAGAAAGCAAAGTGATTAATCAAACTGGATTTACCACGTTAATTATGATTTATGAAGAATCTATGATCTGTTAAATCTTTTTCTTATTAGATCATATTGAAGTCTTAAATGTTTCAATGACAAAGAATATTTCCATTTGAAAACAATCTATTAATTATTTAAAGTGCAAATGTTTCACAAAATAAATTAATACACTTCATCTTATCATATCAGCAAATTTAAGATATACATATGTATATCTATATAGGTTCAGCACTGATTAATTCACAGCTAGGACACAGGTAGGACACAGGTAAATACAGGTAAATACTACCAAAATTAATCAGAAACAGACTATAATCCTTCTAACAACATTCTTCCCCATATGTTTTTTTCAATAAGTGGGGAACGTGGGATACAGCCGTTCAAGGAAAACCAAACCTCCACTTCAAGAAACTGACGTGCCCCATACCTTTTGTGAAACTAGGATTAGATCTGTCTGTGCCTTACCCGGAAACTCTTTCGGGATAAAAAAGACATAATTAGTTTTGTAGATATATACAGTGGTTGGTCGGAGGCCTTTGCTGTTCCTGATAAATCAGCAGAGAATGTAGCACATTTACTTTTAGAACGTATTGTGCCCAGGTTTGGTTGTCCATTATAAATCATAACAGATAACGGTACAGAAAATGTAAATAGAGTAATGAAAGAGACTTTAGAAGCATTAAATATAAGTCATGTAACGACCTCTAACTACCATCCACAAAGTAATGCAAAAGTTGAACGATTCCATCGAACTCTTTATGATATTTTAGCAAAAAAAATGAGAATGACACAGCCACGTGGGATGTGTACCCAAACAAAACTCTGGCAGCAGTTCGATCTAACATCAATGATCGAATCTTCAAAGTTCTCTCCCTTCTTTCTGTTATACAATCGCGATTTTGTGTTGCCTATTGACAACTTGCTTAAACCCCGTGACGTCGGAGGTATTTGGGGGACGAAGCTCACAAAATCGTATTAGAAAAACAACATCAATCTTCAGTGCAGAGGCAAATGAAAAGATTTAAAGGAAATAAGCCAAATATGCAAATAAAAATAGTAAGGCGGTTAAATTCGAAGTGGAGGATCCTGTATACTTAAAAAAGTCATCAAAAAAACCCAACAAACTACAAGACAAATGCCGGCCATATTATAGGATAGTAGAGCAAAGATCACCAGTTAGCTTTATAGTCAAAAGCCAGCTGGATGGTACTATCACAAAAACACATGCTGAACATATCAGACTGGCTGATATTGAGGATTGGGAGGTACCAACAGGTGATTTCAGACGTCCTGTCCGAAAACCCCTATTTGTGGTACCCCCAGATGATAGCTCTGATACCGAGACAAGTTCAGACAGAGGTAGATTACCTCCCCTTGATAGAATTACCAATTAATTCCGTCAGGAAAGAGAAACTTTATCTGATGAGGCGGACATTCCTCTGATGGAATTAACCAAACGTTTAAAAGACCCATATGGCGATGATGATGAAAACATGTCAATCGATGACACCGAACAATAAACATAAACAATTGTTTTTTAATTCTTTGGCAATCGGCATCGGTAATCCTTTAAATTACCCCCCCCCCCCCCCCAACCCCCCGGCCCTGGTATCCGTGTTTAATAATCCTTGGGTTCAGAGAAATAAATCTTAGCCTTCAGTTTGACAACGTGATGGAATTTTTAGTACTTAAAAGGTATATGTTCAGGGCACAGCGAGACTATATGTTATACTGACACTTTTGCTCGTTGGGCTACACGACTGCACTACTGTTTATAAGAATATCATGATAAGGAATATTGACGAAATTACAACCACTCGTTCAAAATGGCTAGTGAACTTTGTCATAGGTCTTGAACCGTAACATCTATTCTTGGATAGGCTTTCGTACAGGTTACAAACTGCAACATTCTACACTGAAAGTGCGCACAGTTAGGTATGCTTGCTCTACGGCACCTGTCACCTAGCGTTATTTCGAAAACAAACCTACAAGAATTATTAGTCGGGTTAGACAACAAATTACCACAAACAATTGAAAATGACCTATGATCCAATTACAAACTTATGGGAATATTATAAGTTTTTTACCTGTACAATCAATAATGATAAATGATAAGATCATGATTATAACAACTTTTCCATTTATGGATATTAACGAGAAAAAACTTTTTTTTTAAATTAAAAGCAATTAACTTACTTACCACTGCTGATAAAAATAACTTCTAATATTGATTCGCTTATACGTACTCATCCTCGATATCCAGGGGTTACGATCACCTATGTAATCGGATCGTAACCCTTGGCTAGCGAAGATGATACGTACTATAACCGCGAAATACCAGTTAGATAGTATTGGGATAATAGGAGTAGGGATTATTTGACTGTTATTTATATGTATAGACAATATGGTCAGCTGCTGGGTAAGGGAGGCTATGTAGGGATCGTCTCCTAGCGTCTGCTTTACAGTACTGTTAATAACTACAGTCATTCACAGCTGTTTATTGAAATGTTGGTCTCGGTCCTCACCCGTTTGTTGTAGACCGCTCTTATTATAAGCACAACACAGTGTTCATATATACGTTATATCTATATACGTTATAATCTATATAAGAAACACGGAAACACAAATGACGAAGGAAGACAATTTTTTGAAATACCTGCGGCCGTTACCACTGCACCAACTCGACATCCCCAAAAAAGGATGTTTTGAAGTCGCAGTGATAGACGGTCCGGTATTCTGACATGATCATAGTGGAAATCGTCTATTATAGTGATTGAACACCTAGATCGCAATGCATATACATACATGGATACGAATTGTACAAGATAACATATATTAAGCACGGGTACGTTATAAACTATATATATATATTGTCCAAAATCGCATTGATTTCTATGATTATCAACACTGTCTATGATCTTACTTCGTTGTCAACATGTGGAAAGTGGGTTCTATGATGTTTTCCTTAATTGGGAGCCCACATCCGGTTTTCTCGTTTCAATAATTTTGTATAGGAGCACAATTATAATGTTCTTGACCTCTACTTCATCGTCGGAAACCCACGGTACACTTCTCTGACGTTTGCATCAAACGTCAGAGAAGTGTACCGTGGGTTTTAGATCTACTGACACTGTCATCAATATCTGCGGTTGTTCCCAATGACGTTGTTAGAATTGTTGGTTGAGAGTTGTCAGAGTTGTTTACTTTCTATTCAGTCTGTCTCACCGTACATCCTTCGGTGATGGTTGTGGACAGTCAATGGTGTCTACTCCCGGTTCAGTCAGCGTCACTATGCATGCAGTTGGAGACGAGATTTGGTGATTGGCTTACCTTACCTTTTCCGCTCTCTCATGACTAGTCGATCAGGGGCGTAGTTGGAGGTATTTTAATGTGCAAGCCCTGCGAGCGTTTGTTAGCAGTTACTTCAAATGGTGATTTGGTCGTATCATTTTACAAATCATTAATTTAAAATTAAATACGATGTTATATTTTACTTCCATGATATCTTGAAAACAAAATTAATATACATACATTTCTTAGTCATTTACTCACGAGTATACAATTATAGCCTTTTGATGAGGTCGATACGTGGTTTTAACAACCGGAGAAAACATATATCCGAGGTTGATATTTTTTCTCGGGTCGATAAGACCATGTATCGACCTCATCAAAAGGCTATAGTAGTTTTATCATTATAAATTGATATTTTTTTTTACACTTTCTGATTGGCTAAGATAGCGCCACGTGATTCCCGATAAAAAGTCATATTGACCAATTGTGCAAAAACAGCTGGTAAAAAAAGCTGGTTAACTGGGTGTTACTAAAAATACAAATATGACGTAACGTAAAGAGCCCCGAAGACCTTAGCACTGCTTGACAACAACACCAGTTATGGCAGACGGCAAGTTCGCCGTTCTTGCAAATAATCCAATATTCTCGACGAGTGTAACAGTATCAAACGGAAAACATCAACAGCTGTTGAAGTGTTCTGGAAGTATTTAATATTGTATTGTTATAATATTGTTTGAGAATTTGATTAAATGTCGTTGAAAAAAATTCTTTCTGTCTGAGTTCAAATAAGAAATACAAATTTATGATAAACCTATTATAGCATTTTGACGAAGTCGATACATGGTTTTATCGACCTCATTAAAAGGCTATAATTGTATATTGAAATTGTGCCGCTTTCGACTCAGGTACAGCTGTAGTTAGAAATGCCAATGTAACATGGATTTATTAAACGAGATAGATAATTTAATATGTCATGAGCCATCTGAGCGAGTGACATCTTAAATTATTTAACGAATTTGATATGATTATACGAATAAAACACTCCTGCAACCTGGTCTGTTAATCTGAACAGTCGATTAGAAAGAGTAACAATGTCAGTTGAGTTTTAAGAATATAAGTCGAATTCTGAAATTTCTCGACTTTTATTCACATATTTTGGGGAAATGATGTGCAAGCACGGACTTATGTGCTTACATGGCAGCTACGCCCCTGGTTATCGGCGCTTTGGCTATATATAAGATGACCAGATTCAGACGAAGACATGTATAGCATTTAAAGTGTTCTATACGAAGTCGCTGCCAAAGTTTTATTAATTTGGCGACGAGAGTCGATATCTACATACCTTTATTGGGGTGTAGGAATATACGCCATAACCACACAAAAGAAATTATTAACTATTGTTTGTTTCCTCTTGTCATATTTAACGTTCGTTATTTTATCTATTTCTCAAAATTTTCAATGTCGATATTCCTCCAAAAGTCTACTTTCTGGTCAGATTCTGGAACATTTGTAAATATAACTTTGGATTATCTCCCCTCGAACGCATTGAAAGAAGGCCGAGGTCATCACAAAATAGTCAAATGGCGCGTGACCTGTCACCAAGTGTACCACATAAAAGTATATTAACATAAGGGGCTGTAGATTATCTACAATTGGATCAACACACAAATATATAAACGCTGAATCAGAACTGTAAGACTTTATTTTTGACCTGCTTCTACAACCTATGGTGTTTCAATGACGCAGTTGATTGAGCTATTCTAGGGCTTGCCTTAAATATCGAGATGTTCGTGATATATGTCGACTGCTGACAAACAACCTTACTACAGGGATTCAAGAGATGCAGGGTGATCAGAACTATGAGCAAGTTTTATCAGGGCTCGGAATTGGCGGTATCCCGTAGTCACTCGGACACCAAATTTCTCCTCGGGATACCAACCTTCGTATACCCGGTATTCCATCCGGGGAACCGAACTTTCGCGTACTTGTACCTGAATCAGTTTTTATATGTAAGACCCTGTCTATTTTGTTTTATGGTCATCATCTTTGTCTGTTGAGAAATATTTTGTATATTTGTGTGATATGAAGATGGACGCTTTTGAATATGCTCATTAGTGTGTTTACTTGTGATTAAGAACGATGACCCGGTTCTTACTTTGAGGACTTTACTTGGAAGTGACCAAAATTTACATGGCGGGTGTCGTCGATAAAGCAGAAAACGATTACTATTCCGGAACATCTGGTCTGATTTTCTTGTACTTTTACAAGGGTCTCCATGTATACAAATCATTTCTTTGTTCATATGATGCCCATATATAAAATTATTTTGATATCGGATAATGGTGTTGTTGACGTTTTGGTATTCTCTGATTTTCTCTCTCTCCTAATTAGTATAGCTTAAGTAATAGCAACAATGTGTCATTAAAGCCCTCATCTCGTCCAACTTTTAATTTGAAGCAGATATCATAACGTCATAGTATAAAACTAATTCATAAGAAAATGTGGTATTTGAAATAACGGTTATTGTCATACTGTAGATAAAGATAGAAAGTTGAAGGCTAAAACCCAGTCGAATTGTTCATTCCATGTTGAAGATGGAAGAAGTGATATACAAACCTTCATGCTGCGACAAAACATCTACGATATGTCTTATGAAAGTATTTGAGCAAAAATATATACCAATTGTAATAGCAGTTACTTTGGTGTCTTCCAACCAACTCTCCTTTCTCCCACTTTTTAAAAATAACATTGGGGCAGGTATGTTGGGTGTCGTCTCACGTAGCATACATTTGGTATTTTCCTATATACAGGTAAGATGTTGGGTGTATGCTAAGCGAGATTTTATGTCAGGTAGAGAACAATATGATTTAATTACAGGTAAACTATAGTCTGTATCATAGAGTAACTATCTTACCTAACATACTTAATGTTAAAAAATCTATCCCGAATCATTTATTATATAGTGAACTAGGTCGTTTTCCATTTAAATATTAAAAGAAATTAAGAATATTTAAATATTGCTTTCAATTTTCAATTGTGTTAATTTTGTATGCAATATGTTTATTACAACCACATCAGACATTATTATTAGGAAAAACATCCTAATAAATTAAGCAGACTATAATGACTGCCAAAACATACCTGCCCCTATGCTATTTTTTAAAAGTGGGAGAAAGGAGCACACACATATGTCGTTATCTAGTATGTTGCGACAGTCATTATAGTCTGCTTCATATATACCTTACCTGTATTTTACCCGTGTTATCCCACATTACCTGGTTTTCACCTATGTTCTCTGAATGCATCTCATTTGATCACTATTTAACCATTTTTACTGAATTAGTAGATATATTTGTATGATTAAATAATAACTACTAAGTTATCATAAATATTTATATATATATACATTTAATATGGTTATTATGAATAACAAAACAATTTTTTATTAGAGTGTCGCATATCAATTCACAATGGAATTCACAAGTTCACAGGTTAAAGGCCCAATATACGTAACTTCAGGAAATTTTTCGGGATTCTGAAAATTTATGAAAAAAAAATCAAGTTGATAACCATGCAAAAATAAGTCTAAAACGAAGTAAACCTGAGTGGTAACTAACAAGAAAATCTTGACAAAAAAATCCAAAGAATTGAAAATAGTTCAGGTGGGGCCCACTTCAACAACAAACCGAAGGTTGGAGACAGCTAGAAATGGACGCGTGTTTACAAATACCGTGTTTCAACTGCTGCTGTACCGGTAACCGCGGAAGCATTCATCTTGAATATTGCTGATGTCAGTTAATCCTAACTAAATCTATAAATATAATGAAATATTAAGCTTGATTTTCGCTTCAGGTTTTTGCCGAAAGTTACGTATATTGGGCCTTTAAGACAAAATTGATTGAATCAATATCCGGCCAAGTTGACCTATGAGACACTATTTTACTGAATACATATTATACTATGTTATCAACAAGAGATCCAAGAGGGATCTTGGCGCCAACCATAGACGATCTTTATTAGTCCTTAAAATTGGATCTTTTCCCTTCTTTTCTCTGCCATTCATTGAATTTTAGTAGCCGTATCTTATATTTGAGAGTTCCTCTCAAGAAAAAGTCATTAATTAAAAAAACACACTGTCAACATTCAACAAAAATGCGATGTGTATATAGAGGAAAGACTTGATTAACGTGCATAGGTTCCTTGAAGCCTTGAAATTGTTCGAATTGATAAATTGTACCTTGATAATATGCACACAGAATCAGACCATTTTAATTCAAAATACTCCGTTTGGAACTTAAATATGGGACTATTAAATTTCATTCATTGAAACATTATATCACTTATAAGTTTTTTGGTATTACCTTATTTAGAGAGCCTTGTCTAACTCCAAAGGAAATGTTTAGGAAATGTTCACACGAACAATGTTTCTTAATTACAAAGTGCATATATCTGTCTCATAATCTGTCTTCTGTTGCTCACATAGTCGGCACTTGCATTACGCTCATGTGGAATTCTTGTTTAAACCTTATAACAACTATAAAGTTTAAATAAAACTGTCTATAGTTTGGAAAATACCTTACATTTTGTTTTATTAATAACACCTTAAATTTCAAGCGTTTACAATATTCGCTAAAAACGTTCAACTAATTTGTAGAATCCATTTTGTGTCATTTGAGTACAGTTATATTCATAAGTTCAGTTTAGAATTAATAACTTAATAAATTACTTTGCATTGAATATTAGTTTTGGATGAAAATAATCGCCAACAAGAAAGATAAAAAAGAACAAATAAATAAATAATAACTAATACCCATTATTTAGTTGTAACCATCTACATACATGTAAGTTAGATAATAATAGTTGATCAGAGGGAACCTGTAAACCTAATAAAAGACACAACTAGACGTAATTTAATTACATTTTAATCGATTCATCAGTCATTAAGATGTTAACCTATCTTGAGGTGGCATAATTCATTAAATTACCCATTAAATTAATATTTTATCCGCCACCATCCAACAGAGGCGAAGTTAACTTAGATGTAACATTTAGGTCACGTCTGGAAAAATCATTTTGATATCATAAGCGATATTTATTTCCATGTAGCTTACCAGTTATGGTTCTATGGAGGGAATCAATTTCATATCTCGTTTTCTCTATTATGACACTGCAGGGAAATACAATATTACAATTAAAGATTGCGCGACGTCAATTTTGACCAAATGTCAATTTGATATAAACGTAGTACTCTAATGCCATTTTCTCCAATATTCCTTTCGAGACCGATTCGATACAAGGTTTTCCTGCATGACTGAAAAAAATATGTTTAAATTTATCTTTTTCGCATTAGATTATAAATGTTATTTGATCAAGCGGTATCACCTATGGCCCCTCGGGATCGGACACAGATGCGAAACTAGGAAAAAAATAAGTACAAATTACACTTTCAGCGAAATCTACAGGTAAAAATAAAATGACATAAAATTCCTCTGTGTAAATCTAAAGACAGTCTTCGTTTATTTGATAATTTGGGATTTTTTTATTATTCCATTACAAAGCCTCAAAGACGAATACATCAATTTTGGCCACTATTCTTGATGTGCGATAAAGTTTTTCAAGATTTTTTAAGCAGTGTTTTAAAATTCTCAAGGGAGTAGTACTTTTTCACTTCTTATACTCTGAACAACACATTCGAATAGAAACTTAAAACAAAACTACATATGTACATCATTTAGTTTACATAATATTTATTTATAGCTGAACATTATGTTCAAATATGAAATGTATTTAAAATTTCGGATTTTATTTTTTCAACGTGTCATAAAAGTGGCTATCAAAATGTGAATACACTTTTCAATGATAACGTTCCAAACAGATCGAAAAGGAGCGATTCTGCATACAGTATTTAGAAAGCTGGATTCCGTTAATACATTTTGATGTTTCTTTGGAGATGCAAAACGAACAAATCAGATAAAGTAAAAGAAAAGAAAAAAACCCAAGCTATTCCATATTTAACCTTCACACTACCTGGACAGAAGCTAGGATTGAATGACTGCCGCAAGATGATGGGCTGCAGGTTGATGAGATCTCTGAGCAAGTTTTATACGATAGCCATCTCTGTCTCATTGAGGAATATTTAGTATCCTTCTGTGATATAAAGATTGACCTTATTGAGCTTGCTTATTAGTGTGCTAACTTGTTGTGTTCGAGAACGATGACTCGGTTCTCACTTTGAGGACTTGTTGTTTACTTGGATGTAACCGAGAATTACATGGCGGGTGTCGTCAATGAAGAAGAAGACGCTTACTCTTTCGGAACACCTGGACTTATTTTCTTGTACTTTTGCAAGGGTCTCCATGTACATTATTCCTTTGTTTATATTTCGATCCTAGTTTAATCGATTTTGTTGACGCTTCGATATTCTCTGATTTTATTTTCACAAATACAAACTTGGCAATCAACTTCGATTACCAAAATCACTTCCCCCAAAACCAACCACGAAAATCTAAACGAATTGATCTGCTTTCTATTGTCAGTCATTGACAACTGGAAAACAGCGATTCCATTGCAGCGTTCATAGACAATATGGATGCCAACTGGATAAGAGCAATTTTCATGCAAGGCTTCATTGTTAAATTGAATGCTACCTATACAAATGTAATTCTAATGCGACAATCATAGGCAATATGAATGCTTTATTGACAATATAAATATCGATGACGTGTAGAAGTACATGCAGCGATGCGTGTCGTGTAATGTCTATTCATCGAAGCGTCAAGTATAATAGCAAAATACCTTTTTATGCAGATGGTTCTTATCATACAATAAAAGATTCAAGTATAACATATACACACATATATTTTATGTTGGTGGTCCTTATCATACAAGGAAAGTGTCGGACTCACACCTTTATTTTATGTTGATGGTCCTCATCATACAAGGAAAGTGTCGGACTCACACCTTTATTTTATGTTGATGGTCCTCATCATACAAGGAAAGTGTCGGACTCACACCTTTATTTTATGCTGGTGGTCCTTATCATACAAGGAAAGTGTCGGACTCACACCTTTATTTTATGGTGATGGTCCTCATCATACAAGGAAAGTGTCGGACTCACACCTTTATTTTATGTTGATGGTCCTCATCATACAAGGAAAGTGTCGGACTCACACCTTTATTTTATGGTGATGGTCCTCATCATACAAGGAAAGTGTCGGACTCACACCTTTATTTTATGTTGATGGTCCTTATCATACAAGGAAAGTGTCGGACTCACACCTTTATTTTATGTTGATGGTCCTTATCATACAAGGAAAGTGTCGGGCTCACACCTTTATTTTATGTTGATGGTCCTCATCATACAAGGAAAGTGTCGGACTCACACCTTTATTTTATGTTGATGGTCCTTATCATACAAGGAAAGTGTCGGACTCACAACTTTATTTTATGTTGATGGTCCTTATCATACAAGGAAATTGTCGGACTCACACCTTTATTTTATGTTGATGGTCCTTATCATACAAGGAAAGTGTCGGACTCACACCTTTATTTTATGTTGGTGGTCCTTATCATACAAGGAAAGTGTCGGACTCACACCTTTATTTTATGTTGATGGTCCTTATCATACAAGGAAAGTGTCGGACTCACACCTCATCATACAAGGAAAGTGTCGGACTCACACCTTTATTTTATGGTGATGGTCCTTATCATACAAGGAAAGTGTCGGACTCACACCTTTATTTTATGTTGATGGTCCTTATCATACAAGGAAAGTGTCGGACTCACACCTTTATTTTATGCTGATGGTCCTCATCATACAAGGAAAGTGTCGGACTCACACCTTTATTTTATGCTGATGGTCCTTATCATACAAGGAAAGTGTCGGACTCACACCTTTATTTAACACTGGTGGTCCTTATCATACAAGGAAAGTGTCGGACTCACACCTTTATTTTATGTTGATGGTCCTTATCATACAAGGAAAGTGTCGGACTCACACCTTTATTTTATGTTGATGGTCCTTATCATACAAGGAAAGTGTCGGACTCACACCTTTATTTTATGTTGATGGTCCTTATCATACAAGGAAAGTGTCGGACTCACACCTTTATTTTACACTGGTGGTCCTTATCATACAAGGAAAGTGTCGGACTCACACCTTTATTTTACACTGGTGGTCCTTATCATACAAGGAAAGTGTCGGACTCACACCTTTATTTTATGTTGATGGTCCTTATCATACAAGGAAAGTGTCGGACTCACACCTTTATTATATGTTGATGGTCCTCATCATACAAGGAAAGTGTCGGACTCACACCTTTATTTTACACTGATGGTCCTCATCATACAAGGAAAGTGTCGGACTCACACCTTTTTTATGTTGACGGTCCTTATCATACAAGGAAAGTGTCGGACTCACACCTTTATTTTATGTTGAAGGTCCTCATCATACAAGGTAAGTGTCGGACTCACACCTTTATTTTATGTTGATGGTCCTTATCATACAAGGAAAGTGTCGGACTCACAACTTTATTTTATGTTGATGGTCCTTATCATACAAGGAAAGTGTCGGACTCACACCTTTATTTTATGTTGATGGTCCTCATCATACAAGGAAAGTGTCGGACACACACCTTTATTTTACACTGGTGGTCCTTATCATACAAGGAATGTGTCGGACTCACACCTGTATTTTATGTTGATGGTCCTTATCATACAAGGAAAGTGTCGGACTCACAACTTTATTTTATGTTGATGGTCCTTATCATACAAGGAAAGTGTCGGACTCACACCTTTATTTTATGTTGAAGGTCCTTATCATACAAGGAAAGTGTCGGCCTCACACCTTTATTTTATGTTGATGGTCCTTATCATACAAGGAAAGTGTCGGACTCACACCTTTATTTTATGTTGGTGGTCCTTATCATACAAGGAAAGTGTCGGACTCACACCTTTATTTTATGTTGATGGTCCTTATCATACAAGGAAAGTGTCGGACTCACACCTTTATTTTATGTTGATGGTCCTTATCATACAAGGAAAGTGTCGGGCTCACACCTTTATTTTATGTTGATGGTCCTTATCATACAAGGAAAGTGTCGGACTCACACCTCATCATACAAGGAAAGTGTCGGACTCACACCTTTATTTTATGGTGATAATCCTTATCATACAAGGAAAGTGTCGGACTCACACCTTTTTTATGTTGATGGTCCTCATCATACAAGGAAAATGTCGGACTAACACCTTTATTTTATATTGATGGTCCTTATCATACAAGGAAAGTGTCCGACTCACACCTTTATTTTATGTTGATGGTCCTTATCATACAAGGAAAGTGTCGGACTCACACCTTTATTTTATGTTGATGGTCCTTATCATACAAGGAAAGTGTCGGACTCACACCTTTATTATATGTTGATGGTCCTCATCATACAAGGAAAGTGTCGGAATCACACCTTTATTTCATGTTAATGGTCCTTATCATACTAGGAAAGTGTCGGACTCACACTTTTATTTTATGTTGATGGTCCTTATCATACAAGGAAAGTGTCGGACTCACACCTTTATTTTATGTTGATGGTCCTTATCATACAAGGAAAGTGTCGGACTCACACCTCATCATACAAGGAAAGTGTCGGACTCACACTTTTATTTTATGTTGATGGTCCTCATCATACAAGGAAAGTGTCGGACTCACACCTTTATTTTATGTTGATGGTCCTCATCATACAAGGAAAGTGTCGGACTCACACCTTTATTTTATGTTAATGGTCCTTATCATACTAGGAAAGTGTCGGACTCACACTTTTATTTTATGTTGATGGTCCTTATCATACAAGGAAAGTGTCGGACTCACACCTTTATTTTATGTTGATGGTCCTTATCATACAAGGAAAGTGTCGGACTCACACCTTTTTTATGTTGATGGTCCTCATCATACAAGGAAAATGTCGGACTCACACCTTTATTTGATGTTGATGGTCCTCATCATACAAGGAAAGTGTCGGACTCACACCTTTATTTTATGTTGGTGGTCCTTATCATACAAGGAAAGTGTCGGACTCACACCTTTATTTTATGTTGATGGTCCTTATCATACAAGGAAAGTGTCAGACTCAAACCTTTATTTTACACTGGTGGTCCTCATCATACAAGGAAAGTGTCGGACTCACACCTTTATTTTATGTTGATGGTCCTCATCATACAAGGAAAGTGTCGGACTCACACCTTTATTTTATGTTGATGGTCCTCATCATACAAGGAAAGTGTCGGACTCACACCTTTATTTGATGTTGATGGTCCTCATCATACAAGGAAAGTGTCGGACTCACACCTTTATTTTATGTTGATGGTCCTTATCATACAAGGAAAGTGTCAGACTCAAACCTTTATTTTACACTGGTGGTCCTCATCATACAAGGAAAGTGTCGGACTCACACCTTTATTTTACACTGGTGGTCCTTATCAAACAAGGAAAGTGTCGGACTCACACCTTTATTTTATGGTGATGGTCCTTATCATACAAGGAAAGTGTCAGACTCAAACCTTTATTTTACACTGGTGGTCCTCATCATACAAGGAAAGTGTCGGACTCACACCTTTATTTTATGGTGATGGTCATTATCATACAAGGAAAGTGTCGGACTCACACCTTTATTTTATGTTGATGGTCCTTATCATACAAGGAAAGTGTCGGACTCACACCTGTATTTTATGTTGATGGTCCTTATCATACAAGGAAAGTGTCGGACTCACACCTTTATTTTACACTAGTGGTCCTCCTCATAAAAGGAAAGTGTCGGACTCACACTTTTATTTTATGTTGATGGTTTTTATCAAACAAGGAAAGTGTCGGACTCACACCTTTATTTTATGTTGATGGTCCTTATCATACAAGGAAAGTGTCGGACTCACACCTTTATTTTATGTTGATGGTCCTTATCATACAAGGAAAGTGTCGGACTCACACCTTTATTTTACACTGGTGGTCCTCATCATACAAGGAAAGTGTTGGACTCACAACTTTATTTTATGTTGATGGTCCTTATCATACAAGGAAAGTGTCGGACTCACACCTTTATTTTACACTGGTGGTCCTCATCATACAAGGAAAGTGTTGGACTCACAACTTTATTTTATGTTGATGGTCCTTATCATACAAGGAAAGTGTCGGACTCACACCTTTATTTTATGTTGATGGTCCTCATCATACAAGGAAAGTGTCGGACTCACACCTTTATTTTATGGTGATGGTCCTCATCATACAAGGAAAGTGTCGGACTCACACCTTTATTTTATGTTGATGGTCCTTATCATACAAGGAAAGTGTCGGACTCACACCTTTATTTTATGTTGATGGTCCTTATCATACAAGGAAAGTGTCAGACTCAAACCTTTATTTTACACTGGTGGTCCTCATCATACAAGGAAAGTGTCGGACTCACACCTTTATTTTACACTGGTGGTCCTTATCAAACAAGGAAAGTGTCGGACTCACACCTTTATTTTATGGTGATGGTCCTTATCATACAAGGAAAGTGTCAGACTCAAACCTTTATTTTACACTGGTGGTCCTCATCATACAAGGAAAGTGTCGGACTCACACCTTTATTTTATGGTGATGGTCATTATCATACAAGGAAAGTGTCGGACTCACACCTTTATTTTATGTTGATGGTCCTTATCATACAAGGAAAGTGTCGGACTCACACCTGTATTTTATGTTGATGGTCCTTATCATACAAGGAAAGTGTCGGACTCACACCTTTATTTTACACTAGTGGTCCTCCTCATAAAAGGAAAGTGTCGGACTCACACTTTTATTTTATGTTGATGGTTTTTATCAAACAAGGAAAGTGTCGGACTCACACCTTTATTTTATGTTGATGGTCCTTATCATACAAGGAAAGTGTCGGACTCACACCTTTATTTTATGTTGATGGTCCTTATCATACAAGGAAAGTGTCGGACTCACACCTTTATTTTACACTGGTGGTCCTCATCATACAAGGAAAGTGTTGGACTCACAACTTTATTTTATGTTGATGGTCCTTATCATACAAGGAAAGTGTCGGACTCACACCTTTATTTTACACTGGTGGTCCTCATCATACAAGGAAAGTGTTGGACTCACAACTTTATTTTATGTTGATGGTCCTTATCATACAAGGAAAGTGTCGGACTCACACCTTTATTTTATGTTGATGGTCCTCATCATACAAGGAAAGTGTCGGACTCACACCTTTATTTTATGGTGATGGTCCTCATCATACAAGGAAAGTGTCGGACTCACACCTTTATTTTATGTTGATGGTCCTTATCATACAAGGAAAGTGTCGGACTCACACCTTTATTTTATGTTGATGGTCCTTATCAAACAAGGAAAGTGTCGGACTCCCACCTTTATTTTATGTTGATGGTCCTTATCATACAAGGAAAGTGTCGGACTCACACCTTTATTTGATGTTGATGGTCCTTATCATACAAGGAAAGTGTCGGACTCACACCTTTATTTTACACTGGTGGTCCTCATCATACAAGGAAAGTGTTGGACTCACAACTTTATTTTATGTTGATGGTCCTTATCATACAAGGAAAGTGTCGGACTCACACCTTTATTTTATGTTGATGGTCCTCATCATACAAGGAAAGTGTCGGACTCACACCTTTATTTTATGGTGATGGTCCTCATCATACAAGGAAAGTGTCGGACTCACACCTTTATTTTACACTATTGGTCCTCATCATAAAAGGAAAGTGTCGGCCTCACACCTTTATTTTATGTTGATGGTCCTTATCATACAAGGAAAGTGTCGGACTCACACCTTTATTTTATGTTGATGGTCCTTATCATACAAGGAAAGTGTCGGACTCCCACCTTTATTTTATGTTGATGGTCCTTAACATACAAGGAAAGTGTCGGACTCACACCTTTATTTTATGTTGATGGTCCTTATCATACAAGGAAAGTGTCGGACTCACACCTTTAATTTATGTTGATGGTCCTTATCATACAAGGAAAGTGTCGGGCTCACACCTTTATTTTATGTTGATGGTCCTTATCATACAAGGAAAGTGTCGGACTCACACCTTTATTTTATGTTGATGGTCCTCATCATACAAGGACAAGGTCAAGTTAACAGAGACAAACCTTCAATTTATGCTGATGGTCTTTATTATACGAGGGCATCCTCTATAATCAGGAGGTACGATCATTTTCGCTCTCTACACCCCAAGAATATGTCATGGCAAAAACCCCTGACCAATCGCTAGGTTGCATGCCTATCCTTTGAAGATTACACAGGAGCCACAACCGACTTCAAAGCCTGTCATTTTTTTTAGCTCACCTGGCCCGAGGGGTCAAGTGAGCATATGCGATGGTGCGGCATCCGTCGTCCGTCCGTCCGTCCGTCCGTCGTCTGTCCGTCCGCCGTCCGTCAACTTTTCCTTTAAACGACTTCTTCTGAAATACTAAAAGGCCTAGTGACATGAAATATGGCTTGTAGCTTTCATGGAAGGAGCTGAACAAAGTTTGCAGAAAAATCACTTTGACCTACTTTCTAGGTCACAAGGGGTAAACAATGTCGAAACCTTCAAACAACTTCCTCTCAAATATCAAAAGCCCTAGAGTCATGATATTTGGCTGAAAGGTTCCTTAGAGGAAGCCGGACAAACGTTGCGAAAAGAAATGACCTGGACCTATATTCAAGGTCACATGATATTTGGCTGGTAGCCTCCTTGGATGAAGCCCGACAAAATGTGCAAATGAAAATGACATTGTCTTTCAAAGTCACAGGAGTAAAATATGTTTAAATCTTAACATGTTGCTCTGTATGTCTTACAGTAATATATTTTAGGCGACTTTAGGGTTACAAGTCAGAGATTAATACCAGGTGTGAGATGCAGGTTGCGCAAACAGAGTTTTCAGTTTATTTTACCTGAGCGTGCCTTCAGTTTTGCTATGACATATTCCAGGGGAGCAGAGATTGAATATGAGAGTAACCCCTGAATATCGAAGAGTACAATCTAAGTGTTTTAAATATTGAAATAGCAAGCTAGCTTTCCTTATAATTTCAGTAATCGCGAATCTGCATGTACATGTCGCACAAAAATAAAATGAAATACAGTTCATCATACGGCTACCGTGATACACAATGTAATCAAGCAAATAGTATTACATACATTTTCTTTATGACACACGTGTTATAAAACCTTCCGCTACGCTGATTGGCTGCTTCTTGTGTGAACTATATTCATACGCATGGGATCGACCTACTTCTTTTTACTACGAAGCGTAAAACAGAATGATGACGTCCAAAGTTGGCGAATAAGTTATGGTGGACTACAGAGGCAGTGGGAATATATAAAGCAGTTATACCTTGGAAATGATGAGTATACTGTAATGATTGAAGGCGTCGATTTGTAACTCAACTGTACAGCCGATAAGCCTTTTTCGGGGAAGATGTTGAAGTTACTTTCATCTACAATCGCGTGTAACACTATCCAAAACACTGCTAACGAGTGGGCCTCAAACGTCGGCTTTGAACTCGATGTCCAAAAGAAACATCCTCAGTGGAACATTAAACACCACTGTTAACTCCGACCGGGACAGATGTATAAACCCAAGCAGTCAAAAAGTGCTGAACAATAGGCCTAGTTGTTCAGTGAGTAAAGGACTAAATCTCAATTTTCGCGCAAAGTGACGTCACGCAAATGACATAAAAAATCAGTCGCTTAGACACTATCAAAACTACAGATTTTATACGATGTGGACACTTTATCTGTTGTAAATGATTTCAAGAGTCTAAAACATAGGATAGAGTGACATTGTTTAATAACATAGATCAATTTCAAGAGTCCATTGTGTTCGACTATTTCTTCTTTTGTCGGTATATTTGACCTACTTCGAAGGTCAGAGGCTAGCAAAAATGAAAAATTCAAAACTCGTATCAAAAATCTAATAGGAAGGAAAACACATGACAGATTTTCAATATATCGATTTTCGCGAATTAATTATAAAATGTGGTTATTTCGCTGTGGCTAGTCTCTTACCCTGGAGAACTCGGGCTCATTCTATTGAATGCAACTCACAATACATTTTCATAATTTACATATAACTTTTATATTCACCGACATCCGAACAAGGCGAGACCGAGGGATCACAAAGACTCGGTGGTAACATATATAATCACTGTGGGAACACCACAGTTTAGTAGACGACATTCCAATCGGGACCTTGAACCAAATCAAATAGAAAGCAGGTGATTCATAGATTAAGAGAAAATAATTAAATTTAATGGAATTAATTTCCTCAATTCTACGGTCTTGCATGCTCTAATCAAACCCGCCTTTTGATTCCAAAAGCCCACCCCCCACGTAATTATTCACCCCGGCTTTATGTCTTTTCCAGTCCGACTGATGTAACCACATTTCATACTTAGAGATCAATCGGAACAATTCGGAGAAATGTCCGGCAATCTTCGGAAATTTAGATTTAGATTTCCGAAGATTGCCGAAATTGCCCGATACGTTGCTATTTACTTAGGGATATTTCCACCCCAACACACTCATGTATACAGTGCTTCTGTATCAGAATTGATATTAAAAATTTGAAAGAGACTAAATGGTTAGATTTCGGTAATTTCCCTTAAGTATTTGCTTTCAGGCAAGTGTTGTAAAACTGCTTGAAGACTTTTTTTTACATAATTAAAGCATTTGGTGTGCAAAAATGTGAAAGTTTTACATTTCAAACTTCCGCTGGTCAACACGCAATGTTTTGATCGGAGACGGCCGAGTACACCACATGTTCTTCCATCCGACAAGAATGGAATCTGAGGTAAGTGTAAACATTGTCACGTGGAGTTGTTTATAAACAATAATGTTAAATATACAACTCCCATGATCTCAGGTGTATCTCTTCACTCTTTGAGTTCGTTATATGATCACTGTTACGATAAAGCGTACATGCTGGAACCACAGTTGCTTGAGTTTCTGTCAGTATATAAAAAAAATGTTTATATACATGTATATGGAGCCGCGGCCCATTACAGAATGAAATGGAAGTATTCCAACGTTATTTCTCAACTATTTTTAAACAATGCACATAACTTACTTGTTGTGAGGCTGTCGTGCAATTCTTAGACTAAACATCGACATTAGATATTAATCCACCACTACATGCTAGTTTCATTTCATCTAACGACTTCTTCTCAATAACCAAAAGACCAGGGTACTGATATTTGACCTATAGCATGCCTGAATGAAGGGCTACCAAATTTATATAAATAAATGACCTTTGACCCATGTTCAAGGTCACAGGGATAAAATGTTTTAAAAATCTTCAAGACACTTCTAGTCAAAAACATAAAGCCCGAGGTACCGATATTTGATCTGTTTCATACTGGGATGAAAGGCTACCTAGTTTGTTCGAATGATTGACCTTGATTCACTTTCAATGTCACTTGGGTCAAATGTAATCAAAATCTTCAAACAACTTCTTCACAATAACCAAAAGGCATAGAGTACTTACCAGGTATGTTTGTCCTTTAGTATACCTGTATGAAGGGCTACCGAGTTTATTTCAAACGATTCCTCTCAGTATCTAAAGGACCAATGGTACTAATATTTTGCTGGCATCATGCTGAGATGACGGGATACCAAAGCTCATTGATCCAGGACACAAGAGAGTATCTTTATTCACATTCTTGAAAGTATTAAAATATTGTTAAATTTGTTTTTTGTTCTTTTTTTTTTACAACTAAACGAGCTAATTCCGAGAGTTGTTTTCCCCCCGCTTTCGGGGTCTTTATAATTTGTTAGAGATATGAAAGCCTTTTCTCCATATCTCGCCATGTTGCATAGAGTTTGCCCGTGTAAGAAAGCTATTTAAGAAAAATATATCTTCATAGCATATCACGCGACGTGACGTAATAATGGCACAACAATGACATGACGTCACGACTATGGTAATTTCTGATGCCGGAAAGAGAAAACGACGGCGTGATGAAATTAAACCCTCTCACAAAGCTTTAACCATATACACCAAAAAGCTGAGATAATTTTTTTTGCGCAAACTTGGTGTCCAAATATAGGGTATGTTTGATCTCGCTGTCTAATTCGTTTTCGTCAAAAAAGCTCAAGGAAAGAGTTTAAATTTTCAAAATGGTAGCCAGTAAAAACATATTGTCATAGTTTTTGAGCTTGTTCGGGAAGTTGATATGAGAGAAAAGACACTTTCATGACCAGGGATGTTAGATAGGGAAATTCCACCCGAGGGGTTTCCAAATTTGGTAAAACCCGAGGCTTTGTCGAGGGTTTTGCCAAATTTGAAAACCCCTCGTGTGGAATTTCCCTACCTTACATCCCTAGTCATAAAAGGGTCTTATAATCTTCTTTTATTTTGAATAATAAAACAAACGTGAAATTCAGGTATTATGGAATTTTGGACACAATTGGTTTGTACATAATGTATTGGATCAATAGTAGTAGTGCCACATCTGCTTCTGTTCCATTGCTCCAAGTAGTTCTGTTCAGTATCACACGTGGTTAGAGCACCATGGGAACAACTTGTGACATCACAGCCTGTATGTGGAACTTTCCAAGTGTGTTCATCCAATACCTGATGAAGAATTCCACATCAACCTCCATGTGGAAAAAGACTGTAATTTAATTAGTTTTACTAAAGTTACTGATTTTCAAATGATAATGTGTGTATGTTCATAAAATGAATAGCTATGATTCTAAACTTTAATTGAATTATGTGATGTAAAAGTAACAACTGCATGACTTTAAAATACTTTTGAAACAGTGTTTCACATTCATTAGAGACATGAAAGTTTAATAAGTTTTACAATGTAAAAAATAGAAATTACAAAAACAAAAACATCAAGGATTTTCTATGAGTCGAACCCGGAACTTCTGTCTGCTAATCTAACACTCAAACAATCGAGCTACTGCGACCTTTCTCATTGAGCAGGACATTATTTTACATGGCTTACATCTATTAACGTTTACAACCTGTTTGCCCCTGTAGTGTCCCAATCAGTGTGTGTCCTTTCATTTTCCACGTGACAGATTGTCTGTGTAATAACTGGCATCAAGATTTTCAATAATTGTGTTATCGATTTAATATTGGATACAATGATACGGTAAATTGGTATTGGTACAACGTAGGTCTACAGGCGCAAACAACAGCTTAGCAAACTCGGCGTCCGATTTCGTACCATTGCTTCCTTTCAAGCTATGCCATCTTTCTGCAGTGCCCCCCAAATACAATATTGTCCTCCCCATCTCCAGCTCATTTCCTTTCTTTCATCGCACTTTCAGTCAGGTAAGATTTCGGACTCCTTCCACTCAGCCGAGGTTCCGCCATATCCCTGCTGTGTTATGATTTCTAATTTCCCGCAAAGCACATGCGCAATGGCATTGCTTACACTTTCCCGAACGGTAATGATATGAATTAAAGACGAGTCGCAGAATTTTTTGTATTTTTTGTATTTTTCTAAAAAAGACCATGCTAACTTTTGGATTTTATAATTAACTGCAAGTACATAATTTTTATGATACTTTTAAATATTATAGGACTTTTTATCAGCTATGACAATGAAATCTAAACATTTAGTCCATTTTGATCAAAATAAAAAATCAACAATTCATATTTGTATATAAATATGCCTATAAAAACGACCTAATAAAAACCTTACCATAACCTCTAATCAAACAATGATTCATTGATCAGGTTAATAATAATAATTATTCAGAAAAAAGGCAACAGTAACATACAACTCAATGTTAAAGATCACAGATTTTTAAAATGAAATAACTTGTTCCTTTTACAGATGTACCTGGGTTGATCAATAAAGCCATATAGGTAAATCGGTATGTTTCCAATGGGGTCCCGTTTTTCAAAAATACTTAGGATACTATTATTGAAAAATGCACATTTTACTGGTTACGTTGAATACTTGTTTAAAAGTATCACTTGTCATGTTTATGCCTAGGTCACACAATCACGGACTTGACGCCGGATTAGCTACGGACACGATCCGACATCAATCGTGGCAATCTGTATTGGTCCGTAGCCTTACGTATTGTTTGTTCGTTTGTTTGTGTTTTACGGCCCATCGACAACTATGGTTATCTACGACCAAGTGGTTTGTGTTAAATCCGAGATGGTCGTTTTATTGAAAAACGAGACTTCTATATTTTGAAACATAATCAACTAGCAAAAGACATTTAAAATGTATCGGGGGAAATAAAACAAATGTGTTTGTATAAAACCATGCAAAAGTGATACGAAAAAAAATGTCAACGTGATTCTGTTAGATGATGATGATGATGATGATGATGATGATGATGATGATAATATTGCCAGTTAAATTTTGTGAAATAAACTTTTTATATAGCCAAAGAGTAGGTCTACATTTACGACATTGAACAGCATTTTCATGTCGAGGTCATGAAAGTAATTTTCACGATTATGTTTACAATCGACATATTCTATTAAAACGTGCTCTGCTGTAAAAGGGGAGTCACACGCGTGGCATACAGGTGGATTTCCCCCTTTCAGCAGATACACATGCGTGATGTAGGTATGTCCAGTTCGGTGTCGCGAGAGGACAACTTCCTCTCTGCGATCTCCCCGACTGGACAGACATGGTTTAAGTGTCGGTTGTATTTTAAAGAGTTTGTTTGTAGTCTTTGTTATCCATTTTTGTTGCCATTGGTGTTTGATGGCTGACTGAATAATTGGTTTTATATCTGTATATGGCAGCTTGAAATTTGTTTGGTCTAGGTTTAGAGCCATTTCGGCGGCTTTGTCAACGTTTTCATTTCCCTTTATACCAACGTAGCTTGGGATCCATAAAAAATACAATTTGACATTTCTAGGAAGTTCGATATACTTGAGAAGAGAGGTTTTGGATTAAGGTGTTTTTTGGGTTCATGTGATTGTAGAGTTTGAAGGACTGAAAGTGAATCAGAACAGATGATCACCTTTTCAATGCGGTGTTCATCGATATGGTCAAGGAACAGATCAATGGCAGATGCTTCAGCGGAAAAAAATAGAGGCATCATCTGGAAGTCGACCTGAAGAACCATGGTGAGTAGTACAGCATGCTGCTGCAACTGTTTCACCGTCTTTTGAGCCATCAGTATATAGCTGTACATGATTAAAGAAACCCGCAATGCAGTCCCGAAAGGAGGATTTGTGTTCTTCGGGTAATGCACTGGCTTTTGCCCGCTCATGCAGTGTAAAATTAATATTATGTGCTTTTGAAAGCCATGGTGGTACATCCGGTAGTGTAAACCTGGCTATGTTGTCTAAAGTGTTATGTTTACCTCTTGTAGAAAATTAGATATTCGGATGCCAAATGTTGGTATGAGATTTTGAGTGAAAATATTTCGATATTTTGGATTGAAGACTTAGTTGGAAGCTGGATTTTAAGGATTTGACTTTAGTTTCGCAGCAAATTGTAGTGACAGTTTTTTCCTCTTGGTATTTAGAGATGGCTCATTCGCTTCTACATATAGGGTTTGAATTGGTGTTGTTCAAAAAGCCCCAAGTGCTAGGCGAAGACCTTGGTTCTGAATAGGATCCAGCATCTGCAGGTAGGAACTGCGTGCTGATCCACAGACGATTCGAAGTTTTGATCGGATAAGTGACCTACAAAAAATGTATACAGTTGCAAAAGGATTTCACGGTCTGCATCCCAGTCAGTATGTCAGTATGAGCCCTTGAGCATTTATCTGTCAGATGTTTTATATGTGGAACAAAAGAAAGTTTAGAATAAAATATCAGTCTGAGAAATTTAGTTCGCTCAACAACTGGCATTGATGCCATTAAGTGTGAGATCTAGGTCATTGTGGGATTTTCGCTTTTGACAGAAGTGCATACATACCGTTTTTGGTCTAGAGAATTTGAAGCCGTTTGTCTCTGGTTGCCTGTTGGTTTTCAGTTGTGTACTGTTGATTGACTTTCTGCTGTTCGTATGATTTTGTATTTGTACCCATTATATTAGTGTTTGTATTCGCTACTTGTGGCCCCACCCGTCACGGAGTCCAGCAGAGGAAAGGATATCTCCAATAACTCAGTGTCAGGCATACAGAGTAGTACACTCGAAAGAGACATCATTTACAGTAATTCAATTTCCCTAAGCCACAACCATCTGGATGCATGACCAGCCAATTGATAATACAGGGACCATATAACCGCCCTTTAGCCAGTCCGAAGCCGAAGTGGTGTACTGCAGCGAACTGTGCTCGACAGTCCTCCTGCTCAGTCACCAGGACATTCTTTCTCTGGTTTTCGGGACGCGAACTACGACAAACGGCTAGGCTCAATATGGAGCTTATGAGTTTGATAAAGTTTGGTCTGGTTCCTCAAATTCGACCTATCTTGTATGGTTGGACCTAACAGGAGCTCAAAGAGCTCCAGCCAACAAAGCACTCGTTCTCATTGGAACGCTCAAGCCTCCCGACCACGACAATGTAGCAATCCACTACTTGTACGTTAGTCGTAGTCATACGTAATAGTACTTGTACAACCTTGACAATTTTTAACATGTTCAAAATTTGACCACGGATCAAACAACCGTAGTATGACCTTACAAAACCGTAATAGAAGGTACTGGTCCGTTTTGGTCCCTTTTGTTGTGGCCGGACCGGGAATCGAACCCGGGACTCCCGTTTGGTAGCCGAGCGTTCTTACCATTGAGTCAAAAGTGCGGACGTTCGGCTTTATTTTATCACACTATGAATCTGTACTTAATACTAGTTACACTACGTATTTGCTAAGGATACAATACGGTTCCTTACTAATTTGTCACAGAACGGCATGTCATCATTAGCTTAAACTATATTTTATTTATGACAAATTGCATGTTCAAATTACAAAATATATTACTACCCCGATGATCAGGAAACAAGTACAATTGTACTTGTACATGGTCCTTCTCATAGAACATACAATGTAACAAGCTTAGTGAAACTACATATAGAACTTTGGTGGTTTGAAAATGTACTTAAGAAACTGCTGAAAGAAAGATAGAACATGATATCAGGTAAAAGGAGACGCTGATATAGTTTTACAAGGTATGATGGGCAATTCAGTTTACATGATATCTGAACGGAGTTAGATGCAATTGCTTGTAAGTATCACAGGCACTTGTGGCCAGGAGAATAACCATCTATATATACATGTATATAATATATAGAATATAGCGAAATTTTAAAAAATAAAATAAAATATCTAAACTAAATTTTCCAATTTTCTTTTTATGTTATTAATCATCTAAACCCATAATGAAAATAACTGCCAAATTTCAGCTTGATACGTCAAGCGGTTAAATTTCACCAAAAAAATCGACTATCAGACATTGAAAAAGAGCCAGTGTCTGATAGTCGATTTTTGTGAAATTTAACCGCTTGACGTATCAAGCTGAAATTTGGCAGTTATTTTCATTATGGGTTTAGATGATTAATAACATAAAAAGAAAATTGGAAAATTTAGTTTAGATATTTTATTTTATTTTTCAAATTTCACTATATTCTATACTATATTTATAGATGGTTATTCTCCTGGCCACAAGTGCCTGTGGTAAGTATTCTTGTTGATCTGATATAATTTTGCGTAGCATTAAACATGTGTTTGCTTTGGTCATACTTTAAAGATTCTTCGCCATATCGTAATCAGTCAACACTTAATTTGTAAGGAGTTCAATACCTTAGACGTGAATCATTGTGATTTATACAAGTAAAACATGTGCATTGTCTTCTATAATATTTCCACATGGACATAGGATAATATCTACACGATTTATTACAAAAGGATGGCATTTTAGAGAACTGCATTCGAGACGTAATCTGGTATGATATAGAGGCCATTGTCGCGATCATACATAATACTATTTATAGGGGTATATATATATATTATATGATTGCAATATTGTTTGTTTATAGATGACTGTGGTCATTGCTAAATGCACGTGGAATAAACCTGTATATCTTAACAAATAGAACTGGTTCTTATTAAGTAACAATCCGTATCACTCATGTCGCCAAATGCCATCTTTCCTACATTACACTTGGTAGATACGTCAAAACCCGTAGCCACACCGTTGTACATCCGTATCGGATTCGTATCTGACTACGGGATTGGCATTTCTGGGGGTTTCCGAGAGATTGGTTCCGTAGTGGAACCGGCGAGGTGACCCGTGAATATATGACCTAGGCATTACGGAAGTGCTGACGGCTCCCTGTTGACTTGACGGGTCAAACGGAACACTATGTATCAATATTATTTCCACAAGTAAAATGCCAGTGTCAGATTAAACATTAACAAGATAATTCGTAGAATCAATATCCCCCACTTTTCCTCCTTTCGTAAGGGGGTAATCATATGGAAGGACAAATCTTTTGTAATTTTCATGCTGTTGACACAGGATATGTTACTTGGCGATCAATCGTTGCCGAGCCCTTTAGTCAATTAACCTTATTACCAAGTTTCAAGAAAATCGGATAATATTTGTTGCCCTTATTGCACAGAAACGAAAACAAAAATGACAATTTTCGTAAATCAAAGGGCCATAACTCCGCCAAATAACATCCGCCAGAAGTGGTGATCGGACTTGGCCGAGCCCTTTAGGCATTTTACCTTGTAACCAAGTTTCAAGAAAATCGGATAATATTTGTTGCCGTAATTGCACGGAAACGAAATGTGACGGGCGGACGGACGGACGGAAATTTATTTCCCTCGTTTTGTTGAAAGCGGGGTATAAAAATGAAGTAGATCTTATCCGGCCGATCAAAGAGCAATATTTTTTTTTAAAAAAGGACATCGTCAAGCATGACGTCACAAATTCTAATGCGACATCATCATTCACAAATTAAAGATGCGTTCGTTACCTAACACATTTGCAGGCGATTTGTTGGCAGACGGCCCGTGTAGCTAAGAACAAAATCTTCTCTTATTACAATTGTTGTCACTTTTAGATTGAGGATTTTGTCATATTTTCACGCTTGATAATTTTATCTGTGATATATCGTCTTACAAAATATAAAAAAGTCGTTATTATATTGAATAATAATAAATATTAAAAACAACCCCAACAAATTATACTTCAACTATCTTCTGTCGCCATCTTCAAAGATGAATTTATGTTTGTTTTCACTATATCAATAAATACTATTTAAAACAAATGATGACACTGAGTATATCTTACTTACATATGAACAAACAAAAGAAGAAGGAAATAAAAAAAATATAAAGTATGAAAGGTATAGCTATGCATTGTGTTTACTTCTTTAACAGTGCGTTTGAAAGAGAGAGAATGTTTTGTGTTAAACGTTGAAACTGCGAGGTGGACCCTAATCTGATCATTGTGATCGTGACGGATGAGGAAGCCACGCTACCAGCATGCCACAAACCTCGGCCTGTCTGTAAGTATAAACTCACACCAACTTGAGAGAACTGTAAAACATACCCATGTTTCAATCAAGTCTTGCTATTCCTAGTATTCTGTCTCAAACATGAGGGTTAAGCCACGCCGAAATCTAACGGAGTGTATTTTAATCCTAAGGGGTACAGTTCTGTGTAAAATACGGGAACAAGCTACAGCTTAGAGATCAAACGTCAAATTTAGATAAAGTATACGGAAATTTACAGATTTTATTGGTGAAATTATGTACAGAACTACAAAGTACCTGTGCTGTTATGAAATTTGTTCACGTATAATAAAATTAGGCTCGAAAACCGGTGAGACCCATATCCGGAGCGATACCGTAGAGGATCAAAATCAGGTGTTTAGAAACTGGTAAGACACACAGATAATGATTTTGAAGCGCACTAAGAATCGGTTATAATATTATTTTCGGTTTTAGGCTTTTGATTTATAATATTGTTAAAATGAACAAAGTACAGCTGCTCCATGATTTGTTACGTACACGTATGTAAAGTGTACTTAATAAAAAAATAATTGGAGTTTTTAAACTGTGAAACGTTGAAAGAAATCAACATATGTACATTTAAAAAAAATAAACTATTGTGTGTTAATGAAATAAAAAAGGGACAGCGGTGGCGCTGTTGTTTTGTTACGGAATCTACCGAAAGGGAAATGTTGAGTTTTTTTTATGAACTGAAGTGTTATACATGTCACACAGGATGTAATGGACCACTATACACGACAGAAATATTATTATTTATATACCTACTGAGGTATAAACCTTATGTAGAGAACTTGATGTGACGAGAGTGTGGTACCGATTGTTTACGGAATCAGCCGAGGACGCTTGGTACTATTCTCTGATTTTTTTTTTATTTTCCCGCCGTTCTTTAAAATAAGTCATCGGCATAACTAAACCCGATTCTGCATAAAGATATGTTTCAGCTTTTACTATTTTTGCCCACTAATACATATGATGTACCTCTGTTTTGGAAAGTTAATATTTGTTGATGACTAGGAACACATTATTGATGACTAGGAACACACTATTGATGACTAAAAGAAACATTTCAATAAATAGGAAACCGGTGCTTAATTGCAAAACACACAGTCTACATGTATGTATACTAGATACAAATACACAACATTTACCATATATAAGCGCTATACATTATGAGCAGGAACGCATTATTTGATGAGAAGGAATGCGTTATATGATGAACAGGAACCAATATTTGACGAGCAGGAACGCACATTAAATGAACAGGAGTTCAATATTTGATGAACAGGAACGCGCTATGTGAGGAACAGGAACGCATTATATGATGAATAGGAACGCACTACATTTGATGAATAGGGGCGCACTACATATGATGAATAGGGGCGCACTACATATGATGAATAGGAGCGCACTACATATGATGAATAGGGGCGCACTACATATGATGAATAGGAGCGCACTACATATGATGAATATGAGCGCACTGCATATGATGAATAATGGCGCACTGCATTTGATGAATAGGTGCGCACTACATATGATGTATAGGGGCGCACTACATATGATGAATAGGAGCGCACTACATATGATGAATAGGGGAGCACTACATATGATGAATAGGAGCGCACTACATATGATGAATATGAGCGCACTGCATATGATGAATAATGGCGCACTACATATGATGAATAGGGACGCACTACATATGATGAATAGGAGCGCACTACATTTGATGAATATGAGCGCACTGCATATGATGAATATGAGCGCACTGCATTTGATGAATAGGTGCGCACTACATATGATGTATAGGGGTGCACTACATATAATGTATAGGGGTGCACTACATATGATGAATATGAGCGCACTACATATGATGAATATGAGCACACTACATTTGATGAATAGGGGCGCACTACATATGATGAATATGAGCGCACTACATTTGATGAATATGAGCGCACTACATATGATGAATAGGGGCGCACTACATATGATAAATAGGGGCGCACTACATATGATGAATAGGAGTGCACTACATGTGATGAATAGGGGCCCACTACATATAAAAATTATGATGAATAGGGGCGCACTACATATGATAAATAGGGGCGCACTACATATGATGAATAGGGGCGCACTACATATGATGAATAGGGGCCCACTACATATAAAAATTATGATGAATAGGGGCGCACTACATATGATGAATATGAGCGCACTACATGTGATGAATAGGAGCGCACTACATGTGATGAATAGGGGCGCACTACATATGATGAATAGGGGCCCACTACATATAAAAATTATGATGGATAGGGGCGCACTACATATGATGAATAATGGCGCACTACATATGATGTATAGGGGTGCACTACATATGATGAATATGAGCGCACTACATTTGATGAATATGAGCGCACTGCATATGATGAATAGGGGTGCACTACATATGATGAATAGGAGCGCACTACATTTGATGAATATGAGCGCACTGCATATGATGAATAATGGCGCACTACATATGATAAATAATGGCGCACTACATATGATGAATATGAGCGCATTACATTTGATGAATATGAGCGCACTGCATATGATGAATAATGGCGCACAACATATAATGAATAGGGGTGCACTACATATGATGAATAGGAGCGCACTACATTTGATGAATATGAGCGCACTGCATATGATGAATATGAACGCACTACATTTGATGAATAGGTGCGCACTACATATGATGTATAGGGGTGCACTACATATGATGAATATGAGCGCACTTCATTTGATGAATATGAGCGCACTGCATATGATGAATAGGGGTGCACTACATATGATGAATAGGAGCGCACTACATTTGATGAATATGAGGGCACTGCATATGATGAGTAATGGCGCACTACATATGATGAATAATGGCGCACTATATATGATGAATAATGGCGCACTACATATGATGGATATGAACGCACTATATATGATGGATATGAACGCACTACATTTGATGAATAGGGGCGCACTACATATGGTGAATATGAACGCACTACATTTGATGAATAGTGGCGCACTACATATGATGAATAGGGGCGCACCACATATGATGAAAAGGGGCGCACTACATATGATGAATAGGGGCGCACTACATATGATTAATAGGGGCGCACTACATATTATGAATAGGGGCGCACTACATATGATGAATATGAGCGCACTACATTTGATGAATATGAGCGCAGTACATATGATGAATAGGGGCGCACTACATATGATGAATAGGAGCCCACTACATATGATGAAAAGGGGCGCACTACATATGATGAAAAGGGGCGCACTACATATGATGAATAGGGGCGCACTACATATGATGAATAGGGGCGCACTACATATGATGAATAGGGGCGCACTACATATGATGAATAGGGGCGCACTACATATGATGAAAAGTGGCGCACTACATATGATGAAAAGGGGCGCACTACATATGATCAATAGGGGCGCACTACATATGATGAATAGGGGCGCACTACATATGATGAATAGGGGCGCACTACATATGATGAATAGGGGCGCACTACATATGATGAATAGGTGCGCACTACATTTGATGAATAGGTGCGCACTGCATATGATGAATATGAACGCACTACATTTGATGAATAGGGGCGCACTACATTTGATGAATAGGTGCGCACTACATATGATGTATAGGGGCGCACTACATTTGATGAATAGGTGCGCACTACATATGATGAATAGGTGCGCACTACATACGATGAATAGGGGCGCACTACATATGATGAAAAGGGGCGCACTACATATGATGAATAGGGGCGCACTACATATGATGAATAGGGGCGCACTACATATGATGAAAAGGGGCGCACTACATATGATGAATAGGGGCGCACTACATATAATGAATAGGGGCGCACTACATATGATGAATAGGGGCGCACTACATATGATGAATAGGGGCGCACTACATATGATGAATAGGGGCGCACTACATATGATGAATAGGGGCGCACTACATATGATGAATAGGGGCGCACTACATATGATGAAAAGGGGCGCACTACATATGATGAACAGGAGTTCAATATTTGATGAACAGGAACGCGCTATGTGAGGAACAGGAACGCATTATATGATGAATAGGAACGCACTACATATGATGAATAGGGGCGCACTACATATGATGAATAGGGGCGCACTACATATAATGAATAGGGGCGCACTACATATGATGAAAAGGGGCGCACTACATATGATGAATAGGGGCGCACTACATATGATGAATAGGGGCGCACTACATATGATGAATAGGGGCGCACTACATATGATGAATAGGGGCGCACTACATATGATGAAAAGGGGCGCACTACATATGATGAAAATGGGCGCACTGCATATGATGAATATGAACGCACTACATATGATGAATAGGGACGCACTGCATATGATGAATAGGGGCGCACTACATATGATGAATAAGGGCGCACTGCATATGATGAAAAGGGGCGCACTACATATGATGAATATGAACGCACTACATATGATGAATAGGGGCGCACTACATATGATGAATAGGGGCGCACTACATATGATGAAAAGGGGCGCACTACATATGATGAAAAGGGGCGCACTACATATGATGAATAAGGGCGCACTGCATATGATGAAAAGGGGCGCACTACATATGATGAATATGAACGCACTACATATGATGAATAGGGGCGCACTACATATGATGAATAGGGGCGCACTACATATGAAGAATAGGGGCGCACTACATATGATAAATAGGGGCGCCCTACATATAATGAATATGATCGCACTACATTTGATGAATAGGTGCGCACTACATATGATGAATAGGAGCGCACTACATATGATAAATAGGGGCGCCCTACATATGATGAATAGGAACGCATTTTTTAATCCTTTCATGACCAATAAAACAATGTTCTTTGTATGAGAACATGGCATTTTGTTCTTGTCTGTATGATATTGTAGACCATTCCTTAGTTCTATTCTGTATGACATTGTAGACCATTCCTTTGTTTTAGTCTGTATGTCATTGTAGACCATTCCTCTGTTCTATTCTGTATGATATTGCAGACCATTCCTTAGTTCTATTCTGTATGACATTGTAGACCATTCCTTTGTTCTATTCTGTATGACATTGTAGACCATTCCTTTGTTCTATTCTGTATGACATTGTAGACCATTCCTTAGTTCTAGTCTGTATGACATTGTAGACCATTCCTTTGTTCTAGTCTGTATGACATTGTAGACCATCCTTTGTTCTAGTCTGTATGACATTGTAGACCATTCCTTAGTTCTAGTCTATATGACATTGTAGACCATTCCTTAGTTTTAGTCTGTGTGACATTGTAGACCATTCCTTTGTTCTACTCTGCATGATATTGTAGACCATCCTTTGTTCTAGTCTATATGACATTGTAGACCATTCCTTAGTTCTAGTCTATATGACATTGTAGACCGTTCCTTAGTTTTAGTCTGTGTGACATTGTAGACCATTCCTTAGTTTTAGTCTGTATGACATTGTAGACCATTCCTTAGTTCTAGTCTGAATGACATTGTAGACCATTCCTTAGTTCTAGTCTGTATGACATTGTAGACCATCCTTTGTTCTAGTCTGTATGACATTGTAGACCATTCCTTTGTTCTAGTCTGTATGACATTGTAGACCATTCCTTAGTTCTAGTCTGTATGACATTGTAGACCATTCCTTAGTTCTAGTCTGTGTTACATTGTAGACCATTCCTTTGTTCTACTCTGTATGACATTGTAGACCATTCCTTAGTTCTAGTCTGTATGACATTGTAGACCATTCCTTAGTTCTATTCTGTATGACATTGTAGACCATTCCTTAGTTCTAGTCTGTATGACATTGTAGACCATCCTTTGTTCTATTCTGTATGACATTGTAGACAATTCCTTTGTTCTATTCTGTATGACATTGTAGACCATTCCTTTGTTCTATTCTGTATGACATTGTAGACCATTCCTTTGTTCTATTCTGTATGACATTGTAGACCATTCCTTAGTTCTAGTCTGTATGACATTGTAGACCATTCCTTTGTTCTATTCTCTATGACATTGTAGACCATTCCTTTGTTCTATTCTGTATGACATTGTAGACCATTCCTTAGTTATAGTCTGTATGACATAGTAGACCATTCCTTAGTTCTAGTCTATATGACATTGTAGACCCTTCCTTTGTTCTATTCTGTATGACATTGTAGACCATCCTTTGTTCTATTCTGTATGACATTGTAGACCATTCCTTAGTTCTATTCTGTATGACATTGTAGACCATTCCTTTGTTCTATTCTGTATGACATTGTAGACCATTCCTTAGTTCTAGTCTGTATGACATTGTAGACCATTCCTTTGTTCTATTCTGTATGACATTGTAGACCATTCCTTTGTTCTATTCTGTATGACATTGGAGACCATTCCTTAGTTCTAGTCTGTATGACATTGTAGACCATTCCTTTGTTCTATTCTGTATGACATTGTAGACCATTCCTTAGTTCTAGTCTGTATGACATTGTAGACCATTCCTTTGTTCTATTCTGTATGACATTGTAGACCATTCCTTTGTTCTATTCTGTATGACATTGGAGACCATTCCTTAGTTCTAGTCTGTATGACATTGTAGACCATTCCTTAGTTCTAGTCTATATGACATTGTAGACCCTTCCTTTGTTCTAGTCCGTATGACATTGTAGACCATTCCTTAGTTCTAGTCTGTATGACATTGTAGACCATTCCTTGGTTCTAGTCTATATGACATTGTAGACCCTTCCTTTGTTTTAGTCCGTATGACATTGTAGACCATTCCTTTGTTCTAGTCTTTATGACATTGTAGATCATTCCTTAGTTCTATTCTGTATGACATTGTAGACCATTCCTTAGTTCTATTCTGTATGACATTGTAGACCATTCCTTAGTTCTAGTCTGTATGACATTGTAGACAATCCTTTGTTCTAGTCTGTATGACATTGTAGACCATTCCTTAGTTCTAGTCTGTATGACATTGTAGACCATTCATTTTTTTAGTCTGTATGACATTGTAGACCATTCCTTTGTTCTAGTCCGTATGACATTGTAGACCATTCCTTTGTTTTAGTCTGTATGACATTGTAGACCATTCCTTTGTTTTAGTCTGTATGACATTGTAGACCATTCCTTTGTTCTAGTCCGTATGACATTGTAGACCATGCCTTTGTTTTAGTCTGTATGACATGGATCACCATTCCTTTGTTCTATTCTGTATGACATTGTAGACCATTCCTTTGTTTTAGTCTGTATGACATGGATCACCATTCCTTTGTTCTATTCTGTATGACATTGTAGACCATTCCTTTGTTCTAGTCTGTATGACATTGTAGACCATTCCTTAGTTCTATTCTGTATGACATTGTAGACCATTCCTTTGTTCTATTCTGTATGACATTGTAGACCATCCTTTGTTTTAGTCTATATGATATTGTAGACCATTCCTTTGTTCTAGTCTATATGATATTGTAGACCATTCCTTAGTTCTATTCTGTATGACATTGTAGACCATTCCTTAGTTCTATTCTGCATGACATTGTAGACCATCCTTTGTTTTAGTCTGTATGACATTGTAGACCATTCCTTTGTTCTAGTCTGTATGACATTGTAGACCATTCCTTAGTTCTATTCTGTATGACATTGTAGACCATCCTTTGTTTTAGTCTGTATGACATTGTAGACCATTCCTTTGTTCTAGTCTTTATGACATTGTAGACCATTCCTTAGTTCTATTTTGCATGACATTGTAGACCATCCTTAGTTTTAGTCTGTATGACATTGTAGACCATTTCTTTATTCTCGTGTTTATGACATTGTAGATCATTCCTTAGTTCTATTCTGTATGTCATTGTAGACCATTCCTTAGTTCTAGTCTGTATGTCATTGTAGACCATTCTTTTGTTCTATTCTGTATGACATTGTAGACCCTTCCTTTGTTCTAGTCCGTATGACATTGTAGACCATTCCTTAGTTCTAGTCTGTATGACATTGTAGACCATTCCTTGGTTCTAGTCTATATGACATTGTAGACCCTTCCTTTGTTTTAGTCCGTATGACATTGTAGACCATTCCTTTGTTCTAGTCTTTATGACATTGTAGATCATTCCTTAGTTCTATTCTGTATGACATTGTAGACCATTCCTTAGTTCTATTCTGTATGACATTGTAGACCATTCCTTAGTTCTAGTCTGTATGACATTGTAGACCATCCTTTGTTCTAGTCTGTATGACATTGTAGACCATTCCTTTGTTCTAGTCTGTATGACATTGTAGACCATTCATTTTTTTAGTCTGTATGACATTGTAGACCATTCCTTTGTTCTAGTCCGTATGACATTGTAGACCATTACTTTGTTTTAGTCTGTATGACATTGTAGACCATTCCTTTGTTTTAGTCTGTATGACATTGTAGACCATTCCTTTGTTCTAGTCCGTATGACATTGTAGACCATTCCTTAGTTCTAGTCTGTATGACATTGTAGACCATTCCTTAGTTCTAGTCTGTATGACATTGTAGGCCATTCCTTAGTTCTAGTCTGTATGACATTGTAGACCATTCCTTTGTTCTAGTCTGCATGACATTGTAGACCATTCCTTTGTTCTAGTCTGTATGACATTGTAGACCATCCTTTGTTCTATTCTGTATGAAATTGTAGACCATTCCTTAGTTCTATTCTATATGACATTGTAGACCATTCCTTAGTTCTATTCTGTATGACATTGTAGACCAATCCTTAGTTCTAGTCCGTATGACATTGTAGACCATTCCTTAGTTCTATTCTGTATGACATTGTAGACCATTCCTTAGATCTATTCTGTATGACATTGTAGACCATTTCTTTGTTCTATTCTGTATGACATTGTAGACCATTCCTTTGTTCTAGTCTGTATGACATTGTAGACCAATCCTTAGTTCTAGTCCGTATGACATTGTAGACCATTCCTTAGTTCTATTCTGTATGACATTGTAGACCTGTCCTTAGTTCTAGTCTATATGACATTGTAGACCATTCCTTAGTTCTATTCTGTATGACATTGTAGACCATTCCTTAGTTCTAGTCTGTATGACATTGTAGACCATTCCTTAGTTCTATTCTGTATGACATTGTAGACCATTCCTTAGTTCTATTCTGTATGACATTGTAGACCATTCCTTAGATCTATTCTGTATGACATTGTAGACCATTCCTTAGTTCTAGTCTGTATGACATTGTAGGCCATTCCTTAGTTCTAGTCTGTATGACATTGTAGACCATTCCTTTGTTCTAGTCTGTATGACATTGTAGACCATTCCTTAGTTCTAGTCTGTATGACATTGTAGACCATTCCTTAGTTCTAGTCTGTATGACATTGTAGACCATTCCTTAGTTCTAGTCTGTATGACATTGTAGACCATTCCTTTGTTCTAGTCTGTATGACATTGTAGACCATTCCTTTGTTCTAGTCTGTATGACATTGTAGACCATTCCTTAGTTCTATTATGTATGTCATTGTAGACCATTCCTTTGTTCTATTCTGTATGACATTGTAGACCATTCCTTAGTTCTAGTCTGTATGACATTGTAGACCATTCCTTAGTTCTATTATGTATGTCATTGTAGACCATTCCTTTGTTCTATTCTGTATGACATTGTAGACCATTCCTTAGTTCTAGTCTGTATGACATTGTAGACCATTCCTTAGTTCTAGTCTGTATGACATTGTAGACCATTCCTTAGTTCTAGTCTGTATGACATTGTAGACCATTCCTTTGTTCTATTCTGTATGACATTGTAGACCATTCCTTAGTTCTAGTCTGTATGACATTGTAGACCATTCCTTTGTTCTAGTCTGTATATCATTGTAGACCATTCCTTTGTTCTATTCTGTATGACATTGTAGACCATTCCTTTGTTCTAGTCTGTATGACATTGTAGACCATTCCTTAGTTGTATTCTGCATGACATTGTAGACCATTCCTTAGTTGTATTCTGCATGACATTGTAGACCATTCCTTTGTTCTAGTCTGTATGACATTGTAGACCATTCCTTAGTTCTATTATGTATGTCATTGTAGACCATTCCTTTGTTCTATTCTGTATGACATTGTAGACCATTCCTTTGTTCTATTCTGTATGACATTGTAGACCATTCCTTAGTTCTATTCTGTATGACATTGTAGACCATTCCTTAGTTCTAGTCTGTATGACATTGTAGACCATTCCTTTGTTCTATTCTGTATGATATTGTAGACCATTCCTTAGTTCTAGTCTGTATGACATTGTAGACCATTCCTTAGTTCTAGTCTGTATGTCATTGTAGACCATTCCTTAGTTCTAGTCTGTATGACATTGTAGATCATTCCTTAGTTCTATTCTGTATGACATTGTAGACTGTTCCTTAGTTCTAGTCTGTATGACATTGTAGACTATTCCTTTGTTCTATTCTGTATGATATTGTAGACCAATCCTTAGTTCTAGTCTGTATGACATTGTAGACCATTCCTTAGTTCTATTCTGTATGACATTGTAGACCATTCCTTAGTTCTAGTCTGTATTTCATTGTAGACCATTCCTTTGTTTTATTCTGTATGACATTGTAGACCATTCCTTAGTTCTAGTCTATATGTCATTGTAGACCATTCCTTTGTTCTAGTCTGTATTTCATTGTAGACCATTCCTTTGTTCTATTCTATATGATATTGTAGACCATTCCTTAGTTCTAGTCTGCATGTCATTGTAGACCATTCCTTTGTTCTATTCTGTATGTCATTGTAGACCATCATTTGTTTTAGTCTATATGATATTGTAGACCATTCCTTAGTTCTAGTCTGTATGTCATTGTAGACCATTCCTTTGTTCTATTCTGTATGACATTGTAGACCATTCCTTTGTTCTAGTCTGTATGACATTGTAGACCATCCTTTGTTCTATTCTGTATGACATTGTAGACCATTCCTTAGTTCTATTCTGCATGACATTGTAGACCATTCCTTTGTTCTAGTCTGTATGACATTGTAGACCATCCTTTGTTCTATTCTGTATGAAATTGTAGACCATTCCTTAGTTCTATTCTGCATGACATTGTAGACCATTCCTTAGTTCTATTCTGGATGACATTGTAGACCATTTCTTTGTTCTAGTCTGTATGACATTGTAGACCATTCCTTTGTTCTAGTCTGTATGACATTGTAGACCATTCCTTAGTTCTAGTCTGTATGACATTGTAGATCATTTCTTTGTTCTATTCTGTATGACATTGTAGACTGTTCCTTAGTTCTAGTCTGTATGACATTGTAGACTATTCTTTGTTCTATTCTGTATGACATTGTAGACTGTTCCTTAGTTCTATTCTGTATGACATTGTAGACCATTCCTTAGTTCTAGTCTGTATTTCATTGTAGACCATTCCTTTGTTCTATTCTATATGATATTGTAGACCATTCCTTAGTTCTAGTCTGTATGTCATTGTAGACCATTCCTTTGTTCTAGTCTGTATTTCATTGTAGACCATTCCTTTGTTCTATTCTATATGATATTGTAGACCATTCCTTAGTTCTATTCTGTATGACATTGTAGACCATTCCTTAGTTCTAGTCTGTATGTCATTGTAGACCATTCCTTTGTTCTATTCTATATGTCATTGTAGACCATCATTTGTTTTAGTCTATATGATATTGTAGACCATTCCTTAGTTCTAGTCTGTATGTCATTGTAGACCATTCCTTTGTTCTATTCTATATGATATTGTAGACCATTCCTTAGTTCTAGTCTGTATGTCATTGTAGACCATTCCTTTGTTCTATTCTATATGATATTGTAGACCATTCCTTAGTTCTAGTCTGTATGTCATTGTAGACCATTCCTTTGTTCTATTCTATATGTCATTGTAGACCATTCCTTTGTTCTATTCTATATGTCATTGTAGACCATCATTTGTTTTAGTCTATATGATATTGTAGACTATTCCTTAGTTCTATTCTGTATGTCATTGTAGACCATTCCTTTGTTCTAGTCTGTATTTCATTGTAGACCATTCCTTTGTTCTATTCTATATGATATTGTAGACCATTCCTTAGTTCTAGTCTGTATGTCATTGTAGACCATTCCTTTGTTCTATTCTATATGTCATTGTAGACCATCATTTGTTTTAGTCTATATGATATTGTAGACCATTCCTTAGTTCTAGTCTGTATGTCATTGTAGACCATTCCTTTGTTCTATTCTGTATGACATTGTAGACCATTCCTTTGTTTTAGTCTGTATGACATTGTAGACCATCCTTTGTTCTATTCTGTATGACATTGTAGACCATTCCTTAGTTCTATTCTGCATGACATTGTAGACCATTCCTTTGTTCTAGTCTGTATGACATTGTAGACCATTCTTTGTTATATTCTGTATGAAATTGTAGACCATTCCTTAGTTCTATTCTGTATGACATTGTAGACCATTCCTTTGTTCTATTCTGTATGACATTGTAGACCATTTCTTTGTTCTAGTCTGTATGACATTGTTGACCATTCCTTTGTTCTAGTCTGTATGACATTGTAGACCATTCCTTAGTTCTAGTCCGTATGACATTGTAGACTGTTTCTTAGTTCTATTCTGTATGACATTGTAGACCATTCCTTAGTTCTAGTCTATATGACATTGAAGACCATTCCTTAGTTCTATTCTGTATGACATTGTAGACCATTCCTTAGATCTATTCTGTATGACATTGTAGACCATTCCTTAGTTCTATTCTGTATGACATTGTAGACCATTCCTTAGTTCTATTCTATATGACATTGTAGACCATTCCTTAGTTCTATTCTATATGACATTGTAGACCATTCCTTAGTTCTAGTCTGTATGACATTGTAGACCATTCCTTAGTTCTATTCTGTATGACATTGTAGACCATTCCTTAGTTCTATTCTGTATGACATTGTAGACCATTCCTTAGTTCTAGTCTGTATGACATTGTAGACCATTCCTTAGATCTATTCTGTATGACATTGTAGACCATTCCTTAGTTCTAGTCTGTATGACATTGTAGACCATTCCTTAGTTCTAGTCTGTATGACATTGTAGACCATTCCTTTATTCTAGTCTGTATGACATTGTAGACCATTCCTTAGTTCTAGTCTGTATGACATTGTATACCATTCCTTAGTTCTAGTCTGTATGACATTGTAGACCATTCCTTAGTTCTAGTCTGTATGACATTGTAGACCATTCCTTTGTTCTAGTCTGTATGACATTGTAGACCATTCCTTAGTTCTATTCTGTATGACATTGTAGACCATTCCTTTGTTCTAGTCTGTATGACATTGTAGACCATTCCTTTGTTCTAGTCTGTATGACATTGTAGACCATTCCTTAGTTCTAAACAACTGTCTGTTTCACTCGTTGTCAGTATAATGTGACCGACTGAGGTTTTCTGCTAGAGTTAGTGTGGTAGCACTTTAAATCGGCAAAAGATCCGGATTAACGCAATAGGCTAACAGGAACATATCGCGGCCTCCCAAATACACACACATACACCGGGATGTCGTCCTTAATGACTCTAGCTGTTAATAGGACGTAAAACAAATTAAACCAAACCAAACCAAATCGCCTTCTAGTCTCACCAATACACAATGCGTCGCGGGAGGATTTGATGTTGCTATGTCATGACCTTGATATATCCTCTTGATAGTTTCGGATAAACCTTTTAAATACGGGATGTCTACTTGACCTTTTCGTTTATTCTTATCCTTGATTGACCTTTTATTGTTCTTCCTCTTATTAAAGTTGAAATCAAAATACCTGGGAAAAAATAAATGAAACCTCATATTTAAACATTTAAGGGAACGTTAGGCATTTTTAATATGTATTTTAAATTGTTTTGCTCATAGCGAAAATCTCGAAAAAGTAATTATAATTGGGACTTCTATATTTTCTATTACAGACCCGGCTGTGATGACTTTGTTTAGTAATGACCAAGAAAAACTGTGAAGAAGCGGAATTTTATGATTCATCAAACAGAGTTAGGGAAGGAGTTGGTACCGGCCTGGTACCAAACCCGCATCGGTTCGTCGCTGTGTTTTTGACATATTATTTAAATTTGTTTGTTCTCCGATCCCCAGCTTGTTTGAAAGTTGAGCATTAAAATTGAATTAGTTACAATGCGGGACCATGATGGAAACACATTTGGGAGAAATAATGTCGAAACATTGCTCAGAAGAATAAAATGTCCCGATCATAGAGTAATTTTTCTGACAATACCTGCTCGCCATGTTCCAATTAAAGAGAATACAAGAATATATTTCACAGGCGCACGTGATACGATGTCAGAAAAACCTCCACTATCTCACTTCCATGATTTGATTACCAAAGGTTGGAGGGTTGGGTATATACGATTATATATGATCTGATAACGCAGGCTAATTCTTTGTTTCACTTGGGAAATCGAAGATGTTCTTGAAGCTATTGTCCCGCTTGCAGGCGCGTTGATTTGTTTAAACCGTCCCTGGGCGAAAGGGAAAGCCGTATCTAACTCAAATACAACATGCATATTGTTTGTGACGGGTTTTTGCTGTGCCTTTATTCTGGCAAAGTGACATGACAAATTAATTTATTGACGTCATATTTTCCTTACTTTCACTATCTATAGTGTACTCTTACCTTACGAAACCCCCAATCCTTCTCATTCCAAAAATACAATTAACGCACCTACCATCTACTCTTTTTCCAACCGTCAGCATCACGTCACCTCGTAGTCACGTGACGGCCAAACGACCCCATTTTGTTTCAAGAGTGCAAGTTTTGTTTTTTAAATTTTAAATTTTCCAAATGTATTGCAACATAATATAAAAATATTACAAGAAATGCATCGAGGTGTTCACGATGGTGAAGGACAGCTCAATATAAGTACATTTTATGCATGCATTACCCAATTCTTAAACAAAAGGTGACATACCATAAACATAATCATACTGGAATTTTATTTAAACATGACTTCAGGAAACAATTCAATTAACTCATACACAATGTGGTTTAGGTAGTGATATTGTTTAATTAATGTATGTTTTTCTCATAACATATTATGTAGGAAAAAAATGTATCCCATTTTGTAGTAAGCTGAACATACTCTTTGACCCGTTATAACTTCCAGATTCGATATTAAGGGAATGTGTCTGCCTACAATATTGATACTACATTTCCTAGTAATACAAGTAAAAGGTTTTTCAAGATAATAGAGGTCGATGTAACTAGGGGCAGATTAGGAACAAAGGAAATATTTACACAGAGACCCATAAAAAGTACAAAGGAGTAAGACCAGGTGTTCCGGAAGAGTAAGCGTCTTCTGCTTCATTGACGACACCCGCCATGTTAATCTTGGTCACATCTAATTAAATGTGACGTCATCAAAGTGAGAACTTAAACTGAATATGGAAATACTTTTATAAATCATATAAAGAAGACATCTGAAAAACGCTTCACAATTTGTCACTCAAACATACTTTAACAGTTGTTGTGTTTTGTATTTTGAACATCATTGTATAGCAATGATGTTTGAATAATTTTCTAAGTAAATTTCGTTGAACGTGAGAAACCCAGTGGACTAAAGAATTTGGTGTTTAGGATTTATACTCATTACCGTACAGTATTAGATACATGCCTTTTGAATTCAAACTTCCTCGTGTTCAAACTTTTACATATGTATCCAATATTTCATTATATCTACTTAACGGCGTTCAGGTTTTCCTTTAAAAATAAAAATACTTTTTTTCAAAATTTGATACATGAAGCAATTACTCCGGACTTATCATGACTGGTTTAGTACTGTATGGTATATGTATCAAACACAGAGTTGATGCTAAGGTCCAAATTTTCCATTATTTCGTTTCAAAGGTAAATCAAATCAACCCCGTACTACGGTAAATCTACCATTTTAGAAAAAAATAATTCTAGGAAAAAATTACAATAAAAAATGTGCCATTGAAAGACTTTCTTACGCCTCTGTAGCAGTCGTCTCTACCCTCCAAATCCTAGAAACCTTATTTGATATGACAATAATACAATGTCCCCTTCAAATCGTACGCGGTCTGACCCTGGTAATTGCTTGACAGAAAATCTTACTGAAACTGTCTTCAGACCCTGACTAATTTGGCTAGGAGAACTCTATAGCTGTACCGTGCCTCTTATGTTACACACCTACATCTGTTCAGATCCGGGCTCTTATCCTTACTGTTTATCTTCTTCCTGTACCATATGTTAATTTTCATATGTATTTGTGATTCAATCTTTGAAACAAAAAGCCGCTTTCATGATTCTCCGTCATAAACAAACGTTATTAGCGCACGGCAAGGTTATAATGTAACAGACAGGATTTAAGTATGCCCTGCTCACACTGTCCAGTTGTAATGTTGTACACGGATGTGACTAAAAAGCGCTAATTCTGTCCAGGGGAAGGGAACGTTACCCGGTATCAACTATTAGGAGCCTTAATTAAGGAAACGCACACCACAAAATGAAGAAAGTATGTTGGTATTAAGGTGGACACAGAAAAACAACAGGTTAAATATTAATCTTTATTACATTTTGGTTTGCGAAATAGAAAAAAATATCAAACTGATAAAACTTATATTTTCACTGTAGTGATGAGCAGTGAAAATATATGATTTTGTAGTGAAAATATAAGATTTTGCAGTGAAAATATAAGGCTTTGTCAGTGTAACGTAAAAAAGTGATCCGGTAATAAAAAAACTACCCGCGGTCATTCTTCTACGTTGCAAAAGTTACCTGGGGTCGTTATTTCACAGTAGAAATCTTACACAGCCATCTGTAGAAAAATGACCCATCTCGATATTTCTTTAATTCGTTTCGTGAAAAAGTGACTCGCCGAAGATTTCAAAGGTGGGTAGTTTTCACCCGGGTCATTTTCTCACGTTACACCGGAACTGTTGTATTAGTTGTTCCCCTAGATCGAATCGAACTCCTGCATTGTCCCCTGGCATTGGAGACTCTGTATTGTTAATATAATAATAATATAATAATATACAATATTTGATATAGCGCCCTATCTAGCTAACATAAGCCACTTTAAAACGCTGTACAGTACATAGATATACAATAAATACAATTAACACATACAGTTCTATCATATGCAATTCTGAGGAGTTCGCAGCAGCTGCCTTATCAGGCACTAACTACTTGCCCTATACCACCTGGCTAATATCTCCATATGTGTGTGTATGTATGTGTGTGTGCTGGAGATGAATTGTGTTCTGCTTGTAGTGGGACAGAGTTTCCAACGGCATCTTTTAGAGTGCTACCTCACTTGAATGCTACAGTACAGATACTGTAATACCCACCCCAGACCATTAATTGTATACTCCATCTGGGTTGTTGGAGTTGTGTGGGCAGGAACAAAACACTTTCTCTGAATGTTCCATGCGTATGACGATTACGGGGTACAAACCCCGGCCGCCTACATGGAAGGCCGGAGTAATAACCACTCGACCAATCCGCCCATCCGCTCATGTTGTTGTCGTCTGCTAGAACTTGTCTATTGGAGAAAGATGATCTTAAAGAAATGGCACCAACAGGATTTAATATGTAATGAATTGAACTTTTCCGATCAACTTATCCCAATCGGAAGTGTACTGGACCCGATCGGTTGTGATTTTGATGGATAAGGCCTATCTACTTTCCAGTAGGCAAGTAAAGGAAAAAAAATAATGAAAGTCCTCTTTTGAAATGTAATAGAAAGAAAATTCAATGGTTTGTTGTTTAATATCAAATATATTTTACTTGTATGTCATACTCGTGAAATATATTTGATATTAAACGGCAAACCATATATATCCTCTATATATTAATGATACATTAAAGATAGATGTTAGTAGTTAAACTATTTAGTTTAACTTATGTGATCACATTCTGAGAGGTACGCTAATGATGGCGAAGTTGCCCCCACACCACCTCCGGGGGTTGAATAAAAGCCAAACTAGTTTATATTGCAAACTGCATTCGTGTGCAAGAACACAATGTTTTGGCAGTGTTTTAGTAATGTTGTGGGCGGATAAGGATATACATAAGATCGCACAAGTATGCATAAATACACCACCTTGATGTAGTGGATAAGCTGTCCCGAAACTTCGACATCATTTAGGGAAGGAATTTTTGTTTACGCTTGTTTTTTCCCCAATAATTTGTTTAATATACATACACTATTTATTATATTGACAACTCTAAAAATCTTCATACTTAGAATATCCGTGATATTCTTTCCCAGTAAAGTAGGACATTGATACATGTGTAGATATTTACAGTATCTTTGATATCATGAAAGAATTTTGACAAATCGACTCATACAGCTAGTAATGTATTAAATATATTAAGAACATCCTATTTACTAAGCAGTATGTGTATAAGCTACTGGGGGGGGGGGGGGGTCTCTGACAGTTCTAGAACATGCTTCAGCAGCATATCAATGCAACATATTCAATTCTTTGATGTCTGATCAATAGAAATGTACAAGAAAAATGCATAATATATAAATTCATTCCAGTTAACAATCAATGCCCAAACATATAATATACAAGCGAAAAGAGGTTGCTCTTTTACTGTATTACATGTCCTGGGTAATGGCTTCTAGAATACTAGTCCAAAACTGTCCATAATTACATCCATGTGTTACAACACCTAAACTGACGCCATTCACCGTCAAATCTTGACAAATAACTTTCTTAACTAGAATGTTAGTGCTCGATAACTTTAATACTTTGATTAACATATCCATCAGATGTCCTCAGGCGTGGTGACTGTGGTCCAACTTTCTACGATTACTAGCCCTCAACAACCCAGTCCAGGGTCCCGACGTAGGGGAATCACCTAGAACTGTCCGCTGGTCGGTAGGTTTACTTCAGGTACTCCTGCTTAAACAAAGTCTATAGAAAAAAATTTCGCAATTTCTGAATCAGATAAATGTTTGCTTTTTAGGTGTAACAGGAGGCTGAAGTCATGTGTTAAAAGACAAAAGCATTTCTTCTAGTATTCTTTTATATAGTAGTTGATGGTTGGTCGGATGGTGCAGTAGATAGCGCAACTGCCTGAAAAGCGGCCGGGGTTCGATTTACTGACCGAACGTCAAAAGGTCAGTCACCTGCCCAACCGCGTGGGTGTTCTCCGGGGACTCTGGTTTCCTCCCACAATAATAGTCCGGTTGCCAAACCCCAGATTTTTGGAGAACCTTGCAAAAGGGTCCGTACAAAGTTTTTTTGCTGTTTCTAAACCTCTGAGGTGTGCTCTTTAAGAATCTGGATGATGCCACTCTGTCATCATTGGGTAATCCGCACAATATGCAAATGAAGGCCGCCATTACTGAAATTCTTATTTTCGTCAATATCTCGGTAACTCTACATGGTATCAAAATAATTATTGTGTCTATCCCCATGTTTTGAGCGGTAAAGAATAAGAGTTAGTCATTTTAGTAAAGATCAAACTTAAAGGTTGTGCTGAATAGGCATATTTAGGCCGCCATTATTGAAAATTTCGTTTTCGTCAATATCTCAGCAACCACATATGGTATCAAAATAATTCTGGCGTCTGTACACATGTTGTCAGGAGTAAAGAATCATATTAAACCTTTTCAATATTTATCACACCAATATTTTTGCAAAATATCCAAAAAAATCAACGTCTGTGTATATCCGAGTCGTTACAGAAATAGCCTACATCTCCTTTACGTAGTCAATGCATGTTGCCACGACTAATTTGACTCAATCCTCAAACAAATCATTTCAACAATCTTGTCACAATCATCAACCCGTCGGATATCCTCATCCTGAATGAGAGCTGGCTTTACATTCTGTTTGAATGTCTCTTTAGAAGGTTGGAGTGACTTAAGCTCTGGAGCCTTTGTCTCATTTTTTCTACCCATCCTTCGCGACCAGACTTCTCTACGGACTTTCAGACATGTTCAGACAGGGTCAAAGCGTGGTCACTTCAAATAGGTCCGGAGAGAAGTCTGGTCGCGAAGGATGGGTTGGAAAATGTGGCAAAGGCTCAAAAGCGTAAGACACCCCCACCTTCTAAAGAAACATTCAAAGAGAACGTAAAGTGGGTGCACATTCAGACTTCCATTTGGAAATCAGCTCTCAGCTCAGAACCTTCACCACTAGATTCTGTCGAGTTCGGATTGGAACTTGAGGAATGCACTAGATGCTTGATTCCAGTAACATTGCATCCAAACGTTAGTGTTGCTCCGCAGGATGTCCTGAAAAGGATAAAGTGTGGTTATGCTACGAATACACCCTGTTGGACAGGAATGTATGGATGTTATACAGCTCACTTGCCATGCACAATGATAAGTGGATGTCACTGGGACGCACACTGCCAGAATGGGCAAATCCGACGGGGTTGATGACTGACAATGTTGTTGAAAGTGATTTGTTTGAGGAATGAGACATTTGGTTTGGCTTATTTAGTTTTACTTTACGTCCTATTAACAGCCAGGGCCATTTAAAGACGTGTCAGGTTTTGAAGGTGGAGGAAAGCGCTGTACCCGGAGAAAAACCACCGACCTACGGTCAGTACCTGGCAACTGCCCTACGTAGGAACGTGGGATTCTAACTCGCAACCCAGAGGTGGAGGGCTAGTGGTAGAATGTTGGAACACCTTAACCACTCGGCCACCGCCGCCGTGCGGAATGAGACAAATTAGCAGTTGCGCCATGTGTTAGCATAAGTAAAGGGGATGCTCTGTGTACGTGGCAACTTTGCAAAAATATTGGTGTGATCAATGCTGAAATGGTTTAATATGATTATTTATCCCTGACATCAGGTGTATAGACGCCAGAATTATTTTGATACAATATGTAGTTGCTGAGATATTGAGGAATTCAAGATTTTCAGTAATGGCGGCTTATATATGCCTATTCAGCACAACCTATCGATGTGATCTTTACTAAAATGGCTTATTCTGATTATTTACCCCTAAAAACACGGGGTTAGGCACTAAAACTATTTTGATACCATGCATAGTTACTTAGATATTGACGATAACGAGATTTTCAATAATGGCGGCCTAAATATGCCTATTCAGCACAACCTTTAGGTGTGATCTTTACTAAAATGGCTTACTCCTGTTCGTTACCCCTCAAAACATGGATATAGACACCAAAATTATTTTGATACCATGCATAGTTACTGAGATATTGACGAAAATAAGATTTTTAGTAATGGCGGCCTTAATTTGCATATTGTGCGGATTGCCCAATGATGACAGAGTGGCATCATTCAGATTCTTAAAGAGCACATCTCAGAGGTATAGAAACAGCGAAAAACTTTGTACGGACCCTAAGGCATGCTTATCGGTCCCTGCCACCAGACTATAAGACCCCTCGCGCGCTTACATACGGGCCAACAAGAGTGATTAAGATAAGTCGGATAACTTGTTTCATAATTGTTGTAAAATAGATACATTTTTATATATATTAGTGGTAGATATTCTGAACTTTTATCTTTATTATACATAACTGCCCAAAACAACGACAATGTCAGGATGGAAAGGAGAAGACAATGAAGAAGAACAAACTAAGAAAAGCATGGGATGACGTAAGAAAGTTTTTAGTCCATTTGTCATAGACGGATATATTAGATTAATACACGGAAAATGCATTAAAACGTTACTTGTATTTGTATGTTTCGTAAGTTGACGAATTCATCTTTAATGCTCGACATACACAGATTATAACTGACATCTTAACAGGGTATATATGATTAAATGATATAGGCCCTCGTCTTAATGTCAGGTATATATGTCTACGTTGTCTAAAATTAGTGCCACGTGAAAAATGAAACGAGATAAACTTTGCGATAAACGTTTAATGACGTGGAAGTATTTCGCGTGCAAGCTTCTCGGTGACAAATATATCAAACGATTTGAGAGTTGATGTCTCTCGACGTAATCCAAACATGAAAAAGAAAACTTCGAAAAAAGGTGTTGATTTACATCTGCAGAGAAAATTAAATTACTAGATTATTTGTTTCTTTCTTTATCCGACGCATGAACCTGGATAATAAACTTTAAATTTATTCATTAACATTTCTGCTCCAATTCAATTACTTTTATTATTCGCCTCTTTTTCTCCTTCGTTTTTCTTTGCTTTAAACCGTTTACTCCGTCTCCGTAAACCCTTTAATGATATTACGCCAGTTTCACTTCGTAGTAAACCGTCAATTTAAGATAATTACTGCTCACGAAACAAAGCTTCTTACAAGTTTCTTCGAAAGTCTTAATTATTTAATTTGTATTTAATCCTTGGTGTTTCTCAGTATTGTGAGAAAAATCAATTATTTCTTTCCTTGCCAATTTTCTCAATAGCTGTTGGTTACTTAAAAGCTCAATACCAATGAACGCTATGGCCGATTTGTTTAAACGCCGTGTCATCTTAAAACTAAAAATTGCTTGACTTCAAACGATTAAAAACGTTTTTGAAAAAATCTATCGGAGTATTAAATAAAAGAAATTCAATCTAAAATGAATATTTCAAATTAAGAAGAGATTTTATGAAAATTTGTTTACTGCATAAGAAACTTTTAAAATGTATGTAAATCATGTGTAAAGCTGACTATGTTTTTTTAACAGGTGCGGAAAAGTCCTTAGGGATACGACTAGACAAATAATAGACTATTGTCTTGTTCGCTTCCAGCCTTCGCCATTTGTCTTATAACTAAATACGGTAAACTCTCTGGTGCCATATGACTGTTTTGGTTGGGGATAAGTCATCAATATTTGATCAGAAGGAAATACACAATATGAGTAAGTATTTCCTGTCCAGTATAACTGTGTCGGCTACAAATGTACACACTTACCTGACAATTAAACGAATATGTAGAGTTCCTTGTAAACCCCAGTTACATCTTTTGTTGCTGTTTTATTTCTGAAAAAAGAAAGAAATAAAAAAAAAATGTTGTATATAAATAAATATTTTGTAAAAAGTGATTTCATGGCGATCGTGTTTGAGATCTTTCCCAAATGGTGGTCGGGTGGTGCAGTGGATAACGCACTTGTCAACGCTACTGGGGTTCGATTCCCCGACCGGAAATGGAAAGGTATGGGGTCATCTGCCCGACTATGTGGGGTTTTTCCGATATTTCGGTTTCCTCCCATAATAAGACCCCGCCACCCTAACATCTGGGCCAACAAGAGTGATTAATATATAAGTGAGATAACTTATTTCACAACTGTTACAAAATAAATACATTTATTTTTGAAATACGTACATGTATAAAAGAGTCTCATAACAGAAAAAACTATCCCCTGATTTCTCCTGTATTGTTTCTTTACGAAAATATATTTAGATTAGCAGATTTTCTGATTTCAGAATTTAATGAATTGTATAATTACCCTTTTTTAATTATGAAAATGAATACTTCAAATCATTTCCTGTTGTTCGATATATCAGAAATATTTAAAACCTCGGCATTGTTGCCACTCGGTGCAGGGAGATCGGCTTATATATAACATGTAGCTGAACACGAATATGCTATCGTTAAATGTAATAAACGATTTTGAAAACTTTGTTTTTCCAAACAGTGGCGATTCAATTAAGAGATCATAATTATGTGACCGTCTTTTTGCTTTGCTTTGGTAGTTTGTTTTATTTTGTTTTACGTCACATTAACCGCCAGGGTCATTTAAGGACGTGTCAGGTTTAAGAGGCGGAGGGAAGCCGGAGTACCCAGAGACAAACCACCGACCTACGGTCTGTACCAGGCAAATGCCCCACGTGGTTTTCGAACTCGCAACCCAGAAGTGGAAGGCTAGTGGTAGAATGTCGGGACACCTTAACCACTCTGCCACCGTGGTCCCGCCGTCTTTTTGCCCCCTTTAACAATCATGCAATGTTGATATAAGCAAATAGCGTCAAAATCGTCGGTGAGGGCTTTTCTTCATAAATCAGGGGTGCGCGTGATGCATTTAAAGTATTTTCGGAACCGTTGGAACTAAATATACAATCGTAGGACGTCCGAATCATATCGGCTTGTGTGTTCTGGCCAAGTGGAATTGGTATGTGAAAATGGGTTCCGAGACAAGTCATTTACAACCAAATCAATGATGGTTGACTCAATTAACATGATGTGTTGGAACACAGAGGGCGTTATGGCCGGCTCTCCATATTTACTTGAATGTCTAGAAAAATATCATATATATATTTGTGGCTTTTCAGAACACTGGGTGAGAGAATACAGTTGATCTTTCTTCGACATGTTTAAACAGTATGGCTATACAGCCATAGTTTAACCGGTTCATGAAATTGATCCTTTCCGGTATAAATGTAACATTACATGTGGTTTGGCAATTCTTTGTAAATCTAACAATTTTATTTTTACGTAAATAGAAGTCGCAAGTTCAAGGATAGTTGATCTGTAGATTCAAACTCCAAATAAATAATATTTGTACTATTTTGCAGTTTATATGCCAGACTCCCCAATACCAATTGATGTTTTTATCGAGCATGTTGAAATTCTGGAGTCACTAGTTACAGTTTACTCAAAAAAGTGTCGGGTTATTATAATTGGCGATCTGAATGTTAAAATCAGAGGGCACAGTAATTTCGAAAAAAAAATGAAAGTTAAAGTGTATTCCAATCTGTTTTAGACAGAACTAATTTGTATTCTGCAAACGTTCAGGTTAATTGCAAAGGACCAGTGTACACCTTTTATCCTCAAACAGGACACTGTACTACCATTGATCGTATCTTAATTCAGTCAAAACTTTCCTACCTGATCAATTACTGTGAAGTACTAGATGATGATCTTCATAAATTACCGGAACATCACCCTGTTATGTGTTCTGTGACGTTTACAGGGTTCGTGTCAGTTACTTTTACTGAGAATCTCTAGTGTCTATATGCAAGTGAATGATATTATTTGAGCTACTCGATGCAAATATATACAAATATAGCAACTAAGTTGGACTCATTTCTTAACAATAAATCATTGTACATGTAACTGTGACCTTTAATTATAAACACTCAGTGCCTCTGAGCAATAAGTAATTTACAACACTATGATATAACAACTCCAATACCTATACTATGTACAGGAACAAAATGAGTACTCAATATGAAATAATGAGTACTCCCTAGCCAGCAAATGATCACTTCCTACCTGGAATTTGCAGACGATTATCCATAAAGCTACAAAAAATGTAACAAGCAATAAATCTCAACTATATAACAATATCAACTATCATTCAGGAAATGAGTACTCCTAAAACTGAGCACTCACTACCTCGAGTATGAATCACGAAACTGAACACTCCCTAGGCGTACCTAACAAATAGCCGATAACTCACTACAATAATAAACATGAACAAAATAACCGAGCACTCACTCCGATACTAGCTACAACCGAGTCTCAAAAAGCTACAACTGAGTACTCATTAGTTTCTACATATCGAGCTCTCCTCGACACTTTCTATCACAGGGCAGACCCAAGGGTATAATTCGCATGTGATGTACCGATCACATTGAGTACTCGAATCGGAGAAGGGAAACCTTGCTCAGGCACATCTACCTCCGTATATATGCAGAATTATCACATACTTGCACAGCAAGATATAGGAAAGAAAGCCTCATCAAAACGTTTACATAAATCCAATATAATACAAGTACATTCAAAGCATCTATTTGACAACGAACAATGTAAACAATATGGGGGACGGACTACGTGACGGAAAAGTGAAACCATGATTCGCCACATTACCCACGCATCCATGTAAAACGTGTCCTCACGTTCTAACTAAAAGAAAATATAACTAAAAGAACGATAAACATCCGAAGAACTATCTATTTAGGAAGGTAAAAGAAAATCGACAAAGTCTTTGTCTTCGGATGAGTTGCTGGATCTAACCGTTACGACCGAATGCCTCTGGTACAAAAAACTCCGCGAACTCCATAACCTCTATGTCCCGACCTGCTTCGGTGTAACGATCAGTTGTCTTTGTTACCGTTCTCCTAGAGGTCTTGACCTCCTCACTGACCCCAGTCTGAATGGCACAATGCACATAGGAACATATCCTCTTAGCGCTCGGGCGTCCACTGGTAACAGGTACCGTTACCATGTTGACTGGGTCTCTTGGATGGGGTCTCACGAAGCTGGTAGGGTCTTGTTTCTGCTTGGGAGCTTGCACCGACTCTGGCCTTGTAGGCTTCCTGACTGTGCATCCTGCCACAAGACCGCTCCCCTCATCTTCAGAGGACAAGTCATCCCCTGATAAGTCTGAGATTACTCCCAAAAGGTCCCCAGGATCTTGGTTCTTCCAACTCTCCACATCAGATGTAGATGGTTGGTCCACAACTGGTATCTTCTCCTTGCAAGCATTCCCTGTGAAATCTGTATGCCGCAGCGATGACGTGTCATATTGGCGGCACTGAAGGTTTTGCAGATGCAGTCAGGACATGCCAGAGTCTTTCACTCCATAGTCTCCAGATTCAAGAATATGGTCCTGCATCACACCAAGATCTTCCGCCCGGAAAGAATGCCATCGCGGTTTCTTCATATGTCGCATTGGGTTTGCTCTGACTTCTTCGCACTCTTTCTCAATGCTTGGTTGTTAATCTAACTCTTCTCTCGACTCACTTGAGACCAAATCATCAGAAAACTTACTCTTTCTTTCTGATAATTTTCAAAACAAGACTCATCAACCTATATATCGTATATTTTTCATTACAGTTTCTTCTGCTCGATTCCCCCCCGTAACACTCGTGGATGTCTCAGTCCCATACGTTCATCATGAATCACTCTTTCACTTATACCCGCACTTGACTTTGTTTTGTCATTCTGGTGAGTACCTTAAAGGTCCTCTCCATCTTTTGGCTAACTTGTGTGTGGTCCCAATCGGAATATTTTGGAAGAAGACGGAAGAAGTCACCAGGCTTAAATCCAGACCAAGACAATTTCTGATCATGGCAACGTTTCTGTCGCAGTATCGCCCCTCTGGAGTGCTTCCTCACCAGGTCATGAGCGTTCTCCATCTTTTCCTTTAACTGCCAAGCTCTTTGGTTTTGTGGAATGGTCTTGATATTCCTTGGCATCTTGTTTTGGATATTTAAAGTGTGCTTGTTTCCCTTCCCAGCATCATGCTTTTCGGCGAGTTTCCCGTTGTCCCGTGTTCTGTAGAGCGGTACGCAATCATCACATAAGGCAAGTGCTCATCCTAGTCGGTCTGATGGTTGTTCACAAAGGCACTAAGCATGGCTACAAGTGTTTTATTGAACCGTTCTACCATACCATTGGATTTGGGATGATAGGGGGTTGTATGTGTCTTGTTTATTTGGAGAAATAAACACATTTCCTTAAACAGACAACTTTCAAACTGAGACCCTTGATCAGAATGAATATTGTAAGAAACACCAAATCTAGATATCATCTCCTCCACAAGTACTCTGACATCTCAATACTAGAAGCCATCTGCCATCTAACCCTGATTTTGCAGTAATTGCAATGAAATGCGGTCAGTTGCAAAGTGGACAACAGCTAGTAACTCCTTCTTTTTGACACAGTATCTCTTTTCAGATTTGGTCAGTGTACGTCCTGCATACGCGACAGGTCTCTCAATTCCATCAATGCTTTGGAAAAAAACTTCACTAATTGCTTTATCGCTTGCATCGGTATCAAGGATGAATGGTTGTGTGAAGTCTTGGCGGGCGAGTATTGGAGCCCGAATCAAACATTGCTTCAGTGTTTCGAATACCTCATGGCAGGCTTCAGTCCTTTCAAACTTCTTGTCTTTCTCTGTCAGCGCATGTAAACAATCTGCAATACCAGAGAAGTTGCGTACAAATATTTGGTAGGTATTATCCACATAATCCAAGGAATGATCTCAATTCCTTGGGGTTGGTTGGGACAGGCCAGTGCTCCACAATCTTATCTTTTCATTATTTGTTGCTATCTCTCTCCAATATCACATGCCCCAGATAGGTCACCTCTTTGACAAACAATTGGCATTCCATTGTCTTAAGCTTAAGACCAGCAGCCAGTAGTCTGTCAAACACAGTTGACAGATTTTGTAGCATGTCCTCAAAATTCTTTCCTACCACAATTACATCATCAAGAAAGATGAGGCAAATTTGCCATTGTAATCCAGCTTATACTGTCTCCATTAGCCGCTCCAAGATGGCTGATGCTGATGTCAACCCAAATGGCATCAAATGGAACATATAGAGTCCATTCCTGGTTGAAAATGCAGTTTTTGGTCGATTTTCACTCTCCAGCTCAACCTGCCAGTACCCTGCGTTGAGGTCCAATGTAGAGAACCATGTACATCCTGACAAGTGGTCTAATGCCTCATCAATGCGTGGCAATGGATAGGCATCGTGACTGCTCACTGCATTGAGACGTCTATAGTGGACGCAAACTCTCAGGCTTCCATTCCTCTTCTGAACAAGAACAATGCCTGAAGACCAAGGATTAGTAGGCATTTGAATCACTCCACGGCCCAGCGTATCTTGCACTTGCTTATCAACCTCCTGACTCACATGTGCTGGTACCCTTCTGAGAGGTTGTTTGCTTCACCTGTTTCAATCTTGTGTTTCACAACCATTGTACGTCCAAGATCGTTATCTTTGGCTGCAAGCAGGTTTTCGTATTTGAACAATAAAGTCTTTACCATACTGCTTTGTTCTGGAGTTAAGTGTTCTCTTGCTCTTTCAAGTAATGGATCCAAATCATCTCTGAGTTTCTACCCAGAATCACAACTAGACGATGTTATTTTCTCAATAACATTGTTTACAGGACCAGCTCGAGCAATATTTGTACCAGGGTATATTATCTGTGGTTCTTCTTTGAGGTCCATGAGCCTGACTGGCACTGTAGGATGATTGCTTACCAGGGAACGGGCTACGAGAGCTTTGTCATTCTTCACGATTGAGTCCGCTCCTTCGATAAGAAGAGAATCACTGTTCATGGGTTTCCCAATTGAAGAACAAATTTTCCCCGTAATAGTCATCTCGCTTTTAGCTGGAATGAACACCTTCTCAGCAGCTTAAACTCGAAAGCAACCAAGTGTTTCTTCATATTTAGTGTCGACTTCACCATCGTCCAACATTAACGACCCCCTCAGCAAGTCAATCATTCCATTCCTCGATTTCAGGGAGAGTAGGCCAAGAAGACCATCAGTGCTGATATTTGCTACAACACACTCAAAGAAGACATCCTTGAATCCCTCTGGTTTAATCATGAATGCCCCATACCCAAGGACTTCTAACTCACTTCCGTTAGCGGCCATTATGTCCTTTTTAACTTTTTGTAGCCTCGGCTTCCTCTCTTCTGTGATTTTCTCATATACCCCTTTCGACAGTATGCTAACAGTAGCTCCTGTATCCACCAACAGCTTTACTTCGATATTCTGTACTTTAGCTTTAATGTACAACCCAGCTTCTTGGGCAGCAGATGGAATTCCAGCAGGTTTGTTACGGTTCCGCCTCCTATTTCGAGTTCTCACAGGCTTGACTGTTCCAGATGAGAATTGTTCGGACTCGGTCTTCAGTTGATGACAATCCCTACGTAAATGTCCAATGTCATTACATTTATAACCGTGTACGCCAGTGGCCGCCTTCTTCATATCATTTCCCTCACCAGCTTGTTGATTTTGACTTTTCTTTGCAACTTTAAGTTTGCCATATACTTTTGCATCATTTCTAATTTCTGCTGGATATTAATTAACATAGATTCCATTTCAGTTTTCTCTACCACCTTTGAGCTTTCAGTACTCTCAGTACTTGTATTTCTTAGACATTGAGGTTATATGTCACCTTAATATGATAAAGTCACGTAAGGCTCTATGTGACGATACTGTTACATTGACATTAAAGGCTGTATGTTACCTTACTGTGATATAGACACTTAAAGCTGTTTGTTACCTTACTGTCATATAGATACTTAAAGCTGTATGTTACATTACTGTGATATATACACTTCAGGCGTAATGTGACCTTACTGTGATATATACACTTAAGGCTGTATGTTACCTTACTGTGATATATACACTTAAGGCTGTATGTGACCTTACTGTGACACAGACACTTAAAGCTGTATGTTACCTTACTGTGATATATACACTTAAGGCTGTATGTTACCTTACTGTGATATAGACACTTAAAGCTGTTTGTTACCTTACTGTGATATAGATACTTAAAGCTGTATGTTACATTACTGTGACACAGACACTTAAGGCTGTATGTTACTTTACTGTGATATGGACACTCAAGGCTGTATGTTACCTTACTGTGATATAGACACTTAAGGCTGTATGTTACTTAACTGTGATATAGACACTTAAGGCTGTATGTTACCTTACTGTGATATAGACACTTAAAGCTGTATGTTACCTAACTGTGATATATACACTTGAGACTGTATGTTACCTTACTGTGATATAGACACTTAAAGCTGTATGTTACCTTACTGTGATATAGACACTTTAGGCTGTATGTGACCTTACTATGATATAGACACTTAAAGCTGTATGTTACCTTACTGTCATATATACACTTAAAGCTGTATGTTACCTAACTGTGATATATACACTTAAGGCTGTATGTTACCTTACTGTGATATATACACTTGAGGCTGTATGCTACTTTACTGTGATATAGACACTTAAGGCTGTATGTTACCTAACTGTAATATATACACTTAAGGTTGTTTGTTACCTTACTATGATATAGACACTTAAAGCTGTATGTTACCTAACTGTGATATATACACTTAAGACTATATGATACCTTACTGTGATATATACACTTAAGGTTGTTTGTTACCTTACTATGATATAGACACTTAAAGCTGTATGTTACCTAACTGTGATATATACACTTAAGACTATATGATACCTTACTGTGATATATACACTTAAGGCTGTTTGTTACCTTACTATGATATAGACACTTAAGGTTGTTTGTTACCCTACTATGATATAGACACTTAAGGCTGTATGTTACCTTACTATGATATAGACACTTAAGGTTGTTTGTTACCTTACTATGATATAGACACTTAAGGCTATATGTTACCTTACTGTGATATAGACACTTAAGGCTATATGTGACCCTACTATGATATAGACACTTAAAGCTGTGTGTTACCTTACTGTGATATAGACACTTAAAGCTGTATGTTACCTTACTTTGATATATACACTTAAGGCTGTTTGTTACCTTACTATGATATAGACACTTAATGTTGTTTGTTACCTTACTATGATATAGACACTTAAGGCTATATATTACCTTACTGTGATATATACACTTAAGACTATATGTTACCTTACTGTGATATAGACACTTAAGGCTGTGTGTTACTTTGCTGTGATATATACACTTAAGACTGTATGTGATCTTACTGTGATAGAGACACTTAAGGCTGTTTGTAACTTAACTGTGATAGAGACACTTAAGGCTGTATGTGACATTATTGTGATATAGACACTTAAGGTTGTATGTTACTTTGCTGTGATATATACACTTAAGACTGTATGTTACTTTGCTGTGATACAGACACTTAAGGCTGTATGTGACCTTACTGTGATATAGACACTTAAGGCTGTATGTTACCTTACTGTGATATACACACTTAAGGCTCTATGTTACGTTACTGTGATACAGACACTTAAGGCTGTATGTTACCTTACTGTGATATACACACTTAAGGCTCTATGTTACGTTACTGTGATACAGACACTTAAGGCTGTATGCTACCTTACTGTGATATAAACACTTAAAGCTATATGTTACGTTACTGTGATACAGACACTTAAGGCTGTATGTGACCTTACTGTGATATACTCACTAAATGCTCTATGTTACGTTACTGTGAGACAGACACTTAAGACTGTATGTTTCCTTACTGTGATATAAACACTTAAGGCTGTTTGCTTTGCTACATTGATAGCTAAAAATCGGCATTAAACTTCATATATACTTATTTTATTTGGTACATAAACAGGAATTGAAAACTTAATTTGCAAGCTTTCGAAAACGTCTGTTTCCTTGTTAATCAAAGAGTACAATCGCCGAGTATGTGATGATAATAATGGGCGGAATGGGTAAACATCTTACCCGTCCCTCTTTCTCACTGTATTATAAGAGTACATTTTGACGTAATGTCGCTCTACGGTTTTGACAGCTGACTTCTCTAACTCGCTCTATTTTGGGTAGTGAGCTGATTTCAGCGATTGGAACATCGATACTCCACTATTGTACTCATTGCTTGACAAAGGAAGATGTTTTCGAAAGCTTGCAAATTAAGTTTTCAATTCTTGTTTGTGTAAAAAACAAACTCAGTATACATCATTCATACCAAACTGATAAATCTTATTCCTGGCATTAAACCTCGTTACATTGATTATTTAATTCAGTCAAACCTGCTATAGAGGACACCACAGGAACCCACAACGACTATCACTATATAATTGCCCTCTGTATAAAGGACATTCTCTATAAAGGACACCTGCCCCTAAAGGACACTAAAACAAACAAATTCTCCAGATCACTTTTTTTACCAGTTAAACATTAGCGTTTCTCTGTAGATGGAAATTTTTTTTAAAAAATGTCCTTATACAAAGAGATACAGATCACAGACAGAGTTCTCGTACTTACTATAGTATATAACTAACGATACTAATAACATTTCCACGCAACCTGATCGTCTGCCGTTGTACGTGTCGTGATGAAGCAATCCTGGGCAGACTGGAATAAGAACGTGCCACAAAGCTATACCTATCTAAAATAGACTTCTAGTACTTTTTGTAGTCGACAACAATAAAAAAACTATACTAATAAAGAACAGTTTTCCATTTGTTTTTATGGTTTTAGTAATTGAGTTACCTTGAGGGAAACACGACTGAATCGCTATAACGACTTTGTAACAAAGTATCTGAAAACCCTTAAGGTGGCCCCGACACTCTGAGGTCCTGTTCACACGCCACGCCTAAGAATTAGTCTTCATCTAGGGAAATGCAGACAAACACAATTAGCTGTGTTGTCAACAAAACTGAGGAGGCTTAGCAGGGAAAACTGGCTCATATATCAATATGTCTGGACCCACCCGTGTCTCATAGCTTTTGTCTTTTGTTTACCGGAACAGTAGGACGAGTTTCTCGCAACACGAAGTCAGCTTATTAAATTAACACGGAAAGTGACTCGTGCCGGAGTTGCGAGGTGTGTGATCCAGTCGCCGGCTCTCATCGATCGAGTATCGCCGATCCTCCCATAGTGATTGCTAAACAGTTTATAAATTCATTTGAATGAGGAAGCGAAACCACTAAGGGCAGTGTTTTATAATGGAAGTAAAATTAATGGTACAAGAGAGGTGTAAAACCTTAATAAACCCCTCTCTATAATCTAATTGCCATTGCTTAATATTTCACGACCCTCTTAAGTAGAGTTTGTTGTAGAGGATAATATTTTCCTATATACATACTGGACAGATTTCAGAGCAATCTGCTAATGCTGTCATAAAAAATTACCACATGAAACAGACATGACATTAGGTGATATTTCGTACCACATACAGGTGATTGTTATTATTGATTTTATTACAAGTGTGCGCAGTATCTACGTAGTTTGAGACTTAACTCATAACACTTCAAAATATCACTTGGAAATTACGAAGCAATTTTGCACAGATTTTGCAGACGGTCATAAACATTTCCGTCTAGATGGTAAAAAAATCGAACACAGCCTTCTTGAGTTATGTGTGAAATAATCGTCTGAACAGTAAAATGTTATTTTTAAGCAGACTGTGTCTTTCTATAGTAAAATAAAAAAGGTGTTAAAACTGATATTTTTTCTCCAAGTTTTGAATGATTTGCTGTAAGACTATATGAGGGCTTGTCTGTATGTTGTTGTGAAAATCCAACTTTTTTTAAGCACAAGGGAGATGAAACGTCGGGGGAAATAAAGCTAGACTAATAAAACAATTTAACATTTTTTCTTGACATTAAACTTCATGATATATGGAGGTGCCACTGAGCTATCAAATAAACAGAACTCTATCAACGATGAGAAACTTTATATGATTGAAACCACAAAAAAATATCTAAACGACAGCAACAAAAGTTTGCAAAGCATTTATGATATCGTTTTCCATTTCTGAAATTTAAGTATTCAGTTTTAAGTTGATACTAAATACTCGACTGTAAATTACTGATGTTATACTGAAGGCCATTCTTATTGTGTTACAAATTACTGATGTTATACTGAAGACAATTCTTATTGTGTTACAAATTACTGATGTTATACTGAAGACAATTCTTATTATGTTACAAATTACTGATGTTATACTGAATGCCATTCTTATTGTGTTACAAATTACTGATGTTATACTGAAGGCCATTCTTATTGTGTTACAAATTACTAAGGTTATACTGAAGGCCATTCTTATTGTGTTACAAATTACTGATGTTATACTGAAGGCCATTCTTATTGTGTTACAAATTACTGAGGTTATACTGAAGGCCATTCTTATTGTGTTACAAATTACTGATGTTATACTGAAGGCAATTCTTATTGTGTTACAAATTACTGATGTTATACTGAAGGCCATTCTTATTGTGTTACAAATTACTGATGTTATCCTGAAGGCCATTCTTATTGTGTTACACATTACTGATGTGATACTGAAGGCCATTCTTATTGTGTTACAAATTACTGAGGTTATACTGAAGGCCATTCTTATTGTGTTACAAATTACTGATGTTATACTGAACACCATTCTTATTGTGTTACAAATTACTGAGGTTATACTAAAGACCATTCTTATTATGTTACAAATTACTGATGTTATACTGAAGGCCATTTTTAACTGTAAATTACTGATGTTATACTGAAGGCCATTCTTATTGTGTTACACATTACTGATGTTATACTGAAGGCCATTCTTATTATGTTACAAATTACTGAGGTTATACTGAAGGCCATTCTTATTGTGTTACAAACTACTGAGGTTATACTGAAGGCCATTCATATTATGTTACAAATTACTGATGTTATACTGAAGGCCATTCTTATTGTGTTACACATTACTGATGTTATACTGAAGGCCATTTTCATTGTGTTACACATTACTGATGTTATACTGAAGGCCATTCTTATTGTGTTACAAATTACTGATGTTATACTGAAGGCCATTCTTATTGTGTTACACATTACTGATGTTATACTGAAGGCCATTCTTATTGTGTTACACATTACTGATGTTATACTGAAGGCCATTCTTATTGTGTTACAAATTACTGAGGTTATACTGAAGACCATTCTTATTATGTTACAAATTACTGATGTTATACTGAAGGCCATTTTTAACTGTAAATTACTGATGTTATACTGAAGACCATTCTTATTGTGTTACATATTACTGATGTTATACTGAAGGCCATTCTTATTGTGTTACAAATTACTGATGTTATACTGAAGACCATTCTTATTGTGTTACAAATTACTGATGTTATACTGAAGGCCATTCTTATTGTGTTACATATTACTGATGTTATACTGAAGGCAATTCTTATTGTGTTAAAAACTACTGATGTTATATTGAAGGCCATTTTTAACTGTAAATTACTGATGTTATACTGAAGGCCATTCTTATTGTGTTACATATTACTGATGTTATACTGAAGGCCATTCTTATTGTGTTACAAATTACTGAGGTTATACTGAAGGCCATTCTTATTGTGTTACAAATTACTGAGGTTATACTGAAGGCCATTCTTATTGTGTTACAAATTACTGATGTTTTACTGAAGGCCATTCTTATTGTGTTACAAATTACTGAGGTTATACTGAAGACCATTTTTATTGTGTTACATATTACTGATGTTATACTGAAGGCCATTCTTATTGTGTTACAAATTACTGATGTTATACTGAAGGCCATTCTTATTGTGTTACAAATTACTGAGGTTATACTGAAGGCCATTCTTATTGTGTTACAAATTACTGAGGTTATACTGAAGGCCATTCTTATTGTGTTACATATTACTGATGTTATACTGAAGGCCATTCTTATTGTGTTACACATTACTGATGTTATACTGAAGACCATTCTTATTGTGTTACATATTCTGATGTTATACTGAAGGCCATTCTTATTGTGTTACAAAATACTGATGTTATACTGAAGGCCATTCTTATTGTGTTACAAATTACTGATGTTATACTGAAGGCCATTCTTATTGTGTTACATATTACTGATGTTATACTGAAGGCCATTCTTATTGTGTTACAAATTACTGAGGTTATACTGAAGGCCATTCTTATTGTGTTACAAATCACTGAGGTTATACTGAAGGCCATTCTTATTGTGTTACAAACTACTGATGTTATACTGAAGGCCATTCTTATTGTGTTACAAATTACTGAGGTTATCCTGAAGGCCATTCTTATTGTGTTACAAATTACTGATGTTATACTGAAGGCCATTCTTATTGTGTTACAAACTACTGAGGTTATACTGAAGGCCATTCTTATTGTGTTACAAACTACTGATGTTATACTGAAGGCCATTCTTATTGTGTTACAAACTACTGATGTTATACTGAAGGCCATTGTTATTGTGTTACAAACTACTGAGGTTATACTGAAGGCCATTCTTATTGTGTTACAAATTACTGATGTTATACTGAAGGCCATTCTTATTGTGTTACAAATTACTGATGTTATACTGAAGACCATTCTTATTATGTTACAACAAATTGACTGATTTTTCCGAGAAAATGAAAGTCTAGACTAAAATGCTTTCTTTGGAGCAATCTATATTCATCATAAATGTGCATAAATTTCGAAAATGGATTGTCGACAAAAATACATTCTCCTCGTGTGTGTGCTTGAAGTATATCAAGACAATATTGGATCAGAATACGAACCTATCACATCCAGAACGAAGCCGTCTAGACTTCTTTCTTATAAAGGAGAGTTCACTTAGGACTATTTGCTTTTCAACAATCGCAAACTGGTCAACTTCCGGTCGCGTTCGTTTCCGTTCGAAAGGGCGAATGTCTACTGTGTAATTAAGTTTCATTGTACGTCAATACTCACTTGTCCTTTATGTCAGACAAACCTTACTGAGTCACTGATTTTGGTAAAATACGTGACAAATGTATTTCATTGTCAAAGAAAAAAATAAGTATTTGTACAAGGAAGGCGAAACTTTTGTTTAAACTGCAGAATATAAGTACGAAAAAAAGTTAACTAAATCAAAAACATATTACATTATGTATACGCTTTCGAATAAGGAATTAGACGATGAAATATACAACCGATTATTTTATGTTTCATTGTGTTTATTCATCCGAATAGGGTCTACCTATGAAGACCAAGAAAAGCTAATGATTTAAAAGTTGTGGCTCTAAGAATTACGTTGTATGATCTATACTTTCTGAAAACAATATAAGACGGTGCCACATGTGGCGCAGTAGACGTTTAGTCAACTTCATGATTCACCTTCCACTTAAGCACCTGTTTATGTTGTGTTTCCTGTTGGTTTGGTGTCTTTGAGCACAAGTGCCTGAACATTTGTTAATCTGATTTTAGGCCTAAACTAAGGTGTTCAGAGTAAGTTGACACTTCTGGAAGGTTTTGATCGATTCCGATAAAAATGCACGCCACTGGTCATAGATAAACTTTAATTTGAAGGGGGAATGGGCCACTTTGACTGGAAATTGATCTAACATGATTAAAAAGAACAAAATTGCGCTGAAAAAGTCCAAAACTAGCTGTATCTACAGATGTGGGATCGCACAACGTTACACGAGGTGGGTGTGCGCACGATGTGATGTACGGTGTGCGCACGATGTGATGTACGGTGTGCGCACGATGTGATGTACGGTGTGCGCACGATGTGATGTACGCTGTGCGCACGATGTAAGAACGATGCGATCCTGGGCGATTATTTCGATTGCCCATATGTGCGCCCGATAAACTAGCATTGTGTGATGACAATCGTGATTTGTGTAAATTGAGAAATGGCTTAACAATATAGGTTTTGTGCTTGTTTTTTTAAAGCATATTTCTATATTTCAGCTACATATATTAGCTCATATTTCTATCAATATTTTGCATGGAATTGAAATGGTCAATTTGTAGTTTTTATAAACAGACCCATGAGACACAGGTAAACGTTCAACACATATTGACACGTTCTCATTCAGGTAAACATTGCTAGTTTTACCAAGTTATACCTGTACATAGACCATATATTCATAATTCTATAGCCCGGGTTACTAACAACACTCGTCTAGGTGTGAAAACACAGGTAAAGTGAGGGGTACCAGGGGCGGTGTGTTCTCCGAACGCCAACATTTTTTTTAACAATAGGTAGGTGTTGTTTTTGAGAACAATGGGAAGTCAATTATATACTGTTTCATATAAACTGCCCTTTTCACCTTACCTGTGATTTACCTGTGAACTCACCTAACATGAGAATTAACTGTGGACAGTCAGTACAACAAATGCATTAAATTTTACATTTTTTTTCTTCATAAATACAAGGATACAGATATAAAGAAAAAAAAGAAAATTATCAAATGAGTAATCAGCACATAATTGTATATAAAATACAATTCAGTGATAACCATATATTGAAGAAATAAAGAGAAATATAGAAAATTATTCAATAAAGAAATTAGTCTGAAATTGTTAGAGATTCGTTTTAGGTATCTAGGAATTCTGTTGATATATAACAGAAAATTCTTGACAACACAAGAGAAAATAGCTGAACAAGGTTGAAAAGCTTTATTTGGAATTATGAATGTTTTTAAAAGTAAATATTTCAATTTCGAAACCCAACTTAGTTTTTTTACACTTTTGTAAGCAGCATTTTAAATTATAGATCTGAAGCTGGGGGTTTCATTAAGCGCCTATTATTGAAAAAAACTGCATCTCAATTTTTGTAAGAGAATTTAGGGGTTAAGAAAAGTACGCCAAATATCATGATCAATAATGAATTAGGAAGACTTTCATTTATTATTATTCGAAAGTTTATAATTTTCAAATATTTGCTTAAAGTTAAAACTCAGACAATTGCATGTTACGATGAAATGGTTGAAAAGGGCGCTGAGTGGACAGATAGTATAAGAAACAATCTGTTAAGAATAGGTTTGGGATATGTGTAGCAAACAGAAAATACACAGAATGAAGGTAAAGCATTAATCAATTTTTAATACAGAATGACAGATATTTTTCAACAACAATGTATTGACTATATGAATGTGTCATCAAAATGCATGTCCACTTCTAAAATTCATTAGTGGTAATTTTGTCTTTAAACCGTATTTAACGAAACCTCTTGGTTTAAAGAAATAGCAAAAATCAGATTGTCGTCTCATAAACTGAATATTGAAATGGGACAGTTTAATGTAATAGGCCTAGATCAAATTAATAGGATTTGTACGTATTGCGACAGTGGATTGTACCGTTTGTAATAAAACGCAGTCATTATGGAAACCGTTTCATCAAACTGTACTACCGTAGAAAACCTAATACGGGAAAAAATGTACAAATTTTTAAAACCAGAATCTTGTCGAATTTAGGTAAATTTATTGTCCTCTGTAACAAAAGACAATTGAACACATTTTGATCTAGTGAAATACCTCTCTACACTATCGCTACGGTTGTGTCTTGTGGTTTGTGTGTGTCCGAACTATATTGGGTTGTACATGTATCTATTTGTATTTTGCAATGTATATATGCACTTGTTTGTATATATCTTGTACTGATAAACCGTAAGGTTTAAGGTAATAAATGAATTGAATGGTTAATGAGCTTACCTAATGAAAACAATACCTTTGATTAAATAAACCTCACTTTCTATGGGTATTGAATTATTGAGTAAGTTGGAATTTAATAAATCATACATATCCAAGCAAAAATGTACAAATTAAAATTAAGTAATTAAATTTTGATATTAATTGGCATCAAGACCTTATAAAAAGCAATCATCAAAACCTATTAAATTATTCACCTACTATGTACAAAAATATTTTTACAACAGTATCTTTTAAAAGTAGGAATTAGTCATAAAATAATTCAATGGTGAAATAGAAAGTTTTATTTTTTTTCTAGAAAATTATTAAGCATTGAATTTTAATTAATTATCACAAATCTTATAATAGTTACATTACTTATTACTTACACAGTTGAATATTTCTGATTAAAAAAAGTATCATGAAGATAATTTTATGATATTTTTTTTGTAATACTTGTGCCTGAGTACCAACAGGTAACTTTTACAGGTAAATTTACCTGTTGGAACTGAGACTACTTTAAGGAAAAAGACTATAATCCCTATCACAACAAACTACCCTGTAGGCAAATTAAAAATGTTGGCGTTCAGAGATACACCCCCAGGGGCGTAGCTGGGGGTATTTTGATATGCAAGCCCCGCGACGTTTACATTTTGGAGAGGGGGCCTTCTGGGGAAAAATCACATTTAGTCTTCAAATTGTGCCAGTGTTTTGGGTTTGTTTGAAAAATCATTGTCTCGCCTATCATTGTACAAATCATAAATGCAGAAATGGAATACTGGATGTTTTACTTCCATGATGTACATTGTATGGAAACAAAATCATTATCCATACCTTTCTTAGGTCATTTACTCGTCAGTAAGTAATAAGTTAATTACAGAGACATACAAGAGATCCCAGAGGAATCTTGGCGGCCACCACTGATTATTTTTCATGAATTCGTAGAAATTTGTTTTTCCCCATCTTTTTTCCCCTTTCATTTATGTATTTAATCTTAGTTCTTTGAATATTTCTTGAAAATTTAAAGATGTAAGAATTGTCAGGAGTTTTGTTTTTTCTGATCAAATCCAAATTCAAAATATTTAAGAAAGGTCCATCTTGTATTTCTAAATAAAAATACCCATAATGTACTTCCATAGGCAACATAGAAGATGGCCACCAGGCGGCCATATTATCCCCCTTTAGCAGTCTAAAAATTAGACCATGCACAACTAGGGACCAAACAGAATTGCTTTATGAATCACCTACAAAACTAGAAAACGCACAACTTGGGACCACGAGAACCTGCATATGAAATTTGAGATGGATCCAACCAAAACTTTTAAGAAATAGCAATCACAAACTATAATGCAAAATCCAAGATGGCTGTCTGTCGGCCATATTGTATTTCAGCCCCAAAAATGTACAATGCACAGCCAGGCACTAATTGGAACCTACATATTTAATTTGAGTATGATCCATTAAGTACTACTCAAGAAATAGCGATGACAAACTTTCATGTCAAACTCCAAAATGGCCGCCTTTTAGCTATTGTCCGATCAGTCCCAAAATCAAAAGGGCACAACTAGGGACCAATGGAAACCTACATATGCAATTTGAGAAAGATCCATGCAGTACTTCTCAAGAAATAGTGATAACAAAAATTGTTTAAGGACGGACGGACGACGGACCGACCACGGACACGGCGATGTGAATAGCCCATCACCATCATGATGCATGGTGGGTTAATAAAACCATCTTAATATACATACGTCTCTGTTAGTAAGTAAATGTTCATATGCGATTAATACAACTTAGGATGTAAGAACTCATGCTTGTTTTCTTAAGCATAGTTTTGGACAATTCCAAAAGACCTAGTTTCACGAACGTTCTTCAACGAAAGGAAATTCCTTAACTAAAAACTTTCCATAGAAATGCATTAGAGAAGTAACGGGAAAACCTAAGTCAAATGAATTTTCCTTTCATTTTGTAATGCTTTCCTATGGAGATAAGGCCATTTTTTATGTTAAATCTATTAAAGACTTACTAAAACCTAATAAGACATGATTATACCAAAAAAATCGGTCTAAGTATTTATGACTAACAAACTTCCTGCAGCCTGGTATGTTAATCTGACGATTCGACAAAAAAGAGTTACAATATCAGTCGAGTTTTAAAAATAAAATTTCTCGACTTTAATACACATACTTTGGAAAAATAATGTGCAAGCACGGGCTTATGTGCTAACATGGCAGCTACGCCCCTGGGTACAAGTAAATAATTATAAGTGTCCAGTTTTCATAACGGTCACTCGGTAACTCTAATTGGAGCCGTCATCGCGGATCGGCAGACCACACAAAACAGGTAATTAACTCCGGTATGATATTTACCTGTTCTGTAACCTTGGAGCTAAACCCGTTCTTGACTGTCGCATGGTTACTGTAATACAGTTTACTGTATATTGTAAAATTCGCATAATCCCAATTAATATGATGCAAATTTATATAGTGCTTCGACAAGAATATTCTGTATTTTTTCCATTCCGTAATATTTATCGACCAATTGTTCCAAATCGTGCGTGTGTGCGATGAGAATCTCACAGATGAACGAACAATCTTAAGATCGCCCAGTTGTGTGCACCATGGGCGAACGATGTGTGAACGATGTGTGAACGATGTATGCACTTTACCACAACTGTACATGTAAGTCGCAGGCCCCGGTACGTCTGACATTGTATTTGAATATACTCTCCTTCACATATGTATCACGCATTGAATCGAATGGTATTTTACCACCTGTAAATATGAATATCAATAGATGCGAAGTTCTTGACCATAAGTCAAGGAATATGATTATATCCTTTCCATGAAAAGATGTACAGCTGGCTAAAATAACAGATTATTGTGGCAAAGCACTTGGTGTTTAGAGATTCAAATCGATTCAAAATTAAAAAAAAAAGACATTTCGGAATCAACAGTACGAAACTCTGAAACCCATTTGGTTTACATCCCTATATACACGTACTGAAACGTTACAGGTGCAAAAAGAAAACAATAGCAACAGTGTTTGTCTTTTTTTTAATTATTCTATTTTGAGCTCTGAAATACCTGTGGAAAGTTGATCCATATTTTGGTTTTTATTAAAGGAAGAAGAAAAGAAGTTTTTCTCTTGACTACAACATTTTCAGTTTGTTTTCTTACAGCTGATATACGATTAGGAAAGCATCATTTCGATTTCTTTGTTTCCAAATGATACTAATCCCGAGTCATTATGGATAGCTTCTCCTTTTTGACTAGATCATATTTCCAAAAAATTATCTTGAATACCCCGTTTTATGTAATGAAAGACATTTAAGTGGTGTTTTGATTTAAAAAACTAGCAAGAAGTGTCAGGCACAAATTGCGACCATCGTTAGGTTTTAATTATTATAATACGATTTTCATTATAAATTATCCGGAATCAATCGGTTTCCTCATTAGTGTTGCCGTTTCTGATGAAGCACACGTGACGCATGGCTAGCTAATGAGAGATAAGTGTAAGACAGCCACCAGGCTAGAGAGTTATAATTACATTGTATCACAATATGCTCTCTCTTATATTTAGACTGGCAGTTCATCGTTGTCACGAGCTACATGCAGTCTGGGTCTACTTAGATGTGCAATTGTCGATTGTTGTTGACGAAGATTTTGTATTATAAGTTTGAGAAGGTCATCCATATTTTTTCTGTATATTGCACAACATTCATTCAAATGCAACCCTCACTCTATCCTACACTACCTACGTACATACCAACCTATCCTACCCTAACTATATCCTACACTACCTACTTACATACCAACCTATCCTACACTACCTACTTACATACCAACCTATCCTACCCTAACTATATCCTACACTACCTATTTACATACCAACCTATCCTACCCTAACTATATCCTACACTACCTATTTACATACCAACCTATCCTACCCTAACAATATCCTACACTACCTATTTACATACCAACCTATCCTACCCTAACTATATCCTACACTACCTATTTACATACCAACCTATCCTACCCTAACTATATCCTACACTACCTACTTACATACCAACCTATCCTACCCTAACTATATCCTACACTACCTACTTACATACCAACCTATCCTACCCTAACTATATCCTACACTACCTACTTACATACCAACCTATCCTACACTACCTATTTACATACCAACCTATCCTACCCTAACTATATCCTACACTACCTACTTACATACCAACCTATCCTACCCTAACTATATCCTACACTACCTACTTACATGCCAACCTATCCTACCCTAACTATATCCTACACTACCTACTTACATACCAACCTATCCTACACTACCTACTTACATGCCAACCTATCCTACCCTAACTCTATCCTACACTACCTATTTACATACCAACCTATCCTACCCTAACTATATCCTACATTACCTATTTACATACCAACCTATCCTACCCTAACTTTATCCTACACTACCTATTTACATACCAACCTATCCTACCCTAACTATATCCTACACTACCTATTTACATACCAACCTTTCCTACCCTAACTATATCCTACACTACCTATTTACATACCAACCTATCCTACCCTAACTATATCCTACACTACCTACTTACATACCAACCTACCATTACCTAACTTTATCCTTCACTACCTGCTTACATACCCAGAAACATAAAGTAAATTGGTTTCGTTTTTATGGCCGATGTTCCTGTTAAGTACATTGTTCAGATTGCGTGAAAAGTTAGTGCATGAGTCCTGAATTGAACAAGTATAAAGTTGCTTTCGATATTGTTTAAATCAATGTCATTGCATTAGCAGACACAGGTATTAATTAAAATGACTCACTACTGATGCATAAAGAGACGATTTGTTCAGTGTTTAATGAAAATATTGGCTTGTTATCTTGAAACGTTACTGAATAATTAAAGAGTTGGTTGTTTGCGTGGTAATAAAAGTTAATTGTAAACTGTTTTGATACAGGGGTCATGAGGTATATGAACACGTGAAAGTCAGAAACATTTACCATCGGGAAGTTCGTGAGATCTTCATATGACCCGAAACTTGTTTAAGGACACACCAAGGGAGATGACCAGTAAGTTTACAGAAAGGACGAGACCAGTTGGGCTACAGAGAGGACGAGACCAGTTGGACTACAGAGAGGACGAGACCAGTTGGGCTACAGAGAGGACGAGACCAGTTGGATTACAGAGAGGACGAGACCAGTTGGGCTACAGAGAGGGCGAAAGCAGATGGACTACAGAGAGGACGAGACCAGTTGGACTACAGAGAGGACGAGACCAGTTGGACTACAGAGAGGACGAGACCAGTTGGACTACAGAGAGGACGAAAGCAGATGGACTACAGAGAGGACGAAAGCAGTTGGACTACAGAGAGGACGAGACCAGTTAGGCTACAGAGAGGACGAGACCAGTTGGACTACAGTGAGGACGAGACCAGTTGGACTACAGAGAGGATGAGACCAGTTGGACTACAGAGAGGACGATAGCAGATGGACTACAGAGAGGACGAAAGCAGTTGGACTACAGAGAGAAGGAGACCAGTTGGGCTACAGAGAGAAGGAGACCAGTTGGGCTACAGAGAGGACGAGACCAGTTAGACTACAGTGAGGACGAGACCAGTTGGGCTACAGAGAGGACGAGACCAGTTGGACTACAGAGAGGACGAGACCAGTTGGACTACAGAGAGAAGGAGACCAGTTGGGCTACAGAGAGGACGAGACCAGTTGGACTACAGTCAGGACGAGACCAGTTGGACTACAGAGAGGACGAGACTAGTTGGGCTACAGTGAGGACGAGACCAGTTGGGCTACAGAGAGAAGGAGACCAGTTGGGCTACAGAGAGGACGAGACCAGTTAGACTACAGTGAGGACGAGACCAGTTGGACTACAGAGAGGATGAGACCAGTTGGACTACAGAGAGGACGGAAGCAGATGGACTACAGAGAGGACGAAAGCAGTTGGACTACAGAGAGAAGGAGACCAGTTGGGCTACAGAGAGAAGGAGACCAGTTGGGCTACAGAGAGGACGAGACCAGTTGGACTAAAGAGAGGACGAGACCAGTTGCACTACAGTGAGGACGACACCAGTTGGATTACAGTAAGGACGAGACCAGTTGGACTACAATTGGGACGAGACCAGTAGGACTACAGTGAGGACGAGATCAGTTGCACTACAGAGAGGACGACACCAGTTGGATTACAGTGAGGACTAGACCAGTTGGACTACAATTGGGACGAGACCAGTAGGACTACAGTGAGGACGAGACCAGTAGGACTACAGTGAGGACGAGACCAGTTGGACTACAGAGAGGATGAGACCAGTAGGACTACAGTGAGGACGAGACCAGTTGCACTACAGTGAGGACGACACCAGTTGGATTACAGTGAGGACGAGACCAGTTGGACTACAATTGGGACGAGACCAATAGGACTACAGTGAGGACGAGATCAGTTGCACTATAGCGAGGACGACACCAGTTGGATTACAGTGAGGACGAGACCAGTAGGACTACAGTGAGGACGAGACCAGTAGGACTACAGTGAGGACGAGACCAGTTGGACTACAGAGAGGATGAGACCAGTAGGACTACAGTGAGGACGAGACCAGTTGCACTACAGTGAGGACGACACCAGTTGGATTACAGTGAGGACGAGACCAGATGGACTACAATTGGGACGAGACCAGTAGGACTACAGTGAGGACGAGACCAGTTGCACTTCAGTGAGGACGAGACCAGTTGGATTACAGTGAGGACAATATCTGTTTGACTTCAGTAAGAATTAGACCAGTTGGACTACAGAGAAGACGAGACCAGTAGGACTACATTAAGGACGAGACCAGTTGGACTACAGTGAGGACGAGACCAGTTGGATTACAGTGAGGACGAGAGCAGTTGGACTAATGTGAGGACGAGACCAGTTGGGCTACAGTGAGGACGAGTTAGTTTGATGTTGCCGTGTCAACTGCTATAATAATTAAGAACCTGCTTCCATCCTAAAAACAAAGCGTTAACAAAACTATAATCCGAACTCAAAAACTGTTTAAATAAGGGGCAAAATATTAATAAAGGAAATATTTATATGGAAACACTTGAGAATAAGACTAGATATTCCGGAAGAGGAAGCGTCTTCTGCTTCATCGACGACACCCTACATGTTTATCTAGGTGAGATCAAAGTAAATGCCATGACCTCAGCATGTTAATTTTAGAGGGCACAAATGAAATCTCGGATTATACAAAAGCTAATTTTATAAATCTCCTAGCACTACACGTGTGTTGTCTTTCCTGACATTGTTTGAGTTTGCTGCTCCTGATGTTCAGCTCTATAGCATGCGGAATCCATTTCACCTTGAGGGAATATAATGCTTGATTCAGACTTATTCCAAAAGCGTTTGATTCAGACCTAATCCAAATTTGTTTGATTCAGACCTAATCCAAAGTTCTTGGTTCAGACCTAATCCAAAGTTGCTTGATTCAGACCGTATCCAAAGGTGCTTGATTCAGACCGTATCCATAGGTGTTTGATTCAGACCGTCTCCAAAGGTGCTTGATTCAGACCGTATCCAAAGGTGCTTGATTCAGACCGTATCCAAAAGTGTTTGATTCAGACCGTATCCAAAGGTGTTTGATTCAGACCGTATCCAAAGGTGCTTGATTCAGACCGTATCCAAAGGTCAATCGTCAATCACCTCCAACATATTTACTTTTACATCGGACACATCCGACGATACCAGACTCACTGGCCGTCCTCACTACTGTCGTCTCTACTTGTAGAACTTTTTGCTGTGTCATTTCGTCCTTTCGAATATATAACATTTGCCAGTATCTACATCTTTCAGCCCACTACAATCTTGGAATTATTGACTATGCCAGTTCTCTACTGCCGTTACGTACACTGGACGTTTTTTAATCTACGGATAAGAAACCGGACAGACGCGCAATCTTACCAATGAATTGACTAGTCTTGAGAACATCATACTGTATGTCTATATACATACACCTCTCAACAATTAGCCCGACCCTCCTGTTAGCTTTCTTGATAGAAAAAGGTTGGTTTTGAAGCTTACTAATGTTGACGATGTGGTATAGTTCATCTATGCGTTCACGGTATGATATATTTCATTCTTCGGTCTATCATTATGAGAGATTTCTTGAAGCACACATTGTGAAAAACACGACAAAAGCAAGAGGTAAAATACTGAAGACGATATAGTAAGGATGATTGAATTCCTGGTAGACAATATTTTTATGAGTTCGGAGAAACGATTTTCCAGCAGACTGTAAAATTCCAACTAGGCTGCTTCCAAACCTTGCTCACTCTTGCAGTCGAAGAAATGAACAATGTTGATCTTTGATCGGGTCTTTCAAACTGTGTTCTTTTCTATAATTGCCCTACTCTAAGCTGATTTGTTTTTGTTTTCATACGAGGCTGAATTTGTGGAAGAGCTCATCAGGACAGGTAACCTTGCCAAATCTATTAATTTCACTTCCAGATATATCCACGATGAATAAAGGGCACAACAGACTCTTCTACATCAGCTGCTTACCTCGGTCTCTGCTGAAACTCCGACCAAAATGGACTAAGCTATACGATAAACGTGATGATTTCAATTTTCAGATCGTGACCTTTCCATTTCTTGATATTAACATTCCTGTTTCTTCAACCTATGGTGTTTACATGTGGCAGTTGATTCGATATTCTAGGGCTTGCTCTAGGTATCGTGGTTTTCGTGATTGATGTTGACTGCTGACAAACAAACTAACAACAGAAGGATTCGAGAGATGCAGGCTGATCAGAACTATGGGCACGTTTTATGGTTTAAGTGATATAAAGATGGACGTTTTTGAGTATGCTCATTAGTGTGTTTACGTGTTGTGATTGACAATGATACACGGTTCCCCTTTTGAGGACTTGATGTTTACTTGGATGTGACAAAGATTTACATGGCGGGTGTCGTCGATGAAGCAGAAGACGCTTACTCTTCCGCAACACCTGGTTGTCTTGTCTTATGCTTTTACGAGAATCTCCATGTTGATCTTTCTTTTGTTCCTATTTTGCCTCTAGTTATTCGATTTAGGTTCGGATTATGGTTTTGTTGACGCTTTGGCATTCTCTGTGTTTGTTCATTGCTATGCAATTTCGTGTGTTGATGCTGTGATAAATTGTATATATATATGTTTTTGTTTGTTTTTTTCATTGATACATTGGTATTATTTTTTAAGTTGACGCTTTGGTACATTGTATGTTTTTGTTTGTTGACACTGTGGCATATTTTTTCCATTTTTCAAAATTTTGTTGACACTGTTATATACCGCCTTTTAGGTGTCAGATCCTGTAGTGACACAGTCATACACATTTTGATATACACATGTATCTAATTTTACATAAAAGACAGCAAGCTTCTTTGTACATTCCATGCAGACGTAATCATCATCATCATCATCATCATCATCATCATCATCATTTACAAGCTTATATAGCAATCACACACACATACCAACACACTTTCACAAAAAGCACATTTCTTTCTTTGGCTGTGGCATATTTTTATCCCCTTGTGGTAACACGTCGATTTAATATAGGTTGTGAATCTGTGTCACCGCTTCGATTGTTTTCTTTACATTTACTTTCAACAGCTAATGAAATACACACAATTGTGTAAATATGATTAATGGCTGTATTTCATGACAAGGCCTTACTTACTCATCTGATAGGGAGGGATGTGCCGGGACACGTCCGCCGAGTGTATACATGTGTTTGTGATAACTTGTCCGCTTTTCATCATCTGTTTGATCTCGTTTTTTGATGAGGATTATCACGATCAGCAATAACAGATTCATACGGGAGAATTATCTCTGTATTTAATCTGCATATCAAGAGTGTCGTGTGCGGTAGGTTGGTAGTTATTCCTGTAACAGTACAGTTACAGTGCATGTGTCGCTTAGCAATCAGCTGCGGGACCTAAGGAACGACAACTAAGGGCATACAACTTTGTTGTCAGGTTTGAGATTAAAGGAAATATAACTAGGTTGTTAGGTCTGATAATTAAAGACTAGGTTTTTAGGTATGATAATAAGAAATACAAATAGATTTTCAGGTATTAGAATTAAAGGAAACACAATATGACATTTAAGTATTACAAGGATCACGTAACATACACAACTAGGTTGTAAGGTATGGAAATAAAAAAAACTGTGGAACAAGAGTTTTTATTTTTTGGATCTGAAATAACACAATTAAGAATTCAGGTGATGAATCAAAGGGATCAAAAGATGTAGGTCAGCTGAATCTTACTAGGTTATCAAGTGAACTGTCAGATGGAGAGTTACGAGTATTGCCAGGTGTGGGATCTGATTGGTCTTTGACTCACTTTGGCCGTGATTGAGCCCCAGTGATTGAGGTTATGATTTCCCCATGGCTGAGACAAACAAATATTCACCATAAGAGGGTAACCACAACAACTTACTCACCCGTTGTCAGACTGAACGGGTGGGATGCTGTGCAGGGTATCTTCGGCATGGTATTTATGTGAATCAGCGTAACTACAAGGAGGCAAATACACCCACCTTTTTGTCTCCGGTACACATACACACTTGCACGCCTTCACACATGTACTTCTACACAACTTCATATTGCTCCATCACTGAACAATCAGGCACGCCGACGGCACCCGACACATTACCTCACCGGTCACATTATACTGACAACGGATTAAACGGGTTAACTGACAACCCTTTAATGCTGAAAGTAAAGCATGGAGTAACAACTACCATTGTTATAGACTCGGCCATGGGAGGATAACCTTTAGGCAATAAATGGGGCAGTGTCAAGGGAGACATTAGGAAGGAAAACGAAAACAGATAAATTCCAAAATTTAGTCGCCTCTTAGGGACAGCAGGCCATACCTAATGGGCAACACCAGAAATGTAAAGGGTCTGCGTATGACGTCACTGGTGTAATGCCCTGATTAAGAAAATAATCTAAAACAATATTTGTTATGCTGCATGATACAATCAGGCGAATTCCTATCATTGAACTTACAGGAATTACTATAACATATTTTGTTCTGACTCGGAAGCTTATGCAAAGAAATTGTCAGGAAGTTTGAAACTATGAATTATTTAAAGCCTTAAGGAAACAAATACAGCAAACGGTTTTAACGATTAGAAATCTTCTCCTTTGTTTTCTAATCTATGAACAAATTGTAAATCCTTGTGATGTATAATGCATGAAACGGATGACGATGGCTCCGGGTTGCTCCGGAATAGAGACGATTTTTAATTAGAAAGGAATAATATTTACATGGCGATTAGAATATCAATACTAATGAAAGATTAGATTTCCCGTTGCAAATGATTTCGGTTTATCTTCAATCATCTTTACAAAGAGTATTAATTTTTATGTTACATATTTAAAAAACAGAAGCTTATAATATTTTGAGGATGATTTTCCAGAAACCACTGTCTGCTAATTTGAATTTCTTGAGCACCGCACGCTAGCATTTTGCTAACATTTTCTATCAAGATGACAAGGCTTAAGAAAAGTTAATGAATGGGAATATCATTGATATTGATTTTAAAGGGTCTTAATGTAAGGTTCTTACATATTTGTCAACTTGCTCTATATGCTGGCCGAATCTTTATACGAAAATTGAGAAATTTAATTTAACCTCTTATATATATAATTTCAATAAATCGCAATAAATCGCAATGTTAATTAGAAACTTCTCTAAAGTTTTACTTAGACTGGTAGAGCAACATTTCAAATAGGAAAATTGTATTGGACAACATGATAAAACCGATAGCTAGTCATGAATCAATACAAAGGAACTTTTTTTACGAAACGTTATTCAAACGATAGAGTCTATCAAATTTCAAAAAGACGTTTGATTGTTGAACACATCAACGGAGACTACATAAGGCCTGTTTAGGGTTGATAAACGCAGTCAGCGTCCACAAAAACGACAACAATGAACCAAGTAGTTTCCCTCTGTCGCGTTTGAAAGCCAATTAGACTTTGATGTTGTGTTTTATAGGATTAAGATATCAAAGACTATGATCCTTAAGAATTACATGAACATTTAGTTTATATCAATCGATATCTCCCTCCTGATCGATTTCTTCTTAAGGTTGTCACGACTATCCATTAAGTATCACGCACCTCACAAACTAAAACTTCAGTTTTGTAAGAAAAGGGAAGAAAAAAGAAAGAAAATCTACTATGCTTAATAGTATTAGGTAATTTCAGTTTGATACTGTTTTTTAATTTTGGATTTTTTGAGTGCAAACTAAAATTGAGAGAATCAGATTATATGAGTTGTTGAAAAAATGACTGAATATTTTGAAACATATTTATCTTTTGTTCTTGTGTACTAAACAACATGGAAATACAAAACTGATAAACAAACAAGCAGTTATTTGTTTTGCAAATACATTTATTTAAAAATTACAACACAATAATGTCCAGGGCTTCTAATTACTTTCTTAATCTGTTTTCTATAGCATCAAGGGTGCAACCAACAGTTTTATCATTAATATCATTTAAAGAAGAGAAGATAAATAACTTCACAAGAGTAAACCCAAAATTATGATTATTTCATTTGAAGCTTACATTTAAAGTAAAAATACAATTGAGGAAAGAAAACGAATCGTGCTCTATAACATATTTATTTGAGCTCTATAACATATTTGTTTGAGCTCTATAACATATTTGTTTGTGCATCGATATCCCACAATCAAATAGTCTCGATGTTGATAATTATAAAAAGATAAAAAAAACATCATTGATTTGAAACAAACAAAAATGTACTGAATATTCGCATTAGACGAAGAACTGATTAATATAGAATAGTAGATAAAATGTTAGGACAGCGTTCGATACATATCTCAAACATCTGAGAAACAGCACAGAAATATATATGTGTGATATAAAGATGGACTTTTGTGAGAATGCTCATTAGTGTGCTTTGTTGTTATGATTAAGAATGGTGACTTGACTCTCACTTTGAGGATTTACTTGGATGTGACCAAAATTACAGGTGGTTGTCGTCGATAAAGCAGAAGACGGTTACTCTTTCGAAATACCCTGTCTTAATCTCTTGTACTTTAACTGGTCTCCATGCCTCTAGTTTAATCGATTTTGAGTTGGGAATGATGTTTTCTTGATGCTTCAGTATTCTGTTTGTTTTTTATCAAGAATAATTTCTTCAAGTTGACGATAGTTTTTGTACGTCAAGAACACCATACTTTGAATCATTGTAAGCATCCTAGATGTTTATATCGCCTGAAGGAAATGAACACAGCTTTAAAATCCATACATTTTGTCCTAACTTAAAGATCTTACGATTTTTCGATCTTAGCATCTGTCGAAACCTTTGAATTTACTATGATATAATCAGGACCAGATCAGCTATGATGATACGATTGAATACAGCTCAGGGTGAATTTAACAAACTATTCATTAAAGACATTTACTTTTATTAACCCAGATAATCACGATAAGTAGGGTATTAAACAGATGAAAGATATCAATTCAAAGCATCGGTCTATTTGTTAGGTTCAGAACTCTTGAAAGCAGTTAATTTTTCATTGTTTTTATATAAAATAATGAAATACCTCTTGTCTAAAGTTTTTGTTGTTGTTAGAAGCCACAAGACATCGTATTATAAAGCAAACAGAAAAAAGCTTTTGCTTGAACAGATAATAACAGGTTTCACCACAGGTGAATAAACATCTATGATAGAAAACAATGGCGAACACGTTTCAAGGTAACTTTGGAGCCTCTACTTAGTCTTATTTTAAGATAACATAATATTATCATTATTCTTTATCAATCCTTATTATTTATTCAGACTTTCGTTTTTTATTTTGAATATAACAATAAGTAAGAGTATCAAAGGGATTGGTTGTATTCATCCTGTCTGTGATCAATTCAGCTTCAATTTCTGGAAATATAAGGAAATCGTATATACGGTAAGGGCATGGAAATCTGATGCAATGTTGGAATCCCACAAACAAACGGCTGTTTAACTTTTTTTTTAAATTATCAAACACCCAGGTATTCCGGAGGAGTAAGTAGTTTCTAGGTTTGAATTTAATTAGACCTACAGTAAAAACTGAATCAAAGAAATGCAGGAAAGACTATCAGGTAAGTTAAATATACAATAACCCATAACCAACTCCGGAAACTGATATGGCATTGTGGTTCGATCAAATCATCCTCTACGCTCATTTTACTCTCTGCACCTAGAATATGTCATGGCAAACTTAAGGGCACGCGGCCAGTTATTTTATTTGTGTCAGATACAAGATCCTGACCAATCACGTGGCTAATAATGTTCCTTTAAAGGTAAAATATGAACGAACAATACCTTTAAACCCAAATTATTTTGCTGTTACGGGACAGCGAGATGATTTTAATGTGCATTAAATGATGAAACTATACTCCTTGTCTCATCCACGAAACGGTGTTCACTAAAACTTCAACTTTGATTTGACATATTCTAGGGTAGTAGAGAGCGAAAGTGAGCGTTACCCCTAGATAACGTATTGTAAAAGCTGGATATTGTAACCCCTGGATATCAAAGATGCTATGTAGTTTATCAATTAGGTTTGACAAAAAAATAACCTGGTTAGATCGTAGAGGATGACAAACTAGTAGCATTTTTTTGTTAATATTTGTTTTCATGTTTTATATTACGAAAATACCTATAATGTAGTTCAATAATGGCAAAACAAGAACAATTAGCAACGAGGCAGAGACAACACTCATATGGCAGCAAAGGTAGTGAGAAGTTATGCAGTATTTGTTATGAAAAGATCAGAAAGATTGATGATAATGACTAGTTCAAATTAAAACAAATTGCTTTTCTGTGTCAAATGAATGCGATATCAGTGGATAAAAAATACCTAAAACACCACGATGTCATGTACTATGTAAATACCCACAAACCGTTTCTGTACCCTATTGAACTTTGAGATTGTAAAGTAACAAGTCATTTTTGTTTTTGTATAAAACATGTGGTTTTAAATGAGTAGAAATAAGTTTTCAAGTTGTAATACATTATATTTTTCTCGCTCCTTTTCCATAACGCCTTTTGATTATACCTTTTTTGATCATTTCATCGACTGCATAAATCGTTTTCCTCGGAGTGTTTTTCTTTTTATTAAGTACATAACCGACCTTCCATTAAAATGACATATAACGACTGTATTTAATATCCTTTCTTCTTCCTACGTTTGACTATCTTTTCATGTTTTATTTAAATGATATAGACTTTAAAGTATTAATTAAGTGTGTATTTAGTTTTAACCTTCAGATAAAAAAAACCTTTCCTGCATTTTATTGATGAATAATATTATCATTGACATAAGCGGCCCCGTAAAATACTTGAAGAGTTTTGTACTGAGCAGACGACAGTTTGATCCGGGCCACACAGAAAGGAGGGTGTCGCACGCTTGCCACACACGGAGTGGCTATACCTACGCTAATGAAGGGGGCAGGACTTTGCCTTTATATTAAATTACAAATATTGTTGTAATACAAATGTTATTATACATTGATAGTCTGTGTACAAACATTTTGATAGCAACTGTCATAATATTTCAAAGATCGCTATCGTCGATTAGAGAGGATCACGGATAGCGATCTGTGTTTTGAAGGCCTGTTTTGTTATCGCTTTGAACTGTAAAATACGCCTTCCCTTTTTACGGGGCACTTAAGTAAACATGTTTGAATATTGATCAATCGGCCAGGTAAAAAAACTTGTCAACAGAACCTTTAAATCCCGTTAGTGAATCTTTACATACCGCCGGCGTACAAATACAATTAAGAATCAACATGAAATGCGGGATTTCAAATGTGACACACCCTCTTCTCTGAAGATGATTGACGTCTGAGGTCAGAGCTTGGAAGAGGGACACGTGAAAATCTTTCTCTATCTCCAGTCATCGAATTAATGGCCTCGGTTTGCCGCATCAATTATTTTCTGTTTTACTAAATTGGTATTCAGTGTTCAGCCTTGTTAAAGGAAAATTACATCGAAATTAATCGTACACAGATCAATGTACTTAACGACAAAGAAACAAATGATACTAATATTAACAAACATAAGGCTACTGTATCTATTATTGAATGAATTAAAGAGAAATATTTTTACTCCATGCTTATATTAAATGAGATAGTTTCTTTAATTCTTGATACATATATAGCCTTTAAGATTTTCCAAAATACAGCGTTGATTTCCAAGCATAAGTGCGGAGTATATCATTCTCATTAATGGAAATATATCCTCATTTTCCATAAAACATATTTACATATTTGTATCATTATTGAAATAATCCATAAAAGTTTCATAAAAATATTATTTTAGACAACCAAAATATGTTTTTATGTGACGTTTCGATGACTAGTACAATATGTACGCTGTCACCGTCATTAAACTAATAACCAGCAAAGTGTATGCAAACCAAGGTGTTAATTGTGTAAACGTTGGTAAATGACAAATCGATCATTTCGTCTATGCTGTTAGGCGTATGTACACTAGTAAAGTTATTGTACCGAAATGACTAGATTCAGACTCCCGCGCATCTATAACCAAGTCATAAACAAAGCGTTGTTGAATTTAGTCATTTCGGTAAATAACTTTACTATTGTACATACGCCTAACAGCGTAGACGAAATGACCCATTTGTCATTTACCAACTGACGGAAGTTTCCAAACTAGCTGGAAATTGTCAATGACAATCTTCTTGGAATAAGAAAAACTTCAAATATAAAGAAAATCATAAAATCTTTACACAGATATTGTTACGGAATAAACTTTCCAATCACCGCCCCATTATGTAAATACAACGTAACATGAAAACATTAGCTTAAACACTTTAATGCCCCGTATTTTTCGCCTTTTTCCTCACCATTGTACGGCAATGTTGGTTTTCTTTTTATTCACAAATTATACGTTTCTGTCGTAACAGCTTCCCACACTTTTGCAAAGTTTGAAATTAACTAGATTTTACTGAACAATAAAAAAAATATGACACGTAAATACTTTACTCAACAATTTGCAGTATACAATGTTGGGTTTTAAATTCAATTTCTAATTAACAATAATAAAGAAGGATTATCGTTAAAATTATTCCATTAGCTGATTAATCCCACTTTTAGATAATTAATAATTTGACAATCTACCTTTTATGACCGATTGCCTTCCACAATAAATTGCTCTGTACTGTTGATTTAATATGTCTGCTGTTTTGATCTTTCTCGTTTCCTGTCACGCATAACAGCATTTGTTTCTTCCGTGAGCGTCAATCTAACATTAATGTTCGTAGACTGTTGTTCCAATACTTTGTTTCTCTCCGGAGTATGCATATTGCATACTCTTAATTGTAAGAGCTGATATTTTCGTGGACGTAAAAGTTTGCTTTATGACACTTTAAATAACACATTTTTAAATGGTTTAAAGACATAAATCTCCTATAACTTATTTTTATCTCTTAAAACATTTTCGCGTTTAAATATATTCGAACTATTTTACTCAACACAAATGCGAACATGCGAACGTTAACACCACTTGCATACGGTGTTATAAAAATGTCACAAGAATGCGATTCTTTTCATTGATTTAATGATATTCTTTTCCAAAAACAGGACAAGATAATTAAGAGTAAAAAAAGATAAAAAACATCAACAGAATTCAAATTCAAAGGAAAGATTAAAACATAAACTCTAAAAGTACAAGAGAATAGGCTCCAGAGTAGAGTAGTTTTAGAATACCTTAGAGTAGTTTTGGTATTGTTAGAGTAGTTTAGGTATTGTTAGAGTAGTTTTGGTATTGTAAGATAGCTTTGCATTGTTAGAGTAGTTTTGTATTGTTAGAGTAGTTTTTGGCATTATTAGAGTAGTTTTGGTATTGTTAGAATAGTTTTGGTATTGTTCGAGTAGTTTTTGGTATTGTTAGAGTAGTTTTGGTATTGTTAGAGTAGTTTTTGGTATTGCTCTAGTAGTTTTGTATTGTTAGAGTAGTTTGTGGTATTGTTAGAGTAGTTTTGTATTGTTTGAGTAGTTTTTGTACTGTTAGAATAGCTTTTGTCATTGTTAGAGTAGTTTTGGTATTGTTAGAGTAGTTTTGGTATTGTTAGAATAGTTTTGGTATTGTTAGAGCAGTTTTTGGTATTGTTAGAATAGTTTTGTATTGTTAGAATAGTTTTGTATTGTTAGAGTAGTTTAGGTATTGTCAGAGTAGTTTTTGTCATTGTTACAGTAGTTTTTGTCATTGTTACAGTAGTTTTTGTCATTGTTAGAGTAGTTTTTGTCATTGTTACCATAGTTTTTGGTATTGTTAGAGTAGTTTTGGTATTGTTCGAGTAGTTTTTGGTATTGTTAGAGTAGTTTTTGGTATTGTTTGAGTAGTTTTTGGTATTGTTCGAGTAGTCTCGGTATTGTTCGAGTAGTGTTGGTATTGTTCGAGTAGTTTTAGTATTTTTAGAATAGTTTTGATATTGTTAGAGTAGTTTTATATTGTTAGAATAGTTTTGGCATTGTTAGAGTAGTTTTTGGTATTGTTAGAGTAGTTTTTGGTATTGTTAGAGTAGTTTTGGTATTGTTCGAGTAGTTTTGGTATTTTTAGAATAGTTTTTGTCACTGTAAGAGTAGTTTTTGGTATTGTTAGAGTAGTTTTTGGTATTATTAGAGTAGTTTTGGTATTGTTAGAGTAGTTTTGGTATTGTTAGAGTAGTTTTTGGTATTGTTAGAGTAGTTTTTGGTATTGTTAGAGTAGTTTTGGTATTGTTAGAGTAGTTTTATATTGTTAGAATAGTTTTGGCATTGTTAGAGTAGTTTTTGGTATTGTTTGAGTAGTTTTTGGTATTGTTAGAGTAGTTTTTGGTATTGTTAGAGTAATTTTGGTATTGTTCGAGTAGTTTTGGTATTTTTAGAATAGTTTTTGTCACTGTAAGAGTAGTTTTTGGTATTGTTAGAGTAGTTTTTGGTATTGTTAGAGTAGTTTTGGTATTGTTAGAGTAGTTTGTGGTATTGTTAGAGTAGTTTTTGGTATTGTTAGAGTAGTTTTGGTATTGTTCGAGGAGTTTTGGTATTGTTAGAGTAGTTTTGGTATTGTTAGAGTAGTTTTTGGTATTGTTAGAGTAGTTTTGGTATTGTTAGAGTAGTTTTATATTGTTAGAATAGTTTTGGTATTGTTCGAGTAGTTTTGGTATTGTTCGAGTAGTTTTTGGTATTGTTAGAGTAGTTTTTGGTATTGTTAGAGTAGTTTTGTATTGTTAGAGTAGTTTTGGTATTGTTCGAGTAATTTTGGTATTGTTCGAGTAGTTTTGGTATTTTTAGAATAGTTTTGGTATTGTTAGAGTAGTTTCGGTATTGTTAGAGTAGTTCTTGGTATTGTTAGAGTAGTTTTTGGTATTGTTAGAGTAGTTTTTGGTATTGTTAGAGTAGTTTTGGTATTGTTAGAGTAGTTTTTGGTATTGTTAGAGTAGTTTTGGTATTGTTCGAGGAGTTTTGTATTGTTAGAGTAGTTTTGGTATTGTTAGAGTAGTTTTTGGTATTGTTAGAGTAGTTTTGGTATTGTTAGAGTAGTTTCGGTATTATTAGAGTAGTTTTTGGTATTGTTAGAGTAGTTTTGGTATTGTTAGAGTAGTTTTTGGTATTGTTAGAGTAGTTTTTGGTATTGTTAGAGTAGTTTTGGCATTATTAGAGTAGTTTTTGGTATTGTTAGAGTAGTTTTGGTATTGTTAGAGTAGTTTTTGGTATTGTTAGAGTAGTTTTGGTATTGTTAGAGTAGTTTTTGGTATTGTTAGAGTAGTTTTTGGTATTGCTCTAGTAGTTTGTGGTATTGTTAGAGTATTTTTGTATTGTTTGAGTAGTTTTTGTACTGTTAGAGTAGCTTTTGTCATTGTTAGAGTAGTTTTGGTATTGTTAGAGTAGTTTTGGTATTGTTAGAATAGTTTTGGTATTGTTAGAGTAGTTTTTGTCATTGTTAGAATAGTTTTGGTATTGTTAGAGCAGTTTTTGGTATTGTTAGAATAGTTTTGTATTGTTAGAATAGTTTTGTATTGTTAGAGTAGTTTAGGTATTGTCAGAGTAGTTTTTGTCATTGTTACAGTAGTTTTTGTCATTGTTACAGTAGTTTTTGTCATTGTTAGAGTAGTTTTTGTCATTGTTACCATAGTTTTAGGTATTGTTAGAGTAGTTTTGGTATTGTTAGAATAGTTTTGGTATTGTTCGAGTAGTTTTTGGTATTGTTAGAGTAGTTTTGTTTTGTTTGAGCAGTTTTATATTGTTTGAGTAGTTTTTGGTATTGTTAGAGTAGTTTTATATTGTTTGAGTAGTTTTTGGTATTGTTCGAGTAGTTTTAGTATTTTTAGAATAGTTTTGATATTGTTAGAGTAGTTTTATATTGTTAGAATAGTTTTGGCATTGTTAGAGTAGTTTTTGGTATTGTTGGAGTAGTTTTTGGTATTGTTAGAGTAGTTTTGGTATTGTTCGAGTAGTTTTGGTATTTTTAGAATAGTTTTTGTCACTGTAAGAGTAGTTTTTGGTATTGTTAGAGTAGTTTTTGGTATTGCTCTAGTAGTTTTGTATTGTTAGAGTAGTTTGTGGTATTGTTAGAGTAGTTTTGTATTGTTTGAGTAGTTTTTGTACTGTTAGAGTAGCTTTTGTCATTGTTAGAGTAGTTTTTGGTATTGTTAGAGTAGTTTTGGTATTGTTAGAGTAGTTTTTGGTATTGTTAGAGTAGTTTTGGTATTGTTAGAGTAGTTTTTGGTATTGTTAGAGTAGTTTTTGGTATTGTTAGAGTAGTTTTTGGTATTGTTAGAGTAGTTTTTGGTATTGTTAGAGTAGTTTTGTTTTGTTTGAGCAGTTTTATATTGTTTGAGTAGTTTTTGGTATTGTTAGAGTAGTTTTATATTGTTTGAGTAGTTTTTGGTATTGTTCGAGTAGTTTTAGTATTTTTAGAATAGTTTTGATATTGTTAGAGTAGTTTTATATTGTTAGAATAGTTTTGGCATTGTTAGAGTAGTTTTTGGTATTGTTAGAGTAGTTTTTGGTATTGTTAGAGTAGTTTTTGGTATTGTTAGAGTAGTTTTGGTATTGTTCGAGTAGTTTTGGTATTTTTAGAATAGTTTTTGTCACTGTAAGAGTAGTTTTTGGTATTGTTAGAGTAGTTTTTGGTATTGTTAGAGTAGTTTTGGTATTTTTAGAATAGTTTTTGGTATTGTTAGAGTAGTTTTGGTATTGTTAGAGTAGTTTTTGGTATTGTTAGAGTAGTTTTTGGTATTGTTAGAGTAGTTTTGGTATTGTTAGGGTAGTTTTATATCGTTAGAATAGTTTTTGGCATTGTTAGAGTAGTTTTTGGTATTGTTTGAGTAGTTTTTGGTATTGTTAGAGTAGTTTTTGGTATTGTTAGAGTAATTTTGGTATTGTTCGAGTAGTTTTGGTATTTTTAGAATAGTTTTTGTCACTGTAAGAGTAGTTTTTGGTATTGTTAGAGTAGTTTTTGGTATTGTTAGAGTAGTTTTGGTATTGTTAGAGTAGTTTTGGTATTGTTAGAGTAGTTTTTGGTATTGTTAGAGTAGTTTTGGTATTGTTCGAGGAGTTTTGTATTGTTAGAGTAGTTTTGGTATTGTTAGAGTAGTTTTTGGTATTGTTAGAGTAGTTTTGGTATTGTTAGAGTAGTTTTATATTGTTAGAATAGTTTTGGTATTGTTCGAGTAGTTTTGGTATTGTTCGAGTAGTTTTTGGTATTGTTAGAGTAGTTTTTGGTATTGTTAGAGTAGTTTTGTATTGTTAGAGTAGTTTTGGTATTGTTCGAGTAATTTTGGTATTGTTCGAGTAGTTTTGGTATTTTTAGAATAGTTTTGGTATTGTTAGAGTAGTTTCGGTATTGTTAGAGTAGTTTTTGGTATTGTTAGAGTAGTTTTTGGTATTGTTAGAGTAGTTTTTGGTATTGTTAGAGTAGTTTTGGTATTGTTAGAGTAGTTTTTGGTATTGTTAGAGTAGTTTTGGTATTGTTCGAGGAGTTTTGTATTGTTAGAGTAGTTTTGGTATTGTTAGAGTAGTTTTTGGTATTGTTAGAGTAGTTTTGGTATTGTTAGAGTAGTTTTGGTATTGTTAGAGTAGTTTTTGGTATTGTTAGAGTAGTTTTTGGTATTGTTCGAGTAGTTTTAGTATTTTTAGAATAGTTTTGATATTGTCAGAGTAGTTTTATATTGTTAGAATAGTTTTGGCATTGTTAGAGTAGTTTTTGGTATTGTTAGAGTAGTTTTTGGTATTGTTAGAGTAGTTTTGGTATTGTTCGAGTAGTTTTGGTATTTTTAGAATAGTTTTTGTCACTGTAAGAGTAGTTTTTGGTATTGTTAGAGTAGTTTTTGGTATTGTTAGAGTAGTTTTGGTATTGTTAGAGTAGTTTTTGGTATTGTTAGAGTAGTTTTGGTATTGTTAGAGTAGTTTTTGGTATTGTTAGAGTAGTTTTTGGTATTGTTAGAGTAGTTTTGGTATTGTTAGAGTAGTTTTATATCGTTAGAATAGTTTTGGCATTGTTAGAGTAGTTTTTGGTATTGTTTGAGTAGTTTTTGGTATTGTTAGAGTAGTTTTTGGTATTGTTAGAGTAATTTTGGTATTGTTCGAGTAGTTTTGGTATTTTTAGAATAGTTTTTGTCACTCTAAGAGTAGTTTTTGGTATTGTTAGAGTAGTTTTTGGTATTGTTAGAGTAGTTTTGGTATTGTTAGAGTAGTTTGTGGTATTGTTAGAGTAGTTTTTGGTATTGTTAGAGTAGTTTTGGTATTGTTCGAGGAGTTTTGTATTGTTAGAGTAGTTTTGGTATTGTTAGAGTAGTTTTTGGTATTGTTAGAGTAGTTTTGTATTGTTAGAGTAGTTTTGGTAATGTTCGAGTAATTTTGGTATTGTTCGAGTAGTTTTGGTATTTTTAGAATAGTTTTGGTATTGTTAGAGTAGTTTCGGTATTGTTAGAGTAGTTTTTGGTATTGTTAGAGTAGTTTTTGGTATTGTTAGAGTAGTTTTGGTATTGTTAGAGTAGTTTTTGGTATTGTTAGAGTAGTTTTGGTATTGTTCGAGGAGTTTTGTATTGTTAGAGTAGTTTTGGTATTGTTAGAGTAGTTTTTGGTATTGTTAGAGTAGTTTTGGTATTGTTAGAGTAGTTTTGGTATTGTTAGAGTAGTTTTTGGTATTGTTAGAGTAGTTTTTGGTATTGTTAGAGTAGTTTTGGTATTATTAGAGTAGTTTTTGGTATTGTTAGAGTAGTTTTTGGTATTGTTAGAGTAGTTTTGGTATTATTAGAGTAGTTTTTGGTATTGTTAGAGTAGTTTTGGTATTGTTAGAGTAGTTTTTGGTATTGTTAGAGTATATTTTGGTATTGTCAGAGTAGTTTTGGTATTGTTAGAGTAGTTTTGGTATTTTTAGAGTAGTTTTTGGTATTGTTAGAGTAGTTTTTGGTATTGTTCGAGTAGTTTTGGTATTGTTAGAGTAGTTTTGTATTGTTAGAGTAGTTTTGGTATTGTTCGAGTAGTTTTGGTATTTTTAGAATAGTTTTGGTATTGTTAGAGTAGTTTCGGTATTGTTAGAGTAGTTTTTGGTATTGTTAGAGTAGTTTTTGGTATTGTTAGAGTAGTTTTGGTATTGTTCGAGTAGTTTTGGTATTTTTAGAATAGTTTTTGTCACTGTAAGAGTAGTTTTTGGTATTGTTAGAGTAGTTTTTGGTATTATTAGAGTAGTTTTGGTATTGTTAGAGTAGTTTTTGGTATTGTTAGAGTAGTTTTGGTATTGTTAGAGTAGTTTTTGGTATTGTTAGAGTAGTTTTTGGTATTGTTAGAGTAGTTTTGGTATTGTTAGAGTAGTTTTATATTGTTAGAATAGTTTTGGCATTGTTAGAGTAGTTTTTGGTATTGTTTGAGTAGTTTTTGGTATTGTTAGAGTAGTTTTTGGTATTGTTAGAGTAATTTTGGTATTGTTCGAGTAGTTTTGGTATTTTTAGAATAGTTTTTGTCACTGTAAGAGTAGTTTTTGGTATTGTTAGAGTAGTTTTTGGTATTGTTAGAGTAGTTTTGGTATTGTTAGAGTAGTTTGTGGTATTGTTAGAGTAGTTTTTGGTATTGTTAGAGTAGTTTTGGTATTGTTCGAGGAGTTTTGGTATTGTTAGAGTAGTTTTGGTATTGTTAGAGTAGTTTTTGGTATTGTTAGAGTAGTTTTGGTATTGTTAGAGTAGTTTTATATTGTTAGAATAGTTTTGGTATTGTTCGAGTAGTTTTGGTATTGTTCGAGTAGTTTTTGGTATTGTTAGAGTAGTTTTTGGTATTGTTAGAGTAGTTTTGTATTGTTAGAGTAGTTTTGGTATTGTTCGAGTAATTTTGGTATTGTTCGAGTAGTTTTGGTATTTTTAGAATAGTTTTGGTATTGTTAGAGTAGTTTCGGTATTGTTAGAGTAGTTCTTGGTATTGTTAGAGTAGTTTTTGGTATTGTTAGAGTAGTTTTTGGTATTGTTAGAGTAGTTTTGGTATTGTTAGAGTAGTTTTTGGTATTGTTAGAGTAGTTTTGGTATTGTTCGAGGAGTTTTGTATTGTTAGAGTAGTTTTGGTATTGTTAGAGTAGTTTTTGGTATTGTTAGAGTAGTTTTGGTATTGTTAGAGTAGTTTCGGTATTATTAGAGTAGTTTTTGGTATTGTTAGAGTAGTTTTGGTATTGTTAGAGTAGTTTTTGGTATTGTTAGAGTAGTTTTTGGTATTGTTAGAGTAGTTTTGGCATTATTAGAGTAGTTTTTGGTATTGTTAGAGTAGTTTTGGTATTGTTAGAGTAGTTTTTGGTATTGTTAGAGTAGTTTTGGTATTGTTAGAGTAGTTTTTGGTATTTTTAGAGTAGTTTTTGGTATTGCTCTAGTAGTTTGTGGTATTGTTAGAGTATTTTTGTATTGTTTGAGTAGTTTTTGTACTGTTAGAGTAGCTTTTGTCATTGTTAGAGTAGTTTTGGTATTGTTAGAGTAGTTTTGGTATTGTTAGAATAGTTTTGGTATTGTTAGAGTAGTTTTTGTCATTGTTAGAATAGTTTTGGTATTGTTAGAGCAGTTTTTGGTATTGTTAGAATAGTTTTGTATTGTTAGAATAGTTTTGTATTGTTAGAGTAGTTTAGGTATTGTCAGAGTAGTTTTTGTCATTGTTACAGTAGTTTTTGTCATTGTTACAGTAGTTTTTGTCATTGTTAGAGTAGTTTTTGTCATTGTTACCATAGTTTTAGGTATTGTTAGAGTAGTTTTGGTATTGTTAGAATAGTTTTGGTATTGTTCGAGTAGTTTTTGGTATTGTTAGAGTAGTTTTGTTTTGTTTGAGCAGTTTTATATTGTTTGAGTAGTTTTTGGTATTGTTAGAGTAGTTTTATATTGTTTGAGTAGTTTTTGGTATTGTTCGAGTAGTTTTAGTATTTTTAGAATAGTTTTGATATTGTTAGAGTAGTTTTATATTGTTAGAATAGTTTTGGCATTGTTAGAGTAGTTTTTGGTATTGTTGGAGTAGTTTTTGGTATTGTTAGAGTAGTTTTGGTATTGTTCGAGTAGTTTTGGTATTTTTAGAATAGTTTTTGTCACTGTAAGAGTAGTTTTTGGTATTGTTAGAGTAGTTTTTGGTATTGCTCTAGTAGTTTTGTATTGTTAGAGTAGTTTGTGGTATTGTTAGAGTAGTTTTGTATTGTTTGAGTAGTTTTTGTACTGTTAGAGTAGCTTTTGTCATTGTTAGAGTAGTTTTTGGTATTGTTAGAGTAGTTTTGGTATTGTTAGAGTAGTTTTTGGTATTGTTAGAGTAGTTTTGGTATTGTTAGAGTAGTTTTTGGTATTGTTAGAGTAGTTTTTGGTATTGTTAGAGTAGTTTTTGGTATTGTTAGAGTAGTTTTTGGTATTGTTAGAGTAGTTTTGTTTTGTTTGAGCAGTTTTATATTGTTTGAGTAGTTTTTGGTATTGTTAGAGTAGTTTTATATTGTTTGAGTAGTTTTTGGTATTGTTCGAGTAGTTTTAGTATTTTTAGAATAGTTTTGATATTGTTAGAGTAGTTTTATATTGTTAGAATAGTTTTGGCATTGTTAGAGTAGTTTTTGGTATTGTTAGAGTAGTTTTTGGTATTGTTAGAGTAGTTTTTGGTATTGTTAGAGTAGTTTTGGTATTGTTCGAGTAGTTTTGGTATTTTTAGAATAGTTTTTGTCACTGTAAGAGTAGTTTTTGGTATTGTTAGAGTAGTTTTTGGTATTGTTAGAGTAGTTTTGGTATTTTTAGAATAGTTTTTGGTATTGTTAGAGTAGTTTTGGTATTGTTAGAGTAGTTTTTGGTATTGTTAGAGTAGTTTTTGGTATTGTTAGAGTAGTTTTGGTATTGTTAGGGTAGTTTTATATCGTTAGAATAGTTTTTGGCATTGTTAGAGTAGTTTTTGGTATTGTTTGAGTAGTTTTTGGTATTGTTAGAGTAGTTTTTGGTATTGTTAGAGTAATTTTGGTATTGTTCGAGTAGTTTTGGTATTTTTAGAATAGTTTTTGTCACTGTAAGAGTAGTTTTTGGTATTGTTAGAGTAGTTTTTGGTATTGTTAGAGTAGTTTTGGTATTGTTAGAGTAGTTTTGGTATTGTTAGAGTAGTTTTTGGTATTGTTAGAGTAGTTTTGGTATTGTTCGAGGAGTTTTGTATTGTTAGAGTAGTTTTGGTATTGTTAGAGTAGTTTTTGGTATTGTTAGAGTAGTTTTGGTATTGTTAGAGTAGTTTTATATTGTTAGAATAGTTTTGGTATTGTTCGAGTAGTTTTGGTATTGTTCGAGTAGTTTTTGGTATTGTTAGAGTAGTTTTTGGTATTGTTAGAGTAGTTTTGTATTGTTAGAGTAGTTTTGGTATTGTTCGAGTAATTTTGGTATTGTTCGAGTAGTTTTGGTATTTTTAGAATAGTTTTGGTATTGTTAGAGTAGTTTCGGTATTGTTAGAGTAGTTTTTGGTATTGTTAGAGTAGTTTTTGGTATTGTTAGAGTAGTTTTTGGTATTGTTAGAGTAGTTTTGGTATTGTTAGAGTAGTTTTTGGTATTGTTAGAGTAGTTTTGGTATTGTTCGAGGAGTTTTGTATTGTTAGAGTAGTTTTGGTATTGTTAGAGTAGTTTTTGGTATTGTTAGAGTAGTTTTGGTATTGTTAGAGTAGTTTTGGTATTGTTAGAGTAGTTTTTGGTATTGTTAGAGTAGTTTTTGGTATTGTTCGAGTAGTTTTAGTATTTTTAGAATAGTTTTGATATTGTCAGAGTAGTTTTATATTGTTAGAATAGTTTTGGCATTGTTAGAGTAGTTTTTGGTATTGTTAGAGTAGTTTTTGGTATTGTTAGAGTAGTTTTGGTATTGTTCGAGTAGTTTTGGTATTTTTAGAATAGTTTTTGTCACTGTAAGAGTAGTTTTTGGTATTGTTAGAGTAGTTTTTGGTATTGTTAGAGTAGTTTTGGTATTGTTAGAGTAGTTTTTGGTATTGTTAGAGTAGTTTTGGTATTGTTAGAGTAGTTTTTGGTATTGTTAGAGTAGTTTTTGGTATTGTTAGAGTAGTTTTGGTATTGTTAGAGTAGTTTTATATCGTTAGAATAGTTTTGGCATTGTTAGAGTAGTTTTTGGTATTGTTTGAGTAGTTTTTGGTATTGTTAGAGTAGTTTTTGGTATTGTTAGAGTAATTTTGGTATTGTTCGAGTAGTTTTGGTATTTTTAGAATAGTTTTTGTCACTCTAAGAGTAGTTTTTGGTATTGTTAGAGTAGTTTTTGGTATTGTTAGAGTAGTTTTGGTATTGTTAGAGTAGTTTGTGGTATTGTTAGAGTAGTTTTTGGTATTGTTAGAGTAGTTTTGGTATTGTTCGAGGAGTTTTGTATTGTTAGAGTAGTTTTGGTATTGTTAGAGTAGTTTTTGGTATTGTTAGAGTAGTTTTGTATTGTTAGAGTAGTTTTGGTAATGTTCGAGTAATTTTGGTATTGTTCGAGTAGTTTTGGTATTTTTAGAATAGTTTTGGTATTGTTAGAGTAGTTTCGGTATTGTTAGAGTAGTTTTTGGTATTGTTAGAGTAGTTTTTGGTATTGTTAGAGTAGTTTTGGTATTGTTAGAGTAGTTTTTGGTATTGTTAGAGTAGTTTTGGTATTGTTCGAGGAGTTTTGTATTGTTAGAGTAGTTTTGGTATTGTTAGAGTAGTTTTTGGTATTGTTAGAGTAGTTTTGGTATTGTTAGAGTAGTTTTGGTATTGTTAGAGTAGTTTTTGGTATTGTTAGAGTAGTTTTTGGTATTGTTAGAGTAGTTTTGGTATTATTAGAGTAGTTTTTGGTATTGTTAGAGTAGTTTTTGGTATTGTTAGAGTAGTTTTGGTATTATTAGAGTAGTTTTTGGTATTGTTAGAGTAGTTTTGGTATTGTTAGAGTAGTTTTTGGTATTGTTAGAGTATATTTTGGTATTGTCAGAGTAGTTTTGGTATTGTTAGAGTAGTTTTGGTATTTTTAGAGTAGTTTTTGGTATTGTTAGAGTAGTTTTTGGTATTGTTCGAGTAGTTTTGGTATTGTTAGAGTAGTTTTGTATTGTTAGAGTAGTTTTGGTATTGTTCGAGTAGTTTTGGTATTTTTAGAATAGTTTTGGTATTGTTAGAGTAGTTTCGGTATTGTTAGAGTAGTTTTTGGTATTGTTAGAGTAGTTTTTGGTATTTTTGGAGTAGTTTTGGTATTTTTAGAATAGTTTTGGTATTGTTAGAGTAGTTTTGTATTGTTAGAGTTGTTTTTTGTATTGTTACCGTAACTTTGTATTGTTAGAGAAGTTTTTGGTATTGTTAGAGTAGTTTTTGGTATTGTTAGAGTAGTTTTTGGTATTGTTCGAGTAGTTTTGGTATTTTTAGAATAGTTTTGGTATTGTTAGAGTAGTTTCGGTATTGTTAGAGTAGTTTTTGGTATTGTTAGAGTAGTTTTTGGTATTGTTAGAGTAGTTTTGGTATTGTTAGAGTAGTTTCGGTATTGTTAGAGTAGTTTTTGGTATTGTTAGAGTAGTTTTTGGTATTGTTAGAGTAGTTTTGGTATTGTTAGAGTAGTTTTGGTATTGTTAGAATAGTTTTGGTATTGTTAGAGTAGTTTCGGTATTGTTAGAGTAGTTTTTGGTATTGTTAGAGTAGTTTTGGTATTGTTAGAGTAGTTTTGGTATTGTTAGAGTAGTTTTGGTATTGTTAGAGTAGTTTTGGTATTGTAAGAGTAGCTTTTGTCATTGTTAGAGTAGTTTTGGTATTGTTAGAGTAGTTTTTGGTATTGTTAGAGTAGTTTTGGTATTGTTAGAGTAGTTTTTGGTATTGTTAGAGTAGTTTTGGTATTGCTAGAGTAGTTTCGGTATTGTTAGAGTAGTTTTTGGTATTGTTAGAGTAGTTTTGGTATTGTTAGAGTAGTTTTATATTGTTAGAATAGTTTTGGCATTGTTAGAGTAGTTTTTGGTATTGTTTGAGTAGTTTTGGGTATTGTTAGAGTAGTTTTTGGTATTGTTAGAGTAGTTTTTGGTATTGTTAGAGTAGTTTTGGTATTGTTAGAGTAGTTTTGGTATTGTTCGAGTAGTTTTGGTATTTTTAGAATAGTTTTGATATTGTTAGAGTAGTTTTTGTCATTGTTAGAGTAGTTTTTGGTATTGTTAGAGTAGTTTTGGTATTGTTAGAGTAGTTTCGGTATTGTTAGAGTAGTTTTGGTATTGTTCGAGTAGTTTTGGTATTTTTAGAATAGTTTTGATATTGTTAGAGTAGTTTTTGTCATTGTTAGAGTAGTTTTGGTATTGTTAGAGCAGTTTTTGGTATTGTTAGAATAGTTTTGTATTGTTAGAATAGTTTTGTATTGTTAGAATAGTTTTGTATTGTTAGAGTAGTTTTGTATTGTCAGAGTAGTTTTTGTCATTGTTAGAGTAGTTTTTTTCATTGTTAGAGTAGTTTTGGTTTGTTAGAGTGGTTTTTGTCATTGTTACCGTAGTTTTTGTCATTGTTAGAGTAGGTTTGGTATTGTAAGAGTAGTTTTGGTATCAAGAGTAGTTTTTGGTATTGTTAGAGTAGTTTTGGTATTGTTAGAATAGTTTTGGTATTGTTCGAGTAGTTTTTGGTATTGTTAGAGTAGTTTTGTTTTGTTTGAGTAGATTTATATTGTTTGAGTAGTTTTTGGTATTGTTAGAGTAGTTTTTGGTATTGTTAGAGTAGTTTTGGTATTGTTCGAGTAGTTTTGGTATTTTTAGAATAGTTTTTGTCACTGTAAGATTAGTTTTTGGTATTGTTAGAGTAGTTTTTGGTATTGTTACAGTAGTTTTGGTATTGTTACAGTAGTTTTGGTATTGTTAGAGTAGTTTCGGTATTGTTCGAGTAGTTTTGGTATTGTTCGAGTAGTTTTGGTATTTTTAGAATAGTTTTGTATGTTTAGAGTAGTTTTGGTATTGTTAGAATAGTTTTTGTCATTGTTAGAGTAGTTTTTAATTGTTAGAGTAGTTTTTGGTATTGTTAGAATAGTTTTGATATTTTTAGAATAGTTTTGGTATTGTTCGAGTAGTTTTGGTATTTTTAGAATAGTTTTGATATTGTCAGAGTTGTTTTGTATTGTTAGAGTATTTTTTGGTATTGTTACCGTAACTTTGTATTGTTAGAGAAGTTTTTGGTATTGTTAGAGTAGTTTTTGGTATTGTTAGAGTAGTTTTGTATTGTTTGAGTAGTTTTGTATTGTTAGAGTAGTTTTTGGTATTGTTAGATTAGTTTTGATATTTTTAGAATAGTTTTGGTATTGTTAGAGTAGTTTTGTATTGTTAGAGTTGTTTTTTGTATTGTTACCGTAACTTTGTATTGTTAGAGAAGTTTTTGGTATTGTTAGAGTAGTTTTGTATTGTTCGAGTAGTTTTGTATTGCTAGAGTAGTTTTTGTCATTGTTAGAGTAGTTTTTGTCATTGTTAGAGTAGCTTTTTTATTATTCTTATTCTACTAGTATGTATTGATTTTTATGACGTCAGAACAATTTCAAGTGTGACTTTTTCAAAATCCTTTCTGTAGTAATTAAGTTATGAATATTATTTATGAGTACATGCACTTTTCATTTCTTAATGTTTGTCTAAATCTCAACACCATAACCACTTCAGGCATATCGCTTTGTTGATCAGGCATATCACTTTGTTGATGGGACATATCACTTTGTTGATGTGACATATCACTTTGTTGATCAGGCATATCACTTTGTTGATCGGGCATATCACTTTGTTGATCAGGCATATCACTTTGTTGATCAGGCATATCACTTTGTTGATCAGGCATATTGCATTGTTGATCAGGCATATCACTTTGTTGATCAGGCATATTGCATTGTTGATCAGGCATATCGCTTTGTTGATCAGGCATATCACTATGTTGATCAGACATATCACTATGTTGAACAGGCATATCGCTTTGTTGATCAGTCATATCGCTTTGTTGATAATGCATATCGCTTTGTTGATCAGGCATATCGCTTTGTTGATCAGGCAAATCACTTTGTTGATGGGACATATCGCTTTGTTGATCAGGCATATCGCTTTGTTGATCAGGCATATCACTTTGTTGATGGGACATATCACTTTGTTGATCAGTCATATCGCTTTGTTGATCAGGCATATCGCTTTGTTGATCGGGCATATCACTTTGTTGATCGGACATATCACTTTGTTGATGGGACATATCACTTTGTTGATCAGGCATATCACTTTCTTGATCGGACATATCACTTTGTTGATCAGGCATATCACTTTGTTGATGGGACATATCACTTTGTTGATGGGACATATCACTTTGTTGATCAGGCATATCGCTTTGTTGATCAGGCATATCGCTTTGTTGATCAGGCATATCACTTTGTTGATCAGTCATATCACTTTGTTGATCGGACATATCACTTTGTTGATCAGGCATATCACTTTGTTGATTGGACATATCACTTTGTTGATCAGTCATATCGCTTTGTTGATCAGGCATATCACTATGTTGATTGGACATATCACTTTGTTGATCGGACATATCACTTTGTTGATCGGACATATCGCTTTGTTGATCAGTCATATCATTTTGTTGATTGGACATATCACTTTGTTGATCAGTCATATCGCTTTGTTGATCGGGCATATCGCTTTGTTGATTGGACATATCACTTTGTTGATTGGACATATCACTTTGTTGATCAGTCATATCGCTTTGTTGATCAGGCATATCACTTTGTTGATCAGTCATATCACTTTGTTGATTGGACATATCACTTTGTTGATCAGTCATATCGCTTTGTTGATTGGACATATCACTTTGTTGATTGGACATATCACTTTGTTGATCAGTCATATCACTTTGTTGATCAGTCATATCGCTTTGTTGATCAGGCATATCACTTTGTTGATCAGTCATATCACTTTGTTGATTGGACATATCACTTTGTTGATTGGACATATCACTTTGTTGATCAGTCATATCGCTTTGTTGATGGGACATATCACTTTGTTGATCAGGCATATCACTTTGTTGATTGGACATATCACTTTGTTGATTGGACATATCGCTTTGTTGATCAGGCATATCACTTTGTTGATTGGACATATCACTTTGTTGATCAGGCATATCACTTTGTTGATTGGACATATCACTTTGTTGATGGGACATATCACTTTGTTGATCAGGCATATCACTTTGTTGATTGGACATATCGCTTTGTTGATCAGTCATATCGCTTTGTTGATCGGGCATATCGCTTTGTTGATCAGGCATATTGCATTGTTGATGGGACATATCACTTTGTTGATGGGACATATCACTTTGTTGATCTGGCATATCACTTTGTTGATGGGACATATCACTTTGTTGATCGGACATATCACTTTGTTGATGGGACATATCACTTTGTTGATCGGACATATCACTTTGTTGATGGGACGTATCACTTTGTTGATCGGACATATCACTTTGTTGATCAGGCATATCGCTTTGTTGATCAGGCATATCACTTTGTTGATCAGGCATATCACTTTTTTGATCGGACATATCACTTTGTTGATGGGACATATCACTTTGTTGATCAGGCATATCACTTTGTTGATCAGGCAATTCACTTTGTTGATTAGGCATATCACTTTGTTGATCGGACATATCACTTTGTTGATCGGGCATATCACTTTGTTGATCTGGCATATCACGTTGTTGATCAGGCATGTCAATTTGTTGATCAGGCATATCACTTTGTTGATCAGGCATATCGCTTTGTTGATCAGGCATATCACTTTGTTGATCAGGCATATCACTTTGTTGATCGGACATATCACTTTGTTGATGGGACATATCACTTTGTTGATCAGGCATATCACTTTGTTGATCAGGCAATTCACTTTGTTGATCAGGCATATCACTTTGTTGATCGGACATATCACTTTGTTGATCGGACATATCGCTTTGTTGATCAGGCATATCACTATGTTGATTGGACATATCACTTTGTTGATGTGACATATCACTTTGTTGATCGGGCATATCGATTTGTTGATCAGGCATATCACTTTGTTGATCGGACATATCACTTTGTTGATCAGGCATATAACTTTGTTGATTGGACATATCACTTTGTTGATCAGGCATATCACTTTGTTGATCAGTCATATCAATTTGTTGATCAGTCATATCACTTCGATGATCAGGCATATCGCTTTGTTGATCAGGCATATCACTTTGTTGATCAGTCATATCACTTTGTTGATCAGGCATATCACTTTGTTGATCTGGCATATCACTTTGTTGATCAGGCATATCACTTTGTTGATCAGGCATATCGCTTCGTTGATCAGACATATCACTTTGTTGATCGGGCATATCACTTTGTTGATCAGGCATATCGCTTTGTTGATCAGGCATATCACTTTGTTGATCAGGCATATCACTTTGTTGATCGGACATATCACTTTGTTGATGGGACATATCACTTTGTTGATCAGGCATATCACTTTGTTGATCAGGCAATTCACTTTGTTGATCAGGCATATCACTTTGTTGATCGGACATATCACTTTGTTGATCGGACATATCGCTTTGTTGATCAGGCATATCACTATGTTGATTGGACATATCACTTTGTTGATGTGACATATCACTTTGTTGATCGGGCATATCGATTTGTTGATCAGGCATATCACTTTGTTGATCGGACATATCACTTTGTTGATCAGGCATATAACTTTGTTGATGTGACATATCACTTTGTTGATCAGGCATATCACTTTGTTGATCAGTCATATCAATTTGTTGATTAGTCATATCACTTCGATGATCAGGCATATCGCTTTGTTGATCAGGCATATCACTTTGTTGATCAGTCATATCACTTTGTTGATCAGGCATATCACTTTGTTGATCTGGCATATCACTTTGTTGATCAGGCATATCACTTTGTTGATCAGGCATATCGCTTCGTTGATCAGACATATCACTTTGTTGATCGGGCATATCACTTTGTTGATCTGGCATATCACGTTGTTGATCAGGCATGTCACTTTGTTGATCAGGCATATCACTTTGTTGATCGGGCATATCACTTTGTTGATCAGACATATCACTTTGTTGATCAGGCATATCGCTTTGTTGATCAGGCATATCACTTTGTTGATCAGGCATATCACTTTGTTGATCTGGCATATCGCTTCGTTGATCAGGCATATCACTTTGTTGATCAGGCAATTCACTTTGTTGATCTGGCATATCACTTCGTTTATAAGGCATATCACTTTGATGATCGGGCATATCACTTTGTTGATCGGGCATATCACTTTGTTGATCGGGCATATCACTTATCACTTTGTTGATCAGGCATATCACTTTGTTGATCAGGCAATTCACTTTGTTGATCAGGCAATTCACTTTGTTGATCTGGCATATCACTTCGTTTATAAGGCATATCACTTTGATGATCGGGCATATCACTTTGTTGATCTGGCATATCACTTTGTTGATCAGGCATATCACTTTGTTGATCTGGCATATCACTTTGTTGATCAGGCATATCACTTTGTTGATCAGGCAATTCACTTTGTTGATCTGGCATATCACTTCGTTTATAAGGCATATCACTTTGATGATCGGGCATATCGCTTTGTTGATCGGGCATATCACTTTGTTGATCAGGCATATCACTTTGTTGATCAGGCATATCGCTTTGTTGATCTGGCATATCACTTCGTTTATAAGGCATATCACTTTGATGATCGGGCATATCGCTTTGTTGATCGGGCATATCGCTTTGTTGATCAGGCAATTCACTTTGTTGATCTGGCATATCACTTCGTTTATAAGGCATATCGCTTTGTTGATCGGGCATATCACTTTGTTGATCAGGCATATCACTTTGTTGATCAGGCATATCGCTTTGTTGATTAATTTGTAATGAATAACGAGTAAACATTAAAGCTCCGATAAACATTAAACGAGTTCAATGTTGGATTACGTTATTTATTTGAATGCTTTACCGTGAGTGTGATGTAGGAATGGTTCGACTACGAGACATTGGTGATTAACATTGCCTTGTAACAATAAGCAATACACAAAGCACGTCCTCAATGGTATACAATTGTTTGACACTTAAGCTTACAACAAACTCACTTAAAGTCAAATAGCAATAATCAACCCGTGTTCTATTTCAGCACAATAGCACGACAGAGTAAATATATTCATTGCGATCGAGTAAGCACAGTAAGACGCAGAACAAAGGAGAACAATCTTAGAGCCGTCAAATCTTAACTTCTTATAATGATATTTCATTGTTTAACTCTATTGAAATTTCGAGTTTCTTGTCTGCTGTTTGGCTGAATCGGTCACATGATCTGTCTCGGAAATTCTGTCCCGCCCAGTTACGACAAAGAAATGAAAACGGAGGTGTTTGTTTACAAAGTCACGTGTTCCAGGATTTACCAATAGTTTTCCATTTCTTACAGATTTTATATCTTTTCTTACGCAAATCTCTTTAATGGATATTATTCTTACACAAAATAAGCTAATATAGACGATTATCGCATTTTCAGGCGAGTAGTATATTACACATGTATGTGTTCGCTAGCAAAGAATTTGGGTAGGGGAAGCCAAAACGAGGTTTTAATTTTACCACCTTTTGAGTTAAACTTCGAGATGTAACAAAGTACTTGATAATGAAAATATTTTAATTTCCTCGACCAGTAGCTTGCCGATTATGTCATGCGATCCGCTACGTGACCATGTCCATACCCCCACTACCATTATTACAAACCTTACTGAAACACGTGTCTGTACTAGGGGTGTTCAATAAAAAATGTCATCTGTGCTTTATTTCGCGGAAATCGTGCAATTTATGCACAAAACCACCTTGTGTCGATTGAGTGATCCCTGGCTCGTGACACAGGTAAATATCTCGTCCACACGTTCACTGGCCTCGGTACAGTGTACATCGTTTCATAGCCTATTCGTTAGACTAGACACAAAATCACAGGAAAACGAGGTGAAAATGTTCTTGAAATTAGGGCCTATATAAAAGGTAGGTCATTACTCGGCATAAAGGCTGTAGATATTCACCGCGAGGTGTGTGACATTTATGGGGAGGGCCAAATGTCTCACAGGACTGTTTGTAGGTGGGTAGGTAAATTTAGTGCTTTGCAGCAGCAACTGAAAGATGCTGCTCACCCAGGTCGTCCTGCAACAACTACGACCAAAGGTAACATAGAAAAAATCCGAAATATCCTCCAAACTGATGCTCGATTCACCGTAAGACAATTGGCTCGAATGACAAACTTGTCGTTAGCAAGAGTTCATGCAATTTTGAAGAAACACCTAAAAGTTAGAAAGATAAATGCAAGATGGATACCCCATTTGTTAACGGATGAGCAAAAGAAGACGCGTGTAACAATGGCAAAAAAACTTCTCAAAATGTACCCAAAATATAGTAAAAAGGCTTTTGATAATATAGTCACTGGTGATGAGACCTGGGTGTATTATTTTGAACCTAAGTGGAAGGTTACCAACCGAATATGGGCCACTAAAAATGCCAGACGCCCAAGTATTGCCAAACGAATACGAACGGTAAAGAAGGTTTTGTATGCTATTTTTTTCACTAATAAGGGTCCAGCTCTTCAAATCCCGGTGCCAAAAGGCAGAACGGTCACAGGCAAGTTCTATAAAAACGTTGCTCTGAGAAAGTTGAAGAACTACTACAAAAGTCGCCGCCCCAAAACAGGACTTAAGTATGTCCGACTTTTGCATGATAATGCACCCGCTCACAACGCACGTATTGTGACTGACTTTTTGGAGTCAGAGAAGGTTACCGTCCTTCCGCACCCTCCGTATTCGCCAGACTTGGCCCCCTGCGACTATTTTCTCTTTCCAAAACTTAAATATCATTTATCTGGAAGGAGATACAATTCGAGAAATACCCTTGGATCTGCTGTTTATCAGTGTCTGATGGGTGTACCCATTGAAGAGTATGAAAAATGCTTCCAAAAATGGATTGACCGGCTAAAAAGGTGTGTTCTGGCTGGCGGAGAGTATTTTGAAGGGCAGAGCAAATTAAAATGAACAAAAGCACTTCCGCTATATGAGCACCGATGCAAGTGACATTATTTTTGGAACACCCCTCGTATGTATGTGTATAATCTCACTGGTTGTATCGCCTATATTTTTGATGTAGCTAGGCTAACAAAAAATTATTATTGTTTTAATTGTAAAACTTAGTGTCATTGGCCACAATATCGTTTTCATATAGTGTGAAATGTATCTCTGTTAGGAGGACTTCGGCACTCGTCTCTTTCGTGTACCCGCGGTACGTAGACTTCGGCCCTCGTCTCTTTCGTGTAACCGCGGTACGTATACTTCGGCACTCGTCTCTTTCGTGTACCCGCGGTACGTAGACTTCGGCCCTCGTCTCTTTCGTGTACCCGCGGTACGTATACTTCGGCACTCGTCTCTTTCGTGTACCCGCGGTACGTAGACTTCGGCCCTCGTCTCTTTCGTGTAACCGCGGTACGTAGATTCTGCCCTCGTTTCTTTCGTGTACCCGCGGTACGTATACTTCGGCCATCGTCTCTTTCGTGTATCCGCGGTACGAAGACTTCGGCCCTCGTCTCTTTCGTGTATCCGCGGTACGTATACTTCGGCCCTCGTCTCTTTCGTGTATCCGCGGTACGTAGACTTCGGCCCTCGTCGCTTTCGTGTATCCGCGGTACGTATACTTCGGCCATCGTCTCTTTCGTGTACCCGCGGTACGTACCGTCCCCCGTGATTGGGTCACACGTGCTCGGATCACGCGCTTGTGCAGGATGAGACAAGGGCGTGTTTACGAAAGATAACATATTAATTACATCAGGTCAAATAATTATTTGACGATACTTAAAAGTAGCTATTAACTATTTATTATTTTGCTGAACATTTTTAATTTGTGAAATTATTTGAAAGTGTAAGTTTTATTATCAGGAAATGTTTAAACGTTTAATAAGATTTTTGAACAGTGATTTTTATCCATTTACTCCCTTTAACAACACTCGCTATGTGGATCTAGGTAACATCCAAATCAATGCCACGTCCTCATAATGAGAACTGAGGTAATTTCAAATATAACAACATGGAATACTAAGGATCATTTTAAAAAAACGTCCACCCTCATGACATACAAGGATATGTAACATTTCTCAATGGGACAAAAGTGGCGACCGTAAAATTTGCCAAAAGTCTGAGCAACCTGAATCCATCGAATCCCTGTTGTTCGTCAGCACCGACATCGATAAGGAAAATCTCGATGTTAGAACAAGCCAAAGAATAACGAATCAACCGTGACATGTAAACATCAAAGTTTGGACAAGCAAGGATGTTACTATTAACAAAGGGAAAGTTCTTGGTAGGAAAATCGAAATAGTAACGTTAATCGTATAGCTTAGTAGTAAGCTGTCCCATGCTGGTCATATTGTTTGTAAAGATCTAGGTACATGTAAGCAGTTGATGTAGAAGAGTCTGTTGTGTCTTAAAGATCTGAAGGGTATATAAGAACGACTTGGTCAGCAAACGTCTTGTTATTTATAGAAAATACATCATCGATAAACCCGAAAGTGAACTTTTGTGGTTTTGTTTTACCTGTCCTGATAAGCTTTTCTAAAAATTCAGTTTCGAAATAAAATTAAAAGAAAATAAGTGAGCTAAGAGTTTGGCGCGATAAATAACCATACGAATATCATTAGTCTGTGGAATATTTCCTCTTAACTCAACAAAGATATTGTCAGCCAGGAATTCGATGATTCGTTCAAAATTAAGCTTGGGCACAAACATTATGCTTGAGCATAATAACGGTTTACAACCCTTGGTAAGAATCGTGAGCAAATTTTATTTCCATCAATGACACGTGCCTTGTCAAAAGTATTGTCATGTCGTAAAATGAAAGTTGTTCTGGTACAACTGTACACGCCATGTTAAAGCACTTGTACAGCATGTGGTTCAATGTGACGTCACCTTGTACGCCTAGTTAATTAATAACAACGATTGGAGACAGGTAAACTTTAAAGTTATAACCCTTTGTATGACTTACGTTAAAACCCCAATGTAACAAAATGTTGTAAAACATTTTACACTCCATATCACTTGATATCAAAATCAGTTTACCTTGTATCCTCGTCGTAAAGTGAAACCACTCATATACACACGATTTCCAATACAGTGTACTTGTTATTAGTTGACTGCAAGTCCCTCTTCGACGGCAATATAGTGTACAAAGCCCTAACACTGCATTCCAATAATACAATTTACGTCTTTTTAAAGGCCGTTTTTTGATAAATTTAAAAGGTTTCGAGAACTCTTATTATTTACTTTACCATTGAGAGTTACGTAAAGAAGTAATTTCACAGTACTACAGAAAAGCCTAGCTTAATACCGCTATCGAAATAGCATTCGCCTGCTAGGCGATGATCTAATTGACAGAACGATTCAGATATATTTGTTTTTTTACAGTGTTAGTACTTTAAGACTTACATTCCAATGGAAAAATGAACTAATAACAAAACATAAGATAAATATGTATAATGTAGTCGAATTGGATGGTATAACGAGATAATTCTGACCAGGGGCCGTGGTGGCCGAGTGGATAAGGTGTCCCGACATTCTACCACTAGCCCACTACCTCTGGTCACGGTGACCGGGTGGTTAAGGTGTCCCGACATTCTACCACTAGCCCTCCACCTCTGGGCCACGGTGGGCAAGTGGTTAAGGTGTCCTGACATTCTACCACTAGCCCTCTACCTTTGGGCCACGGTGGCCGAGTGGTTAATGTGTCACGACATCTTACCACTAGCCCTCCATCACGTATTTACTATGTCCGACTTTATTTATCAAATGGCCCCACCGGTTTCTGTGTAGCTCAGTGGTAGAGCGTCAGACGAGCAACCTGAATAGCACACTATTTTTCTTAACATTACTACAATGTACATACACGTGTAATGGTGTTCATAGCCCTCAATATCCGGAATAGGAACCTGATCTGTGGTGTTCATGGCCCTCGTTACAAGGAATAAGAACCTGTCATGTGTTGTTCATGGCTCTCGTTACAAGGATTAAGAACCTGTCATGTGGTGTTCATGGCCTTCGTTACAAGGAATAAGAACCTGTCATGTGTTGTTCATGGCTCTCGTTACAAGGATTAAGAACCTGTCATGTGTTGTTCATGGCTCTCGTTACAAGGAATTAGAACCTGTCATGTGGTGTTCATGGCCCTCGTTACAAGGAATAAGAACCTGTAATGTGGTATTCATGGCCCTCGTTACAAGGAATTAGAACCTGTCATGTGGTGTTCATGGCTCTCGTTACAAGGAATAAGAACCTGTAATGTGGTATTCATGGCCCTCGTTACAAGTAATAAGAACCTGTCATGTGGTATTCATGGCCCTCGTTACAAGGAATAAGAACCTGATCTGTGGTATTCATGGCCCTCGTTACAAGGAATAAGAACCTGTAATGTGGTATTCATGGCTCTCGTTACAAGGAATAAGAACCTGCCATGTGGTATTCATGGCCCTCGTTACAAGGAATAAGAACCTGTAATGTGGTATTCATGGCTCTCGTTACAAGGAATAAGAACCTGTTATGTGGTGTTCATGGCCCTCGTTACAAGTAATAAGAACCTGTCATTTGGTGTTCATTGCCCTCGTTACAAGTAATAAGAACCTGTCATGTGGTATTCATGGCCCTCGTTACAAGTAATAAGAACCTGTCATGTGGTATTCATGGCCCTCGTTACAAGGATTAAGAACCTGTCATGTGGTGTTCATGGCCCTCGTTACAAGTAAAAAGAACCTGTCATGTGGTATCCATGGCCCTCGTTACAAGTAATAAGAACCTGTCATGTGGTATTCATGGCCCTCGTTACAAGGATTAAGAACCTGTCATGTGGTGTTCATGGCCCTCGTTACAAGTAATAAGAACCTGTCATGTGGTATCCATGGCCCTCGTTACAAGTAATAAGAACCTGTCATGTGGTGTTCATGGCTCTCGTTACAAGGAATTAGAACCTGTCATGTGGTGTTCATGGCCCTCGTTACAACGATTAAGAACCTGTCATTTGGTGTTCATTGCCCTCGTTACAAGGAAATGGAAACTTTCATGTGGTGTTCATGGCTCTCGTTACAAGGATTAAGAACCTGTCATGTGGTATCCATGGCCCTCGTTACAAGTAATAAGAACCTGTCATGTGGTATTCATGGCCCTCGTTACAAGGAATAAGAACCTGCCATGTGGTGTTCATGGCCCTCGTTACAAGGAATAAGAACCTGTAATGTGGTATTCATGGCCCTCGTTACAAGTAATAAGAACCTGTAATGTGGTATTCATGGCCCTCGTTACAAGTAATAAGAACCTGTCATGTGGTATCCATGGCCCTCGTTACAAGTAATAAGAACCTGTCATGTGGTATCCATGGCCCTCGTTACAAGTAATAAGAACCTGTCATGTGGTATTCATGGCCCTCGTTACAAGGAATAAGAACCTGCCATGTGGTGTTCATGGCCCTCGTTACAAGTAATAAGAACCTGTCATGTGGTATTCATGGCCCTCGTTACAAGTAATAAGAACCTGTCATGTGGTATCCATGGCCCTCGTTACAAGTAATAAGAACCTGTCATGTGGTATCCATGGCCCTCGTTACAAGTAATAAGAACCTGTCATGTGGTATCCATGGCCCTCGTTACAAGTAATAAGAACCTGTCATGTGGTATTCATGGCCCTCGTTACAAGTAATAAGAACCTGTCATGTGGTATCCATGGCCCTCGTTACAAGTAATAAGAACCTGTCATGTGGTATTCATGGCCCTCGTTACAAGGAATAAGAACCTGCCATGTGGTGTTCATGGCCCTCGTTACAAGGAATAAGAACCTGTAATGTGGTATTCATGGCCCTCGTTACAAGTAATAAGAACCTGTCATGTGGTATTCATGGCTCTCGTTACAAGTAATAAGAACCTGTAATGTGGTATTCATGGCCCTCGTTACAAGGAATAAGAACCTGTAATGTGGTATCCATGGCTCTCGTTACAAGGAATAAGAACCTGTCATGTGGTATCCATGGCCCTCGTTACAAGTAATAAGAACCTGTCATGTGGTATCCATTGCCTTCGTTACAAGGAATAAGAACCTGTCATGTGGTATCCATGGCCCTCGTTACAAGTAATAAGAACCTGTCATGTGGTATTCATGGTTTCGTTACAAGGATTAAGAACCTGTCATTTGGTGTCCATTGCCTTCGTTACAAGGAATAAGAACCTGTCATTTGGTGTTCATTGCCCTCGTTACAAGGAATAAGAACCTGATCTGTGGTATTCATGGCCCTCGTTACAAGGAAATAGAAACTGCCATGTGGTGTTCATGGCCCTCGTTACAAGGAATAAGAACCTGATCTGTGGTGTTCATGGCTCTCGTTACAAGGAATAAGAACCTGATCTGTGGTGTTCATGGCTCTCGTTACAAGGAATAAGAACCTGATCTGTGGTATTCATGGCCCTCGTTACAAGGAATAAGAACCTGATCTGCGGTGTTCATGGCTCTCGTTACAAGGAATAAGAACCTGATCTGCGGTGTTCATGGCTCTCGTTACAAGGAATAAGAACCTGATCTGTGGTATTCATGGCCCTCGTTACAAGGAATAAGAACCTGTAATGTGGTATTCATGGCCTTCGTTACAAGGAATAAGAACCTGATCTGTGGTATTCATGGCCTTCGTTACAAGGATTAAGAACCTGTCATTTGGTTTCCATTGCCTTCGTTACAAGGAATAAGAACCTGTCATGTGGTGTTCATGACCCTCGTTACAAGGAATTAGAATATGTCATGTGCTGTTAATGGCCTTCGTTACAAGGATTAAAAACCTGTCATGTGGTATTCATGGCCCTCGTTACAATGAATAAGAACCTAAAATGTGGTATTCATGGCCCTCGTTACAAGGATTAAGAACCTGTCATGTGGTATTCATGGCCCTCGTTACAAGGATTAAGAACCTGTCATGTGGTGTTCATGGCCCTCGTTACAAGGATTAAGAACCTGTCATGTGGTGTTCATGGCCCTCGTTACAAGGATTAAGAACCTGTAATGTGGTATTCATGGCCTTCGTTACAAGGAATAAAAACCTGCCATGTGGTGTTCATGGCCCTCGTTACAAGGAATAAGAACCTGCCATGTTGTGTTCATGGCTCTCGTTACAAGGAATTAGAATATGTCATGCTGTGTTCATGGCCTTCGTTACAAGGATTAAAAACCTGTCATGTGGTGTTCATGGCCCTCGTTACAAGGATTAAGAACCTGTAATGTGGTATTCATGGCTCTCGTTACAAGGAATAAGAACCTGTAATGTGGTATTCATGGCTCTCGTTACAAGGAATAAGAACCTGCCATGTGGTGTTCATGGCCCTCCTTACAAGGAGTAAGAACCTGTCATGTGGTGTTCATGGCCCTCGTTACAAGGAATTAGAACCTATCATGTGGTGTTCATGGCTCTCGTTACAAGTAATAAGAACCTGTCATGTGGTGTCCCAAACAACGACACAATATTCACGCTATTATTCGTCCTACGCCAGTATAAGAGAACAACATACAACCGCAACACAACTCGTGGTGTGAAACTTTATATCGGAAGTGGAACAAACATAGGTACATACTAATAGCCGGAACAACAAAGGGTACATACTAATAGCCGGAGTACGGCCGGACTAACTCCGGTCTATACATCTACTGGCGCTACCACTTTTTTCCATTGAAAAAGAACAGCTGTACATACTAATATGACACCGTCATAGGGTAGACTGCCCTCAGGTGGAGAAAGGGATTATTCTGCCCTTGTACATACACACGCATATCTTGCATATGACGAAAATGAATATTGATACTGTACTGTGATTGTTATAAAACTTCAATAAACACTAAACGAGTCAGATGTCATGAGAGCACCATGACTGGGTAATATACGCATATATTTAAGTAACATAGTCATCCATCCATTTTGGGGGTGCCCGTGGTCGTTGTGGTCTGGTAGGGTGTACTGGGGGTTCACTAGATTTGTCTGTCTGCATAACGGTAGGTAAGTCTGAAATAATGGACGGTATGTCAGGAGGTTGTTCAGGTTGTGGCAGTTCATTGATCATGGAATCACCGTTGGGAGGAAGCTGATGAGGATGGTATTCTTGAGAGGTCTCTGTATCATCCTCCCCTGACGATCCATCTCCGTTCTCGGAGAAATTTTCTCTATGATCAAGTTGTAGCGTCGTTGGAGGTACTTTGAAGAGGTCGGAGTCCTTTACACGGTATGATGTACGTCGTAGCTGAGAACCAGCAAATTTGCAAATGTTACGCCAATGGCCATCATTGGAGACGACTAAATACCGGTCCCGCGCACTGGATTTGTTACGGTCACTGTGAAGGTATACAAGATCACCTACTGAACTATGAGCAGATGTGGGTGAACGGTTGGATGGTGCTTTGGACTTTTCACTATGTGGGTGATTCGCGATTTTCAGATCGTGTTGGCACATGATAAGATTGTGATCATCGAACTTTAATTGCTGATGCGAGAACTGATCACGCTGTGTCCACATTTCACGAGCGGATAACCCTCTATTCCTTATACGAGTATTCATGCGAGCAGTGGCTAAAGAGAGCAATAGTGGGGTTACAGCTCTGCAAGTAGGGTCCTGATGAAGGATTTCGTTCTCGAGCTCCTGAATAGCTCTTTCTGCTACTGGGTTTTTGTTAGGATTTTTACTGCGACCGATTTCGACATGTAGCCGATGGCGGGTTAGACACTCGTCGTTCACAAGTGATGCGAACCCAGGAGCACCATCTGTTCGTATTACAGCATACGGTCCATCAAGAGGGTGCAGTCCCAAGCATAGTTGAACTAAGCCGTCTCGTACAGATTCTTTTCGTTCGTCATCTAACATTGAAGTCACTGTATATGATGTAACACACTCGCGAACTACGAGGATGAGTTGCCGCTCACGTTTAAGTATATCAGCGGCGAATAAGAATCCAACTTTATCAGGGGGCTCACTTGAGCTCTGCTCCTGTACACAGTGTTGGACGGTTTGAAGAGATGCGCACTGATGACAGCCCTTGGTGATACTCTCAACTGCTTTGTCCATATCAAGAGCATGAAAATAGCGATGGACCACTGTTTTGAGTTGGTGATTTGATGGGTGGTCCAACTTGACATGAAGAGAAGTCAGTAAGCCTTCCAAGACATTGCGGGGGACGATGATGCATTCACGCCGAGGTTGGAATGGGATGTCCTTCTTGACAACCAACAAGCCATCATTTGCGACGGAAGCGACCTGCAAGTACCGTTTAACGTCCTTGATGTTGGTGAGTTTTTTGGATGGGCGTGTTCCCTGTTTTAAGTGCGCATGTGTGCGTCTTAGGTCTGGGCATTCTCCCTGGATTGTGGTCCACGCCGGTCTACTGGTGAATGGGAGTTTGACAGACCCATTTAACACATCCTGAGTGGTTACGTGCCTCACAACACAGCCTTCCGTGAGCTGCACGAAGGCACAAATTTGGCAGGTCGGGTCTTCGCACTCTGGAGCATTGCGACTTGAGAAGTCGGATGGAAGGATAGCTGCTCCAGCTACATGTCGAATTGATACATGGTACCGGCTAGCTGTTGACAGAAACGTAGACACGCGTGGGCTGGCAGAAAATTCGCCCCTGCACAGCTTCTCGTGTGCTTGTACACATGGTTTGCTGTCGGTAAGTATGCATGTCCTGGTTGTCGACTGGATAATGTAGGGGCTAAAGTGCTTGACAGCAGCAGCAATTGACAGTGCCTCGATTTCACAGGGAATCCATGTGTTTTGATTCTTGCGTAGTTTGGCACTGAAGAATCCAGCAAGTAGGACTTTATTCTTGCGGCTTGTGTACAGAGTAGCGCCCAGGCCTTTGCTTTTTAGGGCACCATCTGTAACTATCCACAGCTGGTCTGTTGACCGCGGAAGTGTTATGGCCTGATGAGATGATAGTGCTGTTTGAGCTTTTCGGAACGACGCCAGAAGGTCATCAGACCAGGTAATGGAATCCTTCGATTCCCGACCGGCAGTCATGTCATCGAATGGAGAGAGTAGCCTCGAACAATCTTTGATGACACGTCCTAGTACTTTGTACGCGCCTATGAATGATCTTAATGATGACACAGTGGCTGGGGGTTGGCACGAGGCGAGGGAAGCGATGCGATGCGCGCAGGCTTGAATTGTTCCTTGACGCCATTTCCATCCGAGAATAGTTGTCTCCTTGGGAGCGATAACCGTCTTAGATGAAGACAAGTGTAGACCGGACTTGTTAACTGCTTCAAGTAGCTGTGAAAAGTTGGACAGGAGTTCTTCGCTAGTGCTGCCACCGCAATAGAGGTCATCAGCTACTTTGGCAACAGTACCTTCTTGGACAAGGTGTCCCAACACGCGGCATGTCAGCTCTTCTAAGGCAGTCTCGGAGCCGGGCATTCCCATCGCTGATCGTACATAGACTCGGACACCACGATATGGTGTGACCACGCCACAATACTTTTGGGAGTCCTTTGATAGGGGGATTTGATAGAATGATTTGGTGAGGTCGGTGATGGCAATATAATTCCACTGAGCTATCTGTCTCAGGGTAGAGTCCACATCAGGCATGAGAGATGGTTGGGGTTTGGTATACCTACCCACATCGGCAAAGGCTGTTACTAAGCGGAAGCCACCACTCTGTTTCTTTATGAGGAAGGATGGGTTAACATACTCTACGTCAACACCAATATCTTCTGGACGACGGAACACACCTATGCTCTCAAGCTCGTCAAACTTTTCTTGAAGCTGGTTGAGTTGATTTTTGGCGTATTGTGGCATTCTACCCTTGCGCTGTGGTGGTTGTACGGGACCCATGTTAACCCTTGCTTTGAGTGGTCCAACGGCACCATTGTATCCTGAAAATGTCGGATTGAAGACATTATCGTATTTATGCAATATGTCCTTGAACTGTGAGCTGACCTCCTCTGACAAGATGTTGTCTGGATCAAGGCGGACATTGTCGGAGTACTTGGTGTGACTCTTAGTAGTAATAGGCTGATGTCGTTCGACCGGCGTGTAGTCTTCAGATTTGGGCCCTGTACTATCGGGTGAGAAGGTTGACCGGACCTTGCAAAAGTGAGAGTTCCTTTTGATAGTTTGAGGCTCAGTAGTCAGATTGGGAATCCTTATGTTTCCAGATACGCTCGACACTAGGGAAGGCGGAGGCCAGGAACATCCAGCCATCTCATTTGGTTGGTGTGACTCAATAGAAAATATGTCGTCAGCAGGTGCAATATCTGTCGGTAGTTTGACTTCAATGAATTCGCCAGGCCATATGGTAGTGGTTTCAGAGACTGGGGCTCTAAGAACATGTGCTCTACGCACCACAGGTTTGTCATTGTCCTGCGAAAGCGGGCCATATTTATAAATATCTTTTCCCGCTATACTGATTTCATGTCGGGCAGGACGAATTGAAATGTCGTTTTTCTCCATGAACGGGATTCCTGCTAACACGTCCGTGTCCAGGTTGTCAACTACGAGTCCTTCGAAGTAGAGAGTGTGGCCATTATGGTGGAAAGATATTCTAGTCTCACCAGTAACATGTAAAGGGGAAAGGCCGTCAGCTTGGTGAGCAGATTGCGATGTGTTTTTGATTGGTGCACTCAAACTGGCCGCAACGGAAGAACGAATCATATTGCCTGTTGCACCGCTGTCAATTGTAAGGCGTACAGTGTGGTGATGATAAAAGGTGTCTATATATGGAGATTGGCGAATTTGCACCCTGTTGATTGTAGAAGTATCTGCGTCATGGTTATCGGATGTTTCATTCTCTTCATCATCGGACATGTCATCTGAGCCTGTGATGATGCGGGCCTTGGCAAGGTACTTCCGGTCGTGTGAGGGGAGGAAGGTACACTTACTTAGGAAGTGATAGTCAGGGCGACCAGCTTCCTTACATAAGGGACACACTTTGGAGTTAGATGTTCGCTGAGGTAGAGAGCGATTGGGCTTCATGGGGAAGCGAGGGTTTGATATAGCAGCTCTCATGGCTTTCGCGTCTTCGCTAGTTCTAATCTCATCTAATAATGAGTCCAATGCCTGTGATATCTCTGGTTTGATTGAAGCGAGTGATCTCGTACGGAGTTCGGTACCATAGCGTTGCTTGACTAGTCTGGGTAACTCGGTATTTATCAAACGAAGCCACGTCAGCACCGCCATATTTTCCAATGTGGGAGTAAGTTCTTCGTCTTCTTGTAATTCCGCACCATGGTGGGTGATCCCCATATCTCTCCGGAGTAAATTATCCTCAATAAAGGCCATTATTCTTTGGAACAGGTCTTCAGGTCTTTCATTTGGTTGGAGTTTTATTGCAGAAAAGTCGATGAAATGTGCTCCAGTTGATTGGAAACCAAAATGTAGTCTGATAGTTTGCCAAATTTTTTCTAATGACGTTGAGTTCTTAACTATTGTACTACGGGAAATAATAGGGCAATAGTTTGCGATCTGACCTAGCATAAGATCCAACATGTTGACTTTCTGTTCTCGCGTTCGCCTACGGGCCTCGGGGACCCCTTCCCCGTCATTTGTGAAACCCCTGTGGGGCGTGTCTCTAGATTTTTTTTGCCATTGTATTCCATCAACAAGAAATGGGGCGAAGTGTGGATCTAGCGAGAGAGTGTAAATAAGGTTTTGTTTCCAATTTTCAAATGAGTTTACAGTCTCCACCTTGCTTAAACACCATTGTTTTGGTGCCCTGTGAGTATTCGCCATTTTCGTCTGGCCGCTAACACATCCACGCTTGTGACCTGGGTAATAGTTAATTACGCTGCGATTGTCTTAGAAAATGAGTTACACCTACACTGTTTTTTCCATCTGTTTGTCGATAGAGAACGTAGGATCGAATCCTGCTGCCACCACGCCAGTATAAGAGAACAACATACAACCGCAACACAACTCGTGGTGTGAAACTTTATATCGGAAGTGGAACAAACATAGGTACATACTAATAGCCGGAACAACAAAGGGTACATACTAATAGCCGGAGTACGGCCGGACTAACTCCGGTCTATACATCTACTGGCGCTATGGTATAGGTTACACAAATGCCAAACGAAAATGCAACAGCGTTCAGGCAAAATGGTCCAGGATAATAAATTTTATTCAAATGGGGACTACGATTGACGGTTTAAACCAGAGAACGGTTGATTTTAAATCCAAAAATGGTTGTCAAAAGAAATCTTCGTGAAAACACTGTTATTTTGACCATATTCATGTATATATGTGTGTGTTTGTAAATGACACTTCAGTGACAATATATTCCAACTTTAAAGTGAACGGGATAATTCTGAATGGTAGAACCAAGATACTGTTCAGCTGCTTTGCTGCATTTTCCTGTTTTGTAATGTCGTTGAATTTGCATTTATTTTCATATTAGTATTTTTGTTTCTTTGGTTTTATTGATCTATTTTGTTTAGTTGGTTAAGGCATGTTTTTTTATTTACAGTATATAATATCGATTTTTAACTTTAAACGGTTAAACATGTACGTGCGTTTTAAGATTAAATATACCAAGAAAAATATTCCCTCAAATTGTCACTCCACAAAACATTTATGACAATGGATACTCCACAACGTGTCGATTTATTGCAAAACACTTACAAGAAGTTGTTATTTTTCCTGAAAATTAATTTTGTATATACTTATCATCTTATTTCCAATGTAAACATTTACACACATACAAAGCTCCTCTATAAGAATTCCCATTGTATCATTTCATTGGTTTTTTAGTTGAATCTAATAATCCGTACTTCTTTGTTCCGGCATTGTGTCGAATATTAGTCTCCTTTTGTTGTGACATATGTCCGTATCAATTCCTCATCGCAAAACCGGTAACAAAGAACCTGTCAACCGCTTCACCGCCTCTACTCGGCAGTCGCCAATTAACTACACCTTCTTGCGCCCCGCTTATGTTCGCAACTGAGCATCGGCAAGAAATAATTTGTATCATCTTCTGCTTCTCTGTACAGATTGCTGCGGGGTTGAAATAACGAGAGTAATTGAGCCGATACATCGTTTAATTTCGTGTAGGAATACAAAATGGCTGAATGATTTTTCTGCTTGACTCCTAGATCGCACACTGGCCTAAGGCCAAATAGATATTTGTATTTAAAAGAGCATCATTTTTACAGAAAACATGGTTCATCACTGTTGATTTGTGATAAATAATCAAGTTAAATATAACATATTCGTTGAATTTGTCAGTAATTTTGCCGTTCTGTTTGTTTTCTTTTATTTCGAAATCACGTTAGTCGACGTAAGGTAAAACATTGTTGTTCAAGCCTTAACACAATTAATAAGATAAGAATGTTTAATAGCGCAAGAAAATGTGTTTTGATGGAGTTATCATGTACACATATATATAAACATACAACTGTCCTACTACCGACAAAGAAATGTATATCATCTTATTGTAATTTATCAAAGGACCATACACAGCAATGAGAATAAAGGTATATCATTAGATTGTATTATCATAAGTCCGCTGTATTAAGCTCCATATTTGTGAAATCTACAATACATTGAGCTGCAGCTAATATAACACACGGCTGCACAAGCACTTTGGCTCGGTTTATCCCTTATTTTAAGCATTATAGGCTTTGTAAATCTTTGTTGTATAATAACAAGGACTCAATTTTGGTCCTGCATTTTTATGAATGTTATTTATCTTGTATTATCAACTTTTTGATCTCTTCTATCGAGAAAATTATATTTATAGATGTGTGATACCTGGTACACTATATATAGCATTGTATTCAACTCATTCATCCCTAAGATTTCATAATGCACTATTCAAACTTTTGAACTGGACAAGTTCAAAAGTGTCTTCAGGGATGAATTGGTTAATATGGTAAATAAAACTAATAACCCCTGGATATTGCGCACTGGAACTGTTTAACATTTTCATGAAGGTCTTATAAACGAAATGAATTTTAAACGAATCTAATAAATCTAAATGCTAATTTATTCAAAATATGGAATAAACTGTAATAAAAATAAAAAATACACACGCCCCACGTGCACCCAAATTTTGTCTTGAAAAGTGCTATCAAGCAGAGCTACCCACACGGAACAGACGAAACGTTAGGTCAAGCACATACCTCGTTTGTGCAAAAGGAAAGTAGATTATCTCTCAACAATAAATCAACGATGATAAAATATTTATTCTAACTTTGATGTACATTTAATTTTGCTAAGCACCATCGGTAAATGTAATCTAATTCAGAATAGAATACCCCATGACGGCGAAGACGGGTTTTCAGCAATTTCTATTATTCCCCATTTTGCTATTAATTTGTCTGTGTTACTGATAGAAATCGCAGCATGAGGTTTTTCTTTCATACCGGAACTTGTTCGAGAATTCCGGCTAAAGAAATATCCCATTGAAAATTCTGGTGACGATAATGCTATGATTAGAACTGCATTTGAATGAATCATTAGATTGTGGCCGGCAAATTTACTCGACGAATTCAAATAGTTCATTTACAGATGCTTAATGAAACTATGTAAATAGAGTCGCGCGATGAATGTCGGTCTGTGAACAGTAGCGTTGACAGTTGTTAGGCAAGCCTCACGATCCGTGATCCACGGCCAATTTCGTCCCTATCCATCAGCTTTTCCTAATTGAGTTATTTCTGACGAAAATATTTGTCACGGAGCCTTAACAGTATAATGGACGCCAAACCGTAGTAAATAATTATACAACTGTTTATCACTGCAAGCGAACCATTGCGCGAAAATCCATTCCCGGTCGATAGAAATCCTCGTACAAAAAACATATTTTGTTGCTTTAACTAGATTTGTTCCACTGTGTCTCGAATAGGGCGAAGAATTGTCCGTATCAAAAAAATCAAATAAAATAAGAGAAAATAAAGTAGTTCTTTTTCCGGCCGGCCATGGGAAAATGATTCTGAGGGTGAAAATGGACGAGTTTCCTTATTGAATTGCCTTGCTACTGGACGAAAATGTATTGATTCCGGAACGGCCTGGTCCGTCTAGGTAACCAGATTTTAGATAGGATGTGAAACTCTGGACTGCTCTGATTTTTGTACTCAATCTAATTGGTTAACAAGAATACGATTTAAATGGCATTGTTGTAGCATAAGATTATTTCATTGATCACAAAACAAAATGTCAAAAGGTTAAAAGAACTTTTAAATGTTATGAAATGTTCTTATAGGGAGTTGTTTTTTTCTGTACTCTTTATCCAATCTCACATCAAATCGTCTTTGATCTGAATTAATTATGATCAGAATGTTTTGTAGATAGTAATTATTAATATTCAAATTATAATTCTTACACGAATAAGAATGTTATATGAATGTTAATTAAGTAAATACATTAACCATATACCATAAGGTACGTTACTATAAACTACAGTTGTGGTATCGCACAACGCACCAAAAACTGCGTGCGTTCATCGTGCATACATCGTGCACACATCGTTCGCCCATGGTGCGCACAACGGGGCGATCTAAAGATCGTGCGTTTATGTGTGCGATAGAATCGCACACACGCACCATTTGGTACAATTGGTCGATATATATTACGGAATGAAAAACATATGGAACCCTCTTGTCCAAAAACTATTTAAATTCGCATCATATTTATTGGGATTATGTCAATTTAACAATATACAGTAAACAGTATTACAGTGACCATGAGACAGACAAGTGCGGGTTTAGCTAACAGGTAACAGAATAGGCAAATAACATGCCAGAGTTTTACCTGTCCCGTGTGCGGCGATCCGCTCCGACAGCCATTACCGAGCGACCGTTATGAAAACAAACTGGACTCTTATAATTAGTTATTTGAAAACCCCCTCCCCAACAATTTACCTGTGTTTTCACACCTAGGCGAGTGTTGTAAGTGCCCCGGGCCAGAGACATCTACATATATTGTCCATGTACAGGTGCAGTGTATAACTTGGTAAAAACTGGCAATATTTACTTGAATGAGAACTTGTCAATATGTGTTGAAAGTTTACATGTGTCTAATTGGTTTATTTCAAAAACTACAGAAAGACTATTACTAATTTTATGAAATATATAGATAAACTATCAGCTCATGTAAATAGTTACAATATAGAAATATGTTTAAAACATCTAGCGCGAAACCGTATATATTGTTAAACCATTTCTAAATTTATATCAACCACGATTGTCATCGCACAATGTTACTTTATCGTGCGCCCACATGTGCGTTAGAAATTATCGCCCAGGATCGCATCGTTCGCACATCGTGCATACACCGTTCGCCCATCGTGCGCCCACCGCACATCGTGTAACGTTGTGCGATCCCACAACTGTACCATTACACAACTTTCTAGACTTTATAACTAAATATGTCAGGACAACAACGTTGTATTAACTTCCCCGGGCTGCATTTCGAACTCTGCAATTGACTAAAACAAAACGTGATCCGGATGACCTGTTGAAACTAGCGTCGAGACTCCATAAGAGTATTGATGATGTGGCAGAAATTCGACTTTTAAAGCCTGTTCAAACGGACAAGCAAGAGGCACCATCGACTCGACATTTCATAAAAGTCCAATTTGCCAATAAGGAGATTGATGCCATTAACATCAGCAATATCTTGCACAAAAAGTCTGTTCAAGCTAACATACCACCGTACTTTCGATATAAAAATACACCGATCATTTCCTACAGTTTTTCTATAGCTACAGTATTGCACCAAAGCTTTTAAATTACAAGCAAGCATTGCAACAATTGAATATAGATGACCTTAGAATGACTCCTCCTTCAGCATGTTGGTAATCTGAATATCATCCCCAACTTAAAGCTTCGGGAGCTTTTCATGAAAGTTCATAAGTATCAAAAGAATCCATTCATCAATTGGAATGTGAATTTCAAGATTCTGATGGACTCGGTGGAAAATTACGCCAGGAAATGGACTAAACGTTAACATGCTAAATTTAATTCACTTTCAGAATGGGTGACGTCTATCAGGTCCTTTATTCAGAAAAGAATAACCAATTTGCGCCACAAAAAGAAAACTAAACACAAGTCGACATATCTTGAGTCCGATGTTCGAACAACTCAATGATCTACATGATAATGATGCGGTTATGTCTGCAGACAAAGCATCTACAGTAACAACTTAATCATGACGAACTTTTTAAGAAAGTAGCAAAATATATATCAACCCTTCGGAAAAATAAATGGATACTTAGCAGAACAAATCTTGAAAAAAATATATCTAACTTACATTCGACCTCTGTTAGAATATGCATGTGAAGTGTGGGACAACTGTGGAGTAATTAATTCATCAAATCTCGAAAATATCCAGATAGAAGCTGCACGAATTGTTACAGGACTACCCATTTATACAAAAATAGAACATATATATATAATGAAATTGGGTGGGAGCCATTAAGTTTTAGAAGAAAGCATAGAAAAGTATCCCTCTTCTTTACAATAGCAAATGGTACAGGTCCAAATTACTTGTGTAATACCTTAACAGAAAGCATTGGAGACATTTCCCGTTATAACCTGAGAAATTCTCATCATCTCAGACAACCCTATTTTCGGCTTGAAACTTTGCGCAGTTCTTTTTTCCCATCAACTACAAAAATGTCGAATTATCTTGATGTATCTATAAGAAATTCTCCTACTCTGAATTTGTTTAAAACAAAAATAAAATCAGAAGACAAAAAACAAAACAAGTGTTTTCTGGTATGGGGTTCTCGCAAACTTAACATACTCCACTGCCGTTTGAGAAACCGTGCTAGCACTCTTAACTATGACCTTTTTAGAGCAAACTTATCCAATTCAGCTGAATGTGCATGCGGTAATCCATGTGAAGACTCCTATCACTGTGTATGTCCCCTATATTCACATCATCGTAATCTAATGGTAAGAGAGTTACAACAAATATGTAATAATGTATCCTTAGATATTCTTCTTTCTGGTGATCCACAATTTAGTACTGACGATAACTATCTAATTGCAAATTGTGTCCAAAATATATAAGTAAATGCAACCGGTTTAGCTGAATGTTTATATATCTTTAGTTCTATCTATTTTTTCTCTGACTCTACCTGTTTAACCCCTCTCTTTTTAGCCTCCTTTCCTCCTCTTCTTCACCCCTTTTCCATTTCATAATAATAATGTACAATTAATAATTATTGCGTAAATTGCGTTATCAATTAATTGTTTGTATTTATGTATTGCAAGAAAAGGACGTTAATAAGTTGGAAAAACTTGTGTCCAATTCTTTTGTAAATATTTATTTGCAATAAAATATGTTTAAACTAAAAACTTAATCATTGTTTGCAAACGCTGTTAAATGTATTGCTTGCAAAACAAACTAGGCCTGCTTGATAACCTAGGTAACCCTACCTACACATTGACCGGTTTTTCGAAAGATGGATACTGTCTAACTGGGCTTATGTATTACAATCTTTCGAAGTACCGGTTAATGAGCAAGACGCTGACCTACCTCGTCTTTATTTGATACCGAAACTACACAAGGATCCTTATAAGCAACGTTTTATCGCTGGCTCTGCTAATTGCTCGACCAAGCCATAATCAAAACTTCTTACTACCATTCTAGGTGCCATGAAATCAGGGCCTTATGAATAACGTCATGATTTCAACTTTCCATTTCTTGATAGTAACATCCCTGCTTCTCCAACATATGGTGTTTACAATGTCGCAGATGATTCGATATTCTTGGGCTTGCTCTTAATATCGCGATTTTCGTGATCGATGTCGACTGCTGACAAAAAAAATAACAACACAAGGATTCGAGAGATGGGCAAGTTTTATGGACGCAATCTTCGTCTCATTGAGAAATATTATGTATCTGTAAGTGAGATGAAGATTTTAGAGTATGCTCATTAGTGTGTTAACTTGTTGCGATTGACAATGATATTCGTTTCTCATTTGTTAAACTGGTATAATCGATTTTGTGTTCGGATTATGATTTTGTTAATGCTTCGGTATTCTCTGATTTATTTCATTCCAATTATCTAGAAATGATCATATCAATTGTTTCGTTAAAGATGGAGTACTTCCAATACCATGAATTTTGATAAACATATAAATGTCTGCAAAATAACAGTTTTTTACGATGGTATTCTATTCTTAAATATGCCCTTACTGTCAGTTTACTTGCTTGACTATTTCATGCAATATATACTCTAGGCAGTAATATTTTATAGTCTCTCATGATTCTGTCCCTCTATTCCACTGACAGGAATATTTCAACCCAAGTATAAGAGTTTGGCTGGTCAGCAATGAGGCTTGCCGACTTCTTAGACGAGGCCTGAGCTATCCCTGTCAACGGGAAAGACCCATGTAAAATTAATTTTCTCCCATACTTTTTAACACTTTTAAAAATGAAGACCAAAATGGTTACGCTACATACTTAGTAAAATGATCACGCTTCCCTATTGTGGGTCCCGTCATAGCACATGCACATTCTATGAGATGACAAGAGAATAATATCTAGGAGAAAGTATTCCACATAAGATTGCCATAGAAATCTAGCACGGGTAAATGTGGAGACGAATCTGTGAACAATTGAATCTAGTATCGTTTCCTTGGACTTGATAATGCATATTTAGCATTCATTTAAGAAGCATTGTTTGGTATCTGGCATTACTGATTATATGTGCATCAATTATGTAATCATAAAAAAAGACTTTCAGCAAAAGATTTATCAGATTAACTATCTATAGCAAGCGTAAAAAGACCGAATATTACACACAAATTCCTAGTATTACTTCTTCTTAGCTATTTAATAAACATAACATACACACGTGCTGCACCCATCAAAATTTAGTAGTATATATAGTTCTTTCAGCATGCCGAAAAATAATTACTCTGCATCATGCAGCTGTTTTGTTCCTCTAGCTGTTTAAACTTTCATATACCTTTTGTTATTTCATATCTCAAAATTACTCCATGAAATAGGAAACAGGCAATTTAAAAAAAAATTCCATGCACACAGAATGATATCGTAAATAACTTATCATAATATATCACCTTTGCATATAACAGTAATCCTTTTAGATTAAAGAATCTGTAAGAAGAAAAGATGTTAATTACAATTTATGATACACTGTTTATTCCCAAGCAAGACATTAATTCGCGGATAGTTTAGGCCTATAAATAAAACTATATTTTAAATGTCACTTACTGATGTTATTGCATTTTGTTTTAATCCCCAGTATAATAACACACATTATCAAATCACTGATATGCATCACAATACTTACCGAATAAAATAGTATATACATGTACGTACAAGAGGTTAAGTCTCAGAAGCTTCCGACATGATAATACCATCTTCCATGCTGGCTAGCTCTTGGAGACACGGTGCGTTTTAAAGCTTTGTAAGTCAGCACTTTTAAACAGCATAAGCAAACCGTATGTTCAAAGCAAACATCACTATTTTTGAACAGAGTAATCAAATATCGGTTTGATGGTCGCCATCTTAGTATCGTTCTAAAGTTTATTGCATTCTTGTATGATATGAGGGTGGACGTTTTTGAATTTCCTCATTAGTATGACTGCTTGTTGTTATTGAAAATCATGCCTCAGTTCTCACTTAGAGGCCATGGCATTAGTTAGAATTTCTAAGAGCTTACAATGATGTACCTATGTTTATATGGCGAGTGTCGTTGATGAAACAGAAGACGCTTGTACTTACGAAATGCGTGGTTTTGTTGTCTTGCACTTTTCGGTGGTCTCCGTATAAATATATTCTTTGTTCATATTTAGCCCTTTCTTTAATCAATTTTGTGTTCTGATTATGGTTTTTCACGGTCCAGTATTCTCTGATTTGTAATCCTCATTGTCCACATTCATTATTGAAATCTAAAAAATATGGAAGTGAAGTCACATTCTCAAAGTAAGAACCGGGTTAAAATAGATCACATACGGGGAAATCATATTTTCAATGAAAGAACAGAATATCAACGTTAAAACATCGATAATAACAATAATAGTTATAACAATAATAAAATGAAAATCAAATTTGCCCTTGAATATTTCGTTCGTATATTTTGATTATTTGATTAGAATGAAAACATGTGAACTTCTTACGCGATTGGTGAAAGTGACAAGGCTTGAAATAGATCTGCCATAGTTCTAGGTAATATGATTAGTCCGTACCACTTGAGTATATTAACAGGTTACTGCCACAGAAATTTATGTATGATCCATGTGTTTTTTCCGCTTCATTTCTGTTGTTCTTATTCATTAAAATGACTCAGCATTACGTTAAAATATCTTTAATTTGAAATCATTTTTTAATTTTAAAAAGGGAAACATATAACACTATTTTATTGCATGCAAACCTAAATTTAATCAGGAACAAGTGCAAAGAACTTCAGACCTTGATCTATACGAGTTTAGAAATGTTTTCAGCAATTTCCTTCATTCACAGAACACCGTAGGGAAGGATAACTTTATATTAGAGATTGAAATCAGTATTTTGTTACTCATCAAAGTTGAGGTACGCAGTTTGCTAACTGTATTACACATCAATCCCAATAAAAAATGTTCAAAACTCTTGGGTTTAAAAGAGGATTTAGAATTAGGACAAATCAAGACATGCCCGTATCTGCTATATTAGCAGTAATGCGGTACTATTTATGGAAACAAGTAGAAGGTTGTAGCAGGGTTTAAAAACCTGAAGAGTCTTTAACTTAAACGACTGATGTGTTTCAACACTCACAGAGATGTTACAGATAACACATTCTAGGAAATATAAGAAACTTTTATCATTTGCTTTTTCTGTAGATTAAGCTTGCATGTAAAATTATAATTTTCGTTTGGGATATCATTATTTGTTTCTCACATTTTGAAAAATAAAATGAACGATAAATGTGAAACCTTTTGTGTAGGAGATACAATGCAGTGAGGATGTGAATGCCACCTACTACCACTTTGAGAAAATGCTATTACGATCAAGGTGCGTCTTTTAATCGGGTCGACGACCTCTTAGGATAGTGGTCTTTGGTCCTTTAATTGGGTCGACGACCCTTAGGGTAGTGGTCTTTGGTCCGGAATTGGGTCGACGACCCTTAGGAAAGTGGTCTTTGGTCCGGAATGGGGTCGATGACCCTTAGGATAGTTGTCTTTGGTCCTTTAATTGGGTCGACGACCCTTAGGATAGTGGTCTTTGGTCCTGAATTGGGTCGACGACCCTTAGGATAGTGGTCTTTGGTCCTGAATTGGGTCGACGACCCTTAGGATAGTGGTCTTTGGTCCGGAATGGGGTCGACGACCCTTAGGATAGTGGTCTTTAGTCCGGAATGGGGTCGACGACCCTTAGGATAGTGGTCTTTGGTCCGGAATCGGGTCGACGACCCTTAGGATAGTTGTCTTTGGTCCTTTAATTGGGTCGACGACCCTTAGGATAGTGGTCTTTGGTCCTGAATTGGGTCGACGACCCTTAGGATAGTGGTCTTTGGTCCTTTAATTGTGTAGACGACCTCTTAGGATAGTGGTATGTGGGCAATTTGAAAACAACTAATACGAACGAAATCAAATAAAAAAAAAAAGTAAAAAAGAAACTATTACAAAAGAAAATTTTCAAGAGGCAAAGCTTTCAAAAAGTGGCGATGATCGGCAACCACATTTGAAGACGAGATCACTGGTATGACGTGTAGAAACAAAATGAAAAAGGTGAGTGAAAGATGACACAACATAGATATTCTGCCCCTTATATGTTTAGTTAAAGGTACAGTGTGCCAAAAAAATGAATCAAACTACATCATACGGCTGTTTCGTCCTCCTAGTTCTCTTCAGTGATGCTAGGGGTCAAAGATTGGGGATCGAAATTTTCTAAACTAATGTAGAAGCAGAAGGGTCGCGTGCGTGAAGCCCCTTCAATTGATGCATTCAGGAAAGAAACCCAGTTCTGCGGTGTATGATTTCAGTTTATCTACTGCGAAAGAGTTGTATATTATGAACCCTAACAGTACTCAAATGAGATAACTGTTGCTCTCAAGGCTCCAGCAAACCACAGGGACTAAAAATCCACCAGCAGTGTCAACCAACCTGTATCCAGAACTGTGACGTAACACACACATGCTGCACCTTTTAAATTTAGTAATAGATAAAGTATGTCTACGTACATGTAAATAAAAGGACAAAATGAAAACAAGATTTGGAAATATATTCTCGAAAGCTTCATAGACACGGATATATTGCCTTTTAAATAAATTAGTTCGATGACGTCCATTCTATAAATAGAATAATGACAGCTACTTCTGACATAAATTATCCTTATGTTTTAAAGCATTTTAACATAATTGTTTGTCATGCATTATATCACTCAACTCGGCTACACAATTTTGAAAATTTTATTCTATCACGTAGTGTTTTCCTAGATATCTCTGCGAGTGTAGGAAAAGGATTAATGGCTTCAGGTATTTTTTTGGCTTTCATTGACTAATAACCAACGTGTGTATTCCAACAATAGAAATACAGAAGGGGGCGATATTTCAAATCAGGTTTAAATGAATGAATCGAGAACCAGTTCAAATAATTTCGACTCTTAATTTCCTTCCTTTTATGAATGGACTGGCGATGCAATATATGTATAGTATATGACAGGAATCATTCTTTTTCTCTGATTTATATTATATATTCTTAAATGTAACACTAAATTTTACAATGTAAACAAAACCAAAGATAGTGTCTATATTTCATTGAAGTATTTTGTTCATCTGCTTGCCATAATACATGCGTTTGCGTAATCGTTTCAAGATACAATAAGGTTTGTTGCACTGAACAATGGTTTTTTAATAAGGATAAACGATAAAACGAACTGAAGGCTAAGAAGGAATGCGTTGCTGTTATTTTCATTGCTCTCTACGTACAGGTAAAAAAATACTCGTATGTAGCTGTTGAAATAAATCTGAAACCTTGAAGGCAATTATATGTCACTAGGAAGCCTAACGGTTATCGAACTAACACAATTAGAACAAATAACAACTTTCCCAATGTGCAGTTAAAACTGAAGAAGACCTTTTTATTGAAAAAAAAACAAACAAAAACATTATCACATGTGAATACCATAGAGTATTCAGGAACGCCATGCTCTGAGGAGATTAACTTCACACAGAAAGGTTGGGTTGACTTGTCAAAATACATCATCATCCAAAACTTAATTATATAAAAACAACTTACAAACTTAACCAAAAAAAAGTTCATTTAAAAACAATTATTTAGACAAATGTCAGGATCACATGCATTCGGTCGAAACGGAGAGGGAACAAAGGGAAGTAATTTTCATTTTAAAAATCAATTGTGATTATTCATAAAATGTATGCGTTGTTTTGTTAACCTTAAGTTTCGCATCATCATCATCATTACAATGTTTAACATTTTCATTGAGATAACAATTTTAACGCATATGGTTCAAATATTTTAATATAATATCACATTCATATATATAGGACACGAATCAAGACATTGGTAAACATGCCGTGTAACACGGAAGTAAAAATGCTAATGAAAAGACAGAACGGTAACACGTAAGAAAAGATTATGTTTGCTATAGGAGTGGGTGTGTCAATCATTTACCCGTTACCAACATGCAATGGGATAAAACTGCAAACTCAAAACAGTTGAATGCGAAATGATAACTGGCGATCTGAATATTATCCTAAAGTTAAGATAGAGAATTTTATGAAAGTTTATAAGTAAAAAGAGACTCCATCTCTCAATGATTCTTAAGGACTCGATCTGTGATGGGACGCTAACGTTCTGAATTGGACTCCCTTTCAGAGTTAGTGAAGTCAATCAAGTCATCTACCCAAAAAAGAATAAGCTGTTTGCGATACAAATTGAAAACTTGACACAAGTCGATATGTCTTGACTCCGATGTTTGAACAACACTCAACGATCTACATGTATTGATAAGTATGCGTTGCATTTGCAGATAAAGCATCTAATAAAATTATTTTTTGTTTGCAAACGCTATTACATTAATTGCATGCGAAAGAACTAGGCCTGCTTGATAACCTAGGTAACCCTTTTACATATTGACCGGTTTGGCGAAAAATGAAATTCTTTTTTCAATTAACTTCCGTATTACAATCTTTCAAGATACTGGTTAATGAGCAAGACGCTGACCTACCTTTATATTGGATACCGAAACTACACAAGGGTCCTTATAAGCAACGTTTTATATCTTTGGCTCTGCTAATTGTAAGGGCTTCAGCCTTATTGTGACACTGTATATCCAGAAGTGGAATTAACGGGATGAGGATTTTGAAAATTTCGGAAGATTTTTTTTATCAATTTTGAGAAGCCCTCGTTCCTTTAAACCTCCTCTATCTCTACTTAAACTATGACCAACAAGGACAGATTATTACCAAGTTTTATGACACAATAATGATTATATCTTCAACAATGACGTTTAGATGAACTCAGTATACAGAACGTGAATAATTATATGTTAATGTGAAATACGCGCCAGCTTACATATTTACTAAGCGTTTTTTTTTGTTTTTATGTAATACATAGGAAATAGACTCATTCCACGATGTTAGTTATGGATACATACGTTAATTTAAACCCTTAGGATAAAACATTTAGCAAAGACATTCGACAAATACCGGGGGTTTTCGGCTGAATAATTACTGACAGTCATCATCTGATAAATCACACAAATTTAACATAAGGCAAGGGATGCAAAAAAACCCCAAAACATTCGGAACATCATCATTTTTCACATTTGTTACAATTCATAACTGATAGAACAAGGTTTTTCAAAGAAAACTCTAAGGGATGACTTACGATGACAATAAACTTGATATGTGTGCATAACTTCACTTTTGGGAAAAAATATCAAATGAGTATGACCAAGGCAAAAGATGTGTAAAACCCTTACACATTATGTGCTTTTTTTAATCTCGACATGATTAATTATGTTTTGCTATAGAGTCTCTGTCTTTGCGTTCCTCAATCTCACACCTATCCCTAAAAATCCAAGTCTTCTTCTTCCTCTTTATCTACTCGTTATTCATCTAACATTTCTTTACTGTTCTTTACTATTTTTCTCTTTAGAAATACAATATAGGAAAAGTAAGATATTTATTTAAGGTATGATCCGACATTCCTCAATTCTGATTGGCTTAGATGTTGTCACATGGATGTCCATATTACGTAAAATTAACCTGGTGTTTCTATTATTAGAAACATCGGATTAGTATTGCGTTTATGACGTCATAATCATTGTGACAGTGCCCAATTGTAAACTTCGTGCTTTATCAAAATAGATATAATGCAATTTCAGTCATTTGCAAACAAATTTCATATCTTAATATACAAATCAAGGACCTTTCATTCGGTCAATATGGTAAAATCTAAAATATTGACAGAGGGCAATTTGATTCTACTAGGTTGATATAACACCTTGCATTGACCTCAACGAAAATCCATAATTGATATGTATACATATCAAATATCAAGAAAAACAGATAGTTGGATAAATGAGTAAATTGTATTGTTAGAAATAATAATAATACTCATAAAACGAAATGTGTAGCTCTACTTTCGCCAATAGAACTATGTTTTTTTTAACTCTTAGTACTAATTTAATGTTATTTAACTTCAGCACATTTAAAAATTTAAACACTTGAAAATAAAAGAAGGAATCTTAGCGAGAAGGAAAGATAATGTTTTGAACTCATCATGATAGATTTCTATTTTCGAATCCATATGATCACACATGTTTGGTCTATTCGAAGTAAACATGGGAGGCGGTAGACGTATATTTGAGCAGGGATCAATATAAACATTGTAAACATTTTATCGTACTATTTGTTCTCGGTATTTCCGTGTAAACAGAAACACATCATTTCTATCTTTTACCCAAATACGGCATTTATTGTCCACCACACGTCTATAAAACCACCATAAGCCTTACATCCTGTCCGTGTGTTTATGGTACATTCTGCTGCATACCAAAGCAGCAAATTCGCTTTCCTTGACAATTTCACAATCCAGAGAATCGTCAAAACACTTTAAAACTCATTCACCTACGTTTTTCTTTCGCCTCCAATTTGTCTAATAGACCTGAATGCGTAATATGTGGAAAACGTCTTACAATGTACATTTGTAGCATGTTTTCGAAGTCTACCTCCGTTTTTAAACTTCCGCCGTTGGTATTTTATCATCCTCGGCGATTTCACCTGAAACAGTTTTAGTAGATTATAAATAACTTTATCAAAAACTCCATGATGTAGGTTAAAATATTAACTTTTTAAAAAATGTAATAGAATTTAAAAATAACCAAAAAATGGAAAGAAAAAATAAATTCTGTATCTTGTTGGAAGCTGACAATTCTTTGGGGAAATAAACTTGGTTCATGAAATGTGCAACAATTTGTTTCTCACGTTTGTGTTGCATTTAATTGTGACATTATACCTTTAGTGTTATCAATGGTAAATTGGTGTAACGTTCTTCGTTTAGTACTTTACACCAATTTTTCCAATACCTTTTTAATTAGTATATTTTTGAAAATTGTTTAATTCGTGTGTCACCTCGGTACATTTCCTTAATCGGCAATTACCGATGTCATTAGTAGGGAGCTGGTAAAATTACTTAACAGTATATGGGGCTGTAGAGGATGCATCAGGTTATCAGCGAAGCTCGTGACACGTCAGGTTATCAGCGAAACTCGTGACGCGTCAGGTTATCAGCGAAACTCGTGACGCGTCAGGTTATCAGCGAAGCTCGTGACGCGTCAGGTTATCAGCGAAGCTCGTGACGCGTCAGGTTATCAGCGAAACTCGTGACGCTTAAGGTTATCAGCGAAAAGAGTCGTCATTATTTTGTCGCAAAATGAAAGTAATAAGTACTTATTGTAATATGGTACCATTACAGAAGTCCCCCAAACCTCCACAGTTCGATTCGCAGTGCTTAAGGACTAGGTACAGCCATATTGGTTGTCACCTAGTTGAAAATGGTAATATTGGAATTTTAATGTTTCCTTCCAATATATGGCATAAGCTTTATCCCATTATGTTTAATATTGATATAAAATGCAGTTCAGCCTCCAAAATTAAAAAAAAATCTGTACTTACTAAAAAAATATTCAGTAAATAAAATCAAAATGGGAGTGTGCAAATATTTTTCATATAGTTATTTGAAATATTTCAAAAAAATGATACAAAGTTACTGTAATGTTCATAGAATGACAGCCCAGTGTTAAGATTTCGATATTAGTCTGTAAATCAGAGTATCAGGGAGAAATACACAGGTACCCCCTCTAAAAAATGTCGTCCATTGCATGCTGTTCAGGTAAAAGTAGTTACCGGTATCTCGTCGAGGCAATATAGGGTCATTTGTCATGTAAATGTAAGTTTCGTGTCAAATAAATGCATAAAATAAAAATAATTACACCGGCATAACATAATTTACATTTACGATGCGGTTTCCTAATTACTAATTAAGTTTGAGAAATGTATTTTGATACCCATGTGCCTCATCTGCCACACATGTTTACAATGGCAACAGTTTACGCTAGCGATGTTTGACAGGTGCGAAGCCGAGAACGAATCGGTATAATCAGTGATCATGAATTAATACTGTCCGATACACGCGGAAGTGTATAATATATACGAGTTCCATCAGAATTTATACAACACAAATTAAACTTTGTTGACAATTCTTTCAAAATCATTAAATTACCTGAAAAAACACTGCCGGAAGTGCCGAAGAACATCTTTCCACATGCTGTACATTCGCCCAAAATAGTAAAACTCGCAATCGCTAAAAACAATCTATCGTGATAGGAAAGGCCAGTTTTTGCTTTGTGACGATATACCAAGTGACATTTAACTTTACTGTATGCTTGAATCCAATTTAATTGTTAATTTTGTCGATGTTTCACCATGCCTCTAAGTCAGGCGTATGAATATCTAAAAAAGTAAAATAGTTCAAAATGGAGGGTAGAGGAGTATATTTCGCACATGCAACGAGAAGATGTTTGATTAAAAAGATCTGACATAATGTAATAACTCGTCATACAGCAGACGGTAAGATTTTTGTTTTGGCTACGTGGCATGCCATACAAATTTGTCGATCGGCGATGGAAATTTTGAAAATTTGATCAAAATGTGACCGGTGTTCAGAATGTGCGTAAGTTGTGATGAGTACTTTCTCTAATTCTGCGGTTTTCAATTGAAAGAGAGATTTATTCAAAAATCGAAGGCTCGTCTATCATTCTGTGTATATTAAACAAACAAAACATGATATTCATTGTTTTCATTATCTTTCACAGTATTCTGCAAACGTGCACGCGTTTTTGGGCATATAACACCAAATATCAGAAAAACCACCGAATGTACCAAATTATGGTTAAAATTATCGATTCTCCATCTCAAAATGTACATTGTGGTCTATTTTGGTCTTGTATTTTGCAGTATTTAGTAAAATAACACGTTTTGGTAAAAACACCTCCGCCATATTGAATCGTCCGTACCTAGTCCTAAATTGCACTATTATATCAAATTTCATGAACATTGAACGATATCTAATTTCGACCAATCAGAGGTCAGGAAATGGCAGCCATTTTGTTGAATCATAAAACCGAAGTTGCTATGGTGTTCGTAGAGTAATGTTATACCTATATACCAAATTTCATCGAAATCGCACAATATTCAAATGTCGACAAATCAGAAGCCTCCTGTTGGCGGCCATTTTGTTGAATCTTAAAATGGATCTCATCATTGTGTTCCTGATGTCAGACAACCCCCATATATAGCAGTTTTCATGAAAATCTAAAAGCATATAAATTTCGACCAATCAGAAGCCTCCTGTTGGCGGCCATTTTGTTCAATCTTAAAATGGACTGCACCATTGTGTTTCTGATGTAAGACAACAACTACAAACAAATGTTCATCAAAATCGAAGAACATTGTTTTTTCGACCAATCAGAAGCCTTCTTGGAAATGGCAGCCATTTGGAATGACGTCACGAGATATCCTTCGTGCACACCTTAAGTCCAAATGCCCATGTGAAGTTTCATAGTTGTCGGATAAATACTTTCCGAGAGAAAGGGCTGATCCCCAACAAAACCTCGTGAAACATTATAGTTGATTCCGTAATGCCATAATGAGCATACATAGCAAGTTTGAGCGAAAACGGACATTAGATATCTAATGTCTAGATTTTGACCAATCAGAAGCCCGAAAATGGCGGCCTTTTTCTCCAATTTTCTCCAATGTCAAAAACGATTGTGTTCGCCATGTCCTGTCCATGCCATGTAGATGTTTTATATGTACCAAAATAACTCGTTTCAGCTACGCTCTGGTTTGAATCCGACGTACCGACTACTACATGTAGCCCCGACGTACTGGCTACTACATGTAGCCCCGACGTACCGACTACTACATGTAGCCCCGACGTACTGGCTACTAGCCCCGACGTACCGACTACTACATGTTGCCCCGACGTACTGGCTACTAGCCCCGACGTACCGCCTACTACATGTAGCCCCGACGTACTGGCTAATAGCCCCGACGTACCGCCTACTACATGTAGCACCGACGTACTGGCTACTAGCCCCGACGTACCGACTACTTCATGAAGCCCCGACGTACTGGCTACTAACCCCGACGTACCGGCTACTACATGTAGCCCCGATAAACTGGCTACTAGCCCCGACGTACCGGCTACTAGCCCCGACGTACCGACTACTAGCCCCGACGTACCGACTACTAGCCCCGACGTACCGACTACTAGCCCCGACGTACCGGCTACTAGACCCGACGCACTGGCTACTAGCCCCGACGCACCGGCTACTAGCCCCGACGTACCGACTACAAGTCCCGACGTACTGGCTACTAGCCCCGACGTACCGACTAGTAGCCCCGACGTACCGGTTACTAGCCCCGACGTACTGGCTACTAGCCCCGACGTACTGGATACTAGCCCCGACGTACCGACTACTAGCCCCGACGTACTGGTATGTAGCCCCGACGTACCGACTACTAGCCCCGACGTTCCGGCTACTAGCCCCGACGTACGGGCTACTAGCCCCGACGAACCGGCTAGTAGCCCCGACGTACGGGCTACTAGCCCCGACGTACCGGCTACTAGCTTCCACGTATCGACTACTAGCCTCTACGTACCGACTACTAGCCCCGACGTACCGACTACTAGCCTCGACGCACGGACTACTAGCCCCGACGTACCGACTACTAGCCCCGACGTACCGACTACTAGCCTCGACGCACCGACTACTAGCCCCGACGTACTGGCTACTAGCCCCGACGTACCGACTACTAGCCCCGACGTACTGGCTACTAGCCCCGACGTACCGGCTACTACATGTAGCCCCGACGTACTGGCTACTAGCCCCGACGTACTGGCTACTAGCCCCGACGTACCGGCTACTAGCCCCGACGTACCGACTACTAGCCCCGACGTACTGGTTACTAGCCCCGACGTACCGGCTACTAGCCCCGACGTACCGGCTACTAGACCGGACGTACTGGTTACTAGCCCCGACGTACTGGTTACTAGCCCCGATGTACCGGCGACTAGCCCAGACGTACCGGCTACTAGACCCGAAGTACTGGTTACTAGCCCCGACGTACCGACTACTAGCCCCGACGTACTGGCTACTAGCCCCGACGTACCGGCTACTAGCCCCGACGTACCGACTACTAGCCCCGACGTGTCGGCTACTAGCCCAGACGTACCAGCTACTAGCCCAGACGTACTGGCTACTAGCCCCGACGTACTGGCTACTAGCCCCGACGTACTGGCTACTAGCCCCGACGTACTGACTACTAGCCCTGACGTATCGGCTACTAGCCATGACGTACCGGCTACTAGCCCCGACGTACTGGCTACTAGCCCCGACGTACTGGCTACTAGCCCCGACGTATCGGCTACTAGCCCCGACGTACTGGCTACTAGCCCCGACGTACCGCCTACTACATGTAGCCCCGACGTACTGGCTAATAGCCCCGACGTACCGCCTACTACATGTAGCACCGACGTACTGGCTACTAGCCCCGACGTACCGACTACTTCATGTAGCCCCGACGTACTGGCTACTAACCCCGACGTACCGGCTACTACATGTAGCCCCGATAAACTGGCTACTAGCCCCGACGTACCGGCTACTAGCCCCGACGTACCGACTACTAGCCCCGACGTACCGACTACTAGCCCCGAGGTACCGACTACTAGCCCCGACGTACCGGCTACTAGACCAGACGTACTGGCTACTAGCCCCGACGCACCGGCTACTAGCCCCGACGTACCGACTACTACCCCGACGTACTGGCTACTAGCCCCGACGTACCGACTACAAGTCCCGACGTACTGGCTACTAGCCCCGACGTACCGACTAATAGCCCCGACGTACTGGCTACAAGTCCCGACGTACTGGCTACTAGCCCCGACGTACTGGCTACTAGCCCCGACGTACCGACTACAAGTCCCGACGTACCGGCTACTAACCCCGGCGTACTGGCTACTAGCCCCGACGTACTGGCTACTAGCCCCGACGTACCGACTACTATCCCCGACGTACTGGCTACTAGCCCTGACGTACTGGCTACTAGCCCCGACGTACCGGCTACTACATGTAGCCCCGACGTACTGGCTACTAGCCCCGACGTACCGGCTACTACATGTAGCCCCGACGTACTGGTTACTAGCCCCGACGTACCGGCTAATAGCCCCGACGTACCGGCTACTAGCCCCGACGTACCGACTAGTAGCCCCGACGTACCGGTTACTAGCCCCGACGTACTGGCTACTAGCCCCGACGTACTGGCTACTAGCCCCGACGTACCGACTACTAGCCCCGACGTACTGGTATGTAGCCCCGACGTACCGACTACTAGCCCCGACGTTCCGGCTACTAGCCCCGACGTACGGGCTACTAGCCCCGACGAACCGGCTAGTAGCCCCGACGTACGGGCTACTAGCCCCGACGTACCGGCTACTAGCTTCCACGTACCGACTACTAGCCCCGACGTACCGACTACTAGCCCCGACGTACCGACTACTAGCCTCGACGCACCGACTACTAGCCCCGACAAACCGACTACTAGCCCCGACGTACCGACTACTAGCCTCGACGTACCGACTACTAGCCTCGACGCACCGACTACTAGTCCTGACGTACCGACTACTAGCCCCGACGTACTAGCTACTAGCCCTGACGTACTGGCTACTAGCCCCGACGTACTGGCTACTAGCCCCGACGTACTGGCTACTAGCCCCGACGTATCGGCTACTAGCCCCGACGTACCGACTACTAGCCCCGACGTACTGGTTACTAGCCCCGACGTACCGACTACTAGCCCCGACGTACTGGTTACTAGCCCCGACGTACCGGCTACTAGCCCCGACGTACCGGCTACTAGACCGGACGTACTGGTTACTAGCCCCGACGTACTGGTTACTAGCCCCGATGTACCGGCGACTAGCCCAGACGTACCGGCTACTAGACCCGAAGTACTGGTTACTAGCCCCGACGTACCGACTACTAGCCCCGACGTACTGGCTACTAGCCCCGACGTACCGGCTACTAGCCCAGACGTACCGACTACTAGCCCCGACGTGTCGGCTACTAGCCCAGACGTACCAGCTACTAGCCCAGACGTACTGGCTACTAGCCCCGACGTACTGGCTACTAGCCCCGACGTACTGGCTACTAGCCCCGACGTACTGACTACTAGCCCTGACGTATCGGCTACTAGCCATGACGTACCGGCTACTAGCCCCGACGTACTGGCTACTAGCCCCGACGTACTGGCTACTAGCCCCGACGTATCGGCTACTAGCCCCGACGTACTTGCTACTAGCCCCGACGTACCGCCTACTACATGTAGCCCCGACGTACTGGCTAATAGCCCCGACGTACCGCCTACTACATGTAGCACCGACGTACTGGCTACTAGCCCCGACGTACCGACTACTTCATGTAGCCCCGACGTACTGGCTACTAACCCCGACGTACCGGCTACTACATGTAGCCCCGATAAACTGGCTACTAGCCCCGACGTACCGGCTACTAGCCCCGACGTACCGACTACTAGCCCCGACGTACCGACTACTAGCCCCGACGTACCGACTACTAGCCCCGACGTACCGGCTACTAGACCAGACGTACTGGCTACTAGCCCCGACGCACCGGCTACTAGCCCCGACGTACCGACTACTACCCCGACGTACTGGCTACTAGCCCCGACGTACCGACTACAAGTCCCGACGTACTGGCTACTAGCCCCGACGTACCGACTAATAGCCCTGACGTACCGACTACTAGCCCCGACGTACTAGCTACTAGCCCTGACGTACTGGCTACTAGCCCCGACGTACTGGCTACTAGCCCCGACGTACTGGCTACTAGCCCCGACGTATCGGCTACTAGCCCCGACGTACCGACTACTAGCCCCGACGTACTGGTTACTAGCCCCGACGTACCGACTACTAGCCCCGACGTACTGGTTACTAGCCCCGACGTACCGGCTACTAGCCCCGACGTACCGGCTACTAGACCGGACGTACTGGTTACTAGCCCCGACGTACTGGTTACTAGCCCCGATGTACCGGCGACTAGCCCAGACGTACCGGCTACTAGACCCGAAGTACTGGTTACTAGCCCCGACGTACCGACTACTAGCCCCGACGTACTGGCTACTAGCCCCGACGTACCGGCTACTAGCCCAGACGTACCGACTACTAGCCCCGACGTGTCGGCTACTAGCCCAGACGTACCAGCTACTAGCCCAGACGTACTGGCTACTAGCCCCGACGTACTGGCTACTAGCCCCGACGTACCGGCTACTAGCCACGACGTACTGACTACTAGCCCTGACTTATCGGCTACTAGCCATGACGTACCGGCTACTAGCCCCGACGTACTGGCTACTAGCCCCGACGTACTGGCTACTAGCCCCGACGTATCGGCTACTAGCCCCGACGTACTGGCTACTAGCCCCGACGTACCGCCTACTACATGTAGCCCCGACGTACTGGCTAATAGCCCCGACGTACCGCCTACTACATGTAGCACCGACGTACTGGCTAATAGCCCCGACGTACCGACTACTTCATGTAGCCCCGACGTACTGGCTACTACATGTAGCCCCGATAAACTGGCTACTAGCCCCGACGTACCGGCTACTAGACCAGACGTACTGGCTACTAGCCCCGACGCACCGGCTACTAGCCCCGACGTACCGACTACTACCCCGACGTACTGGCTACTAGCCCCGACGTACCGACTACAAGTCCCGACGTACTGGCTACTAGCCCCGACGTACCGGCTACTAGCCCCGACGTACCGACTACTAGCCCCGACGTACCGACTACTAGCCCCGACGTACCGACTACTAGCCCCGACGTACCGGCTACTAGACCAGACGTACTGGCTACTAGCCCCGACGCACCGGCTACTAGCCCCGACGTACCGACTACTACCCCGACGTACTGGCTACTAGCCCCGACGTACCGACTACAAGTCCCGACGTACTGGCTACAAGTCCCGACGTACTGGCTACTAGCCCCGACGTACTGGCTACTAGCCCCGACGTACCGACTACTAGCCCCGACGTACTAGCTACTAGCCCTGACGTACTGGCTACTAGCCCCGACGTACTGGCTACTAGCCCCGACGTACTGGCTACTAGCCCCGACGTATCGGCTACTAGCCCCGACGTACTGGTTACTAGCCCCGACGTACCGACTACTAGCCCCGACGTACCGGCTACTAGCCCCGACGTACTGGTTTCTAGCCCCGACGTACCGACTACTAGCCCCGACCTACCGGCTACTAGCCCCGACCTACCGGCTACTAGCCCCGACGTACTGGTTACTAGCCCCGACGTACCGGCTACTAGCCCCGACGTACTGGCTACTAGCCCCGACGTACTGGCTACTAGCCCCGACGTACTGGATACTAGCCCCGACGTACTGGCTACTAGCCCCGACGTACTGGCTACTAGCCCTTGACGAACCGGCTACTAGCCCCGACGTTCCGACTTCTAGCCCTGACGTACTGGCTACAAGCCCCGACGTACTGACTACAAGCCCCGACGTACCGACTACTAGCCCCGACGTACGGGCTACTATTAGGAAGACACAAGCCCGAAGTCGTTTCTTAAGAGCACCTTCTAGAACCTGTTTATTTTTAATCCGTGAAATATAATTCTGGTCTATTTTGTGCCTTCTATAATTAATTAGAAAGTGTTATTGGAACTTTGTTTATTTCTATCTAAGTACTAACATATTTTGAGGGCGATTACAGTGCAATCCATTAAGGTGTTGGGAAACTTACGATTAGACAAGTTGTTATCTTCGTCTTAACGCCGAGGAAAATTAACGTCGGGCCGCTCGTAAAACTCATCAAATTCTCGTTTGTAAGCTTAAGGCAATTTAGTTGTTAGGATTCAGACAAAATAACTCTGCCATTATAACATTTTCTTGGCCAATATTTCTCTGTACTGTGAGGATGTATATAAATGAATAATATGAATATAAGGCTGCAATCCATTATATCCTAGTTCAAAACTCCAATGACTGTCCATCATTACACTCTTTCTTACCAGATTTTATTTACATACTACAGCTGCTTACCATTATTAAGCTGATAATGCTTGCATCTTGAATGTTTTACTTAAGCTTTGCATCAATTTCAAAATTTTAAATACGTTTTATACTAGTAATACTTAATTAGAAAATCAAGATAATTATGGAGCCAACTGAATTATTGAGCGTACCGGAAACTTTTTAAGCAAGTCGCCATGGCCTGTACATATGTGAGGTCACGAAGCCACATGGAATACAAACAAATAAATAATGTTTTTTTTATTTAAATAAAATATATGCTGACGATTGCTAAGTCCATCAAATTATAGACGAGCACGTAGAACGTAAACTACATTTTTTTTTAAACACGAAGAGATTTCCTTAGAACTGTTGAAATTTACATAGATAAGGGAGAAAACTCTAACTCTCGGGGAACATCTGCAAAGTCCGAGGAATTCCTGATGTTTAGACCTGCACTGAATTGTTCAGAATGTGATGTCACGTATGTACAGGCCATGGCGGCTTGCTTAAAAAGTTTCCGGTACGCTCGTCATAAAAAAAGTCTATACGACGGAGAAATTATCGTTAGATGAAACGAAACTAGCATGTAGTGGTGGATTTATATCTAAATTCATCGGAAATGTCGGTGTTGCGTCTGAGAATTGCACGACAGACCCGTAATCAGTAAGCTGTGTGCATTGTTTACAAATAGTTGAGAAATAACGTTGGTATACTTCCATTACATATTCTGTAATGGGCCGCGGCTCCATACATAAACCTTTTTTATATATACTGACAGAAACTCAAGCAACTGTGTTTGCACAAACACATGGGTACGCACGAAAAAAACAAGGAGAAAAATCCAATGCAAAAATACAAAAACAGAACCTGTTGCTGCGCTTGCTGGCAACTTTTTATAGTCTGTTTCTATTTCCCTTACTGTAATTACGATGTTTTTACACAATAGCGGCTAACTATATTTCGATATTAATTGTTTCATTATTTATAGAAGTTTCAATAAAAAGGCTCTGGTTGTATTGTTCAATTTATGTATTCAGCGCTACATACGAGGGGTGTTCAATAAATAGTGTCATCTGTGCTTTATTTCGCGGAAATCGTGCAATTTATGCACAAAACCACCTCGTGTCGATTGAGTGATCACTGGCTCGTGACACTGGTAAATATCTCGTCCACACGTTCACTGGCCTCGGTACAGCGTACATCGTTTCATAGCCTATTCGTTAGACTAGACACAAAATGACAGGAAAACGAACTGAAAATGTTCTTGAAATTAGGGCCTATATAAAAGGTAGGTCATTACTCGGCATAAAGGCTGAAGATATTCACCGCGAGGTGTGTGACATTTATGGGGAGGGCCAAATGTCTCACAGGACTGTTTGTAGGTGGGTAGGTAAATTTAGTGCTGAGCAGCAGCAACTGAAAGATGCTGCTCACCCAGGTCGTCCTGCAACAACTACGACTAAAGGTAACATAGAAAAAATCGGAAATATCCTCCAAACTGATGCTCGATTCACCGTAAGGCAATTGGCTCGAATGACAAACTTGTCGTTAGCAAGAGTTCATGCAATTTTAAAGAAACACCTATAAGTTAGAAAGATAAATGCAAGATGGATACCCCATTTGTTAACGGATGAGCAAAAGAAGACGCTTGTAACAATGGCAAAAAAAGTTCTCAAAATGTACCCAAAATATAGTAAAAAGGCTTTTGATAATATAGTAACTGGTGATGAGACCTGGGTGTATTATTTTGAACCAAAGCGGAAGGTTGCCAACCGAATATGGGCCACTAAAAATGCCAGACGCCCAAGTATTGCCACACGAATACGAACGGTAAAGAAGGTTTTGTATGCTATTTTTTTTTCACTAATAAGGGTCCAGCTATTCAAATCCCGGTGCCAAAAGGCAGAACGGTCATAGGCAAGTTCTATAAAAACGTTGTTCTGAGAAAGTTGAAGAACTACTACAAAAGTCGCCACCCCAAAACAGGACTTCAGTATGTCCGACTTTTGCATGATAATGCACCCGCTCACAAGGCACGTATTGTGACTGACTTTTTGGAGTCAGAGAAGGTTACCGTCCTTCCGCACCCTCCGTATTCGCCAGACTTGGCCCCCTGCGACTATTTTCTCTTTCCAAAATTTAAATATCATTATCTGGAAGGAGATACAATTCGAGAAATACCCTTTGATCTGCTGTTTATCAGTGTCTGATGGGTGTACCTATTGAAGAGTATGAAAAATGCTTCCAAAAATGGATTGACCGGCTAAAAAGGCGTGTTCTCGCTGGCGGCGAGTATTTTGAAGGGCAGAGCAAATTAAAATGAACAAAAGCACAAAAACAGAACCTGTTGCTGCGCTTGCTGGCAACTTTTTATAGTCTGTTTCTATTTCCCTTACTGTAATTACGATGTTTTTACACAATAGCGGCTAACTATATTTCGATATTAATTGTTTCATTATTTATAGAAGTTTCAATAAAAAGGCTCTGGTTGTATTGTTCAATTTATGTATTCAGCGCTACATACGAGGGGTGTTCAATAAATAATGTCATCTGTGCTTTATTTCGCTGAAATCGTGCAATTTATGCACAAAACCACCTTCTTTTTACCCCCTCCTGTTTACCCCTCTTGTTTAGTCCTCCTGTTTACCCCCTCCTGTTTACCCCTCCTGTTTACCCCCTCCTGTTTACCCCTCCAGTTTACCCCTCCTGTTTACCCCCTCCTCACTACATCACCTGCTGGTTACTATACTTTATATGGCAGCTTTCCGTTGCTTATATCTGGTTCAGAATATAAAAAGCATTCTCCAAAAGTTGATGTGAACTTAGTCGCACTCATTGCTATAACTTGTCAAATGCACAAAATTCTACACATAACAGTTTGCCGGAAAAGTGCCCATAAAATTGCAGTTTTAATGCCCAGTACGGCTAAGGAGCTTTAATTATAACCCGACAACAAAAAACAAAAAACTCCCAAAAAAGCAATGTTCATGTCAACTGTCTCTGTCGCAGGTGTACAACTAAAACATAAACTTGTTAACCCAAAAGGCGGACATTTACAACTCTGCATTTCGGTTTTGTAATTTTTAATCATCTTCATACATTTGTCCATGTGTAGTTCATTTTATTAACCAGTATTAAGACTGTAGTCACAGCACATAAAAAGGAATTATTCTTTTTTTTTACGATAATATAAAATTTAGACGATCAAGCCAGCACGTGACATTTGATTTACGATAACAGGACAGCAATTTCATATGTATTATTGGACAAAATGTTCTCGAGTTTTGATCAATTTTATGGAGTCCTGTTACTCCCGCGGGTCATTACGCACTATATACTGTAACTCACACATGGGCAATTTGGCTGCACCAACAAAAACTTTCGCTCGAATGTCAGCCACATTTTGACGGAAATAAATACAAACAAATCAAATTAAATGACAAAAATAAGTCATAAAGTCATAAAACGAGCTTCCTAGACGGTGAAATCGGATTAAACTTACTCGATATATTATATACATCAATTTCAGATCGTGTTTTGGAATACTATTATATGCGCATGCGTAGAAGGCACTTTGTATGATCGTAAATCATCACTTTACGGCCGGTCAGTGGTTTCATCATATCAAAATATTAGCCCCACGCATGCAATTTATTTCATATTGCTGAAGACACTAAGATATCTTCTATACATTAAAAAATGTCCCGTCATCAACGCAGATTTGTTATTACATGTACCACGTATCCAGATATCAGCACCACCTACGTATTATATATACTGAGATTGTTTCTTTGTACACAAACAGGAATTGAAAACTTAATTTGCAAGCTTTCGAAAACGTCTATTTCCTTTGTCAAGCGAAGAGTACAATAGCCGAGTGTCGGTGTTCTGACCGCTGAAATCAGCTCACTACCCAAAATAGGGCGAGTTGGAGAAGTCAGCTGTCAAAGACATAGCGCGACATTTCGTCCAAATGTACTCTAGTACTACAGGTAGACAGAGGGACGGGTAAGATGTTTACCCATTCCGCCCCTTATTGGATGTTAAATAGGGTCATAAAGATGACTCAACTGGTGTCCCCCTCGTCTCTGTTCATTGACTCCCCTTCCTTCCTTATCCATATGGATTCTTTAATTTTCCTCATTCTCCAGTTTTCCTCCCTTTCCAACACTTTGGAGTTGTTCCAGTCAATGATATGGTTGTGTATGTTGGCATGGTCTGTGATAACTGATTTGTTATATTGTTTTTCTGATGTTTTTCTAGTATTTCTGGTGTAGACTTGCTGTTCCATGTCTTCCACGTCTTTCTGATGTTCGTTAAGACGCGTTCCAAATTTCCGACTAGTTTCACCTATGTATGTGTGGTTGCAGCTGTTACATGGAATTTGGTAAACCACTCTAGTCTTGTCTTCCTTCTGCACTTTATCCTTCGGATGTACAAGGAGTTGTTTGATGGTGTTGTGCGGTCGCATAAGTGTGCTGATGTGATGTTTGCGGAGCACTCTTGAAATTGCTTCAGACCCTCCCCTTATATATGGTATAGTGACCATGCCATTGGTTTTTCTCTCGATGGTGTTACCTTTCTTTTTCTTGGTGACGTTTATCTTGCTTTTTTTCTTCAATTTGTTTTTCAACTTTCTTCAACGACCATTCTGGGTACCCACATGTTTTCAGGGCTTGTCTGATATGCTGCTTTCCGCAATAAGGGGCGGAATGGGTAAACATCTTACCCGTCCCCCTGTCTACCTGTAGTACTAGAGTACATTTGGACGAAATGTCGCGCTATGTCTTTGACAGCTGACTTCTCTAACTCGCCCTTTTTTGGGTAGTGAGCTGATTTCAGCGGTCAGAACACCGACACTCGGCTATTGTACTCTTTGCTTGACAAAGGAAACAGACGTTTTCGAAAGCTCGCAAATTAAGTTTTCAATTCCTGTTTGTGTACAAAGAAACAATCTCAGTATATATCATTCATACCAAACTGATCAATCTTATTCCTACCACCTACGTATGTTATCCTTGTGTGATATAAAGATGGACCTTTTAAGTGTATTTACTTGTTGTGATTGACTACGATTCATATGTAACTCTGTTTTTGTTTTAAGGATTGATGTTTATATGGGTGTGACCAAGATTAACATGGCGGATTCGTCGATGAAGCAGGGGACGCTTTTTCTCCCGGAACACCTGGTCTTATTCTCTTGCACTTTTACCAAGGTCTCTATGTAAATCTTTCCTTTATTCATATTTTACTTCTACATGTAGTTTAATTGATTTTGAGTTTGGAATATGGTTTTATTGACGGTTTGGTATTCTCTGATTATTAAAAAAAATATATACCACTATTGTTGTCAGCTGATCCCAGTTCTCTCATACATTTTAGGTTCAGCCAATCACTTAGCCGAAACTTGTGACTTGAAGACGCCGTGGACACTCTGTTTTTTGTTTGACACAAGTTTCCTCCGATCAAACAGATACTAGAATTGATGACTTGTATAGTCTACCGAGTTCCTTAAATTAAAAACGAGGAATTAAACACTGGGGTTTTCCACAAATAATAGTTCACAATGATACGATAAATAACAGATATGATAATTCTTGACAGGACATTATACCTGAGTTATCGTTAAACTAACTATAGTATTTCACAAACAGATGGGCTGCTTGATTTTCCCCCATTATTTTTCAATTTATTTGTAAGCAGTGTTTTGATTGGTCAAATCAGAAATAGAGATATTTTTCATCATGGAAAAAAATCTATTTTTAATAGAATGAATACTTTTGGTAAAAGTTTAACAAATACATATGTTGATTATGTATCTATGATGCCATATGCTTATAAAGTGAAACAAATGATATATGTGCATTTTTTGTTGAAATACAAATGAAATGTACATGCAAGATTTATCGTCAAATGATATAGTTTTACTCCACCAACGTGATGAGTAGTTTTATTGCCGTTAAGTCGAATGGGATATTTTATTTAGATTTAGGTGACATTGGTGCCATGTGTAAAAATATTTCTATCGCAATAAACCACTAAAACATAAGCTTTGAAAACGACTATGTCACCAGCTAATATCGTAACCAATAGACGGATAAGAAATCTGGCCGACATTTTGTATATTAAACTGTCAAATGTGATAAACAGAGCCCCCTGGTGATCAATCAATACATAGAGTTTTTCCCGACGGAGGTTTAAGAAGAATGATGCTTAAACTCATTGGGAAGTCACGTGATTAGAAAACTGTCATAAACATGACGCCCCGTCAGACACGGCCCTATAGGGGTTACATCCGGTCGCCTTTTATTTTCCCGCCTAATTCCCATCCTGGACATTCAAGTGACAATGGTAATAAAGACATATTGTCTGTAAATAAAATTCCGTCATGGTTTGCTCTAGATTCTGCCAGAAACATAACAAGCAAGTTTTCAATGAGGTTTTGTTTTATCTTTCTAGTGTTCAACTAAAATCTTAAGTTGTCAAATTCACAAGGTATCTTTTTTTCTAATCGTTTTTTGTCCGTCGTCGTGCGTTGTGCGACGTCCATCGTGCGTCCGTAAACAATTTACATTTTCAACTTATACTCAAAAACCCCTGAACTAATTTGAATGAAATTTTGCAGAGCCTTCTCTGGTCAAAGATTTTATCGAAACTGTGAATGTCTTGCCCCCCCCCCTGGACTTCAAAATACCCCCTGGGGTATTTTTAAAATTCTTAAAAAATTGGACACCAATAACATTATTGAACATAGTATATACGATAGCCTCAGGATGTATAGCAGGAAGGATTAAAACAGTGCTAAATACATATAAATTAATTGTGATAATTATGATGATAAAAATAATGATTTTGTTTTTGATAATGATGAGATTGTAATGTTCAATGATGGTGACGATCGTGAGGTTTGATGATGATGATGATGATGATGATGGAAATATTGTATTTTTGATGATGATGATGATGATGATGATGATTATAATGATGATGATGATGATGGTGATGATGATGATTGGCTAAAAAGCCAACAATCTTCTTCTCAAGACCCAGATACACTGGAATTACATGCTATTCACCAATAAAAAGGTCTCAAGGTGCTTTATCAAAATCAAAATTGTGAATTTTAGCCTCCCCCTCCCCCGGATTTCATATACCTCTCCTGGGGAGGGGGTGAAGTTAACTATAGATTATATATGGGCGGATTGGTCGAGTGGTTAACACTCCGGCCGTCCATGCAGGCGGCCGGGGTTCGATCCCCGTAATTGTCATGCGCATGGAACATTCAGAAAAAGTGTTTTTCTCTTGCCCACACAACTCCAACAACCCAGGTGGAGTATAAAAAAGTCTGGGGTGGGTGTTGCAGTATCTGTGCTCTAGCATTCAAGTGAGATGGCACTCGAAAAGCTGCCGTAGGAAACACGGTCCAACTTCAAACAGAACATAATTCATCTCCAGCACACACATGCATATACAAACATTTGGAGATATTAGCGAGGTGGTATAAGTAGTTAGCGCCTGATAAGGCAGCTCCTGCGAACTTCTCAGAATTGTATATGATATAACTGTATGTGTTAATTGTATTGATTATATGAGAGTTATATATTCATGTTCTGTAAAGTGCTTTAGAGTGGCTTATGTTAGCTTGAAAGGGCGCTATATCAGATGTTGTATATCATTATTATATAACATTTTTGGATATATTTTGTTAATTTTCATTTGGAGATAATTATAACTTGTTTGGAATAATAACCAGGACATGACGGTTTGATGTTGAAAAGATTTTACACTACTGCGATAGAACTATTGGGTGGTACACTATTGTGATAGAATTATTGGGTGGTACACCATTGTGACAGAACTATTGGGTGGTACACCATTGTGACAGAACTATTGGGTGGTACACCATTGTGATAGAACTATTGGGTGGTACACTATTGTGATAGAACTATTGGGTGGTACATTATTGTGATAGAACTATTGGGTGGTACACTATTGTGATAGAACTATTGGGTGGTACACTATTGTGATAGAACTATTGGGTGGTACACTATTGTGATAGAACTATTGGGTGGTACACTATTGTGATAGAACTATTGGTCGGTACACCATTGTGACAGAACTATTGGGTGGTACACTATTGTGATAGAACTATTGGGTGGTACAATATTGTGATAGAACTATTGGGTGGTACACTATTGCGATAAGACTATTGGGTGGTACACTACTGCGATAGAACTATTGGGTTGTACACTATTGTGATAGAACTATTGGGTGGTACACTACTGCCATAGAACTATTGGGTGGTACACTATTGTGATAAACTATTGGGTGGTACACTATTGCGATAAGACTATTGGGTGGAACACTACTGCCATGGAACTATTGGGTGGAACACTATTGCGATAACACTATTGGGTGAAACACTATTTTGATAGAACTATTGGGTGGTACACTACTGCGATAAGACTATTGGGCGGTACACTATTGCGATAGAACTATTGGGTGGTACACTATTGTGATAGAACTATTGGGCGGTACACTACTGCCATGGAACTATTGGGTGGAACACTATTGCGATAGAACTATTGGGTGGTACACTATTGTGATAGAACTATTGGGCGGTACACTACTGCCATGGAACTATTGGGTGGAACACTATTGCGATAGAACTATTGGGTGAAACACTATTTTGATAGAAATATTGGGTGGTACACTACTGCGATAAGACTATTGGGCGGTACACTATTGCGATAGAACTATTGGGTGGTACACTATTGTGATAGAACTATTGGGTGGTACACTATTGTGATAGAACTATTGGGTGGTACACTATTGCGATAGAACTATTGGGCGGTACACTATTGCGATAGAACTATTGGGTGGTACCCTACTGTGATAGAACTATTGGGTGGTACACTATTGTGATAGAACTATTGGGTGGTACACTATTGTGATAGAACTATTGGGTGGTACACTACTGCCATAGAACTATTGGGTGGTACACTATTGTGATAAACTATTGGGTGGTACACTATTGTGATAGAACTATTGGGCGATACACTATTGCGATAGAACTATTGGGCGGTACACTATTGTGATAGAACTATTGGGCGGTACACTATTGTGATAGAGCTATTGGGCGATACACTATTGTGATAGGACTATTTGGCGGTACACTATTGTGATAGAACTATTGGGTGGTACACTATTTTGATAGAGCTATTGGGTGGTACACTATTTTGATAGAGCTATTGGGTGGTACACTATTTTGATAGAGCTATTGGGTGGTACACTACTGTGATGCATTGATAGTTCGTTGCATTGTTACACCATCAGGTTGAGGACATATTTGCTATTATATCTATGTTTTGGTCAATGAATTGTTTTTGTGAAAAGGAATAAACTTATGTCATAATTTATTTTCGTTTATTATATGACTATCAAGTTTGCTGTTTTCTGATTGGCCGATGCATTTGTCAAAAGGCCTCCGGCCTCAGTTAACATCATTTTTCTCGGGGTGATAAATTCTTGAATTAACCTCATTAAAAGTCTATTATTGTATAGCATACCAGCAAAAATGCCTTTCATATAAGGATTGTACCTCATTTTGACTGCGTATACGGTAGTTTGCCCGCAGTTGGCAACGAACATATTCTATGGTGCGCGTTAGCGCTCCATAGTGAATATGTTCGTTGCCAACTGCGGGCATACTACCGTATACGCAGTCAAAATGAGGTACAATCCTTATATTTACATCATTATTAATTTAGACGTATTATACGACGAATAAAACATTGGAAGCTTGTTGCTACGATGGTAACTGCGATGACCGTGGTTGCTAAGATAATATAGTCCCACTGAATCGTCATCGGTATATTGGTAAGTTAAGAAAATACACAGTGAAAAACACTATTTTTCTTCATTACATCGTATGTAAATTTGGTTTTAAATAATATTACTAGCACTTCGAATTTATTTCTTTATTTAAAACGGTCGTTATGTACACGCATTGACACAGTGATCTGGCTGTGACGCGGTCCGACGTCGGATGTTACAACTTCTGGGCGCCGCCATTTTTGCGTTACCGTCAAATAATTTCGAATGCGTATCATTGGGATTAAAAGTTTGCCAGAAACAATTTATTGTGTAATCAGACAAAAGGTATTCTATATATGTGCCATCAATGACCGTCAGTGAATAGTTATTGTTCCGAAGCGTGAACGACGCCATATTTGAACAAATATCAATCCGCCGAGCCTTTTTTCATTGCGTATACGCTAATTTTTTCGCAGTCAGAGATTAATAAGCTCTAGAAGGAAGAGAGTTAAATATAAAGTATGAAAGGAATGGTTCTCGAGACGTAGCACGTGGTTTAATTATGACGTCATAGATCACGCCTGTTCAATGAGAGTCTTGTCGCACCGCTTCGAATAACATGGAGAATGCCCTAGCGTCAAACGTTCAAGTGATTAAGTATTATCATTGGCGCTAATTTTATTCAAGCTGGGCTGTTCCGCAAATGTCGTTTAAATGACGACAAATATACAAACGAATGTAATAAACTATTAATTGGAAAAATATATAAATGAAGGAAAGCAATTGTTCTATGGTAAAAATGCAAATATATGGTTGAAAGTCATTTTTAAACTGTCATAGTGCAATGAAATGTCAGCGGTTACATCCGTATTTAGCATGAAGCCCTAACTGGCTTCATTCAATATGAATGAATGACTTTCAATCCTTATATGAACTGGATCGAACATCGTTTTCGTTTCGTATGATATTTAAGAAACTTGACACGACTTTTTCATTTTAGCTAGATCTAGTTAGAGCTAGGTTCGCTGAATTGAAAATTGTTTACAAAATTTCATATGAATTGGAAATTCATAAAAAATACTGTATATAACAGCAAAAAAAATGAAATTTAAATATCCATGTGACGGTATGAATATATATAAAAACACAAAACATGAAGATTTTGCTAGATCTTTCGTCCATCTTCTGGCTCTTCAGGCGATTTGAATTATATTATGACGTCATAATATTTTGTATACTTGTTATGACGTTATTATTGTTGATGTCTTAACTATGTGTACATTGATTATGATGTCACAATAACATTCAAATCGTCTGAAGAGCCCCAAGATGGGCGAGAGCGCTAGCGAAAAGTAGTCTTCGTGTTTTGTGTTTATATAAAAAAAATGTATATATAATAGAAACAAAAATGGCCATGCTCTAATTCCGATAGGAGTACTAGTCTATTTATATATATTCATTTAAAGAGACGCGAAATATATATTAAATGATATTAGCACCTCGCGTCTACAATGAAACCGTGGCGATGAGCTCGGACGTTATTGCCACGATCTATTTTAATGTCTATACAATGTTGCATCAACGACCAATAGAGTTATATTTTTGGACAAGCTCACCCGGGGTTGAGCTGTTGATAATTTTGGAGCATGTATTTATCCCATTTGCACCTCTTTGACTAAAAATAGCGGGAATCCGCACCCATGGTAATTACTACCATTAGCACATCACGAGGTTTAAATGGGACTGTGGAGAGGATGACAAAGCCCCATTCACGGCGTATAACTTACCGCGCGGATTTTGTCGAGTTGACGGATAGGGATCGGGGAAATGCTGACGCCCCCCTGGGATTTCGGACACTGTTGACCAAACTGTTTGTTCAAACTGACCGTATGACAGGTTCAAACAGATCAGCTGGTGATCCTACGAGGGAACAATCAGTATCAATTGGTACATGTATGTCATGAAAGTATATCAAGTATGCGGTGTCTTTTAAAGGGGCGGACTCTTAGTGTATTCAAATGTATTTTAAACTTCTTCCGGGCACTAGACAAAGGATTGTGTCGCTCTCTGCTGGTGTTTATTATAGATTGCGGAAACTGGCAAAAGTTGTGCCATTATTTAAAAAAAGTGATCGACATTTCCCTACACATTTCCGACCAATTTCTCCTTTGTCGACAATGTTTGAGCGTGTTGTTTTTAAACATATCTATAACTATAGTATCATAACATTTTTCTATCGCTTAAAGAAAGAATTATACATGTAATGTCTTTTGTGATATCTCAAAAGCTTTTGATAGAGTTTGGCATAATGGTTTGTATACCAAGTTAAAATCGTACAGTATGGTTAAAAACTACTTACATCAAAGACAGCAATAAGTATGTGTAAATGGATCGTTTTCAAAAGTAGGTTCTATTGATGCAAAGGTTCCCCAGGGTTCAATCTTAGGTCCTTTATTAGTCCCCTACCGGCGAATTAGTTTACCTGCCATCCCTCCCTCCGTGTCCGTCCGTCCGTCACCTTTTTGGAGTTTCCGTGCATTAACTCTGCATCGAGTGTACATATTGAACTGAAACTTGGTATACAGCTACAGCATGGGGATATCTACACTAAGTCTCTGTTATTCATGAAAAAAAAAATTTCAATCCTTATATATTCCGTGTTGCGCTATATATATATTTATATATTCCGTGTTGCGCTATATACAGTTACGTGCCATAAGTCTTTCAATTTTTTTTATTTTGCTATATATTCTTTGTTTTTCCAACTTTTTTCAATGAATTTTCCTGACTTCGTTTCGGGATCATTTTTAGTGAAATTTTGTGTACTTATAAAGAATTGTTTCCTGTTTCATCTCATAATATTTTCACTGTTTTCCGTTATGTATAATCAGAGAAATCATAATTTATTTACAACATCCAATTTTCGGGACGCCATTTTGACGTCATTTTAATAACGTTAAATAGAGAAATGGCGTCACACGGAAATTAGCAGTGCAGATAATTCTGTATAGCTTCATAAATACACAACGTAAAATTTAATAAATATTGTGAAAGGAAACCTTGTATATTTGTGGACCAAATGACAAGAAATTGTCAAAATCCATCCATAAACAAAGTCAGGAAAATTCATTGAAAAAAGTTGGAAATACAAAGAATATATAGCAAAATAAAAAAAATTGAAAGACTTATGGCAAGTAACTGTATATATTTATGTATTCCGTGTTGCGCTATATCTATATTTATGTATTCCGTGTTGCGCTATATCTATATTTATATATTCCGTGTTGCGCTATATTTATATTTATATATTCCGTGTTGCGCTATATAAAATTTATATATTCCGTGTTGCGCTATATATATAATTATATATTCCGTGTTGCGCTTTATTTATATTTATATATTCCGGGTTGCGCTTTATATATATTTAGATATTCCGGGTTGCGCTATATATATATTTATATATTCCGTGTTGCGCTTTATTTATATTTATATATTCCGGGTTGCGCTTTATATATATTTAGATATTCCGGGTTGCGCTATATATATATTTAGATATTCCGGGTTGCGCTATATATATATTTAAATATTCCGGGTTGCGCTATATTTATATTTATATATTCCAGATTGCGCTATATTTATATTTATATATTCCGGATTGCGCTATATTTATATTTATATATTCCGGGTTGCGCTATATCTATATTTGTATATTCCGGATTGCACTATATCTATATTTATATAATCTGGGTTGCGCTTTATCTTTATTAATTTATTTAAACTTGATAAAGCTGTAGGAAATGATGCTATAAGCTATACTATTCTAAAAAAAACACCGCCAACACAGTTTCGTATCCTAAATCGTTGATCTTTCGTTCTTCTTCTGAAATTGGATCCTTCCCCAAACAATGGAAACATGCTTTATTATGCCAATCTTTAAAAAAGGTGATAAACAGGAACCCGCTAATTATAGACCCATCGCACTTCTATGTACTATCGGTAAAGTTTTTGAAAGATAAGTTGCAAAATACCTAGATATTTTTTTTATATATAACTCTCTTATTTATAAATATCAGTCAGGTTTTCAATCTAGTCTTTCCGCTGTACACCAGCTTATAGAAATATATCATAATGTATGCGATAATATTGAAAAAAACCCAGCCCACTTGTTTAGTTTTTTGTGACATCTCTAAGGCGTTTGATCGAGTATGGCACAGGGGGCTGGAAGTGAAACTACACGTAGCTAGTTATGGAATATCTGGAAAGTTATTAGAATGGTTAATGAATTATGTTACTGCTCGATCTCAACAAATTTTCATTGGAAATAGCCAATCTTCCGTTAGGTCAACACATGCAGGTGTACCACAGGGTTCGGTTCTCGACCCGTTACTATTTTTATTATATATTAATGATATAACAGACAATTTACAAACTTTATCAAAACTTTTTGCTGATGATACTTCTCTTCTATGTTCGGATAAATCCCCACAAGTCATTGAACAGAAACTTAATATTGATCTTGTTCAAATACAGCTGTGGGCAGATAAGTGGTTAGTTAAATTTAATCCTGCAAAAACAGAAGTTTTACTTATATCAAATTTAGAATAAGATCACATTAGGGTGAAGTATGGGTGCTTACTGGAAAAGCAAGATCGAAGTATAGAAAACAATGATGTAGAAATCCTTTTTATGGTGGTCAGTATTTACCCCAGATGGTTGAAATATGTAAACATAAAAAACACGTGTAGATGTGGAAAAAAAGCTAGTAGAGCGAGGGCATCTTATTATATCTAGAGTAACAGCTACCTTGTTTTAACCCCAAATGACTTAAATGGCTTGTTTGAATGGCAATGTCGGCATTAATGATATATATACACTGTATATAATTATATTGGAACCAATTGGAGTATACCACATTGACACAGGACGACACCAACTTTCCAAGGAGGACGTGATAATGGTTTAATTTGAGCCTGATATAGATCTATCACATACAAATATGCATCCATAATGCCATATTAGTGAACGGTTCACAAGTCTATTGTCGGCATTAGACCTAGTTCTGTTTATACGTTATGTATATTTTACACATGTAAGGGTAACCCCTGTCTGTTTATACATTATGTATATTTTACACCTGTAAGGGTAATCCCTGTCTGTCGTGGTAATGATCACTCAGTTAATAAAGAGCGACATGTGTTTCACACGCTCTTATCTAAAAGTAGAGCGCAACGTCATCAACATACAATGTATATACATGTATGTTAATGATGAGAGTTTTTTTTTACATTATGTATTGCATTTACCAATATGCTGGAAGTAAACCAAATCGTATTTATAAACTGTACTACAATAAACATTGATAAGGTAAGGGTATGAATACACGAGTCGCGTCACACTTAACAAACTGATATCAATGCGCGGTATAATCAATGTCCTATGAATAGCAAAGAGTAAAACAATATATATTTGATTGTATGATCGGAGCTCAGTCGAACCAAATTTTCATCAGGATAAAACCAGTTTGGCTCTCAGCATATCTATGTCTATATTGCACAGAGACGGATACTGGCGGCGTTCCTTCACTAACTTTTGGCAATGCGATTATTTAGAATAGGTTTTTGTTGCTTTGCGAAGTTTTCGTACCCGGTTGTATACATTTAATCGGTTACATTGAAGTTGTTCCTTACAAGGCTACTTAATGCATACCGGTAATATAAAATTTCCAACTTTCTTTGTTTTGAAGAAAAAAAAAGTATTGCGGCACTTATTCAATAATCAATACATTTTCAAGGACTGATGAAATAATTAATTGGATTATTTTGAATGTTTAGCAATTTCCAATGAAATTTAATATTATGGCTCATTTTAGATCATTTTGTAATAAGTTTCTTACTGCTTAATTAAACATCATGGCAGCTTATTTATAGCTTATTTTTATCATGACAGTTTTTTTATGGAACAGAAATATTTTTAGACGTATTATCTCACTTTTGGTTTTAACTGGAGATTAACATGTGCTTTGCTGACGTCTTCCATCAGATGCTTTCATATTGACTCTGAAATCTTATATTGCCTTAATTCAAATATTCATTTTCTGTTTGCATTCTCATTCGACTAATATACAGTTTTAAATTTGTTTTTGTAAATATTGAAGTATTATGGAACTAATCAAACACCTAATACATTTTCAAGGACTAATTGTATTATTTCGAATGCTGACCAAAAAAGAGATTTTCTTTGTATGGCAGGGGAATAGTTGTCTAAACACACATTAGTGTAGATATCGTACAATGAACCCCGGCAACGTTTCAAACTCTCAGAGCAGCAGATCCTGATTTTCTCCACATTACACACGTCAACTCTTGAGGGAAAATGTTTGTCTGAATTGGAAACCAAACCGAGGTTCTAAAAACTAATTACCTGAACAATACCATCAATTTCCCGGAACAAATATCATTTTTCATCTTTAAACAACTAGAAAAAAACGTTGCTCTCTGACTTCCAAAGTGACTTCCTGCCCTATCGTGGTTCGGAATGTCACTAACTCCTTTCACGGAGATGTAGTAAGTGAAACGAACAGCAAACTGCGGTGGATTAATTTCCGGCCGAGTTGGTATCGGTGTTCGCGGAAGCAATGAGGAGAATGGTTTGGGAATCTTGGGAAACGCAATCCATCGGCACTGATTGTGTATTATTGATCAGTAAACAGGACAACACATGTTTACACAAACAAATAGCACAAACTAAGGGCACCTTGCTTTACTCACACAAAAGATATGGAAAGATGGGAAAATATACTTGTTTATTATTCGCATGATTAAATTATATAGCATTTTAAATTGTGAAAATTTGGTACGATACATTCTATATGTCAAACAAGTAATTTTGTAATATCCTTTTATATCGAATATACTTTTTCTTATTACAAATATACAATAAAAGAAGTATATCAACCATAATCCGCCCAAAGACAAGATTTCCACCATTGAAAAGGTACAAGAGAACAAGACCAGATGTTCTGGAAGGTTAAGCATAGACGACACCCACCATGTAAATCAAGGTCAGATCCAAGTAAATGTCATGACATCATAGTGGGAACTGAGGCATAATTTTCAATCACAACAAGCAGGCACACTCCAAAATTTCAACCCTCATATCATACAAGGTGTAGATTATTTCCCAATGAGACCAAGATTTTAGACCATAAAACATGCCCAAATTCTTCATCAACCTACATCTCTCATATCCTTGAATTTCAAATGTTCTTTTCGCAGCAATGAAAATAAATAGTATATTTAGAGAAAGTTTTAAATACCTGTTCTCAATTAGCTAAAGCTATTTCCGTATGGCGGGTTAGCTATTTTATCATTTTATTCATCTTTCAGATAACTGTTTCATTGTGTCTTTTCTCTTTCGGTTAATTTTTTTTTACTCCTTTGATGAGAAAGAAATGATACAAAACATAAAATAATTAAAACAGAAAGGAAACAGTCATAATTCATACATGTTTCCTCTTTCTTCCTATTATTGTTTTCATAAAATGTATGTCGGTTCTTTAACAGGTAACTATTTTGTAACATATCAGTTCCCCAATAGGTAACTATTTTATCAAATCCATTCTCTAACAGGTAAACAATTCATCCTACCGATTGTCACACAGGTAGTTATATCATCGTATATATTTTCTAACTTCGGCAGGTAGCTATTTAATCATTTCAATTCTTTAATGTGTAACTATTTTTTCATATTCATTTTAACATGTAACTGTTTTATCATATCTATTATCTAATAGGTGATTATTTTATCATATCCATTCTCTAGTACGTAACTATTTTATTATCAATTTTAACCGGTTACTGTTTATATAAATTATCTAACGGGTAACTATTTTATCGTATCTATTCTCTTACAGGTTTAATCATATCCATTAGGTAGCGGGTAACTATTTCATCATTAATTCTCTAACAGGTTTAATCATATCCATTACGTAGCTGGTAACTATTTCATCATTAATTCTCTAACAGGTTTAATCATATCCATTACGTAGCGGGTAACTATTTCATCATTAATTCTCTAACAGGTTTAATCATATCCATTACGTAGCGGGTAACTATTTCATCATTAATTCTCTAACAGGTTTAATCATATCCATTCCGTAGTGGGTAACTATTTCATCATTAATTCTCTAACAGGTTTAATCATATCCATTACGTAGCGGGTAACTATTTCATCATTAATTCTCTAACAGGTTTAATTATATCCATTACGTAGCGGGTAACTATTTCATCATTAATTCTCTAACAGGTTTAAACATATCCATACGTAATGGGTAACTATTTCATCATTAATTCTCTTACAGGTTTAATCATATCCATTACGTAGCGGGTAACTATTTCATCATTAATTCTCTAACAGGTTTAATCATATCCATTACGTAGCGGGTAACTATTTCATCATTAATTCTCTAACAGATTTAATCATATCCATTACGTAATGGGTAACTATTTCATCATTAATTCTCTAACAGGTTTAATCCTATCCATTACGTAATGGGTAACTATTTCATCATTAATTCTCTAACAGATTTAATCATATCCATTACGTAGCGGGTAACTATTTCATCATTAATTCTCTAACAGGTTTAATCATATCCATTACGTAGCGGGTAACTATTTCATCATTAATTCTCTAACAGAAACCTATTTCATTATATGATAACTCAATCATATAATTATGTACTTGGTATAGAAACTGTCTTTTAATAAACTGCTACTGATACACATCATATATATGCCAACAAGTGATTCGCAGGATCGTTTCAAAGGTATCATATTTTGCAGGAATAACAATCTAAAACAAATCATATACTAGTGTTTTTCTGTTTATGTTTTATCTGGGAATATCTTTGACTGTACATCAATAGGCAATTCTTTTCTTCAGTATTACAGCTGACAATCACAAACGAAGTATCAGGAGTTTCGTATTATATTCTGTTCAGTGAATAAACATTTGTGGAGATTGCTGTTTTTTGTTACTGGAAAGTTGATCGGGTGTTCTACCAGTAGTGCTTTAATCTACGCCAATGATATTTATATCATTTTGTAACAAATTCTCGGTGCTTAAGCAAATATCATGGCAGCTTATGTTTATAATACAGAAACATTTTTAGACGTATTATTTCACTTCCGGTCTAAAATGGAGTTCAAAATGTGTAAACCTATGTTTCGTTGACGTCTTCCATATTGATTCTTAAATTTGTTAATGCTTTATTTATATTGATGCAATATTTATTTTCTGTTTTTCTTGCAATCTTATTCGACCGCTAAGCTATTATATATCTTATCCTATAATTATACAAAAGTATGTACATCATTTTATATGTACATCATGGTATATGTACATCATGGTATATGTACATCATGGTATATGTACATCATGGTATATGTACATCATGGTATATGTATATCATGGTATATGTATATCATGGTATATGTACATCATGGTATATGTACATCATGGTATATGTATATCATGGTATATGTACATCATGGTATATGTACATCATGGTATATGTACATCATGGTATATGTATATCATGGTATATGTACATCATGGTATATGTACATCATGGTATATGTACATCATGGTATATGATTGGCTGAGAAACATTTACAGGAGTTTACAACCCACTGGGGTATTTCCTTCATTTTGAGTTAATAAAAAATAAAGTCCTTTACAACATCCTGGCAGTGCGTAGACAACCATCCATCCTATTTAATCAAAGGCATTGCCACATTTTTTTTAATGATTGGTTGTCATATTTTGATATTCATTGGAGTGTAACATATATTATCACACCTTCATATCGAATGGCGCGAGCTTGCGCACCATGTTGAATATGAAGGGAAGCCAATGTATGTTACACACCAATGAATGTCAAAAATATGACAAACAATACCTATATTTACATTTTTTTGTTAACCAACATACATTTGATGCAGATACTTACATGCATATAGTATTTTTCAAAGCATGTTTCAACGTTAGGGTAAATTCAAACAGAGCCAACAGTTGAAAATAAATCAGTGCAATATCCAACGAATCCAAATAATTATGACGTCATACACATGATGACGTTACATTGTCCCAATATTTGCTATTTAGAAATAACATGCATTGGGTACAGTAGGTTAATCTATTCACTGTGAAGTTGGAATGTAAATATTCTGGTAGTATTATGTCACTCTCTTGTTTGATAAAATTATGTTATTGGCTGGTAAGCGATCTATAAATATATCTTCATTTCAGGTGGCTTATGTGATTCTTTTTAATCACCGAAGCAATAAAAAAAGCACAAAAAACAGCAACCAAAAAAAAAAAGTAAAAAAAAACAAAAACAAAAACAAAAAAACACCAAACATACACACCACACACACACAAACCTAAAAAAAACCCATTTAAATCGAAAAACTTAGATAAAATATTTTGTCAAAGGTTGATTGTAACCTAGTTTTAAAAAATACATTACGTGGTAAATTTTTAAATGCAATCATTTAACTGAGAGAAAAATACATTAATTTGGCAAAAGTGAAAACTTAAACTGAAATATTTTCCTTCTAAAATAACAAGAATGAGCCGTTTTTCCTATAAACGATAATTCAGTGACTTAACCAATGACAAAGGCCATACAGAAGGAGGTAACACTTGTACTCTAAACCTATTGACAAATGAGCTTGCATGCGGAAACAATGTTGCTTGCATTCTACAAACAGTTCCTCAGAGAGTGCTCCGAAAGGGTCGTATGGTCGCTCTGGCTGCTTGAGAGTGCTCCGAACAGATTATTATATTAACCCGAACACGTCTAAATAGCCCTTTAATGATAGTTAACGGAATGTCAGCGAAATAGTTTCTCTACGAATAGCTATAGTCAATGAATAGTCAGTAACGAGGAATCCGAATGACCCTTACCAACAGACACTGAAGACGTGACCCCAATGGCTATATCTAATTCTACTAGCCCGAAGGGAGAGATCAGTTTGGCTGGATTTAACCCCGATCTCCCTGATCTGGTCTTCAGAGATCTATTCACCTCACTGGTGCACTTTTAGCCGCCTTCTTGTGATTTGTTACTGTACTGTAACATTGAAGGAAAGCCTTTTAACATTTCCGATCCTCCTAGGTCGATGACGTCATATTCCCGACAAAATCTGTCATGTGACGTCATTTGTTCATCCAGCCCTTTTGTCATTCAACAACAATTATGAAACTTTTTATTTCAACCCACAAAGGTAAAATCGTTTTGGCCTGGATATCATTACACCAAGGGTCTTATTGTGGGGAGTACCCGGAAGTAAAACCCGTGTCATAGGGTAGGTGAACCCCATACATTTTCACGAGCTCATGTCATCGTAGTGAAAAACAGAAGCTTAATGCACTGCGCCAGTTGGCACTATGTTTTATATTGATGTAAAGCTTCATATAAAAATCTAATGCGATATGTTGTTGCGAATGTTTTTTTATTGAACACAATGCAATGTGGGCATGACTTTCGGAAAAAAAGCCTTAATGAAAACGTTGATTAGGATAGCTAAATTAAAATATTACTTCATCGTTTGTTTTGTAAAAAAAGCAAAACAAAAAACAAAACATAGAAAAACGTTATAGTATTTACTTTCTTTAACTGTTTTCCTCGTGGTTGAAATAATTATTAAACAAAAATATTTTTCTGTGTCATTATGAACAGCTTTTCCTTGAGAATCAATATTTGTTTTGATATTTTTTAGAAGGAGGATTTAAAAAAAATCAATATCGTTAACATTAAGCTTTTTAGAAGCTAACCAGACTTTGTCACCTCCTAGGTTTGTTGTTATACTGGAAATATAATCATTAAGTTAGGGAGTATGATGAAACCTTTAGTGCACATGACTTTTCCTAATTTGACAATTTTTGTAATTAAAGAATTTTTATCCGTATTTTTTATGAATGTTTTTACAGATAGAGCGTTTTAAATGTTTTAAATACAGGGAGCATAGTAAGGACAAATTGACACCACGGAATCATCTATACAGATTTGGCACATTTTCTCAGTTAGCGTCAACGTAACCATGTTAATAAACAGAGGTTTATTAGTACGTTAAGTTATTTCTATTCCTAGACCCGATTATCTACCAAACTGAAATTACATTTGCATTTTAAATCAACTGAAATGTGTAATTGTTTGAAAATAAGTACAATATATATTTTTTTAAGTAAGGGTGTGATTCTGAATTGGAAAGACTTTTATCTAATTGAGGTTGGGAAATGAGAATTAAAAAAAAGATTCCTTAGCTTTAAAGGACCTTTACTTATAGTTTTTAATAAAGATTAAAATGAGAACAAGAAAACATTTTTCTTTAGTTTGCGCGTTTGTGCGTTGTATGTAGAAAAGCATCTGCTTTTGAAAAATTAATTAGATTGTCTATTACAAAAAGAATAAACTCTACTCTTTAAATTTGGTGCACCGTTAACGAAACTAAATAACCAATTATTAAGAAATTAATCAACCTCATAACCTGAGTAATGATCAACACATATATACTATGATGTATTTTGCTATTATAAATGTTTTTCTCCTGGCTGAATTGTATTTCTTCATCATACGACGTAGGCGAAAATTAGCAACATCCTGGCTATAGTGTATAGCATGTGTGTCTGATTTTTTTATTGTAAAAAAATCGGAATTTCTGTCCTATTTCTGATTGTTAGATGATATTTAAACCATTAGATAGCTCTTATGTACATCTCTTCAAATGGGACATGATTATGTTTTCTTTTGGTTCTTTGTGAAAATTTAGTTTTCAGCATGTTCGTTATAATTTGTGAAAGTTCGGACTCAGTATGAACATTGATTACATTGTCATGAATGAAAAATTGGAGAATACCGAAACGTCATCACAACCAAGCGTAAACTCGATATTGATTATCCTTGAGGTATAATATGATCAAAGGGAAATTTTACATGGAGACCCTTGAAAAATTACATGAGAATAAGACAATGTCGCATCCAAGTGATTGTCACGTCCTCAAAGTGAGAATCTATGCACCATTCAAAGTAGGCATACCTATTAGCATATTCAAACACGCCCCTTCTCATATCATACAAGGATACCATATATCCCTCAAGGAGACCAAGATGGCGACCATAAAACTTGTTCATACTTTCATTAACCTACACCTCTTGAATCGTGCCTTGAGTTTGTTTGTCAGCATCCGATATGTATTACTAAAATGAAGCTATTTAGAGCAAGCCCTAAAATAAGGAATCAAATGCGATATGTAAATACCATAGGTTGGAGAAGCAGAAACGAATCCACATCAAAGCGATTGAGTAATATAGCAGATAGACATGATATTGATGACCTGGAGTGACTTATCATAATTGTTTTATCGATGATATATAAAATATTGTGTTTTGATAGTGCAGAATAATTAATCCATCATCAATTGATATCTTGTGGTCATAATAATACACTGTACATGTAAGAACCATTACAAATCAGTAAATGGGTGCCAAACATATATATAATGATACCTCTGTACATATGATGATATTGTAAACAAAATGTTGCTTCCTGTTTTCTAGGTCACTGGGATGTTATGGTAAGTAACACACGTGTTATGAATTCGAGATATGCAGGTTGATTAGAACTATGGGCAAGTTGTATGGTCGCCATCTTTGTCTCATTCAGAAGCATTCTGTATCTTTGTGTGATATGAAGACATTTTTGAGTATACTCATTAGTGTGCTTACTTGTGATTGACAATGATAACTCGGTTCTCATTTCGAGGACTTCATGTTTACTTGGATAGATTTACATGGCGGGTGTCGTCGATGAAACACAAGACGTTTACTCTTCCCGAACAACTGGTCTTATTATCTTGTATTTTTACTATGGTCTCCATGTGGATCTTTCTTTTTTTATGCATTTTGCCCCTGGTTTAATTAACTTTGAGTTCGGATTATGGTTTTGTTGACGCTTCGGTATTCTCTAGTTTTTATTTATGCACTTAAATGAATATATAAACGAAATCTAAAAACTAGATCCTCATTTCTTTTACCTACAACCGAATGATATACAAATGTATTATAATGTTGTTCTCGCCTTTGTTGTCACAGTTGTCAAATATTAATCGTTTATCATGCATATAATCTTATCCAAATATTAATCGTTTATTACGCATATAATCATATAAAATATCACTCGTTTATCACGCATATAATCTAATCAAATATTTACTGCAAGCGTTTTTCTATCAATTTTGGGAACTTTACTTTAAAAAAAGGTCCAGCAACTCTATCGTTGTTTAAAATCATCCCCCATAATTATGCCTTTTCGCATACCTTTCAATACTATTTTATGTAAAAATTCAAAGACAAAACTATAAATATTGGGATCCCATCAAATTTGAGAAATTGAAATAGCTGAGAATTAAATGTGACGTTATATTAACCATCCTTTATTTTTTCAACAATAAGATGTTTTGGTAGTAAACCATAATGAATAATTACGAATAAAATAATCTCACATATAGTGACTCAATTTGATGCTATAAGTACATATATTTGCTGATTTTGAAACCTTCCCGAATGTGAAATTGTAAGAAGTCCCGTAAAGAAATAGTATATCTCTTCCTGTATAAGATTATTTATAGAACTGTTGAATCCAGACATTTTCATTTTCTTTAATGATTGTGTTATTTGTTAAAGAGTATATTGTATCAAATAATGTCAAGAATAATTTAATTATAATAGTTAGCGATCTTCTCTTGTGAAAAGTTAAAATTTTCTGACGACTAACTTTTTTTCTTATATTCATTTTTGGAAAAGGGATTTCATTGCATAGCAGAAAATGCCAAAAGAAAAAGATGGTAGTGAACTCGTTTTTGTGTTGTGCTCGGTCGAAGATACCAAAATGAGCAAATTACGCAATTTATGTGAAAAATACTGTTTTGGCCAATTGCAGTATAATTTCATTCAATATAGCCCAGATTTGTGATCAGATATATATGAATGTTTGCAGAATTGACAAAAATATTCTTTTCGTAATAATTATGGAAGAAAAAGGTCTTTAAATTAATCTTTAACTCAAAAATTAAATTTTAGTTACCCCTACACCTTATTTTTCAATAAGAAACTACTCAATTTTTTAATATTTTTTTTGCAGATTTAATGCCTTATAAAAAAATCTGTCGACAAACTATTTTAGATATTTTGCAGATCAAAAGGAAATGAGTTTCTCATTCTAAAGCAGTTATAAAAATTGGGGGATAGCGGACTTGTTTTTTGTCCCTTTATCCAATGTGTTATTTTTCATTATTCTTAAGTCAAAAATCAAAATCGCTTTACACTAAATATCTAAAAAACATAACCTAAATAAAAAAATATATCTTTATTGCATATTAATTGCTTTATAATGAACATAAATAAGTTGTACAGTAAAAATGAATTTGCTGTAAAGAGAAATGGCGACACACTGACTATTTTAAATGATCAATCAAGCACAACAATCATGAAATTTTGGCCGTTCCTGAAGTGAAAGAAATACACAGACAAAATAATTTTCAAAATGGACGCCATAATGGTCTTTTTTTTTCATTCTTTTAAAACAATGTTCTTGAGATCAAAACAAGATTTGAACGTGATTGAAACTCACAAGAGCGGATCTTTCAGACATATTATATTCATAAAATGACCATTTGATAGCTTAGATATACTCAGTGACTTACAAAATGACAAAGGGGGTGTCTCATACAGTAAAACCCCAGAGATTATTTTAACTTCGAACTTTGACTTGTGCTTTGAAAACATCTGAGAAAAGAAATACGGTAAAATCATATAATGCCCATAATTTTTCAAAGTTTTACATAAAATGTACATTTTATTGTAGAATTAAGATAATATAAAATGTTAAAAAAACATTAGCATGTAATGATGCAATTAGCTTACATTCATATAACAGGTGTAAATATTGACACTTACCTGATCATACTTACCACACCTGATGAGGGCGACGTTCACTCATAATGTTATACAAATTCACTGAGAAGTTGAACTATAAGGTGACGATTATTGAAGTTTACGTGTGAGTAGTAGGGGGTCTACATAGGAATGTTGGTGGCTGAGGGATATTAATAAGTAGGTAGGGATTGGGTTACAGAAATGACGAAAAATATATTTTGTTGATGAGGATGAGGATTACGCTGGGTTTCTATGACAATACTGTGTACTTAAGATGTTTTAGAGACATATCTAACATATCTCCATAAAACTTCATAAATCATAACTACTTGTATCTGCATAAATCATAACTACTTGTATCTGCATAAATCATAACTACTTGTATCTGCATAAATCATAACTACTTGTATCTGCATAAATCATAACTGCTTGTATCTGCATAAATCATAACTACTTGTATCTGCATATATACGAATTCATTCGGAAACGCTCTTTATTCCCATCAAAAAATATCTTTAATTGATACTTCCGCATAGATTTATGAATTTTGTTTACATATGTCTACGTATATTAGAATTCTTTCGAAACCATTTATTTTATTGAAATGGTTGTCAAGAAACGACCATATCCTACATTGTAATATATGTATGTAAATTGAAAGTTTATTATCTATGAATCCACTCTTCATGTAGTCAAAATTAATATGTCTCGCATGATGTTTCCGAGCCATAAAGCCTATTTCAGAGAAAGATTAAAGGTCTTTTTTTTGTCATGCCTAATAATAAATCGTTGAAAATTAATTTAAATACAATCAAGTATTTTCATATATCCTGATGTGCTATCAATCAAACTTAAACCTGTCAGGGCCATGCATTATGCTAGAAATATTATCCCGAGGTTTATTGTGTCAAAATGTGCAGAACGTAGCATTTCAAATTGATAAATGGACATAGATTTTATTTAAACAGTTGCTCACTTGAACTCGCATGATATTATATTATAAGTGATTAATGCTCGTCCGATTTAAGTGGACGGTCCGAAGTAATCGCTTGACCACAACTTGTCTGGTCAATAAATCACACAGTTCCTTTTCTTTGGGAAAATATTTGCACAACCAGCTCATGTACTGATATGCACCTTAAACATTCGTTGGATTTAATGTGAAGTTTTGAAGTATTGATGTTTTAAATGCTCGTATACAAATGATAATTTTAAAAATTTGTCGACTAGGATATCACCATGATATAAGTATTTATTACTTACTTACTATCAAATACAGGGAAATTGTATACTTGATAAATATGTTTTTAGTACATATCAGCTTACCGGGCCAATATGGGCAATTCTTCGCTTATCGGGCCGAATACACTGTATCAGCCCGCTTACTGAGCGGGCCGAATACACTGTATCAGCCCGCTTCCGAAATTACGGTGACGTCATTTGACGTTCATGACGTTACAACAATCGAAAATGGATAGGAGGACAGATGTTGATGTTGATATTTGCGAGGAAGTTATGGAGCCTATCGTACCAAGAATACTAGAGCTTGATGAATTAAAAGAAGAAAAAGAGACATAAACGAAGACGCCGATGTAGAGGAATAGGTAAATAATTCCGAACCCATTGCAAATGGTATGAATTATTATCTTTATCATCGTCCAGGCGATGACAAAACAAGGAACAAAAAAAGAGACATCATGAAAAACAGATCATCATGAACCGTCACAAAATTCAAAGTATATGATAAATAGAATATGACATGGTCATTTCCATATCAGACCTTGTATCAACCCTCGACCCAATATTGACCCTTGGGCCTTTGGCCCTCGGGCCGATATTGGGATCTCGGGTTGATACAAGGCCTGATATGGAAATGGCCATCTAATATTCTCTATATATTGGCCAGTGATATTACGTTCATATATTTTATAAACTTACTTCACAAATAAAAAAAACAAGTTATTTTAACTTATTCTCATCACACATTGACTCGACATAACAAAGTTCCATGTACCATGTTAAAAAACCCATTTAATATTTGTTGTGTTATCCAGTTAATGATTGTTTTATTTTTCTTATTGTGAATTATTTCACAAGTTCCAGACACACGACCACCAGAGAGCTCAATTAAAACTAAAATAAGCCTAATCATGTTTGAGGTCCTTCATACTTTGGTTTTGTGCTACAAATGAAAGCGGGTATCACGTGGTTGTCTAAACAGTTAAACCCACGTGAAGAGGATATCCACAAACTAAGCACCTATTCATAGTGCTGTCATACTGAAATATCACAATGATCACCATGAAAACTGATCAAATAAAATTTGTTGATGATAGAAAAAAGGGAGAAGAGATGAGAAAAAAATAATTTCGTTTGGTATTTTATATACGAGGTATCTGTACAAATGTACTTTTGCAAAGAGATAAGAACTCTTACACAATGAAGAAGGATTCCTGGTTCATCAAGTATATGAAGTATACGAACTTGACATGATGACTTGCAGGTTACAGAGTACTCTCATCAGTTTAAAAATTAAATGGAAAATTTATGGTTAATCACAACATAAATCTCATCAGTCAGATTCATCAGACTACCGGCTTATTACGAATTACGAAATGGTTATTCGTGGTTTGTTTCTATTGTTATATTTCCAGGCATTCGGTATTTAAACTGTTTATCTGATATAAAGGTTATTATATCCTAACTTTAAGGTATTAGTCTCATTAATCAAAGTTGCTGTCTCAGGGAAGGATGATGATTTTTTCCGGAGTTTGCTTAAAGGTTAATTACCTTTTCTTTGCTGTAATTTATCCCTTTTTTACTAACTCATGTCTGTCTTCTTGACTTAGAGATTTTTTCTGACAGATTTCGCCATATGTCTTAACAGCCGTTCGTCTTTTATTTTTTTTGATCGGATTTCACCAATCAATTTCCTCAGTACACGTCAACGAGTTTAAAACATGTTTTAAACTGAAATGTAGTTAGGTAAGTACAGAAGCAATTTTGAACCATTATCAAATGTTCTTTAATAATCAAGGGATTTTGTATTGTGTCTTTTGTTTTGTTTAACATCGACAGCTGGAGTGATTTAGGGTAAATCATAGCATACATATATGTATTAAAATACAACCATATAGGTACAGTGTATCCCCATAGGTACAGTGTATCCACATAGGTAAGTGTATTCACATAGGTACAGTGTATTCACATAGGTAAGTGTATTCACATAGGTACAGTGTATCCACATAGGTACAGTATATCCACATAGGTACAGTGTATCCACATAGGTACAGTGTATTCACATAGGTACAGTGTATTCACATAGGTACAGTGTATTCACATAGGTACAGTGTATTCACATAGGTACAGTGTATCCACATAGGTACAGTGTATCCACATAGGTACAGTGTATCCACATAGGTACAGTGTATTCACATAGGTACAGTGTATCCACATAGGTAAGTGTATCCACATAGGTACAGTGTATCCACATAGGTAAGTGTATCCACATAGGTACAGTGTATCCATATAGGTACACTGTATCCACATAGGTAAGTGTATCCACATAGGTACAGTGTATCCACATAGGTAAGTGTATCCACATAGGTACAGTGTATCCACATAGGTACAGTGTATCCACATAGGTACAGTGTATCCACATAGGTACAGTGTATCCACATAGGTACAGTGTATTCACATATGTAAGTGTATCCACATAGGTACAGTGTATTCACATAGGTACAGTGTATCCACATAGGTACAGTGTATTCACATAGGTAAGTGTATCCACATAGGTACAGTGTATCCACATACACTGGATATAAGCAAAAGACGTAGGAATGTGTTGACAAAGGTATATTTATCAGCCGGCGTTTCGAGCAAACGCTGTCAAAGACCAGTGATTGCATGATTTGTGAATATATTCTTTATTTAATTAGTTATACATTTTGTTTCAAAGCAAAACATAAACATGAAAAAAAGACACCTTGTACAGTATAAACATTAAAATACACACGTCTAGATCTACAGACAGAACAGTTTATAGTAATCTATATTTGATAATGAACAAATTAACACGTAATGCATTTCAACACGTCTTCATATAAGTAAATTTGGTAGATTTTGAATGCTTAACATTCATTAAACTATCTGTATCGAATTTTGATGTGACCTGTTTTATGCCGTGAAATTATTGGTAAACTGTTTATTGCACAATATTGTTTCCTGATTCTGTTATTTGATATCAAAATAAGACCTTTAAGCATTTAGTAATCTAACAGTACCTATCAAGGAGTATATAGGTTGTACAATATAAAAAAATATTCACATACTGTACATTTTCTTATTTTTTCGCTCCCCAATTTTAGCGTATATCCAATAGAACAGGTAAGCGCAATACAATTCGCGCAATCATATTCCAGCGTGAAAACCGCTAAAATAACACAACTGATACGTTTACAGTTTTACAGTATATCACAACTGATACGTTTACAGTTTTACAGTATATCACGACTGATACGTTTACAGTTTTACAGTTTATCACGATTGATACGTTTACAGTTTTACAGTATATCACGACTGATACGTTTACAGTTTTACAGTATATCACGACTGATACGTTTACAGTTTTACAGTATATCAAAGATTGTGTTTGTGTTAATGTTTTAATTATGTCTTCATAAATGTATTAATAAATACTTATCCTGTAAGAGATGATAGTTTAATTGATTCATAACTGATAATCTAGCCAGAATTGAAGAAAAACTTCCGCAATAAAAATCTATACACTTACTGAATAGGTAAAACTTTCTGTCAAAATTTCTTCTAAACTCAGTACAATAGCAGTTTCCAATGACAATACCTAATTCAATACAGTTTCACCGACAATTGATTTTGGAATCATTCAAGGACATCGATAATGAAAACTTGCTCAAAGTAGTTGTTATTTAGTGTATGAAATACTTATTAAACTGCAACCTACAGCGTGGCGAGAACATATTACTCTAAAAGTCGATCACCGGCAATGATTTCGTTCTCTGCCGCTCCGGAAGGTGAATACTCAGCAGACAATTTTGCGCGTGAACCGCCGACAGTGCAAAACAATAAATTTCAAAGATGGAAACACACACTTCCACCACGATCTGGCGATGTAAATAGTATTTTAAGTAACTGACTCGTTGTCGATGTTTTATTGAGAAGTTGTTTAACGTCTAAGGCATTGAAGTGTTCTCAATTTTTGTGGTCTTGAATTCACCTCGTTTAAGAAAGTACTTCCGGTTTTGGAGTAGAACAGACGACCACCCATCGAAGGTTAACTACATACACATGTAATACTCAGGGTATATTTAAGGGTTGGTGCTAATAAGGGTATCGGTGAGATATTTAATGTCAAATGACTGGTTTCAGTCAAGAGCTTCTATTTTAATTGAAAATCTAATTTTACTATCTATATACTCTTGGTGTTTGATGGTGTATATGGAGTTAAGGGGTAGGAGCTGAGAGTCAGAGAAAACCAAATGACCAGATCAGAAACTTAAAATAACAAGATATTACAACAACACAAAGAATTATGTATTGTTTATTTTTCAAATAGATCATAAATAAGACATTAATTAAATTCAGTTTTAAAGCCGCATCATAATTCAAAATAACATCTTGTCATTAACTTGTAAACATTACTGCTCTTTGTAGATTTTTAAAAGAGTAATTGAGTGCAAAATATGTTATACATTTTATCAGGTGTTCAAAGGGTACGGATTGGAAAAATCACACGACATTATGTAGTATATGTTTCTTCAAAATATGGCAATTGAGTATTATGTTATATGGTGAATGTATTTTCATACAAAAATACATGTGTGGCAGGGTTAAAATCCTGGAACATGCATACTAGGACACAATTTTATAAATAAAGTTTTATTATGAAAAAAAAAGAAATCTATTTACACTGCCATCCATAAGTTGTGGTACATCTTTTCTGCAAACGCTTTCAAATTGAGCAAAACCCAACTTTTGAAGTATATATTACTATTAATATTTTTATGCTTAAATTAACTGTTTACGATGTTTTGTTATTTTTCAACTACATACATGTATGGTTTTTGGTACAATAAAAATCCTTAAAATGCAATATTTTTGCAATTTCGCGTTTTAAATACATACAGTTCAACAATATATTTCTTATATTTTTGACAGTGGATCCTATTGTATTAATTCCATTTAATTGTGCAAATGAAAGAAAAACAATATCTTTATTCATTTTTAACATTATCAAAAATTGACCCCTCCCTTGACCCTCCCTGCAACTTCCAGGACAGTTTTTTTAAAATAAAATGCCAATTGTCACCGATAAGTGGACTATCTTTAGGAAATTGCATCAGATGTGTTTATTTTTTTATGGCTAATGACTTAATATTTACTCAACATTTGTAACAAAACTTTTGAATGGCAGTGTGCATATATATATATATGCATATATATATATATGCACACTGAAGAGCTCCCACTGATGGAGTGAAAGCGCTAAGTAATGTGTCCGTGTCGTTTTTTATTTTTACATATATATATATAACGTTTATAAATGTAAACGTTGATATATATGTATTTATTCAGAATAAGTCTTGCAATTTTTTTTACATAAAACACTTTTTTGTTGTTTCAAGAATAATTTAGATGCAATTTTCACGCATTTGATACAAATGGCATATGTAGAAATTGCAGTCGCATGTAATTTTACAAATCTTCATTATTGCATAAACTGATAAAAAACATAGATTTACATTAATATGATTCATTATTCAGACTTTGGATAGTTTAATGTGTTGTTCATGTACTGATGTACTGTTGACACCGACTTTTCCTCGTGAATTCAATTTTCTATAAATAAAATCAGATTTTTGATTAAATAACGCCAACATGAATTGCAATTAAATGAAATCAACAATTAGCGATTTGGCAGTGGTAGATCGATAGCGCTTATAATGTAAAGTCAAATCCGCGATAAATGTATGCACGTTTAGAATTGGAGGTTTTACAGTAATTCCCACTTTTATATTTATTCAAATCTATCTCTTAAATAAAACTGATATTGTTTGCAATAAATGAGAGTATCTGCTCCTGCTTGTATACATCAAAATCGGTTTCAGAAAAGATGCTGTCCAATTCTAATTGACCAATCATTTACCCTGAAAATTCATTTCATTTAAATGGAGTAAATAGCTTTGAATATATTATATTATATACTGACATTATCCATTTATTCAAAGAATATTCCATACGTCAAAAAGAGGTTTCGTTTTAGTAAAACGCTATGAAAAAATCCATGTTTATAACTGTAAATTTGAAAGGCTTGCTGATATTAATAGATAGTTACCACCAAAATGTTCATGTAAATACTTTTCCTTGCTGTTTGTATATCACGACAATATCCAAAATCGCCATTACAATAGAAATAGAAAAACGTAACTTTCTCTTCTAACTCGAAGGAGAAATAATTCGATATAGGAGGTCTCTGTTATATTTGAACTACTTAAAACCTTATTTATTCAACAATTACGACACAAGTATTGAAACATGCATGAGATAGTTTTAGAGAAAGTTGGATTTATTTTGTTAGTCATAAGTCAATTATACTATGAATTATATGTCTGTAGAAAAGTTCCATCTTATCCGTAAACATACAAAACATTGAAGTTATACAGTCGGTAATGTTTAAAATGATGTATATTTCTCATGCTACTCATTCCTGCTCACATCCAACAGGAAAACTGATGATGGCTGAAAAGAATTTAAAACAATTCCGAAATACATCTAATAGATATGAGCTACTAGTGCATATAATATAATAACAGTTAATATTGGCTTTAATCGTGTCATCAATAAAAGGTTAATGAGGTTGAAATAACCAAAAATAATTTCAATGATGTTGTTTTAGCCAGGTCGTTGGTATGACACCGCTTGTTTTAGCCAGGTCGTTGATATGACACCGCTTGTTTTAGCCAGGTCGTTGATATGACACCGCCTGTTTTAGCCAGGTCGTTGATATGACACCGCCTGTTTTAGCCAAGTCGTTGGTATGACACCGCTTGTTGGAGAGCTTGTAAACTAACTTCCAGATAACTTCCACTTGGTGATAAACGGGATTTCTATTTTAGTCGGTAGAAGAATGAAAACAGCTCGTCTAGTTAAAGGTGTTTGAATGATATAGGCTGTTAGCGAAGTCCCTTGTATCGCTTCAATAACTGACACATATGCTTGCTGTAATAAGCAATACATCTATGCCTCACGAGCTTATGTTGCAGTTATTTTCTTTTATCCTGAGTTATCTTTGAAATATTCTGTATACTTATAAAACACGATTATTTTGTTCTTAAAAATATGTTATTTAACATTATGGTATATACAACGTTGTATTTATTGATTATAAATCATTTTTAATTATTATGATAAAAGATATTACGGTTTTGTTTGGTAATAAACGATTATTAATTATTCTGGGCTCAGTTGTTCAATGGTGATTAGCTTAATCAGAGATTAGCGCAAATTTTAATTATCATGTAACTTTAAAATGAAACAATAGATTTTGTTACAAGTTTGCAGATATCAAATATCTAAAATAGTGTCAATTTACATGCACAATTGTAAGATTTTACCTTGTATGTTAACGTAATTATTAAAGTTTGAAAAATGTTTTAAAATACTGATTAACCTAATCACCCTTTGAACAACTGGTATATGTAACGTTTGTTTATTTATGTTATATGATATAAGTTTCCATTTCTGTCATTTATATATCATTATATCGATTTATTTCATATCTGAATGACAGTAGACTTTCAAACAAACAGCAATTTAAATAATTAAAAGTGACATAAAACGAAACCCTTTCCATTTATTTAGCCAGTCCTTGTTATATATAAATACATATGGTTATGCACATTGTGAATGAAACGCATCAAATTGATATAGTTCACCATTATCTCAGTATGTAGCGTGTCATAAATGTTTATTATAATATGAATTTAAGCAAATATCCTTGCGTCATGTATGAATCGACATGCAGTCATATTTCAAAGTGTAATTACTTTCAGTTAAGATATGTGTGTATTGCTTACATGTATTTTCAACTAACCTGTTTTCTCATATGTGGAAGGTGATAATTATGTTTCTATTATAATATTTTGCTACAATACCTGTGCATATAAACGAGATGGAAGAGACATTATTCATCAGTAGGCCCACCGACTCTAATCTCTCACCATGTATATGAGCACTGGTACTACATAACATGTTACGAGTAGCATTTATTTTTATAAAGTTATTTTAGATTATTTCAGCTTTCTCATTGTTATATACTGGTAAATGCCATTTGATGTCTACATCACTAATAATTTACTGTGATTTATTGTGATTAAATGGAATATATTTTCCTGATTGCTTTTATAACGTCCTAGTCATTTCGGCTTAAATTTGATATTAAACTGTATATGTATGGTGCGTTTATAAAATAGATACTATGTATCTGACACTAGAATGAACTATTTTGAAATTGAAAACTGATTTTCCAAATATCTCAATCATTCTTGTGAAATACGTATCGTTTCATTGTTTGTTATAGAATAGTATGAGGTAAATAAAGTTACATGCATATTTTCAATTTTGACAAAAACATAAATAGATAAAAAAAAATGAATAAAAATAAATAAAATATCTTTACTAAATACGTTTTGCCCTTTTCACTTATCCTTAACTCTTAAGGATGAAAACATCGTTTATGAAACAGTGTTTCTCATGTTGGTAAGCTGTACATTATTTGATCAGAATTCATATTTTGTTTAATTAAATTGAAACGGTATAACAGAAGCTGTTTATTTCACTAATCATAGTCAGTATTCTCCCGAGAGTAATGCCGTTTAATTCCAATCTTCATGATTTACCTGAGAGTATAATAACAGAACAATTTCACGTTGATTTTTGTCACACTGTGCATGCCACTGATTAAAATACATATCTCGTTCTACATCACCATGAATAGATAAAGTTATGATAATCAACCCCATGTCAGTCAAGCAAACAAGAGGTTTAAATTCAATCGAAACGAGCTGTCTAAAGAAGAGGGATGGTACATGTTTTCATGTGTTATGTGTACTTCTTAATTTACTTCCCTTTGGAGAGATATTTATAAAAACCTTAAATATTTTATTTAACTTCTTTGATATTGTAAAATGCATTGTTTTATCTACGCTCAAAGGTAACATATAACACTAGTTGATGGAGTCTTCTCTCCAGACTCAAGTGCCAGTGAATTCTAAATCATCTAGGACAAATTCTTTCAATTGCAGACGTGCTAGATATCAGTATATAGGTGATTCACATTTGATAAACATAAATATATCTTGTTTGAAAGAAATATACATGATAAGTAAAATGTGTCCGTTTTCTTTATGAATTCTTTTGACTTACAGTACAGTGTATGGTTCTCATACAGTACAATGTATGTTTATCATCAATACAATGTATCGTTATCATATATGACATATGCTTATTTTGCCTAATGTGATAAATAAAAAAATGATTTGATATTTTAAGTAGAGCACTACCATTTCAGCATATTTCTTGACTTTGTGATGCTATGAAAAAAATTATAAGGGTTCGAATAAAAAGGTAAAGATGGCTTCATGAGAATTTTCTAATATTGTGTTTCAAAATGTTGAAAAAGGAACGTACACTTGTAACCTGATGATCAGACAAAGATTATAACAGATTGAAAAGACCTATGAAATTTTTGACAATTAAAGCAATAATTTATAAATACATATTACCTCTGACAAAATAGATATTACCTCTTACAGAATATGTATTACCTTTGACAAAATAGATATTACCTCTGACGAAATACATATTACCTCTGACAACGATAACGATAAGAAGCAAAGAATGCGAAATATTTTATATTTTGACGCAGGTTTTTCATCATTTAATATGAATAAAACCGTCAATCACTAATATGATTGATAAAATATCACTATTTATATACTTTTATTTTAAATCATTCATTATTTGAAATATCTGAAGTAAATTTTATTTCAAATCACGACCTCAAATTAAATGTTCATACTGTTTAAACATGGAGAATGTAAATATGTGTTAATATCAAGCTTAACCTATCTGCAAGTGGCATTTTGTCAGAAACAAATGCTTTGATAGTACAGAATAATATTTCAAACAATATAAACAGTTCAAATTCTGTATACATGTCAAAATTTAATTCAAATATGTCCTATAATAAAAAAAAACATGTTAAAATGTTATTCGATATTATTGTGAAGACCAGCTTCGCCTCTTTTTAAATTTATGTATAAATGATGAATTTTCGACAATGAAAATATCCATACATTCGTGACATGTTATACAGAATTTAAATCTAAAATTTATATACTCACATTTTGATAAACGAGTGCCGGGAAGTCTTCATAAACGATGCATTCTTTCATCAACGTGCAGGTAGGTCAAATATTATGTTAAAATCCAGACTTATTTAAAATTGTAAAACTCGACAACGTTTCTTATTTTTGTAATTTATTCTTTTCATGTACGTTTGGGTTGGACAGTGTGCTTCATTATACCTTAATAAGAGGCATGTCTCAATTTACATTTGACACTGACAAACACACACACACAAGTTTGGAAACAATATAATTATTCACCCTAGCACCAAGCATTATATAAATATATGTGGTTTCTTCTATCGCTTAACAAGATAAAACATGGAACGTACCTTACAATTAAAACAGTTATATTTTTTTTTATTAATTTAACAGTTCATTCATAAATTAAATTGTACGTCTTTCACTTTTACCATACATGCACTAAAATGACATCTCTAAGTTTCTAGTGTTAATAAGTAAATATTGTTATTCGTCCGACGAAAGTGGTTTATCCTCCTGGCTGCTAGTTGCCAGTTGAGCGACTGTTTCCTGCCACTTTTGAGCCGTGTCCATACTAACATTTGACCTTGGAATCACGAGAGGATAGTGCCCCTTCATACTGACCAAAGGATACGTAGCAAGATAAGGGGACAGAGAACCCCATGAACACATTCTGGCGTTATGGAAAGCGCTTGGTCGGGAAGCCATGAGTGAAAAGTTCTTGCACCCGTGTTTCCAAACACTATCGCTTCCACCTGAACTAAATAGCATGCCGGTCTGTCGAATAATGTCCTTTTCTCCCCCGGGTGTAACGTCACCATACCTTTCTCCTTGGACAGGGACGATGGTACCTGATATGCGTGCAACAATGTTTTCTTTGTCAGTATTTCCATCAATATTTTCTGGACCTGTTAATGACAGGTCCTTTGGCGATTGTTCATTTTCGATGTCCGTATTCTGTACATTGTCTGTCTCAACGTCCACTGTGACATCCTCATCACAAGACAATTTCCGGTCTACCGTCCGGAATCTTGATACGTCGACACAGTGTCGCTTTGTATCAACGTTATCAGGCGCGAGGAGACTTTCTACGTCAAAAAGTCTTTTCTTTGACCTTGTTTGTTGATGATTATTAATAGTATTTTCCATCACCATCATGTTCATAGAGTTTATTGTTTCTGGATCGTGTAAACCGGAATCCGGTTTGTCGTTAGTTTCGTCTGATTCCCGCTTGTCCTCAGACTCAAGAGTTATCGCGTCGTTTTCATCCCATGTAATGGATGTAGAAGTTGGAGAAGGGCTAGGACTTTCTTCATCATCTGGCACTGAAAGGCCCATATGCTTTCTTACCCTTCTTTGTGCACGCCTTCGACGGAAATCACCTTTCTGAAAATCTTCCAGGTTGGCCGGGTGTATAGCCCAATAGTGCCCTTTTCCATTAGCACTCCGTCCTGATTTTATAAAACAATCGTTCAAAGACAAGTTGTGACGGATACTGTTTCTCCATCCTGGGCCCCTTGTCCGGAAATACGCATAATTATCCAATATCCACTGATAGATATCACTGAGGACCAATTTTTTCTCTCTATGGCTCAGAATCGCCATGGCAATAAGTCCAATATAACTATGGTTTGGTTTCGGCTCCTCGTGTATGTAGCGTGCCCTTGGGTCCTTGTACAGGTACGGGTGCATGTACGGATCGGTGCCCGGATGTGCGTGGTAAGGTGTCAGACCCAGGGAGTTTGGATACCCTGCCCTAAGGCCATACTGTAAACGGGTACTGTAGTCGTAAAACTGTGCCCGCTGTAAGTCCAGTGCCATTTGAGACACATTGGAACCGAAAGGCATATACGGTGTTGGATTGGGTACTTTGAGTCCATACGGAATCAACACAGCACTGGGGTTGGTATTACACATCTTTTAAACACAACTTCAACTAATGTTTGGTCCTAAATACGTTTCGTCAGTTTGCCTTGTGTGACAAATTTGCCTTTCCTAGACCGAACATAGCATATAAACTTTATACACCCCATTTTCTGAATTATACACAGCGATTGCTGAACTCCGCGCAATCTCATTGGCCGTTGCCTCATGAATATTAATTAGCCATGTTGCCAGTAAACAGATCTCCGCTGCTGTTCTCATTCTGTGTGTTTGCGCCAATCATCTGTGCTCTAACCCTGTGATTTGCCCATAATTAGACTCGACGTTGTATTTCCCCTTCCACTCGCGATCAGCACCCACCTCATATTGTCACAGCTCAGCGCTTGCCCTCGGGAGATTTGTGTGAAGTGAGTTATACAAAGCCTTACATCCATAGCTACTCAATTCAATTAGACATTTAATCTTTCGCGTAAGAGGAATGGGGAAAGCGGTTTGAAAATAGATAAGAAAGAAAATGATTATGTTTCGATGAATAGAAATCTCTTATCAACAAACAAATCAGTGCTTGAATGAAAAGGAGAGAAGAAAGGGATAGCCTTGTTTGCATTTAGACGCTTGTTTTTTTTTTATTGTAACAGGTGAAGTGTCGTGTTAAGCATGAATACAAAGTTTATTGATACGATTTTAATTAATGGTATTTAGAGATTGTAACATGGATTAAATTAGTACTCCTTTTCATCTCGATATTCTACAGACACGTGCTAGCTAGAAGGCTTGAGCAAGCGATGATTTGAGATTTTAATATCTTCAAGAAAATTGCAACAGTCGATTGTGCCATTACTGTGCTAGATTAAAGCAGATGCAATTAAGGGGTCGCTATCAATTTGTTTTTAGTGGTGTAAATTTGAGATATGATTCTACCCATTTCGTAATCATAACATATATCTTTAATGTTTTCTTGAATACTCTATTCGTTTTACATTGAATTATGTTATATATGCCTCGTGAAATTATTGTGAATCTAAAAATGAAATATCGAATTTCTGTTTTCATACTTCTTAAACATGCAACGACGTTTTTCTTAGATACGTAAATCGATAAGGAATGTTAATGTGAAATTTGGAAAAGATCTTTAGTTTTAATTGATTTTTCCTAGACCTTGTTTAAGACAGATGTTTGCCTTTAAGTAATTAAGTTGGCCTATCTAAATCTGTTTGATTTCCATTTCTTTCTTCAGCTTTAAGCTTCATATAAAAGATTTTAAAATCTCTCTTTTCGGTTTTATTAATTCACTATTTAATCATTTTCTCTTATCTTACATAGCATTATCAACCTGTCATTTCTTTCCTCCTAGTTTATTTAACTATAAAAGAGACCGTTCAAAGTATCGTTTTCACGAAGGTTGTTTAATGAAATAAAAGTTAATTAGGTTGACATGAGTATGCTGATGTTTATGTTTGTAAGTAATATGCCATCCACAAACACACATTTAAAAATAAAAAAATGTCAACATTGTTTTATTACAAAATAGAACAAAAACAACAAATAAATGATCTAATGAAAAAAAACTTAAGCAATACGTATTTATAAAAGGAAAACAAATATAAAAATGGTATTCGAAAGCAGAGGAAAAAAGAAGTATGAACAAGCAGACATACCGACAAAAAAGCCTAACTCATAACAGAACAAAAAAGAAAATGAATATAAAGGCCGAAAGATTTCAAGATATTATTAATTCACCCAGTCACATGGAAATGTGTAACATGAGAACATACTGACAATCAAAATAAGCAACTCACATTGGAAAAGGCTCCATGTCCACCTTGTTTTATCACTCAAGATGTTAAACTACCAAACGTTTAACGAGTACATTCGGAAGTATAGGATCTACATCAAATACAGATTCCGTTGATGTAAAACTGGTAAGTTTTATTTTTGCTAAATCACCTTTTTCTCATCTCTTGATTTCTTGTCAATTAGAAAGAGAGATACTATAACATGATTCACTTATTATTTAAAAGAATTTGAACACACAGAATACGAACACAGTTCATATTCTTCTAATATATACCAGTGTAAATACAAACTTCTAGAAATAATATTTTGAGTAAACATATCATATGTAACTTCTACACTTAAGCCTGTTGCAAGCATGGTTTAATTTTAAGAGTAAAATAACAGTTTCACTGCTACTTAAATAATGCGTCCTCCCCACGCTAATGTACTCTTAAACAATAACCATCTACAGAGGAGGGTAGAATGAGGCCATTCATGGGAACAGTTGTCACGACAAATAATATCTAGTGTTATTTAAACATCAAAGAAATAAGCAAAACACTGTGGTTAACAGTAGCATGAGTGAACGGCGGCTGGATATGGAATGAAAGTAATTACCACTTTAACCTCCTTCTCCGAGAACCAATGTCCTGAAGTAATATGAAATGGAGAGTTTAAAAATAAATAATCGCAGATACTATGAACAAGCAAACGTCTTCATCATCCCTTAAATATGTATAATCTAATGAGGAAATGAAGGAGTAAAATAAAATGTCCAACCACTCTTTCAAATTATAACTATGTGCATGTATACAGCACTGCCAGGACATCAATACATACCTATTGTTGTTAAATGTCAAAGAGAAAAAGGACAATGTTATTGACTGTAATCGTATGATTTCTGAAGTGATGCAACCATGTATCACATCGAAGATAAGACATGTCGGGCCACATTTATAAAAACGTTCTTGTACTAAATCTAAGATCATGTATTCAAGCGCAATTCCTAATTAACGTGATAGTATACGCTTTGTTATTATATACTATTCAATATTTTGTGGCTTTCTAAATACTTAGAGAAGTACAAACCTACGACACGAGTTGAAAGTTTTGAAGTCGTTGCCAGAAATTGGTGGGAAACATACTATTGAGCTTTGAGCTTGAGAAAGGTTTTTATTTATAATCAATAATTCCCAAATGACACTTTATATTTATCAGATTAAGCATAAGCATACAAGTACATTGTATTTTTTGTTTTCAGATATACCTATGGTCACAAACATGATCAAACAAAATGTTGCGACAGGTAAACATTGACTTTGTTTAATACATATTTTTTTCATTAAAAAAAAAAAATTAAAAAAAAGAAAACAAATAACACATTTGTTGTTATCCTTATGCTATTACAAGGAGTTATTAGCACATGTGATATCAATCAATACATAGTGATATCAATATTAACAGGCTACTGTTATCCATCAATACATGGTGATATCAATATTAACAGGCTACTGTTATCCATCAATACATGGTGATATCAATAATAACAGGCTACTGTTATCCATCAATACATGGTGATATCAATATTAACAGGCTACTGTTATCCATCAATACATGGTGATATCAATATTAACAGGCTACTGTTATCCATCAATACATGGTGATGTCAATATTAACAGGCTACTGTTATCCATCAATACATGGTGATGTCAATATTAACAGGCTACTGTTATCCATCAATACATGGTGATATCAATATTAACAGGCTACTGTTATCCATCAATACATGGTGATGTCAATATTAACAGGCTACTGTTATCCATCAATACATGGTGATATCAATATTAACAGGCTACTGTTATCCATCAATACATGGTGATATCAATAATAACAGGCTACTTTTATCCATCAATACATGGTGATATCAATAATAACAGGCTACTGTTATCCATCAATACATGGTGATATCAATATTAACAGGCTACTGTTATCCATCAATACATGGTGATGTCAATATTAACAGGCTACTGTTATCCATCAATACATGGTGATATCAATAATAACAGGCTACTGTTATCCATCAATACATGGTGATGTCAATATTAACAGGCTACTGTTATCCATCAATACATGGTGATATCAATAATAACAGGCTACTGTTATCCATCAATACATGGTGATATCAATAATAACAGGCTACTGTTATCCATCAATACATGGTGATGTCAATATTAACAGGCTACTGTTATCCATCAATACATGGTGATATCAATATTAACAGGCTACTGTTATCCATCAATACATGGTGATATCAATAATAACAGGCTACTGTTATCCATCAATACATGGTGATATCAATAATAACAGGCTACTGTTATCCATCAATACATGGTGATGTCAATATTAACAGGCTACTGTTATCCATCAATACATGGTGATATCAATATTAACAGGCTACTGTTATCCATCAATACATGGTGATATCAATAATAACAGGCTACTGTTATCCATCAATACATGGTGATATCAATAATAACAGGCTACTGTTATCCATCAATACATGGTGATGTCAATATTAACAGGCTACTGTTATCCATCAATACATGGTGATATCAATATTAACAGGCTACTGTTATCCATCAATACATGGTGATGTCAATATTAACAGGCTACTGTTATCCATCAATACATGGTGATATCAATATTAACAGGCTACTGTTATCCATCAATACATGGTGATATAACACTAAGTAAAGCATTGTTTTGGCGAACATTAAAGAAAAGATGAAAGACCTTGTTAGATGGACGATTTTTCTCGTATTCAGAGCACTCTGCCAATAAGGTACAAGAGTGGTAGTAATGTCACTACTTTGTATGTATTGTAAAACGATTTGCCGAAGCTGAGCTATAGAAACGGTGGTAGTATATATTGAGCGGCATCATATATGGTAAGTCATGATTTGTCACACGTATTGATCATTTCAGATGAACCTCACAGATTATTGCGCCTAATTATTTCACAGTCGTTTAAAACTTCTAACTTCGGTGACACATTAAAAGATTGAAGATGTGATAGAATATGTACTAAATTCTTTGTTTTAAAATAAACTTTGCAATATATTTCTAACTTAAAATATGTCAATCTGCAAATATTTTATTAACAGGTTATTGTTTATATTTTCTTGCTCAATATAATTATTAACATTTTATTTTACAAAATATAATCGCCTCAAAATCTTTAAATCAAAATGAGATTAATGAATTTCTGGATAAAATCAATTCTTGGCTCTTTTTAAATATACTGATAACAAAATATGCTATAAATAAATAACTACATATAATCCGAAAAACATATGAATACTTATGAAGCAATATCTACAATTTTGTCAAACGCTATTTTGTACGCAATGTATCATTCAACGATCATGAAATGATTCGGTCCAGCCGCGGTGCATACAGATAATCCCTAGCATAAACGATTTCTCAATTGACCGAATAGTAAAAATTATCCATACATGATACATCACACTAAAATTTGGTCACATGTTTAAAATCAGCGTGATTTTAAATATATGTATTGTAAAACATTTTATTGATTTTAATAAATGTATTATTCTTATTATCAACTGCGCTATAAAAAACACGAACTTATTGTTTGCAATATCAATATTGAACGTGTTTATTTCTTAAAGCATAAGTAGATATATATGCAATAATATCATATCTTTCAACATCGATAAAAAAGGAAAGGAAAAAGAAATACCCAACAAAACAACTAGATGGAATATCATTTCTTGTATAAGCTTTTTAACCGTCTGTAAAACCTTTTTGCTATCAAAATATGGCAATGTCTTTGTCATATTTTTAATATTATTATCTAATCCGTAAATTACCGTTTGGTTATTTTTTTTTTTTGTTAAATAAAGATGTTCGATAAATAATCCTCGGGAGCGCGCTTAGAGGCTCTGATGTTGCTGTATCCTTTACAATGTCATTTTGGTAGGCCTATGCTTTTAGCATAAGATTTTTTTTTTTAATTGACACCGAAAAATAATTGTTATCATTGGTTTACACAATATGAAAATGTCTACTCATTAAAGGATATGTTTGAGAATAAGGTAATGCCACGGAACAATTTGTAATAATTAAAAATCGCTGATAAAAATAGGAAAATTACAATTTCAATTCTCCCACGCATACATTTTAAAAGAAAGTGTTGCGTGTGTCAGTTAGAGAAGGGACCACCTAGATTTTAGAAATGTTCTCATGTCACACTGGAGATAGTTGTCCTGTTTTAGTCAGCATACATTGTGTATTTTTCTAATTAATCTTCCTGATTGTCCTTGATAGCCCTTCCCGATTCATTCTATTGGTTAAATGAAGGTTCTGAAACACCGAGAAATCGCGGCAACAGCGATCAACAATACCTTATTGTGTTCCTGCCAAACCTATAACACGGCCCAAACTTGCCCGCTCGAGTCAGGAACCCCGCGGGATAAAACCAAACTCTATTTTGTATATTTCCCCAGTTAATTATCGAGTACAAAATTGCAATTATAGTTATGTTTGCTGTCTGGACTTAGCTCTTAGCTCGTGACATATGACTGGCCACAGAGTGTAATGGTCATTGCAGGACACTCAATGCAGTGGTCAGCATGGCCATGTCATAGTAATTTTCACTTGACCAGTATGTTGATGCATGTGAATAGACACTAAACGGAGTGGTCGTTGTGGGCTTCACTAGTGGTCAAGCGTAAATGGACATCTTTGTATGTAAATAGGCTGGACCAGAGAACAATTTACGTGTGAGAAACTTCGTCGTTCTTCTCCCCAGGTGGCACTGACCACATTGATTGTGGTCATTACGGCCAGGCTGGACATCGACGTATTGGGTTACGGAGTAGTTGGGTAATAATGACGGTATACGTACCTATTGTAGTCCCTAATGGTTGTTTGTATCAATAAACCTACACGGGATCCATACTAAGGCTTGCTCTGTAGATGTGCCTCATTGTTGGTAAATAAATGGTAAAGAAACACAGCCTGATTTATTATAACTAGATTAAAAAATAAGATATCTTTTCTCACAATATCTGTATTCTCTTTATTAATTATTTGTTATAAAAAGTCAACGCCATATTAAGGAGACGAGTAGCACGATGTTGATTATCTTTCTAGTAATAGTCATTTAGAAATTATTTATTGAGTAGTACACAAATATGTTATACCATGTTTGTAAACAGTTCCCCAATCACCCTTAAACCTGACCATTCAATAACAATGCAAAATTATGTAAATGTTTGGTATTAAATGATAATTGATAAACATATAATATATGTTTTACCAAAGAAAGAAATCTAAAACGAGACGTCTGAAAACGTAAGTCAGATTTAGTCAATTAACTAATATACATAAAAAATAAATCAATTCATTCATGGCAAAAAGGAGAAAATATTACAATTTATCACATTTTTTAACAAACAAATATTCCCTCAAAGTAGGAATTTTTTAATTCACTCATATTTTGACAAAGAAAAATAAACAAACGAAATTTAAAACAATAGTTTTGGAAATGGAAATTATCCCATGGAAATTATCCCATTAAGATTGTGTTCTAAAACGAATATTTCGTTTTTCTCTCATTATGATTGCGAACCACCTTTAATGTTTTTTTTATTGATGACGTAACAGAAAAAAAAATACACTGCATCATACAGCTGTTTCGCCCTTCAATGACTCGTCAGTGAATTTAGGGTCCAAAAGGTGGGAATAGAAATGTTCTAAAGTTTATTTTCGTTTTTTTGAGTTTAATAAAGATGAAAATACTTATCCTTCGGCTTTTACAATCAATAGCATTGTGTCCATACAATGGTTTTTCCTTGTACACTTATGAATTAATCTTTATGTTTTTTTTAACACCGATATAAACAGATTTTCTGAATCGAAGACCCTGTTTAATACGAAGAATTTAGTCGGTCCCGACCAGACTTCGCACCAAACTCACCTAACTCGAATACTCGGATAACTCGAAGGTTATTTCGTGATCCCGCCGACTTCGAGATAACGAGGTTTGACTTATAATGGTTTTACATAACAGGTAAGATAATTTGACATGGTGCCAGAGTGGCGATAGTTATACCGAAGGTCAACCTAAATGACATCACATTGAAATGTCGCATATTTGACGCCTGTGATTGTCACCTGACTACATCACACCAGGTTACTCACACTATAGACTACGCAAAGGTGCCAAGGAACAACCTACCGAGAAATATGAGATACGGTTAAGAAAAGATGGGAGGGTTTCACCACTGTCAACTCATACCATTCTTTATTTATGTTGCAAAAATAAAAGCTTCGCTGATTTATTCTGTGATTCTTAGATTTATATCTTTTTATTCATGTTTGAATCAACAACCTTTTTATTAGTGATAGCTCCACGTGACCTCATATAATCTTCATATCCATATATTGTTGCATCAATTTGTCAATTAAGATACTACTGTAAACAAAAAAGTTCCGTTACATGAATTGGTGACCGAATACCACCATTTATAAGGGCCCAAATTATAATATTTTTCACTTCATGTTAGTCCATATTTACCAATCCACGATCTGGAAAATATGCCTGTTCATGTATTTGACTATGATTTGATTTTGGTATCTATTTTTATAGTGTCAATGCATTTCCAATATATTTTTCATTGTCTTTTTTTTTTGAAGATTTAGTGCGAAAATTCATTAAATCCGTCGCGATGTCGGGTTATCATATTAATAAATATTGTATACATTAATTCATATTTAGATTGTTAATTTGTTTGTTTGTATTTTTTTTTCTAATTTGAAAATAAAAGTTACGGTTGGTTAGAAAAAAAAGACAAACTGTCACTCGTTTTGGGAACCTTTATTCAATCGAGAGCACCGTGGATATCCTGGAATAATGCTCACTTTCGTCTCTGCATCCCTCAATTACAAAGTCGAAGTATCAGAGTACAGCGCCTTTTAGATGCAACAGTTTGACTTCTGGGTGTAATTTAAAAGATTATCGCGGTCACGTAACGGTAAAATTTGTAGGCTTTGGAGTCCCTCCTCTCTTACCTTCAAAGAAAATTTATCAGCCAAGCGATTGGTTTTTTTATCTGACATCGAGGTGATTTGAGATATATGCTGTGTCTGTCTTCGAATCCCCGAAAATCCTAATGAATACTTATCATATTGATTTATCTATCATAATCTAAATTTCAAAATTGTAAAAAGACAACCTTTAAGCACATTGTCCTTGTGCGATCTGAAAACAAACAAGCTTTTGCAGCGCCATCAGACAATTAAGGACTTGCCAAATAAAAATCTGTTTTCGGTAAAGAATAAAGGCTTTTCCAATGTGTCGTCTGCGAACAGATAAATAAAAAAACGAACATTGTAAAAGCTGACGTTATGTCTCCCTACATCAAGTTAACGAAAGTTTTCTGTATATTGAAATGATTTTCAGCCCTCATTAAACAAACAAATTTCCCTATCTTCATTACATCTTCGCCATTGCGGATTTTTATGTTGATTACTTCTTTCATTTTTATCCCTCCTATCTGACCTTCTATGTGTTTCCTGTTCGCTTCAGAGCTGATAAAGATATGATATTTATGATTAATAATGAATAACAACAAATACAGACTGATGTCGTGTCAGATTTTCTCTGTGTCGAGAAAAAAACCTGTTTGATTTACTGATATACAAATATACGGCATGCCGTGACCAGTAATGCACGTGCGTACTCTCTGGTATACAAAATAACAAAAACAGAGAATTATAATCGCATTACTGTAAGGCAGTCAACACGAAGGAGGCTATTTGTGGTGGTGGAGTTGGTGTTCAAACAAACTGTACAGGGATTCGAGAGATACATGTTAACGAAGAGTAAGGGCAAGTTTTGTGGTCGCCATCTTGGTCTCATTGAGAAAAATTCTTCATCCTTATATAATAGGAAGGTATCACGTTTTTGAAAATGCTCATAGTATTGTTGTTATTGGGAATTGTGCCTCAGTTCTCACTTTGAGGCGGCAATGAAATTTACTTGGATTTAACCTAGATTTACATGTCGGGTGTCGTCGATGAAGAACCAATGGAATATGCTAGAGCAAAATAAAAGGCTCAGGGTTCACAGTCTTTTAGATGGGAAAAAGTCTAATTTGATCCGTTGATGAATATCAAAACAATCTTGCGGTTGCGAAACGGTATAGTTTATAAGCTTTGAAGTCGGGCACCGCTCCCTTTGCTTCAAGGAACAGCCTAATGATTGTTAAAAAAAATTCTGACACCAATCAAAAACTGTTAAACAGGAAATTTTCGCCCAGTTTTTATTTCGATCACCCATGAACAGATTTCAATTCGTATTGTCTTTAATTCGCCCTCTCAAATGGAGAAAAAAAAATATAAACACGAACGAGCTGTGTCGGCTTTCAGAACTGTCGGGATATAATGAACTGACTGTCCATGTGATGTGTATGAACAACACTTACTATTTAATTACATGATAATCACTTGCAAATGACCTATTTTTACGGCCGGCAGACTTAAAATTCTTCCTGTCTTCCCTTGTTTGGCGAAAAGGGCAAAACTAAAATGAGGGCGAACTTTTCCAGTTTTGCAGTATCTAGCCACATGCCTTCATGTTTGCTTTGACATAACTCCACGCATGTAGAGATGTACCTATGGACATCTGTACATCCAAACAGACCGCTCAGGAAGTTAGCATGAAGGGCTCAGGAATCACCGAAATAGGAATATTAAGCGATATTGTCTTTTGTAAAATTTGAAAAGTAGCGGTCGAGAGGGAAAAAGTACTATATGTCACAATTGCAAGTTTGTATAAGTCATTTTACCACAATTTAAGAGTTTAACAAAAATGTATTCTTCGTATCTTTACCAACATCAGTTGCAGCGTAGTGATTTGTCCAGGAGTTCAGTACTGATTATCTTTATGCAAATTATACTTTTACTTCTCTTCGGTTTTGAATTGTATTTAAAAGTGGAACACGTTGTCGCTTCAGTGTCATCTTGACGCATCGGTATTCTCTGATATTACATAATCATACGGAAATATTGTTTTAAACAAAGTTCGGCTAATGTTTGAATCGATATCAGTGTCCGTCGGAAGTTGAACATTACACAATTAAACTTAACTAAACAAACAGAAGCAAAAATGAATTGCCCCAAGGCCTCTTAAATCTCATTTATAACTTCATATTGCCAACTAAATGCAGAGAAAGCTGTTTTCATTCAAAAATTTAAAGATGAAATATTGAGAATGAAACATGAAGTCCCTATGGTTCAATCTTATTACGTAAAATGTGTAAGCTATTCTCTCACAATCTAATCTATGCCCATTGAGTGAATGTTTTTTTTTACAGATTATTGTACACTTGATCCAAACATAACAACACAGTATATACACCTCAATTCCTAATTGTACTTACTTAGCTACTTTTTGGACATATAAACCATTCTCTTCAAGACAATACCGAAGTATACATATGGACCCCTACTCCCCCCCCCCCCCCCCAAAAAAAAAAAAAAAACCGAATCGTCAACACTGATCCGAATCAATTAAACTTAAGACAACACATGACCAAAGGACATTGACACAGAAACCCTTGGGAAATCTACAATTTAATAAGACCAGATATTCCGGAAGGGTAAGCGTCTTCTGCTGCAAAAATATCACATGCAATATAAATCTTGATCACATCCAAGTATTGACACCTCCACAAAATGAGAGCTTAGCTATTATTTATTAACAATAAAAACACGTAGACATACAATATGCATATTAATAAACGTCCACCTTCATAGAGCAGAGGACATCTTCCACAAAACTTCGATATTTAGAGCATGCAATATAATAATGAATCAACTGCAATGTATTAATACCTAGGTTGTAAAAGCAGGGAAAATTCACGATAGGAAAATCAAAGTGTGACGACTGTCGTTTAGCTTAGAACAAAATGTCGATGCTGGTTATACTGAGTGTAAAAAAATCAGAGAATATCGTCAACAAAATTTTAATCTGAAGTCAAAAACTATTAAACTGAAAAATATCTAGGTACTTAGCTGATGCAGAAGGGTCTGTTTGTCCTTGAATTAAAGTTAAGAATGGTGTACGCGATAGACTTGGTCATTATATTTAAAAATGAATTAATTTTGCAATGATTTTTACCTGTCCTGATACGATTCCTGACGAATTCTGTCTCTTATGATAACAAGTCATCCAAGGGTTAGGGCACATAGAAATGCCAACAGTTTGATTGGAAATCTTTCCTACAAGCTCCACAAAGATATTGACAATCAGGAATTAAATCATTGTAGAGTATATTTTTCTAAGCTTGTGTTGTACTTTATATAGTATATTTGTATCACCTTTCTTGGTAAAAAGAGCTCTCATATTGAGAGAAGAGTGTGGCAGATTTTATTTGTAAATATGATTTAGTTTGCCTTCTTGCTTCGAGCTAGAGGGAAATTCCCTTGAATCAGTGGTACAGCGCCCGACTAGGAACCTGGAGATCGAGGGTTCGATCCGCGGTGGAAGCACACTATTCTCTTTCTTGTTAAAAATGGTGCCCGTGGCCTTCCCTGTGGTGACAGTGGAGTAAGGACCTGGGTGGTGGTGTTCGGGGGTAAACGCATTTAAGTTGCCTTCTAACTTTGAGCTAGAGGGAAATCTTACTTTAGATCGAGGGTTCAATCCTTGGGGAAGCACACTATTCTATCTCATGTTAGAAGAGACTGAAGAAGACATTCTTTCAGAATAAAAAATGTATCAGGTAAGATAGTGTGCAGGGTGGACCCTAATGGATCAAGCATTTCTGAGGAGGGATGGAGGTCAGAACTGACCAGAAGATCTTTCCCAAAATCTACATCCCGCCATTACAATTCTGGAGTTTAGAGTGCTAATGTATAAGGTGATATTCGACTCGTTGTATACTCATTTTCCTTCATATCTTGAAATTTCTTCTCCCCTTTCTTCTCTTTTGCAAATCACTGTCTTGCTGTAGAATAATTTGAAGAGTCTCTTTAAACATAATCAGCCACAGGATACTTTCGTAAATTTCTCTATCACTGTCTTCTTGCAGAAAAAGTTGAAGAGTCTCTGAAAATATAATCAGCCACACGATACCGACTAAATGAGCGACAGAATATTAAAGACGTGACCGTATACTTATTTGATGTAGCTATGTATCTTCTTTTTCTAAGAGGCCTTGATTGTGTGCTAGAAAGACCCGCGGGCAGGTGTGTAAACATAGAAGTAACGCCAGGTTAACGTAACTTAATATATGCCTTTGTTACATAGCATCCAATTGCACATTAAAAGCTTTAAATTTTGATTTTTTACCCAACTCGCACAAATAAGAAAAGTTCCTTTTAGAATGCTGATCGTGACAAACATTTAGCTGTCACAAATTGTAAATTGTGCCTAGACTAATGATAATAACATGTGTTTAAAAAAGGTAATGGGTATAATCAAACAGCGGGAGTCCGTTGACGTCGTAATGGCCAGATCGTATTTGCCTTATTATATAAAATACAGTAAACTATGTACTGATTTTTAGGTTATAAATGCTCTTAACGACCAAATCGTGATGGAGATATCTATTACATTTTTACCGGGGGAAAAATCGAAACTTATTCATTTTATAAAAATGATATGTTTTACTAGTGAAAAATATCACATTTTTCACTAGGAAATAAATAAATTTAATATTTTTCTCTAGTGCAAAATATCACTTTTGCTTATTTAACATAGCACAATCAAAACACAGCTTTAATACAAACAAGCATCAGAACACTCTCATTGGTGTACAATTCATTGCATTGGAAAATGAACCTCACCATTACGTGCATGATGTTAGAAAACACTTGTACAATGTACTATTTATCATTTTTGACCCACAATTATCAACTATGAACAACACAGACAGCTTACTACTAAGCTATACGATCAACGTGACGAATTGGATTCTTCCCTTTCTTAATTGTAACAATGCCAAATTTAGTTGGCACTCATAGGATCATGAATGTCACTGGTCGATTCTTGACGTAATCATTGTTCAAGGCAATTCGCGCTCTTGATTGAATTTTACTTTGTTTAGTTGGCATTCATACTACCTATGATCGCCAACTGAAAGCAGTCCAATTAATAAGTGCCAACATTTAGTCTTTGCGAACAAGTGAGAATTCCTCGAAAGCTTAAGAAATTGACTTATCTGACGTCGTTTAAGTCCATTGCCGTCTGTCCGTCCGTGCGTCCGTCTGTCTGTCTCCCTATGTATGACAATAATTGAAATGAATGTTATCATTTGCTTATCGGTTATTTTGTTTGTTTGATACCAACGCCATGTCAATATACAGTTCCAGACACACCAAATGACCCTAATGACGTCATATTTGGCATTTCAAGTCACGTGTCAGGAACGAGGCTTGAATCACAGTTTTCCTCGTGATTGGCCTTTTGTTATAATATTTTAAAGTTAATTCAATTTAACGGAGATATTAAAGATAAGCTAACACATTGAGTTCAGCCAGGAATTTACGGATATTCTTCTTACTGTTCAAAATGGCACTTAAGGAAGGAACCGTCTGAGTTGAGACCAAACTGGGAATCCGTTTTATGTTTGATAATACAATCAACTGGTGACGTGTGCTATCAAAATCTTTATAGGATATAAACGAACATGATAAGGAAAATCTACGTGATTGTAATAGGCCATTTCTGTTCTGACAGGGGCGATAATCTTGAAATATTAGCGATCAACGCCAAGACAAAATCTCAGTGGATGTATTGAAAAACCACTCAGGTCACCCCGTTTTACAGCGTAAATCAAACACACAATGTCCCAAGCATGTTTTTTTTCTTTCAATTGTTCCAAAGAGATATGTAAAATATTTTCAGGTTTTTCTAGAAACAAAACAGACACGGAGATTATTTTTATGGTAAACATAGAAGCAAGAAATGTGTTGAAAATTTATTCTAACGCATTTGATTGTTAACGTTTTAAGGATTTTAATATCAGTATTACAATTTGTTATAAAGTTTACACACTAGAATGAGTATCAGTCATGTGCTACACACGGCAGATTAATAAGATTACGTTTACAATAGACCCAGCGCCCTCTACCAATAAAAGATCAAACAATTAAATGAAATCAGCGCGAATAACATGTAATAAGCAATTTGAACTTAAATGCATTCAGATATGTAAACTAAATCGCAAATCATGGGGTAACCACTGCCCGACCACGTGGGTTTTCTCCAGGTTCTCCTCACACAATAAGATATCTCGCCCGCTAACATCCGGGCAATCAAAAGTGATTGATATAAGTTTGATGTTTCCTAATTGTTGTAAAATAAATAAAATTTATTTATTTTAAATCACCCATCCAACCGGGTAAAACTCCACAGTGTCTTTTCTTTATCAGTATCTTGATTATATATATATACTATGTACATATTTAAAGTACCACTGCAAAGGTCTTAGCTAAGCTTATAATGTACGATGAGTAAGGACAATAGTACTTGTTTCCTTATCATCAAAATGAAATGCATTTTGTAATTTCTATATATCATTTGTCATATATATAATACAATATAGTTTAAAAAGTGCCATTTAGCGACAACAGTCAGAACATTTACTAACAAGGTTATTTGCAATCTTTAATTTACAGATGGAAATTTAGCCAAGGAGAGCCTGAGCGCCACTTACCGACAACAGAATGAGCACTCCGGGTGGACCCCATAATGTGTAATTAAGACTGTTTCTCACTAACATGAAGCATTCACCCTGATCTGACACGTGTGTAATTGAAAATTGATTTGTTTGTTTCGTTTATCGAATTGCTTTTCAAATTAGCAGCTCTTGAGCATACAAATGATCACTAACTAGTTATAGGGAGTGCTTTGTTGGCGTAGAGCTGTACACATTGACGATATGTCGCACGTATCACGTTTCTTCATTTTAACAAGTTATAATCACCATCGAGTACGCTGGCTAGTGTAACGGTAGTGGGTATACCTCAGGCAACCAGTGAAAGGCGGATCTAATTTCAAACATTTAAACACAGTTACGTCGAAACGCATATGTGAGCGAATTGAATGTGTTTAACGTCGTTGCAACAAGCCTACGGCTATTTTTACTAAGACCTTTATAACCGGCCACCCCGATGAAACTGGATCTCGTATTCCGATGAAATACATCTGAAGTTCGATTCGTATCTATATACATATACAAATATTTGTGTTTTTCAACAGTATTCTGTGTTTAACATTTCTAATGTATTTACTGCACTCAATAACAAATTATTTTGTAAAAGAACTTTTTGTTTGAGAGCAGTAACATGCTGCGCCGCGGCAGGACACGTAGTTAGCCCTGACCAATCTGTCCATCAGTGCCACACTACCTATTAACAGCGGCGGAGCGATCCGGTGTTTACCATGATGGAGGCTGTTGGCACGGTTTGACAAACACAATGTTCAAGCCGAGTTCTCATCGTGTCAACCTTCACTGGAAACATACACGTACTATATCATTAAGTGAAATATATCCAAAGTTGATCGGTGATACAGGAAATATCTTTCATTGAATATGTCTTGGGAGTAACAAAATGTCATTGATGAGTAATTGAGATCGTAATGTTACTTTTAAACATATATTGACATCGTATTTTTTATAATTGGCTGTTAAGTTGGAAATGTCATTCAAAAGCGTGTCAGATAAAAAAAAAATCAAGAAAATTTACGAAAGTATCATATCATATTGCAGCTTGATGGAACTCCACGCTAGAACTTCCGTCGCAACGATGTATAGACCTACGGAAACGTTTTACAAGATAAACGTGCTGCTTATTTCTCTATCAATCTATTTATCTAAAAGCACTGCATGTACGGCGGAATAATGTCATTGCATGATTAATAAAAGGCGACTAAATAATGGGATATTAAATGTTCCCTATACGTTCTTAACATTGTATCCCTTCTTATATCTCCTTAACATTGTACCCCTCCTTATGTCTCCTTAATATTGTATTCCTCCTTATGTCCCCTTAGCATTGTATCCCTCCTTATGTCCCCTTAACATTGTATTCCTCCTTATATCTCCTTAACATTATATCCCTCCTTGTGTCCCCTTAACATTGTATCCCTCCGTATGTCTCCTTAACATTGTATCCCTCCTTATGTCTCCTTAACATTGTATCCCTCCTTAACATTGTATCCCTCCTTATGTCCCCTTAACATTGTATCCCTCCTTATGTCTCCTTAACATTGTATCCCTTCTTATGTCTCCTTAACATTGTGTCCCTTCTTATGTCCCCTTAACATTGTATCCCTCCTTATATCTCCTTAACATTGTATCCCTCCTTATGTCTCCTTAACATTGTATCCCTCCGTATGTCTCCTTAACATTGTATCCCTCCTTATGTCTCCTTAACATTGTATCCCTCCTTAACATTGTATCCCTCCTTATGTCCCCTTAACATTGTATCCCTCCTTATGTCTTCCTAACATTGTATCCCTCCTTATGTCCCCTTAACATTGTATCCCTCCTTATATCTCCTTAACATTGTATCCCTCCTTATGTCTCCTTAACATTGTATCCCTCCTTATGTCTCCTTAACATTGTATCCCTCCTTATGTCTCCTTAACATTGTATCCCTCCTTATGTCCCCTTAACATTGTATCCCTTCTTATGTCTCCTTAACATTGTGTCCCTCCTTATGTCTCCTTAACATTGTATCCCTCCTTATGTCCCCTTAACATTGTATCCCTCCTTATGTCCCCTTAACATTGTATCCCTTCTTATGTCTCCTTAACATTGTATCCCTCCTTATGTCTCCTTAACATTGTAACCCTCCGTATGTCTCCTTAACATTGTATCCCTCCGTATGTCTCCTTAACATTGTATCCCTCCTTATGTCCCCTTAACATTGTATCCCTCCTAATGTCCCCTTAACATTGTATCCCTTCTTATGTCCCCTTAACATTGTATCCCTCCGAATGTCCCCTTAACATTGTATCCCTCCATAACATTGTATCCCTCCTTATGTCCCCTTAGCATTGTAACCCTCCTTATGTCTCCTTAACATTGTATCTCTTTTTATGTCTCCTTAACATTGTATCCCTTCTTATGTCTCCTTAACATTGTATCCCTCCTTATGTCTCCTTAACATTGTATCCCTTCTTATGTCTCCTTAACATTGTATCCCTCCTTATGTCTCCTTAACATTGTATCCCTTCTTATGTCTCCTTAACATTGTATCCCTTCTTATGTCTCCTTAACATTGTATCCCTCCTTATGTCTCCTTAACATTGTATCCCTCCTTATGTCTCCTTAACATTGTATCCCTCCTTAACATTGTATCCCTCCTTAACATTGTATCCCTCCTTATGTCCCCTTAACATTGTAACCCTCCTTATGTCTCCTTAACATTGTATCCCTCCTTATGTCTCCTTAACATTGTATCCCTTCTTATGTCTCCTTAACATTGTATCCCTTCTTATGTTTCCTTAACATTGTATCCCTCCTTATGTCTTCCTAACATTGTATTCCTCCTTATGTCCCCTTAACATTATATCCCTCCTTATGTCTCCTTAACATTGTATCCCTCCTTATGTCTCCTTAACATTGTATCCCTCCTTAACATTGTATCCCTCCTTATATCTCCTTAACATTGTATCCCTCCTTATGTCCCCTTAACATTGTATCCCTTCTTATGTCCCCTTAACATTGTATCCCTTCTTATGTCCCCTTAACATTATATCCCTCCTTATGTCTCCTTAACATTGTATCCCTCCTTATGTCCCCTTAACATTGTATCCCTCCTTATGTCCCCTTAACATTGTATCCCTCCTTATGTCCCCTTAACATTGTATCCCTCCGTATGTCTCCTTAACATTGTATCCCTTCTTATGTCTCCTTAACATTGTATCCCTCCTTATGTCCCCTTAACATTGTATCCCTCCTTATGTCTCCTTAACATTGTATCCCTCCTTATGTCCCCTTAACATTGTATCCCTCCGTATCCCTCCTTAACATTGTATCCCTCCTTATATCTCCTTAACATTGTATCCCTCCTTATGTCCCCTTAACATTGTATCCCTCCTTATGTCCCCTTAACATTGTGTCCCTCCTTATGTCTCCTTAACATTGTATCCCACCTTATGTCTCCTTAACATTGTATCCCTCCTTTTGTCTCCTTAACATTGTATCCGTCCTTAACATTGTATCCCTCCTTAACATTGTATCCCTCCTTATGTCTCCTTAACATTGTATCCCTCCTTTTGTCTCCTTAACATTGTATCCGTCCTTAACATTGTATCCCTCCTTATGTCTCCTTAACATTGTATCCCTCCTTATGTCTTCCTAACATTGTATCCCTCCTTAACATTGTATCCCTCCTTATGTCTCCTTAACATTGTATCCCTCCTTAACATTGTATCCCTCCTTAACATTGTATCCCTCCTTATGTCTCCTTAACATTGTATCCCTCCTTATGTCTTCCTAACATTGTATCCCTCCTTAACATTGTATCCCTCCTTATGTCTCCTTAACATTGTATCCCTCCTTATGTCTTCCTAACATTGTATCCCTCCTTAACATTGTATCCCTTCTTATGTCTCCTTAACATTGTATCCCTCCTTATGTCTCCTTAACATTGTATCCCTCCTTATGTCTTCCTAACATTGTATCCCTCCTTAACATTGTATCCCTCCTTATGTCCCCTTAGCATTGTATCCCTCCTTATGTCTCCTTAACATTGTATCCCTCCTTATGTCTCCTTAACATTGTATCCCTCATTATGTCCCCTTAACATTGTATCCCTCATTATGTCCCCTTAACATTGTATCCCTCCTTATGTCCCCTTAACATTGTATCCCTCCTTATGTGTCCTTAACATTGTATCCCTCCTTATGTCTCCTTAACATTGTGTCCCTCCTTATGTCTCCTTAACATTGTGTCCCTCCTTATGTCCCCTTAACATTGTATCCCTCCGTATGTCCCCTTAACATTGTATCCCTCCTTAACATTGTATCCCTCCGTATGTCCCCTTAGCATTGCAACCCTCCTTAACATTGTATCCCTCCTTATGTCTCCTTAACATTGTATCCCTCCTTATGTCCCCTTAACATTGTATCCCTCCTTATGTCTCCTTAACATTGTATCCCTCCTTATGTCTCCTTAACATTGTATCCCTCCTTTTGTCTCCTTAACATTGTATCCCTCCTTATATCTCCTTAACATTGTATCCCTCCTTAACATTGTATCCCTCCTTTTGTCTCCTTAACATTGTATCCCTCCTTAACATTGTATCCCTCCTTATGTCTCCTTAACATTGTATCCCTCCTTATGTCCCCTTAACATTGTATCCCTCCTTATGTCTCCTTAACATTGTATCCCTCCTTATGTCCCCTTAACATTGTATCCCTCCTTAACATTAGGTCCCTCCTTATGTCCCCTTAACATTGTATCCCTCCTTATGTCCCCTTAACATTGTATCCCTCCGTATGCCCCTTAACATTGTATCCCTCCTTATGTCTCCTTAACATTGTATCCCTCATTATGTCCCCTTAACATTGTATTCCTCCTTATATCTCCTTAACATTGTATCCCTCCTTATGTCCCCTTAACATTGTATCCCTTCTTATGTCCCCTTAACATTGTATCCCTTCTTATGTCCCCTTAACATTGTATCCCTCCTTAACATTAGGTCCCTCCTTATGTCCCCTTTACATTGTATCCCTCCTTATGTCCCCTTAACATTGTATCCCTCCGTATGCCCCTTAACATTGTATCCCTCCTTATGTCTCCTTAACATTGTATCCCTCATTATGTCCCCTTAACATTGTATTCCTCCTTATGTCCCCTTAACATTGTATTCCTCCTTATGTCTCCTTAACATTGTATCCCTCCTTATGTCTCCTTAACATTGTATCCCTCCTTATGTCTCCTTAACATTGTATCCCTCCGTATGTCCCCTTAACATTGTATCCCTCCTTATATCTCCATAACATTGTATCCCTCCTTATGTCTCCTTAACATTGTATCCATTCTTATGTCTCCTTAACATTGTATCCCTCCTTATATCTCGATAACATTGTATCCCTCCTTATGTCTCCTTAACATTGTATCCCTCATTATGTCCCCTTAACATTGTATCCCTCCTTATGTCCCCTTAACATTGTATCCCTCCTTATGTCTCCTTAACATTGTATCCCTCCTTATGTCCCCTTAACATTGTATCCCTCCTTATGTCTCCTTAACATTGTATCCCTCCTTATGTCTTCCTAACATTGTATCCCTCCTTATGTCCCCTTAACATTGTATCCCTCCTTATGTCTCCTTAACATTGTATCCCTCCTTATGTCTTCCTAACATTGTATCCCTCCTTATGTCTCCTTAACATTGTAACCCTCCTTATGTCTTCCTAACATTGTATCCCTCCTTATGTCCCCTTAACATTGTATCCCTCCTTATGTCCCCTTAACATTGTATCCCTTCTTATGTCCCCTTAACATTGTATCCCTCCTTATGTCTCCTTAACATTGTATCCCTCCTTATGTCCCCTTAACATTGTATCCCTCCTTATGTCTCGTTAACATTGTATCCCTCCTTATGTCCCCTTAACATTGTATCCCTCCTTATGTCCCCTTAACATTGTATCCCTCCTTATGTCTCCTTAACATTGTATCCCTCCTTATGTCTCCATAACATTGTATCCCTCCTTATATCTCCATAACATTGTATCCCTCCTTATGTCTCCTTAACATTGTATCCCTCCTTATATCTCCATAACATTGTATCCCTCCTTATATCTCCATAACATTGTATCCCTCCTTATGTCTCCTTAACATTGTATCCCTCCTTAACATTGTATCCCTCCTTAACATTGTATCCCTCCTTAACATTGTATCCCTCCGTATGTCTCCTTAACATTGTATCCCTCCTTATGTCTCCTTAACATTGTATCCCTCCTTATATCTCCTTAACATTGTATCCCTCCTTATGTCTCCTTAACATTGTATCCCTCCTTATGTCCCCTTAACATTGTATCCCTCCGTATGTCTCCTTAACATTGTATCCCTCCTTAACATTGTATCCCTCCTTATGTCTCCTTAACATTGTATCCCTCCTTATGTCTCCTTAACATTGTATCCCTCCTTATATCTCCTTAACATTGTATCCCTCCTTATGTCTCCTTAACATTGTATCCCTCCTTATGTCCCCTTAACATTGTATCCCTCCTTATATCTCCTTAACATTGTATCCCTCCTTATGTCTCCTTAACATTGTATCCCTCCTTATGTCCCCTTAACATTGTATCCCTCCGTATGTCTCCTTAACATTGTATCCCTCCTTAACATTGTATCCCTCCTTAACATTGTATCCCTCCTTATATCTCCTTAACATTGTATCCCTCCTTATGTCTCCTTAACATTGTATCCCTCCTTATGTCTCCTTAACATTGTATCCCTCCTTATATCTCCTTAACATTGTATCCCTCCTTATGTCCCCTTAACATTGTATCCCTCCTTATGTCTCCTTAACATTGTATCCCTCCTTATGTCTCCTTAACATTGTATCCCTCCTTAACATTGTATCCCTCCTTAACATTGTATCCCTCCTTATATCTCCTTAACATTGTATCCCTCCTTATGTCCCCTTAACATTGTATCCCTCCTTAACATTGTATCCCTCCTTAACATTGTATCCCTCCTTAACATTGTATCCCTCCTTATATCTCCTTAACATTGTATCCCTCCTTAACATTGTATCCCTCCTTAACATTGTATCCCTCCTTATATCTCCTTAACATTGTATCCCTCCTTATGTCTCCTTAACATTGTATCCCTCCTTATGTCTCCTTAACATTGTATCCCTCCTTATGTCTCCTTAACATTGTATCCCTCCTTATGTCTCCTTAACATTGTATCCCTCCTTATCCCTCCTTAACATTGTATCCCTCCTTATATCTCCTTAACATTGTGTCCCTCCTTAACATTGTATCCCTCCTTAACATTGTATCCCTCCTTATGTCTCCTTAACATTGTATCCCTCCTTATATCTCCTTAACATTGTATCCCTCCTTATGTCCCCTTCACATTGTATCCCTCCTTATGTCTCCTTAACATTGTATCCCTCCTTATGTCTCCTTAACATTGTATCCCTCCTTAACATTGTATCCCTCCTTAACATTGTATCCCTCCTTATATCTCCTTAACATTGTATCCCTCCTTATGTCCCCTTAACATTGTATCCCTCCTTAACATTGTATCCCTCCTTAACATTGTATCCCTCCTTAACATTGTATCCCTCCTTATATCTCCTTAACATTGTATCCCTCCTTATGTCTCCTTAACATTGTATCCCTCCTTATGTCTCCTTAACATTGTATCCCTCCTTATATCTCCTTAACATTGTATCCCTCCTTATGTCTCCTTAACATTGTATCCCTCCTTATATCTCCTTAACATTGTATCCCTCCTTATGTCTCCTTAACATTGTGTCCCTCCTTAACATTGTATCCCTCCTTAACATTGTATCCCTCCTTATGTCCCCTTAACATTGTATCCCTCCTTAACATTGTGTCCCTCCTTATGTCTCCTTAACATTGTATCCCTCCTTATGTCCCCTTAACATTGTATCCCTTCTTATATCTCCTTAACATTGTATCCCTCCTTATGTCTCCTTAACATTGTATCCCTCCGTATGTCCCCTTAACATTGTATCCCTCCTTATATCTCCATAACATTGTATCCCTCCTTATGTCTCCTTAACATTGTATTCCTCCTTATGTCCCCTTAACATTGTATCCCTCCTTATGTCTCCTTAACATTGTATCCCTCCTTATGTCTTCCTAACATTGTGTCCCTCCTTATGTCTCCTTAACATTGTATCCCTCCTTATGTCTCCTTAACATTGTATCCCTCCTTATGTCTTCCTAACATTGTATCCCTCCTTATGTCTTTCTAACATTGTATCCCTTCTTATGTCTCCTTAACATTGTATCCCTCCTTATGTCTTCCTAACATTGTATCCCTTCTTATGTCTCCTTAACATTGTATCCCTCCTTATGTCTTCCTAACATTGTATCCCTTCTTATGTCTCCTTAACATTGTATCCCTCATTAACATTGTATCCCTTCTTATGTCTCCTTAACATTGTATTCCTCCTTATGTCCCCTTAACATTGTATCCCTCCTTATGTCTCCTTAACATTGTATCCCTCCTTATATCTCCTTAACATTGTATCCCTCCTTATGTCCCCTTAACATTGTATCCCTCCTTATGTCTCCTTAACATTGTATCCCTCCTTATGTCTCCTTAACATTGTATCCCTCCTTAACATTGTATCCCTCCTTAACATTGTATCCCTCCTTATATCTCCTTAACATTGTATCCCTCCTTATGTCCCCTTAACATTGTATCCCTCCTTAACATTGTATCCCTCCTTAACATTGTATCCCTCCTTAACATTGTATCCCTCCTTATATCTCCTTAACATTGTATCCCTCCTTATGTCTCCTTAACATTGTATCCCTCCTTATGTCTCCTTAACATTGTATCCCTCCTTATATCTCCTTAACATTGTATCCCTCCTTATCCCTCCTTAACATTGTATCCCTCCTTATGTCCCCTTAACATTGTATCCCTCCTTATATCTCCTTAACATTGTATCCCTCCTTATGTCCCCTTAACATTGTATCCCTCCTTAACATTGTATCCCTCCTTAACATTGTATCCCTCCTTAACATTGTATCCCTCCTTATATCTCCTTAACATTGTATCCCTCCTTATGTCTCCTTAACATTGTATCCCTCCTTATGTCTCCTTAACATTGTATCCCTCCTTATATCTCCTTAACATTGTATCCCTCCTTATCCCTCCTTAACATTGTATCCCTCCTTATATCTCCTTAACATTGTGTCCCTCCTTAACATTGTATCCCTCCTTAACATTGTATCCCTCCTTATGTCCCCTTAACATTGTATCCCTCCTTATGTCTCCTTAACATTGTATCCCTCCTTATGTCCCCTTAACATTGTATCCCTCCTTATGTCCCCTTAACATTGTATCCCTTCTTATATCTCCTTAACATTGTATCCCTCCTTATGTCTCCTTAACATTGTATCCCTCCGTATGTCCCCTTAACATTGTATCCCTCCTTATATCTCCATAACATTGTATCCCTCCTTATGTCTCCTTAACATTGTATCCCTTCTTATGTCTCCTTAACATTGTATCCCTCCTTATATCTCCATAACATTGTATCCCTCCTTATGTCTCCTTAACATTGTATCCCTCATTATGTCCCCTTAACATTGTATCCCTCCTTATGTCCCCTTAACATTGTATCCCTCCTTATGTCTCCTTAACATTGTATTCCTCCTTATGTCCCCTTAACATTGTATCCCTCCTTATGTCTCCTTAACATTGTATCCCTCCTTATGTCTTCCTAACATTGTGTCCCTCCTTATGTCTTCCTAACATTGTATCCCTCCTTATGTCTTTCTAACATTGTATCCCTTCTTATGTCTCCTTAACATTGTATCCCTCCTTATGTCTTCCAAACATTGTATCCCTTCTTATGTCTCCTTAACATTGTATCCCTCCTTATGTCTTCCTAACATTGTATCCCTTCTTATGTCTCCTTAACATTGTATCCCTCATTAACATTGTATCCCTTCTTATGTCTCCTTAACATTGTATTCCTCCTTATGTCCCCTTAACATTGTATCCCTCCTTATGTCTCCTTAACATTGTATCCCTCCTTATGTCTCCTTAACATTGTATCCCTCCTTATGTCTCCTTAACATTGTATTCCTTCTTATGTCTCCTTTGACCTTTGACATTGCCTCACTTTTGACCTTTAGTTGAGCGGAAGGAAATGGGCTCTGCCCCGTGGTGGATACCACAGTCTATAATTGGTATTTGTGGTTCCCTGTTTAATAGATAGCATTAAATGGTACTGAGAGCAACTCTTTGTCAATGCAACAGACCAAGCGGAATCACAAGCTATTGGAATTCCAACTGACCGTCCGAATATAATAAATATATATGGACCGTCAGTTGAGAAACCGTGCCAAGTCCCTGTGGACGGAATGGGTTGGTGTTTGCTCTTCCTAGCCAATGCTTTGTCTTTTATCCGTCTAGCATATGAAATCATGACAAACAAATACGTGTGGCTATTTTGTTTGATAAAACCGATATCAATACGCAAAGTAATTTGCGAACATGAAATATAAGAAGAATAGAAATCCGTTTGACGCGAACTTAATTGAATTATCTGGACAGTTTCAACTTGGTGTATTAATGTAGATTGTTACGGTGACCAGATCTCGCTACAATACTCCAGCTGACTTCTAACTAGACTGATCTACAAGGACCTAATTACAGATACATTTCTGAAAGACTTACGGGAACGTCTTAAAAGACCAAGCATTTTCAAACTCTTTGACAAAATTTTACTTATTTTTACTTATCGTTTCATGTTTTTTATCCGCTTCGGAACAGGAAGCCCTGTCTCCACTCCGCACAAAGCCCTGGCCCCACTCAGCACAAAGCCCTGGCACCACTCAGCACAAAGCCCTGTCCCCACCACGCACAAAGCCCTGACCCCACTCAGCAGAAAGTCCTGGTCCCACTCAGCAGAAAGCTCTGGCCAAACTCAGCAGAATGCTCTGGCCCCACTCAGCACAAAGCTCTGGCCCCACTCAGCACAAAGCCCTGGTCCCACTCAGCAGAAAGCCCTGTCCCCACTCCGCACAAAGCCCTGGCCCCACTCAGCACAAAGCCCTGGTCCCATTCAGCAGAAAGCTCTGGCCCAACTCAGCAGAAAGCTCTAGCCCCACTCGGCAGAAAGTCCTGGTCCCACTCAGCAGAAAGCTCTGGCCAAACTCAGCAGAAAGCTCTGGCCCCACTCAGCACAAAGCCCTGGCCCCACTCAGCACAAAGCCCTGGTCCCATTCAGCAGAAAGCTCTGGCCCAACTCAGCAGAAAGCTCTAGCCCCACTCGGCAGAAAGTCCTGGTCCCACTCAGCAGAAAGCTCTGGCCAAACTCAGCAGAAAGCTCTGGCCCCACTCAGCACAAAGCCCTGGCCCCACTCAGCACAAAGCCCTGGCCCCACTCAGCAGAAAGCCCTTGCCCAACTCAGCAGAAAGCTCTGGCCCCACTCAGCAGAAAGTCCTGGTCCCACTCAGCAGAAAGCTCTGGCCCCACTCAGCACAAAACCCTGGCTCAACTCAGCACAAAGCCCTGGCCCCACTCAGCACAAAGCCCTGGCCCCACTCAGCACAAAGCCCTGGTCCCACTCAGCACACAGCCCTGGCCCCACTCAGCACAAAGCCCTGGCCCCACTCAGCAGAAATCCCTGTCCCCACTCCACACAAAGCCCTGGCCCCACTCCGCAGAAAGTCCTGGTCCCACTCAGCAGAAAGTCCTGGTCCCAATCAGCAGAAAGATCTGGCCCCACTCAGCAGAAAGCTCTGGCCCAACTCAGCTTAAAGCTCTGGTCCCACTCAGCACAAAGCCCTGGCCCCACTCAGCACAAAGCCCTGGCCCCACTCATCAGAAAGCCCTTGCCCAACTCAGCACAAAGCTCTTGCCCCACACAGCAGAAAGCCCTTGCCTAACTCAGCAGAAAGCTCTGGCCCCACTCAGCAGAAAGATCTGGCCCCACTCAGCTTAAAGCTCTGGCCCCACTCAGCAGAAAGCCCTTGCCCAACTCAGCAGAAAGCTCTGGCCCCACTCAGCAGAACGATCTGGCCCCACTCAGCAGAAAGCTCTGGCCCAACTCAGCTTAAAGCTCTGGCCCCACTCAGCAGAACGATCTGGCCCCACTCAGCAGAAAGCTCTGGCCCCACTCAGCAGAAAGTCATGGTCCCACTCAGCAGAAAGTCATGGTCCCACTCAGCAGAAAGCTCTGGCCCAACTCAGCAGAAAGCTCTGGCCCCACTCTGCAGAAAGATCTGGTCCAACTCAGCAGAAAGCTCTGGCCCCACTCAGCAGAAAGCTCTGGCCCAACTCAGCAGAAAGCTCTGGCCCAACTCAGCAGAAAGCTCTGGCCCAACTCAGCAGAAAGCTCTGGCCCAACTCAGCAGAAAGCTCTGGCCCAACTCAGCAGAAAGCTCTGGCCCAACTCAGCAGAAAGCCAGCAGAAACCTCATTTACAGGGTTTACAGGGTTATCATTGTCTTACAGAAAACTACAATGTCAAAAAATAAATTTTATCTTTTCCTTACAAATGAGACAGTTTGGAAAAATGACACCTGTTATGATGCACACTTCAAGGTAAAGAGTTATGGAAAGATACAATTTATAAAAAATGGTATAAAAGGTGATGTCGATGTACCACTCTACAACCAAGGTGATTTGAAGTCATATGAAGGAGTCATATGTTCTCATATGGAGTGAACGGGTCAGGGCTTCATATGGTGGCTGATTTATGTCGTGTTGTCGCTTTGTCGTGTTGTCACTTTGTCGTGTTGTCGCTTTGTCGTGTTTTCGCTTTGTCGCGGTTTGAAAACGCAACAAGACGACATTTTATCTAATTAATCTCGGGTTGTCGCAGTAAATGAACGCGATAAAGCGACAAGACGACAAGGCGACAACATGACAATACAAGATGGCCGTAATCAGCCACCATAGCTTCAAGCTAAAATAATATGAATGTAACCGAATTTGCTCGACAAACATCTACGGATTGAATGTCTATTTTGTTGCTTGTATCGGATGATATTCGCGCGAATACTATGATACTAGCATAACTCATTGGCATGTAAAACAGCTGTTTTAATTACGCGTGTAGTACACCCGTACATTATTGTGCACAACGTTAACGATACACTGTTCTAAATAAATACATGTAAATTACTTCGTCAGGAACGAAAAAGCGCGAGTCCCACTAACTTGACCGGAACATGAAGTGGTCAGAGTTCACTAGTTTCAGTGAGGCGGATCATAGTGGAAATGTAAATATTTGGCATTATAGAAAGGTAGATGTATATAGTATAGTGAGTAAAGTCTTGTGAAAATATAAAAGGGGTATTGGAGCAGCATGCATCGAAATTTTACTAAATATATACATATTTCATTGTCGATAATATAAGGATCGTTCGAGTTTCTTCTTTTAAAAAACTACGCACAAGTCTAACGGTTTCTAGTCAAATGTCACAGGTAGTTTTTGAACGGCGTTTGTCCGCAGCGACATGTAGCTAATCATGATTTAGACAAGTGTTGACTGCCCTGGCATTAGGGATCTTCAATAAGTGTTGACTGCCCTGGCATTAGGGATCTTCAACAAGGGCACTTATAGCATACCAATCGAGTGTAGCCCCACGGTGGTCCAGCATTACCGAGCATTACCAAATAACAAAAGAAACAACGATCGTAAGTTGACAATATCATTACATGTCTGCAGCATCGGCCACTAGTATCTGAGATAAAATCATAACTCTACAAAAGATAATCTTCTACATGTGCTAATCTTGACAAGATACTATCATATAATTATTTTTTAAAGAAGAGAGCGAATAAATCGAAAAGAAATCCGATTTTCCGGAATACCTGTTTTTTTAGGTTTATAATATCAGTTTTACCTGGGGTCGTGTATAATCTCCGGGTCGGACGTCGCTGGTCGGACTCGCTCAAGGCTTAAGATCTGGCATAGATTGATAGTTCTGTAATTCCAGTGTACTTGAACAAAAGCTTGATATGACAGTCCTACTGTGCATCGGAGACACCAGGTCCGAATCATTAAAGGGGTTCTCAAGGTGTTTAAAAAATATGGAAATATAAATATAAAAATATTCAGTGTTTCAGATTTTTAAAAAAAAATCAAAATATTTCAAAAAGCTTCATCATAAAGGAAGGTATATTTTGACCGAATTTCTTCGATGCATTACCTGGAATATCCTAGTATATTGTAATTATTACATGTACTTACATTGTATTTTGCAGTTTATCCTTAACATACTTAAATGTACAGAGCAGTTTATCCTGTATGTATTTACATTGCAGTTTTTTCCTTTACAATGTACATTTAACTTGGCGTGAGTTTATCAGAATATATTAATGACCCTTATTCAAATATAAACAAATTCAAACCAATAAACAATAGGTAAATGCTAGTTGTTTTTTCGCGGTTTAAATATTATCGCGACAGAACCAAATCGAGTAAATAAAAGTCCACTATATGACCAAGCGACTTGCGGTATGCATTTTTGTGTTATATGTAGCAAGTACGTATATTGATGACTTATTTTGAGAGAAAAAGCAAAGCAAAACAAAAAGCAAAAAAAAAACAAAAACATATGAAATTGATTTAATGATTTTTGCAAAGTTTGCGGTTAGCGAAGTGGAAAATTAATGTTAATTGTTTTATCGAGATTGTACATTTACACAATGTAGCATCGCTGCAGAATGTAATTCACAATGACTTGTTACACACATATATTTTATAAGATTTCTCACAACATATGCAGTACTGAAGCCTTGACGTTATATATCGTCGCGTGAAATTATTTCTCTTTACAAGAAAAAGATGTAAGCAGATCTTTCTTTCGTTATACATGTACATATAATGTGACGGTACTTGAATTATTATAAGAAAAAAAACATATAACTTGAATAAATAGATACGGAAAGCTACTCAAATCGGATTTAAAAATGTAAACAAAAAAGAAAATTTCGGAACAATTTCATTTTTATTAATTAGTCAAAACTTTTTTTGTGAAGAGTTGCCTCGTGATATTTTCTATACCACAAAGAAAACAATGTTTGTTTTATTAGCTCACTTTATCATAATTCGCATAAATAAAATCCCATCGGGGCCTCAAAATTATTTGTTTCACCTGCTTTTCAAACACACCTGTGAAAAACACATATTTCATTTCCCCCAATCGCTCATCACGTCGGAGGCAGGACAGCGTGAGGGGAGTCAGAAGAGATTGATTTTCTTGACAACTTGATGATCGCTTAGGCTAAAGCATCGCTGCATGCGCAGTCATCCGGGTTCTTATTTAAAAAAATGAAACAAGGCGCGTGCAAGCTGCGCGTGCTGTAAGTCGTTAGAATTCATGAGACATTGTTTCTTTGGAGTTACATAAATCCCTTATACTACAAAATGCATGTCAGACCGGATTGAAATTATTTAAACTGGCAGTATTTTACTGTATCTATCCGATCTTATACTCAGGATGAAATTCATTATGAACTGATATAAATCTTTTCTATCTGCTTCTTGAAGCCTAATTTTTGTGGTTATAAAAAATATTAGATACTTTTGGAGCAACGGAACTTATATTAGTCGCCGCCATCTTAGAGATCAAATGCAAGCCTCGGTCCTTCTTAGTTTTATGCTGCTGCTGCACGCGATTTAGAAAATGTCATTGAGGTTATTCATAATGATTCTACTTTTTTGTCCCACAATGTTTCTTACCTCAGATTGTCTTTCTAATTATACCGTAAATATTAAATTCGCCCATGGTCATCAATAGATCTTTTCTTGTGATAATTTCCTTAATAGAAGAAATTTGTATCGGCGTAAATTAGTTCTTGTGGGAAATATTTTTCACACAATGTACATAACTGTGATAGTATTTTCATGACACATATTTTAAAAGTGAAATATAAAAGTATTTGATAAAAAACCGCTATGAAATTTTGAATTAACAATTTTTTTTAGTTACGAGTTACTTTGACCAAATAGAAATAATTAGGTTAAAGTCATATGCTTTTTAGAACTCGGGGTTTGGTATTTGAGACCAGAACAAAATGGCCAAAAGCAAAATTGCATGAATTGGAATTGCAATTCTCACTTGATTTTTGCAAATATATGCATTTCACCGAATAATAAAAATAATAATAATAAATTAACATTATCACATTCTTCACATAGTAGTACAAGCCCTATCATATATTTATCAATATATATTTACCCTGTCGAATTCAGATGGCATTCAAAGTGCTATGAATGTCATTGACCGATTGCTGAAGTCATACATGTAATAGTTACATTAAATACCCATGACCGTCCTCGAACGATGGCTGTTCTATTCATTGAACAAGCATAACAGATAGATATGTTATTGGAGCTAAATGCTAAAAAAAACCATTAAGTGAAATGGAAAACAGATTCTGAAAATTGTAAATATAAGTTTTAACTGCTTTTAGTTGGTATTCATAGACAATATGAATACCAACTGGACAACGGCAAATCGAATTCGCCTTTGTCCAGTTTGCATTTATATTGCCTATGAATGCCAACTGAAAACAGTTCAATGCTTAAAATTACACATGCTTACAAATATTGCCATACAGATTTAAAAAAAAAATTAACCCCTTTAAATATATATTATGCTACTTCCATTCGAAATAATGTTTGATCAATCTCCCGTATAGAGCCTCTTATAAGATCCAGCTGACACGCACATTGTATATAAGGTTTGTTAGGGCGTATATATATATCTGATTATGTAATTAAATAAATATGTGTTTCTCTCGCGTGATTATCACGTGCTGCGTGTGTTTAATTATTTCCTTACATGTGTAAGATACTAACTGCCGTGTTCCAGAAGGATGGTAATTACGAAAAGACAAGATAAATCTCGTAATTTACAGTTAATCTGGATATTTAGTTACCGATTCTCGGCCACACCTGTTCGCCTTAAAGTAGCGTTTCTTCGTCACAGTTTTTCTCCGATAAATACAGGAAAATGGTCATAATGTAAAAAGACGTAAGTAAGCTAGATGCATGTCACTCCTGTTCATTCTAATCTCCGGGTTTTTATTTTCAAAAAGTCCGGCAAATGTTTTTTGAAGTGAACATTACAAAACAAGCATCATGCAAATTGATGATTGAATAAATATTAAACAATATTTACATTTGCTCTGCATCCTTCCGTTGTAATGTATTATGAAGGTAAATGTTGTTATTAGACTGAAACAACATGTGCTATATTCACATCATCACTTTTTATTGTGACGTCATTAATTTCAGTGTTGTCCTACTTGATTTGTAGTTCCAAATCGGTACGAAATACCTAAATAAAGCACAATAATTCTACCAAAATGGTTTTTTTTTGGAAATTTAAACAATGAACGTTTTACAGATGTTGTTACAGTCCTATACAAATACTGTTATTGCTGAGAAACATACATAAAGCCCTATCAAATAATCAGTGTTTAATTCAATCAGAACACGTAACCAACCAAGAGGTGTGTCGTATACTTCCTTATTTTCAGTTTGAGCCTTCATTTTTTGAAAATTAATATGAAAAAAATACACAAGGATTGTACCTCATTTTGACTGCGTATACGGTAGTATGCCGGCAGTTGGCAACGAACATATTTTATGGTGCGCGTTAGGTACAATCCTTATATTTACATCATTTTTCATTTTCAAGAGTTATACGAAGAAAGAAACATTCGAAGTGAGGTTGCTAAGAAGGTAATTACGATGGCTGTGGTTGTTAAGATACTACCGGTAACTTCCCACTGAATCTTCATCGATATAGTAGTATGCTTAGAAGATACACATTGAACAACACTATTTTTCTGCATTAAATCATTTATATTTACATTTGCGCTGCAGCCCACTATATGAACATTACCAGCAAAAATGCCTTTTATTTAAGCATTGATGACAATCTTTTTTAGTTTCATTGGGGTATGAAAAAAATTTGTTTGCAAACTGTATGAATCCGCGCAGCGGATTCTTACAAAAGTTTGCAAGCGAATTTTTTTTTTATAACCCTATCAAATTAAAAAATAATTGACATCAATGTTTATAATTAATTTTTGAAACTTATTTTTAAATTTAAAGCATATTTATGTACAATTTGACTGATCTAACAACGGATTTTTTACAAATCAATACGCAACGTCAATTGCCGCATTGTGACGTCACATTTTTCGCGCCATTTTCGAATTTTTTTTTTTTCCATAGAGGTATGAAAAGAAAATCTCAACCAATCAGAAAGCCGCATTCTGCATACAATCAATGGAAAGTTAATTATAAAAGTATGAAAGCAATGGTTCTCGAGACGTAGCACGTGGTTTCATTATGCCGTCATAGATCAAGCTTGTTCAATGAAAGTCTTGTCGCGCCGCTTCGAATAACATGGAGAATGCCCTTGCGTCAAACGCTCAAATGACTAATTATTATCATTGGCACCAATTCTATTCAAGCTGGGCTGTTCCGCCCGTGTCGTTGAAATGACGACACGTATACATACGCAGGTAATAAACTATTAATTTGGAAAAAATATAAATAACGTTAAGCAATTGTTCTATAGTAAAAATGTAAATATATGGATTGAAAGTCATTTTTTTTAACTTTCATAGTGCTATGAAAGGTCAGCCGTTATATTTGTACATCCATATTCAGCATGAAGCCCTGGCGGGCTTCATTCAATATGGATGTAACGGCTGACCTTTCATAGCACTATGAAAGTTAAAAAAATGACTTTCAATCCTTATGTAAATTTGGTATTAAATAATATTACTCGTACTTCGAATTTATTTCTTTATTTATAACGATTGCTATGTACACCCATTGACACAGTGATCTGTTTGTGACGCGGTCGACATTGGACGTCACAACTGCAGAGCACCGCCATGTTTCATGCGTGATACATCAACAAATATCAAACATCAACTTAGAGTCAGCATCTCGGAATTGTTTTCTCTTCAAATGGCAGTTGGATAGACCATGTCAACTACATTATCTCTAAAACGTCACCTAAACTAAATATTCGCTCAAATCCTTCTACTACCTCTTTAAAATCTTACCTTGATAAGCAAACCACTCCGAAAACTCCTAATTATTGTAGTTTTGGTACCCGCAAGGGCCAAGTATATCATTCACGATTACGAATGGAGTGTAACTCTTTAAATGGCCATCTATCTGCAAAATAGTTCTCCATCTTCCTTATGTTTATGCGGTAAAGTTGAGGACAATACGAATTTTTTATTGGAATGTAGAAGATACGATAAATAAGAAGACGCTACCTACGCTGTATGACTTAAAATATAAATCTTGAACTTCTACATTTTTTTGGAGACAAATCTTTTTCTTTAGCTGATAATAAAATAATATTTTTAGCCGTGCAAAATTATATACTTAAAACTGGTAGGTTTTCTACAATAGATTAATAAGACATGCAACATCTATAATAGGATTGAATTTCACCCCATAACTTTACTTTTATATGTTTAAACTATTAATTATTAGTAATTACTGGTAACACGTGTATTATTGAGAGTTTGTGTATAAATGGTGTTAACAAGTACTGAAGATACAAGTTGCTGTTTAGGCCTGGTGATAGGTTTACATAAGTGTCTGCGACACTTGTTCCTATTTTCCATTGTCATTCTGTTTATTTGTTTAAATTGCTTATAATGAAATAAAAGAAAGTTTAAATTAAGTAAGAGTCCATGTGAAAACAAGTTGTGCGCTTTATATTTCGCTCAGTGTTTGTTTGTATAGAGGAGAGCACTTCATTTAGTTGTACTTGTAATAACTGTCAAATCCATTTGTATATTTGTACAATAAGATATGCTTGAACTAAACTAACAGATAATTTGAGAGTTGTAGACTGTCAAAACTGTTTTATTTTTCCTTCAGGTAATACAAACCATTAATGTTTTAATTGTTCAGCACTACGAGATGAAGAATTAGCACAAACAGTGATGTTTTACACTGTAGCACAAGTTATTCAGCACATCTCGGAAGGAATTTTCGGCAATTTCATTCCTCTGACGAAATCTGTATTCATTGTTACAGTGCTCGCTGCTGAAAATTGTGCTCAAGCAACAAACAAGGTTTGGAGCGTCACCAAACTCATCATTTAACATAATTTATCCTGCAACCACAACAGATATCGGCCAATACCTACTGCTTTACCCGTCAATACAAAATGGTTTATCCGTCAATACTTAGCACATGAACTTCCCCGGTTCTAACGGGACTGCGAAATGTCAAAGTTTTTCTTGATTGATTATATATATCATTGTAGTATACGATTGACTATCGGAAATTATATGCATTAATGTAATAATTTCATACACATATCCGTGAAGCTTCTTTATGTAGACTTAAATAGAGCTATATCGTATTGAATCTTGACTTTCTGAAAGTAGTCAATAGGCCTGAATGGATGTATTCCTACGCGACATAGCCGGCGCATGGCTTTGTCTTTTCTAACCTCGCCAAAAATAAACCTTGTATTGTAAGATACTAACCATGTATTCTCTATGTGCCCACACTACCCCCGGAACATTAAAAGTATGTTTGAGCAGAGACTTTTAGTTTGGGAACAGTGTTTTAAATACGGGTCAATTCATTAAGCACAATGTGTCTTATGAAGTTAAGCGTAGTTTAGGTAGTTTCACCCTATCACATTGGATTGTAATGAATGTGTTCTTTTTAGTTCTTTTTTATGTTAAAATGAAAACAAAGAGAACAAGCAAACACGGAACGGGTCAGAAAGTGGACAAATTGCGGACATAATCAAAATGTACGTTGGCCAGTCGGCGCGTTGGTTTGTCTGCTATATTCGTTTCTGAAAGGTCATGCCCTTAAACTAGAGGTGACCGATGGCTAACGTGTTTCACGTGCAGGGCTTGACCGGTCACGTGTTTTTACTGCTCAGACACCAGTTTATGTATTATTCAATTAATGATCCCTGATAGTCATGAATTTAGCATTTGTGAGTCTGTATTGTACCTATTACACCATGGGAAGTGTGATTAGTGCTATATATTTTGGTCTGTGTATGAGCGCCACAGCATTACAGAAGCCCATTACACTACATAATTAATGAAACGACATTTTGGAACCCATACAGGGAGAGGTTATAGGAATGTTCAAAAATGACTTGTAGCCGCGACAGAATTATATATTGAAACCAAATTAGTTTAGAAAACATTGCACTGCTTGATGAATCAGATGATTATCTGTTTTAAATGAAAAAAAAATAATAATTGAGAAAAAAACGTCAACAAAACTATAATCCTTACTCAAAATCGATTAAACCATGGGCAAGATATGAACGAAGGAAAGATTTACACGAAGACTCTTGAAAAAATACAAAAGAATAAGACCAGGTGTTCCGGGAGAGAAAGCGTCTTCTGCTTCATCAACGACACCCGCCAAGTAAATGTCATGGCCTCAAAGTGTGAACTGAGGCATAATTCTCAATCACAACAAGCAGGCATAATTTAAACATATTCAAAAACGTCTATCTTCATATCATGCAAGGATGTGGAATATTTCTCAATGAGCCCAAGAGGATCTAAAGCCATAAGTAAAAAGTGATTTACCTGTTCATGAAACACTGTTTCGAAATTCAACCTCAGATAAGCGTTTAACTCGAAGGCGTATAGCAAGGTACATTTACTATATAGGAAGAGCATTTCTATCCAGTTACGCGATTGTTTTTTTTTTTTTTTGCATTTGCAGAATACAAAAAAAAAAAAATCAAAATGCCATAAAATCGAGATCTAACATAAGTACATGCTAATACTCAAATCAATATGAAGCGGATATTTTTCCCTGGTATATTGAGAGGATGGTGTTGATATGTTACCTATGGGCTTTATCTTTAGCTATAAAGGTGTGACTTAAGATTTAGTATAATAATTTTAAAGGTTAACCCCATGTATATATAAACAAAGATGTAATTGACAAAAATGAATGTGACAGTATCATTTTATTGTTATTCAGGGACCTTAAACTTTATCTTAATAAACTACCAGCAAATACAACCCCCTGTTGAACTATGACAAAGAAAGTTTTTTTTTGTATTAAAAAAGAGGTTATTGAACTAGTTATAACTTGATCATCAACAATTGGTATATAGAGGCTATTCAATGGTTTCCCGTTAAATATCAAATTAATTTCACTCGTATGACAGTTTTTTTTTATATTTTCACGAGTGGGTAGCACGAATGCTATCCGTCCAGATCCGCAAATTTTATAAATGAAATAAGACTTTTGGTAAAAAATTTTGTTCAAAATATATCAAAAATACAAAAAACATATTAATAAAATTCATTAGATATTTATTTATTTAAAAAACACTATAAAGGGTTTTGATTTCGTTATTGTATATGATTTGATTCTAGAATGACAAAAACAATAGTACATAATAGTGGCCATGATATCGGACCGAAACTTATATCATCACTAGTGATATAAGCAGTGATGATATAAGTTTTATCAAGCTTATATTTTCTGTTATTATACCTCACTTTCATTTAAAATCACCTGATTGGATTAAACGTGATCACATGGCATTGTATAAATGAGACATTTCACCGAAATTGGATCACTGGGGTAATAACCAAAGGGAAATAACCCCGCAGGAAGAAAAACCTTCGTCAGCCCCATAATTCCGTAGTCGAACGCGACCGGAAGTGAATTGTCGTCTGCAACAACAAACATGGCAAGGTTTGGCAGGTCGACAGAGAAAGATGTGACTAAAATTCTTGACGATAAAGATGCTGTTAATACAAAGAAAACAACAAAATGTGCCATGCAATCGTTAATGGCTTACATCATAGAATCGGAACGCGATATTGATGTCAGTAACTGTAGTCCGGAGGATCTAGTTGCGTTGTTGTCAAATTTTTACATGGATGCAAGGAGGAAGGATAACTCGCCCTACAAACTATAAGCGTTAAAGGGGATACGATTGGGTCTTTCAATGTATTTCAAATCAGAACTTGACATTGATATCATCAAAGACGCAAAATTTCGAAAAGCTAATGAAATATTCCAGGCAGTCAGTATAGATTTAAAAAGAAAAGGCCTCGGTAACATCGGCCACACACCGGCCATTGACGAAAAAGAATACGCCATTTCCGGGATACATCTTTCAGTCGGTTTAGTCATGTGACTTTCATCACCACGTGACTTTATTTAGGGCACTTTGAAAACAAAATGGCGGCTAAATAGAAGTTTTCAATGGCGGTAAGCGAGGTATAGCTTTTTGGTCGAAAGAGGGATCACAACTTCAAATAAAACAAAAAGGGTGTTAGTAAAATTAGCTGAGATCATTGATGAACTGAATTTATCTTGTAGTGAGAAATATGAATGCAATCCACCGTGCTCGTAATCGGGGTTTCTCTTTGCTGTTGGAAACGATCTGAACGTTACATTTTGCCAGATTGTTTCTTTTACGACTGACAGTTACACATCTAGGTACAACACACCATGACTTAGTTTAAGAGCCTGTATCTTTGTTTCGTCCCTTTTTAACCTAAAGCGACTAAATAAAACGAATCGAATCTAGCTGCCATTCGGTCGTCATTGCCGCCATTGTGAAGTGCCCTAAAGTTTTCGTGGATTTCAACTCCACTTTAAAAAAAAGTTCTTGTATCTCAGAGTGAATGACACATCCCGAAGTGTAACAGAAGGCAGAATGTACTCTAATCTAGGTATGTCCAGATGAAATGAATTCATTTTGAATGCTTCAATATGAATTTAAAAAAACTAGCTTAAATTATTCTAGCTAAGCCTATACAATGTAGATCTAAATAGTAAATCCCTCCGTTTTCTATTCAAAAGGCGTTAACTTGCAACCTATTAAACACATATATTATATTATATTTACAGGTCATTCCTTGTGTCCAGTTTTGACATACAAAACGTATCTTGAGAAATTACATCCTTAATGTTCCGACCTGTGGCAACGTCCAAAAGATTCATTCAACGACGATGACCAAGTTTGGTACTGTAAAGTTCCTGTTGGAATCTAAATTTGAGGGAAGGGATATATTGGCAGTTTCTGGACATAAATCCGAAACTTCACTAAAATCTTTTTCTAATGTAACATCAGCAAAAAGAAAAATGGAAAAGAATATGGCATTAACAAATGCTGTGGTACAGGACGTTCGAGTTCCAGTACAAGAAGACATATTATAAGTAGTTAAAGATGCTGAATATCAGCCTTTTGACACTGATAATATGGAAGAAATAATTCTCACTGACGAACAGTGGAACAGTCTACTTAGTGGGGAACCTATTGATGTCAACCTAAATTCGACCGGAATTGTTGCAAAAGAGAACACGTGTGGGAACAAGCCCGATGATAAAGAAAATACGCGTCCTTGTGTTGCTACGCCCTCGGGAAAATAACCCTTTCCAGGCAGACAATTCTAGATGAATCCTTCCACAAAGGGCCAAAATTGTTTAATATTTCACTAGTAAAAATATATTAAATGTTTTTACATAAATATGTACTTAAAGTTTAGTTTTGTGTGGTGTATTGCGTCCTATTAACAGCCAGGGCCATTTAAGGACGTGTCAGGTTTTGAAGGTGGAGGAAAGCTGGCGTACCCGGAGAAAAAACACCGACCTAGGTTCAGACATGAACCTGGCAACTGTCCCATGAACTCGCAACCAAGAGGTGGAGGGCTAGTGGTAGAATGTCGGGACACCTTAACCATTCGGTTTCTTTGTGCTCGAACCCCAACATAATGCTTTCTATTTGTAGATTTTGAAATGGCTGTGTAATTTACGAAAATCCAATGAAAAACACGAATTTTATTTTAGATATTATGTTATTTGTTTTGTACAGACGCTGCCAGAGTTTGACGAGTGTTGACTTATGAATTTTAAGTACATTTACAAAATATACATTGCGATCCATGTAATTCACATAATCTATAATATATGAGTATCCAAACATTCTCTTTAGCGACTGCGAGTATTTCTGGTTATTCAATTTGGTGCCATAGATCGTGAGTTTGAGGACCTAAAAGGGCACGAGTCAAAAATTTTCTTTCTTCGTCATTTGTGTTTCTGTGTAATTTATATATCTGTTGTTATTTTTTAATTAAGCAGTTTTACAATCTTGGCGAGTACGTCGTTTGAAGTATTTCTCGGCGACAGTTAATGACAGGGCTTTTTTTCAGGTCTCAGTACCCAGCCATGTGCTTACTTCATTACAGACACGTCCCTGACTTATCAACGTCATCGTGCTTGATCTTTATCATAAAAATGTTTGTTTCCTTCTTCTTCATTGATCACCAGAAAAACGTCTCGGAAACTATGATCAGTGTTTCGTGGTTTGTGGTCGGAAGCTCATTTGAATGATAAAAGAAGTTGCCGATATTGATGTCATCGCTACCGGAAGTTCCAGAGTATTTAATTGAATTAGTTATCTTTGATAATAGGTAATATTTGGTCGATTTTTTTTAGCTTGATGATGTAGATCATTTGAAATCAAGACAACTGGATAATTAATTTGATCGATTTTTTTTACAGAAATCAATTGGTCTATATTTTGTATCCGTCACGTGGTTTGTCGGCCCATGAATTGTTTTCTATGTCCATTGTTAATGATTAGGAACGTTCAAGAGATATTTTTTTAAAAAGTGACATTTATTTTATTTCTCCAACAACCCCTTTATTTTCCTCTCTCATTCTCGAATCACCGGATGAAGGTGCTAAGAATAAAACCATTAACCCCTAAAGTCGCCATTGGAACCTTTCCAAATAAGCACCGGAAAATCCAGTATAGATATGTAGGGGTGAAGAAACATTTTGGTGACCCACTAGTGTGTAGTTTGGGCTATCTTTTTATTGGTTAACCTTTTTTAATCATGACATCAAATACACAATCATGATTAGTGAGGTCATCTTCCACTGTGACGTCATGATTCATGGCAAATACAGCTAACATGAGCGTTGTGTTGGGAAAATAAGGTCCCTGACATGTGATTAATTTGAATCCATCCCATGGTTTGTCATATTCCTATTTTCCATTTTCATTGGTCAAACTTTTATAATCAAGTTCATACTCATGATAAGTGTAATAATCTTCCTCATTGACATTAGGATTTATAGAAAACATCTCAAATAGTAGCATTTGATTTTTTGGGGAAAACAGTTCCGAAACACGTCGTAAAGCACTGATTAGTTAAATTTTAAAAATGACTCCACAAACTTCGCTTTCTAAAGTAACAAACAATATGCACTTCTTGGGGAAGTTCTCGCTGGAACAATACATCCAAATTTTTTTTATATTTGAAATATATAGTTTATTTACATTCTTTTACATGATAAAACAATGTATAATGGTATATATAACTGTTCAAATGTTATACATGTTGTATGCATAAACTATGTATATTTATATGGTATGTATTGTATATTGATTGCATTAAGACTGTATTCGCATTATATACGAAATGTAAAATTATGAATTTGAATTGTTGTACTTAAGTCACACTGTTTGACACATATGTTACAAGAATACTGTGTTATGCCTCTGAAGTATGGGGCTCGTGTAAATGTATAGATATTGAGAAAGTTCATTTGGAATTTTGTAAAAAGATTTTACTTGTCAAGAAATCCACATGTAATAATATGGTATATTTGGAATTGGGTAGATTTCCAATTATATATACCCAGCGATATAATGTAATTAAATATTGGTTCAAGCTATTAAATACTAAAAACTGTGTCCTAAAAGCTGCTTATGAGGAACTCATGAATATGCCGAAAAGGATTAGTGTGAAAAATAAACTTTAACTTTAACTAAAGTTTTGATAATGCACGACAAGAGATGTTTAAATTATTAGAGAACTCCTCGAAATGTCACTTGTATAGACATTTAGTTGATAATATAACATTGCAACATTATTTATGTAAATATATCCCAAAGCGTAATAGAATTGCTTTGACTAAGATACGTTTGACTATACCTAATGTATAGGTGTAGTATACCTGGTAGAACAGTTTACTATACCTGATGTATAGGTGAAGTATACCTGGTATTAACAGTTGACTATACCTGATGTATAGGTGTAGTATACCTGGTATAACAGTTGACTTTACCTGATGTATATGTGTAGTATATCTGGTATCAACAGTTGACTATACCTGATATATAGGTGTAGTATACCTTGTATTAACAGTTGACTTTACCTGATATATAGGTGTAGTATACCTTGTATTAACAGTTGACTTTACCTGATGTATATGTGTAGTATATCTGGTATTAACAGTTGACTATACCTGATATATAGGTGTAGTATACCTGGTATTAACAGTTGACTATACCTGATATATAGGTGAAGTATACCTGGTATTAACAGTTGACTATACCTGATGTATAGGTGTAGTATACCTGGTATTAACAGTTGACTATACCTGATGTATAGGTGGAGTATACCTTGTATTAACAGTTGACTATACCTGATGCATAGGTGTAGTATACCTGGTATTAACAGTTGATTATACCTGATGTATAGGTGTAGTATATCTGATATTAACAGTTGACTATACCTGATGTATAGGTGTAGTATACCTGGTATTAACAGTTGACTATACCTGATGTATAGGTGTAGTATACATGGTATTAACAGTTGATTATACCTGTTATATAGGTGTAGTATACCTGGTATAAGAATTGATTATACCTGATGTATAGGTGGAGTATACCTGGTATTAACAGTTGACTACTGTAAACGTACATATTTTCGCGGTTATCTTATTTTAGCGCTTTTCGCGTTGAAAGTTTTGCGCTAAAATATAATTGCGCTAATTGGAGTTTTAATAGTCTGCTTATATATTTATTTGCACTGATGCGCGAATTTATCATTGCGCTAATATGACAAACACTAAAAATGCGCTAAAATTTGATTGCGCCAAATTAAGTACGTTTACAGTATACCTGATGTATAGGTGTAGTATACATGGTATTAACAGTTGATTATACCTGATGTATAGGTGTAGTATACCTGGTATAAACAGTTGACTATACCTGATGTATAGTTGTAGTATACCTGGTATAACAGTTGACTATACCTGATGTATATGTGTAGTATACCTGGTATTAACAGTTGACTATACCTGATTTATAGGTGTAGTATACCTGGTATAAACAGTTGACTATACCTGATGTATAGGTGTAGTATACCTGGTATTAACAGTTGATTATACCTGATATATAGTTGTAGTATACCTGGTATTAACAGTTGATTATACCTGATGTATAGGTGTAGTATACCTGGTATTAACAGTTGACTATACCTGATATATAGTTGTAGTATACCTGGTATTAACAGTTGATTATACCTGATGTATAGGTGTAGTATACCTGGTATTAACAGTTGACTATACCTGATATATAGTTGTAGTATACCTGGTATTAACAGTTGATTATATCTGATGTATAGGTGTAGTATGCCTGGTATTAACAGTTGACTATACCTGATGTATAGGTGTAGTATACCTGGTATTAACAGTTGACTATACCTGATGTATAGGTGTAGTATACCTGGTATTAACAGTTGACTATACCTGATGTATAGGTGTAGTATACCTAGTATTAACAGTTGACTATACCTGTTGTATAGGTGTAGTATACCTGGTATTAACAGTTGATTATACCTGATGTATAGGTGTAGTATACCTGGTATTAACAGTTGACTATACCTGATATATAGTTGTAGTATACCTGGTATTAACAGTTGATTATACCTGATATATAGTTGTAGTATACCTGGTATTAACAGTTGATTATATCTGATGTATAGGTGTAGTATGCCTGGTATTAACAGTTGACTATACCTGATGTATAGGTGTAGTATACCTGGTATTAACAGTTGACTATACCTGATGTATAGGTGTAGTATACCTGGTATTAACAGTTGACTATACCTGATGTATAGGTGTAGTATACCTAGTATTAACAGTTGACTATACCTGTTGTATAGGTGTAGTATACCTGGTATAAACAGTTAATTATACCTGATGTATAGGTGTAGTATACCTGGTATTAACAGTTGACTATACCTGATGTATAGGTGTAGTATACCTGGTATTAACAGTTGACTATACCTGATGTATAGGTGTAGTATGCCTGGTATTAACAGTTGACTATACCTGATGTATAGGTGTAGTATGCCTGGTATTAACAGTTGACTATACCTGATGTATAGGTGTAGTATACCTGGTATAAACAGTTAATTATACCTGATGTATAGGTGTAGTATACCTGGTATTAACAGTTGATTATACCTGATATATAGGTGTAGTATACCTGGTATTAACAGTTGACTATACCTGAAATATAGGTGTAGTATACCTGGTATTAACAATTGACTATACCTGATGTTTATGTGTAATATACATGGTATAATATTGACCTCAGATAACTAACTGATTAGATAATACTAAATATACAACATTTGATATATCACCATACATAAGGTACTTTTTGGGAATAATAAAAGAGAAAACTTTAAAACATAAAAATAATCAAGATGAAATGCCTCACGTTTTAAGAAACGTAAATTTCCAAACACCATGTTGTACATTTACTTTTACGCGAGTGCATGAGCACATATGCTATTTCATTCTTCTTAGTTAATTTGTAATATGACACGGTACAATCCTTCCTTGAAGAAATTTAATCAGATTACGAGATTGCATAATTTTTTTTTATTTCTGTATATACTTTGGTTCCTAAGAGTGTAGTAGAGTCCTTAGCTTACACGTAAATAACCCATCCATTCGGATTGCGTTGTTTTTTCCCCATAACAATCGGATTGTGTTTCTTTTCGGTCTGTAATTAGTAAAGAAAAAAACACACACAGCGGGTTGAAAATCACGAAGCTTTTCAAATAAAAAATATCTGCTCAAGAACATATCTGGTTTTTTTTATTCTTATTTTGTTCTTTCCAGAAATCCTGCATAAAACAATATGTTTGCACTGGATATGAACAATTCTACTTTTCTTTAAAACTAGCTACATTTCAGCGCAAACATTCTATGAAGAAACCGGCAAAATAGCGCAGCGCCTGTCGCACGTTGATAGGGCAGGTAATTAGTTCGTTTGTCTGGCAATTCTATAGCCTGTGTGGCAGAATCCATTATTGATTTCTTTAAATTGACGTTTGAACATTCGTCGACATTTTGTTATCTACGTATGATGGTAAAGCGTCATCCATATTCGATCTTGTTAATTCTTTGAGATACCGCTGTGTTTTTATCAGACTGCTTCAAGCCTACTCCAAACAGGAAGTCCACGTTTTCAATACGAGGACAAGATTACCGGAAGTGGGGTTTGAATTAGCCTCTCTATTAGAGAGCTCCAACTGATAGCGCAGACAAAGCCCTGTTTCGTTAGTATCCTAACAACATATTTAGTTGTAACCATCGGCAAAACATTACGGCGCGTGTATTCATTTAATCACGTATTAATGACTCCAATTGGGGACTTAGCGGAAAGTGACAACTGATAACGGCGTATTAGGGCCCCTCCATTTCCTTTCGACAACTTATAAGTAAAAGATATTGGATTATTTTTTCATTGTACACTGGCGGACGCCGACACACACTTCCGGTACAAATTGCTCACGCGCACACTCCGATCGATTTTGGCGTATTAATGATCACCTTGGAAACGCCATTCTTTGAAAAAAAATACACTAACATTCTCGTCAGGGAAGTATTCGATCGTAAATGCTGTCGGAATTGGGCAGACCTCTGTGTATCAAATCTGCCATACTTGTCTGGTTTCGATTTGTGGTTGCTATGTTTCAACAGACGAACTACACAAGCTATATTTGTCCCCAGAAAAATATAATAATTACGTTGTGACGTACTTCCGGCGTATAGTACTCTGCCAGTGTCACAACTTACCAACATACCGCTCATTATTTGCAATAAACATGTATGTGGTTATATCAAGGGGCGGACAACTCCACGCGAACATGAAAATCATATAGCTCGATCTGAGATGTAGTTCAATTTATACATGAAGTATACTTCAAAAACTATTTACCCTTTATGTACTTGTATGTCCCGCTTCAAAATACAGAGTTGGAAGAAAGCATATGGCAGGTCACATGGTACATACGAACGATTCACGGGACCTTTTATATCGAGAACTACCGTCAGAAAAATTACTTCCTCTACATCAGGGTCGTTCGTAACCCTTAAATAACCATCCTTAAACGTACTAAAAGTCAACACCCTTCTCAAATGTTTCAAATCATACATCTATAAGATGAATTGGAATTATGTTCATTTGTTTTCTCTAAAACCTCTTGAAAATAAGTTTGAATAGTAGCCATCGAAAAGTCATGCTGAAAACACTTTCGAAAGTTACTGTATAGCTATTTAATTTCGCGGGGAGAAAATTTCGCATTTTTAGTATAAACTTTATTTCATTCAATATACATCCTTTACATTCAATACAGCGAACACACTTAGGGATGAATTGGATTAGGAAACAAGTGTTAAACACTTATGTAAAATCCGTCTCCAGTACAGTAAACACATGAATTTAAATGATACATGATGTAGTTGATATATATATATATGTATACGAAAAACAGAAACGTAATTATAGAAAAAAGTGGGATAGGAAAGTGGAAAAGGGTTTTGAGGGGGCCAACTGAAACAACGAGAACAGATAGGTTTCGACAACTGTGCAATGAGATAAAAGATATTTCAGACAGGAAATAGGAGTATGATCATCAGTCAAATATCTTAGAGCTAATTATAAAATTTTGAACACATAAGAAGATAAGAGCATTTTGATCATCAGTCAGTTCATCATGCCCAAACAACAGTACTCGAGTTGTGATAGGACAGGTTATTTCAATAAAGATACGTGCTCAAAGTTGAGAGTAACGACGACAGTGTAACAAGAAGTGTTCATTGGTTTCGTTTCCGTTATAACATAGACAGAGAGGACTGTCAATGAGATTTCTACGGAACAAGTAAAATTTGAGAGAACTGCACTCCATCCTTAATCTGGCATGTAAAAATCTGACCCATCCTGCTACCGCTATAATAGAGAGAAGGAACAATAATATTAGGTTCATTTAAATGTTTTTTTTTAAGTTTGGGTTATGATAAATCACATTTAATTAAGTCAGGAAGGGAGTTCCAGGGGTGAATTACAGAGGACAAATACGATTTTTTTATATAAACTTGTGTGACAAGTATAGGACGAAAGTTATCAGCAACAGTATTGTGGTTATGTATTCGGTTATTACGTGAAGGAAGGATGTCATGAAGGAAATGGGGTGCAAGACCATGAACCATTTTATGAAACTGTATTAATTTATGTTGTTGTCTTTTTCGTTCGAGGGGAAGCCTGTTTCAGTATAAAGCGTTTAAATTAAACGTTTTGATTTAAACATATTTTATTTGTCAGGGGCGTAGCTGCCATGTAAGCACATAAGCCCGTGCTTGCACACCATTTTTCCAAAGTATGTGTATTAAAGTCGGAAAATTCATAATTCGACTTATATTCTTAAAACTCCACTGACATTATTACCCTTTCTAATCGACTCGTCAGATTAACGGACCAGGTTGCAGGAAGTGTTTTATTCGTATAAGCATATGTCATATCTGGTTTTATCACATAACTGACCCGTTCAGGTATGTCATACGACCGATGGTACGTCTTTATGACGTCATATGATTGTCTCTGAAGTGATGTTTGCCTTTCTTATCAAGAAATACAGTTGAGAGTTTTGGTGGATTCTCATGAATAAAAGTTATGTAATTAATAGAACATAACACTCATGTCAATGTTATATGGTATTCAACAAATTTTAACATTTACTTTTTGATAAAGAAACGACTAAATGCATACTACAATGCAGGCTTTGTCTCCTCTAAAATCCACATTTCAGATTCTGAAAGTAGTAATTTGATTGGCTTATGCAAAAGGTCATCTGAACATGACTCCATATGGGATGTCCTCAGATCTTGACACAGCAGAGAGTTTTACAGAACAGCGCCGAGATCAAGATTTTATTTTAATCAGATTGCTCGAGCAAGATCAGATAAAGAGGCTTTATAAAGAGGTAAACTATTTAAGAAGGTAACGTACTTATTTTAGCGCAATGCCTAATATAAATAGATTAGCACATTGATGAATTTGCGCATCCACAATATAGATGCATTAGAAAACAACATACAAAGACCTCAATAAGCTCAATGTTTTAAGCTATAAAATAAGATTACCGCTAAAATATGCATGCTCCCACAGATGAGATAGTTCATGCTCCCACAGATGAGATAGTTCATGCTCCCACAGATGAGACAGTTCATGCTCCCACAGATGAGATAGTTCATGCTCCCACAGATGAGATAGTTCATGCTCCCACAGATGAGACAGTTCATGCTCCCACAGATGAGACATTTCATGCTCGTACAGATGTGACAGTTCATTCTCAAAATGTCTTCGTCATCTACAACAAATCAATTCAGTAATTGTAGATAGCTCGAGCAAAATCAGATAGAGGCTTCGAACTATTGCCGATATAAATTAACGTACTTATTTTAGCGCAATGCTTGATATAAATAGATTTGCACATTGATGAATTTGCGCATCCACAATATATATGCATAATACGCACAATACAACTATAAAACTCTTATGATCACTTATCATTCTTAATGGTCATGCGACAACTCTTTGTAACAACTACAAGTAAGAAACTATATAACAAAATTTGATACATCTTTTTATTCCAAAGAAATTTAATTTGATTTTGCTTTATATTATTTTTTGGTGTCCACTGAGATGTGAACTAAGTCATGAATGTCTTCTTTTTCAGCTAATATTTTGTTAATTTTTTGTACATTGCTTAAAACTGAACATGCAAAGTCTGAAACAAATTCACAAGACTTTACTAATGGCTTTGCTTCAAAACATATAACAAAACTAACGATTGATAATTAAAGGCCCAATAAATGTAACGGTCGGTGAAAATTAATGTGAAAATCCAGCGCTAATATTGATCTCATCAACAAATATGGTTAAAATTTAAAAATATCTCCGATATTTATATTGGTAAATCAGCAAATGAAATTTGTTGTTGTAAATATGCCTCTGTGTTGAACCAACCGACATATTGTGGAAAAAATTCTTGCCGACAAGTGGGAAAGTTCATAACTTATTCTCGTGAGTACATGTACATGGTACATGCTACTGTTTACAAATTGTGTAGGCCTCTCACTTAAGAATTCTCGGTCAATCCTCCATCAACATATTCTTATTTTGTATTTAAATAATCCTCCATCAACACATTCTTATTTTATATTTTGTCAAGTGAAATTCATGTATCAATATCATTTGAGCAACATGTAGTCTATTTTAGCAGAGGGGCAGTTTTCAGCTCCATGGATTGCACATGGTAAATTTTAGACCAATACAGATGTACATACATGTGTACCTCAGTATACACAGGGTACCGCGTGTAGGTCTATATATCAACAGGTGTTGGTTTGGTTGGTGGATATCAGTAGGCACACAGGTTATCTATTACCTCTGGTTCTGATTCCTATTGTTTACACGGATCGCGCAAACATGTGCTGTTTGTCACATGACCCCCTCGACTTGTTAGCGATCGTGACACCTCGACAATCTTCCGGAATATCTCCAGAAGTCATACATTTCCGGTTTGTATATAAAATGTGTCACATTTTAATTCTATTTCAATTTTTGGATTATTCTTCTACACTATCACTGACAGTTATCACCCATCTTAAACTAGATTCAGTCTTATTGCAGGATGATAAACAATTGGAATTGTTTTCAAAATTCAAATTCCATTTAATTAAAACTTTATGCTGTATCTACTTACCTGTACATGTGTCTATAAATTTTACTGTAAAGTTGCGCTGCTCATCAATATTCTGCTACATGCATGTCAGGGGTCCACTGTCAGTACTACCATCACTATGATCTGTACATGTCCTCCTGGATTTCCACAATGACATTTCTATAAGAGGATTCAATACAATTTAGTTTATTGTGTTTATACTGTACTACTGTATGCAATTCCATTATAAACAAAGACAACATCTGCACATATAAATGATGTAATTACTATGAAATCTGTGATAGTCTGATAAAGGTATATTTCTAAAATAAAAGTTCCAAAAACGTAATAATACATGTAATTATATCAAATATTAACAGATTTTTCTGTTTGTGATAAATTTAGCAAATTCTGGAAAATCCCTCACCGCAAATTGAAATAGAAAACAGTCTGTGGCATAAACATTTCAAGTACTAGTCCAGACAAGCAAAGTGCAATGGTTTATCATTACAAATATATGGAAATTCAAGGACTTTCCACTAGTGTGAACCAAATAATTTACTAGTCATGGGCATGCATAGGACTAGCGGCTAACGTCGCAGACAGTGAATACTGATGTTAATGGTCGACATTTGATTGTTATAGAATATGTTGTGCATGTACATATATATCAAATAAGGTCATACCAATTTGATTAATTGTTCTTTGGAAAATGAGAGTGAGCGAGCATTTTTTTTTATTTAATATTTTCCAGCCGAAGATTAATTTGAAATGCTAGAATAACCACTCAAAAAACATTTTGGACATTAAATGTCATTTGATGTTGTTTCTGAATGATTATCAAGATAATTATAAGCACTACAATTTACAAAATCATATAAGGATTGAAAGTCATTTTTTTAACTTTCATAGTGCTATGAAAGGTCAGCCGTTACATCCATATATTGAATGAAGCCCGCTAGGGCTTCATGCTGAATATGGATGTAACGACTGACCTTTCATAGCACTATGAAAGTTTAAAAAATGACTTTCAATCCATATATTTACATTTTTACTATAGAACAATTGCTTAACTTTATTGATATTGTTTCCAATTAATAGTTTATTAGTTGCGTTTGTATATGTGTCGTCATTTGAACGACATGGGCGGAACAGCCCAGCTTGAATAAAATTGGCGCCAATGATAATAATTAGTCATTTGAGCGTTTGACGCAAGGGAATTCTCCATGTTATTCGAAGCGGCGCGACAAGATTCTCGTTGAACAAGCTTGATCTATGACGTCATAATGAAATCACGTGCTACGTCTCGAGAACCATTGCTTTCTTAATTTTATAAAAGGCATTTTTGCTGGTAAGGTTCATATAGTGGGTTGCAGCGCAAATGTAAATATAAAAATATATGCCCAAGTTGGCAACAATGAAAAATGTTATGTGCAAGTATCAATTAGTCTAGCATTTAAAATATAATATGGCCAACCATTAAAAATGTTTTAAAATAAATTTATTTCAGATAAAGTACTGAACAAGATTTAGCAGGACATATATATTTCAAAACATTGAGTGTAATTAAAAAAATGAAATAAAAATGTACCAAATCTACGGAAAAATGACCCAATAAAGCAATATACAAATTTACAAGACCCAATACACAGGTACAATATTTGCAGTAGGCCTAACTGTTACAGTACAGATCCAAGACATCTTGATCCGATCCAACGTTTTGATAAAAACTGAAGACCTAATATAATATTACGATATCATAAGTCAATCCGATACAAAATAGGCCTAGCGCTGCAATGGAAAGACTTGAACAGTCTCAACTCTCGACTCAAGTACAGGTTAACCTAGGCTTTATGGCCTAAAACGGTGCGCTGCAGCCATGCCTGGTCGTACGCGTACGTAGGCCTACTCGCATTTCGTCTGGGACTGATACAGCAAAATATTGCTAAAGTGATTCAATATATGAAACAAGTAAAATACAATTGCATTATCTAGAGCAATGGAATAAAGGATATTAAGTACACTTACGACTTATAAATGTCCACACTCCACTTAGACAGATTTTACACATATACTGGAGCATGATACTTAGCCTGCATATATATCATGTTGTTCTCCAATCCTCGACCATCTAGGATTGACGCTCGCTGACATGGACGTTTCACACATTGTGAGTGGGAATAACTCGTGGAATTTTTAGCATGGCAGCTATTGACACAGCTCAATATACCACACTTATTTGACTTCCGGTTGTGTTTTTATTGACTGGCAAATGACGTATCTTTGAGCATAACATTTTAGAACAGAACAAAAGTGGCTGTTCATGTTCTAAAGCGTTCCAAAACAGTTCCTGTTAATTTGCAATACATGCCAGGATCAGACGGAAGAAATGGAATTCGTGTCAAACCTGGTGTTTGTCTCCTGTTTCTTTCTATGGTTCATTAGCGTATATAATATTGCTGATGTTTGACAATCATGGCAACATGAACGGAAGATAGAAGCAAGTGAGATCAATAGAATATTTTAATGTTACCCCATTTGATATTAAATTATGTTACTTTCAACGGCAACTGGAAACGCAAGGGCTTGAGAATTTGCAACATAAGTGGACATACACTAAGGTGTTTTAAGTGATTTGACATGTTTTGGGGCTTAGATCGACTACAGCAAGTAAGAAATGGGCGGGAATGTCTCCATGTCGAAATGTTTAGACTGGGAATACAGCAGTTAAAAGGTGAAGAAAACAACAAATAGCTATTAAATGTTTCAAAATCATTAAATGGACGAAAAAGCAGTTGGCAGGTCTTTGTGAAAAGACTTGTTACTGTGAAGTTTTTCACAATGTCAATATGAAGGATTCACATTAATATCTAATTCTTCTATTTAGATCCTTTAAAACATGTTTTCTATGGCAAACAAAAGTAACAGTCACGTTTTTATCTATCTCTTTTAATCTTACTGTAGGGTGGATAGGTCGTGTAGATGATATAGCGCTACCGGGGTTGGTTCCCAAATCGGACGTGCACTAACTTTCAGCGAAGCAAGAATGATCTACATCAGTTAAAATAACGTGCTTCAGAATTGTTTTTAAATCAAATAAAGTTTATATAAACATATTGCAGTTTTAATTTTACCTGCAGAATATAATAAGCGATTAAAAGACTTTTTAAATATATTTATTTTGTCAAGTAAAAATAGCTGGCGAACTAGTAAATAAATTCTACGAGATTGACATTTTTATTCCCAGTAGAAATGCATCGAAATCAATGCATCCCTACGTTTATAGTCGAAATTTGAATTAAAAAATAAAGCGTCGCTTGAGAGTTTTGGAAGTCTTCATTTTTGGACAAATAATTTATCAGTGACGTAACAATAGATATAACGTACATTGTATATGGGAATATTACGAAAGCCTGTAAGTGCCACAAGTGAAAAATATGTTATCTTTCGCTGCAGATAATTAAGTGTCGGTTACCAGATAAAACATTTTCACTTCTACAATGTAGCACCAACCGTAGAATATCAATGAAGAAATACATTCTTTGATATTTTTTTTTTTTTTTGTTTCCAGATTTTGATCATAGGATTATTTGTGTCTAGACTTTGATCATAGGAATATTTGTGTCTAGACTTTGATCATAGGATTATTTGTGTCTAGACTTTGATCATGGAATTATTTGTGTCGAGACTTTGATCATAGGATTATTTTAACTGATATAAAGACATATTCGATTTTCTTTCAGTTTTGAAAATTTAAGTAAAATCTGTTCACGCAGCTGGAAGAATTATCATATGCCGAAGAAGTGGAAAAAAATCAAAATACCACAGGAACAATACAGAGACGACTAGAGGCTTGTTTTTTATCTTTCTTTCCCTTGTTTTTTTTGTATACATTGTATGTTTCATCCAACATTTTCGTATGCACTACGTTAGACAAATCACACATATTTCGCAGTGTAAAGAAACAATTACTTATATCATGTTTTTGTTTTATTCCACGTGTATAGTAGAAACTGGTATTGTCCGGCGGTAACATACAGCACAAGATCTTCCCAAAGGATTTTTTTCTTTTCAGTGAGACATATTGCAGCCGACGTCATACTTCAATGTTTACATCGCAACCAATTTCGAAAAATATTTTAAAATTAAAAATCAACAAAAACATTGTATTCAAATATGGTTCCAGATGAACATGTGTTTCTGATCAATTTACGATTATTTTAATCCTGAAACATAGAGTTTCAGCTCTGATTAACATTATTTCCGTAGACGGATCAGACAAACAATTTGTTTAATTTATTCGTATTTTATTCCTTCTTTAATATTGCAAACACATCGCTTTTATTTCAAACTACATAAATAATCCTTTTAAAAGGTCAAATTTATCTACAATAAACTTTGAATGTTTGAATCAATCCAAACGAATCTTAAAGCAAAAACAAATTAGATGCAAGATAAAACTGGCATTTTCTCACGACTGAACGGCTCTCCAATTCAGGAGAGGTCTTTCCTTTGTAATCGATGTAACCTTATGTTTTTTACGCATTCACTTGAAACAAACACAATGATAAAGTGACCTTTTAATCTTTCTATTACATTAAAGTTCATTCGAACTCATCCCTTAATAGGTTTGCTTGTAAAATTTATTCCAATGCATGTTTGTCAGAGTTGTGGCCAAAAACTACAGCCAAGTAACGCGAGGCTCTTAAATAGTAATTAACACACCTGGCTAGGGATTCTTAGTCTCCAGCAGTCTATAGCTGTAAGCTGAAGTGTTGACGATTCCGAACCCTATCAATGTCTGGACTGAACTCCAATGAGAGTCGTTTTATTACGGAATTGGTGCCGATCAACTTTTGCCTGACTTTCCGTGACATCTATACTTGTCTAGAGGGTATAAAGCGACGGTCAAGTGGTGCTGGGGTTACCGTTGACATGCTGTGACGATTTAAGATGAACCGTTAGAGTACACGACACTTCGCTCTCTGACATACCAGTAAAAGTTTGAATATCTATGTCGTCAATTGTTTGGCACTTTTCGTGTTTGTTATTTTAAATATTTTGAATTCTGCGTTGACGCTGTTGTTGATATTGTTTTTGTTTGTTGTTATTATTGCATATGTCAATATACTGTATCATTATATTAATGTTGATTGTTTGATGTTGTTGATTTTGGTAATTGTCAAGATAAACCGTAAGAAAATGTTTATTGTAACTGTGGTGATAGAGATGGAAATTGCTCTTCGTTGTCAGGTATATACTGTCGACTGGTGTAGATGATAACGTTGATGACACTGTCGACTGTTGTAGATGATAAAGTTGATGACAATGTCGACTGTTGTAGATGATAAAGTTGATGACAATGTCGACTGTTGTAGATGATAAAGTTGATGACACTGTCGAGTGTTGTAGATGATGAAGCTGATGACGCTGTCGACCGTTGTAGATGATAACGTTGATGACACTGTCGACCGTTGTAGATGATAAAGTTGATGACACTGTCGACCGTTGTAGATGATGAAGCTGATGACGCTTTCGACCGTTGTAGATGATAAAGTTGATGACACTGTCGACCGTTGTAGATGATGAAGCTGATGACGCTTTCGACCGTTGTAGATGATAACGTTGATGACGCTGTCGATTGTTGTAGATGATGAAGATGAAGACGCTGTCGAGTGTTGTTGATGATGAAGCTTTTCACAATATAGACTAACGTAGTTGATCAAAAGCTGATGACGCTGTCGACTGCTGTAGATGATAGAGCTGATGACACTGTCGATTGTTGTATGTCATTAGTGTCATTATTACCAATTTTTACATGGATGTTGTTTCTAATGCCATAACTGTCTTAATTACCAATTTCTACATGGCTGTTGTTTTAATACCAGCGCTGCCATTATTACTGATTTCTACATGGCGCTGTTGTTTCTAATGCCATCGCATTCAATATTACCGATACTTATCTTGATGTTGTTTCTTAAGTCAGTCATCTCTGCTATTTTCGACACTATTGCTGTTTATTTTCGTGTTTGCCGAAAATTCCGTTGGTGATACAAATTGTGTGCTTTTTTGAGTTTGTGTTCGATTTTGTCATCGTTAACGTCTAATTTCGCCCTTTTATTTTCTGTGTTTCTCAGTTGTGTTCGGTTGATTGCAGTGTCGTTGTCAATTACTCACACTGTTCAGATATTCCTTAAAATTGATTACCTGGTATGAATTATTGCATTAACGCGAATCACGGGTAGAAGGAATGAGATTGGTTCGATAATTAAACCAAAAAATACCAGGTTCGATATGAAATTCTGTTGCTATAATTCTATGCTCGGTACTAGCTTTGAGATTAATGTAAATAGAGCCCTTGATAATACCAATTAGACAACCTCCATCTCAGAGTTACATACCATTTTTCGTTTCGTTTGTTCTTTGGCATTTGTGTTTTGCTAAAACCAGATTTCGTACTACTTAAAGAGGCAATTAATTCCGGATTCTCGCAGCGCGAGCTGAAAATGAGAACGTTAGTGAACGCTGTGCTAATTAACCAAAGAGATAATTAGTCCCAATCAACTAAACATTCAATAAACACTTCTATCGGGTTTATTGGGTTAGTGCTCCCTGCTGCGTCGCTGTGTTTGTTGATAATTACGTTAATATTACATACAGACGATAAAACGACGCGATACTATAGTTTTCCGGATACTTACAACGTCGATTCGTGTCGTTTCTTGCAATCTCCCTGCAAAAGTGCCCCTATTTACCGACTGAGCTTTTGTGTAGCGTGGCAACATATTAGTAGTGCTAATATCTCGTACAGCGATGCAATGATGTTTTTTTCCCACAACCAACAAGCTAATTACCTTCAGGCCAAACCAGCATAAACAGTGTTTCAAAGAAACTGTTACACAATCGTGCTACATGCATGTATACAGAATGATCCTTGCATAGATTACGATGATAATTACCTGACATATTCGTTAAGAAAAAACTGAAATAATTTGACAAAGAAAAACAAAACGAACGTGCAGGCGAGGAAGTAAATGCATTCCTCGCTGGTAAATCCTTCCGTCGTGCTTGTAATATATTGCAGATTATCCTTATGCGATCCCTGTGTACCGCTCTTTTTTCGAAACTTATATTTCACCATTTACTTGATTTGAAAGAATCTTAATTATAAAAAAATAATCCTGTTTTGTTGTAACAGTACCCTTGTGGTAGACAGTTGATCAGAAAAGCCAAAAAAACGTATTTTGAGGAAATTCGTTTTGATGTTTCGTTACAACGTGTTTTATTCCACACAAGGAGCCCACAGGGACAGATGGAAATACAACACTTAAAATCTCCGTTTTATTTTGTTTTAATATTATTTGCTTTCACTTTAATGTGTATGAACGCAAATTAATTTCAAGCAATAGTAATAAATATTTGCTTCCATAAATCAGATATACCTATAACGTTGTGCTTCAAATCTGATCATAACGGGGCTAAATAAAGACGTTATTGATAAAATGTTTTAATATATATATATTTTTTTAATTCTCGGTTTCTGATTAGAAAATCTAATATTAACCATAATATGACACCAGCATCACCGAAACCTTTCTCAGATTTTGAAATTCATTTTAAGTTAAATTTCAACAAAGAAATCTTCAATTCTAGGTATTAAGCGCTAATTTAAAGCTACAAATACAAAAGCCCTCATTTATGGTCCAGTTTATTTTAAGTTGTTTTACATTGTAAAAGTCAGGGTCATTTAAGGACGTGCCAGGTTTTGGAGGTGGAGGGAAGCCGGAGTACCCGAAGAAAAACCACCGACCTACGGTCAGTACCTGGCAACTGCCCCACGTGTGATTCGAACTCGCAACTAATATGTGGAGGGCTAGCGAGAGAATGTCGGGACACCTTAACCACTCGGCCACCGCGGCACTTCTCATTAAATTGTATGACTTTGACACGTGATGTTTTACAACCAACGTAGGGAATTAAATAACACAAGAATAGTTTAAATCAAAGAAGTACTGGAAGTACTGAAAGAGGCGTTACTTGGATGTTTGGACATGATAAAAGAGGCGTAACTTGGATGTTTGGACATGATAAAAGAGGCGTTACTTGGATGTTTGGACATGATATAAGAGGCGTAACTTGGATGTTTGGACATGATAAAAGAGGCGTTACTTGGATGTTTGGACATGATAAAAGAGGCGTTACTTGGATGTTTGGACAGGATAAAAGAGGCGTTACTTGGATGTTTGGACATGATAAAAGAGGCGTTACTTGGATGTTTGGACATGATAAAAGAGGCGTTACTTGGATGTTTGGACATGATAAAAGGATGGGATGAAATGTGAAAGGTGCATAAAACTGCTCAGGTCCCTGTGTTTACTGCGCCAGCACTCTGATAGGCCAAGTTCTACGATTTAGATCAAAGGGACAATAACTAAAAGCACGATCTGTGTTTCCACCGTGAAGGATATCCAGCGTTAAGAAAGTATTCCATTTAGAGCTGAAAACCCGCTTTAAAGCATTAGAAAACGTGGACGAAGAAATGAGAATGAATGGAAATGGGAAGCCATCAAAAACATCTTTACAGCAGAAAATACCATTGGCCACAAAACTAAAAAGGAGTGGCTTACATCAGACACATGACAAACAGTAGAAAAACTATAAAGCAGAATCATGTGGAGTATGAGGAAGGGGAGACTGCAGATTTCGAAGATGAGGCTGAACCTGAGGTGTCACATACATATGGGACCGCTGATGCTAAATCGGATCTACAGGAACCTCTCGTAGTATTTCCAACACCACAGAAACAACAAGGGCAAAGTTAATTAACAAAGAGGAAACCGACAAAACAGGGGTTAAGAATCCAAAGGCTAACAAGGAAGGGAATAAAGATGTGGGCACTCGGGACAATCAGAGACGCATGGACTCATTGCTGAAGGATACCTCTTCAAGGAAATCGTGTCAGTTGAGTGCAAACATCCGATCCCCACTTGATGGCAATTCTCCCAAAAAACTATGTGGAAAATAATGAACAAATGACAAAGAACTGTCTAATAACTTTATTAATATGATGAAACAAAATTACAAGAATACTAAAGATGACTTTAACAAATGATTTGCGATATGAAGAAAGTGCATGCATAAATACTACATAATCTTATACACACTATAATTTGCAGTATATTTACATAATATCTATACCTTATATATGTTGTATTTCCACTGAAAAAGTTATATAAACCGTGAGTGCGTGTATCTCAAGGTTTCTTATATCTCACAGAATTATAAGCTGTAAAACAACTGATGTATTTATTATTATAAATAATGAATAATGTCATTAATCAAATTACAAGAAATTCCCAAACCTACATGTATATAATAGATATAAATATATTTGAAATGGTCAAAGGCAAATCCAACATGAAGCGCTAGCGCGCTTCATTGAATTTGCCTTTGACCATTTGGCATTCATATAGCCTATGAATGCCAACTGAAAGCAGTTCAATGCTTAAGTATAAACTATAAAAACTACATAAACATTTAAACCTGCAAAGATAAAATGATATCTGACAAGCTTTTTCTTTACATAAATAATGCATCTGTTTTAAATATCATAAATGACTAGTAAATTACATCTTTTGACAGTCAATACTCAAGGTCTACGTGATAAGCAAAAAGGAAACAGATTCTATACATGGGTTAAACAACAAAAAGGGAACATAATTTTGGCACAAGAAACACATTTTACAGAACCCATACTGCCATACATAAACGCAGAATGGCAAGGGGAGATAATACACAGTTTTGGTATAACACAAAGTAGAGGAGTGTCTATTTTTATCAGTAAAAACTTTAGCTGTGAAATTATAGATTCATATAATGATAAAGATGGAAGATTGTTGTTAGTTAATATCAAAATAGATGGAAACATATATACCATTATAAATGTATATATGCACCAAATGACAGAACAAGACGGAATACTTTCTATAAAGATGATGAACACTTTGTAGAAGCTTATAGTCTAGGCCTAATCATCATTGGTGGTGATTGGAATGAGATTCAACAAGCATGTGATAGAAAATCTAAAAGCAAACCACGAAATTCAGTAAACGCTTGTAAATCATTAATAAAAGAAAGTCGTCTTATAGATCTATGGAGACAAAAACATCCTGATATGCAACAATTTACATGGTAACGTAAAAGAATTAAAAATGAAGCTAGTAGAATTGACTTTTTCCTGCTGCAAAAAGAACTAAAATTATAGTAACATATATTCGACCAGTATTAATAAAGTACACTGATCATCAAGCTGTATCATTGATGTTAGATGTTACAAATGTGCAACGAGGTCCAGGGTATTGGAAATTGAATAAAAGTCTCTTAAATGATATTGAGTATCAAACGATAATAATTAAACTTTTAAACAAATATAGTAACATGGAAAATGTTAATAACATGAATTCTCGCATGAGATGGGATTAATGTAAAAGCGAAATTAGAGAAAGATCGATATATTATGGAAAGAAAAAATCCAGTTTACGAAAAGATATCATAAAACAATAAAAAGATAAACTAAAAGTATTAACAGATACTAATGCAAAGGAAGAAGAAATAAAATCAGTTGAAGACCAGATAGAATCATAATATCTCTGTAAAGCAATAGGAAGTCAAATAAGATCGAGGGCAAACTGGGTTGAACAAGGCGAAAAAAACAATAAATACTTTTTATCACTAGAAAAGGGGAGGCAACTACAAAAGACCATAACTAAACTGTATAATGAGCACGGTGAGATAATATCAAACCAAGATGAAATATTGAAACGTCAAAAACAATTCTATGAAACAATATATAACACAAAGAATCCATTAAAACAAGAAATAAATAAATATTTAGATGCAATTAATTTTGAAGAAGTATTAGCTGAAGAAGAAAGTGCTAAGTGTGAGGGGTTAATTAATGAAGCTAAGTGCTATAAAGCGGTAAAAAAATGAAATTAAATAAATCACCAGGTTCGGATGGGCTGAGTTTTATCAAAAAGTTTGACCACACTTGAAACATATACTTGTAGAAAGCCCAAATGAAGGTTACAGGCATGGGGAGTTGTCCGATTCACAAAGAGTAGGGATTTTATCTTTAATGTACAAGAAAAATGATCCATATGATTTAAATAACTGGACACCTTTAATACTACTAAATGCAGATTACAAAATTTTAGCACCTTGTTTGGCAGAACGAATAAAACCTATCTTACCTAAAATAATAAATACAGACCAGAATGGATTTATAAAAGGACGAAATATTGGGTACAATATACGATTAATTCAAGACATTATTGATTATGCTGATACATTTGAAATTACAGGGGCAATTTTATTTTTAGACTTTGCTAAAGCGTTCGACACAATAGAATGGGAGTTTATGTGTTCTACTCTGATACATTTTGGGTTAAAAGAAATTTTCATAAATTGGATTAAAACACTCGACAGCGAAATATCTTGTGTAATCGCAAATAATGGCTGGCTATCAGAACCCGTGAAAATATCACGCGGAATTAGGCAAGGCTGTCCGTCATCAGCATTGCTCTTTGCATAACAGTAGAAATATTGGCAATAAAATTAAGAAATAACAAGAGAATAGTAGATTTAAAAATCAAACACAGATTAGAGATTTTAAATTATCCCAACTAGCCGATGATACAACTTTATTCTTAAAAGAGAAAAAAGATATCTCCAATGCATTAAACTTGATTGAAATTTTTGGCAGTCTTTCAGGGTTAATATTAAATAGAGGAAAGTCACAGGGTATTAGATTATGAAATAATAAAATATGCATCAATGACGTCTATGCAAACATTGTTTGGACCTTGGAAGAAATAAAAGCTCTAGGAATATATTTTGGTTTAAATGAGGCTAAAACAGAACAAAAGAACTGGGACATAAACATAGAAAAAATGCATAAAAAAGTTAATACATGGAAAAAACGAAAACTGACAATGCTAGGTAGAATTCAGATCGTTAAATCCTTTCTGATACCTCAATTAACTTATGCAATATCGGTTCTGCATGTCCCAAAAAAAGATTCTGAAGAAATCAGAAAGCATTATTTATAATTATATATTTGGGATGGGAAGGATAAAATCAAAAGAAAGACCCTTTGTAGATCATACTGTAAAGGTGGGCTAAATACGCTTGATTTAGAATCTCACATCTTAACTATTCAGACTGGGTGGGTAAAAAATTAAATTCTGAGGCTGACAATCAATGTAAAGTCATACCTCAACACTACTTTAACCATTTTGGGAACAATATATTGATATTTTCAATGAATTTAGATAATACAAATAGTTTAGAGGGTTTTAAAAATGTACCATCGTTTTATCAGGAAATCATTAAAGCATGGATAGGTATAGGTGGAGGTCAAACGAGCTATCCATATAGAATAACAGACATTCCTAATGAAATAATCTGGGTAATAAATACATAAAATACAAAAATAAAGTTTTGATATTTAAAAAGTGGATAAAAAGTGACAAAAAGACTGTAAAAGATATGTTAGATAACCAAGGCAAAATAAGTGAAAAGGTTATTTTAAATAAATTAGGGGGAAAACATAATTGGATGTCTGAAGAAGCTATTATCAAGAAAGCGATACCAAAGCAATGGCAACAAAAACTTAACCATTCAGACATTTCTAAATATAACATAAAAAACAACCATGATATACCAGCAGTTACATTATTCAAAACATCCAAAACTGTACAAATAAATATACTAACAAACAGTATAATATATAAAAATCTTATCATAGAACGTTCGGTTAAACCAAGCGCATACATTGCATGGGAAAAAAGCTTTGTATATATGTGAATCTGAATTGGAACACAAAATAAAAAAAAAATCTAGACTTCATTTTTACAAACATAGAGGACAGCAAAAGAAGAATGTTTCGATGGAAATTGATTCACATGATTCTTACAAACAATTATATTTTACACAAATGGAAGATAAAAGACAGTCCATTTTGCAACACATGTGGTGTGGTAGAAGATTATGACCATTTTCTATACAAAATGTAAATATATCAATTTTTTTTAGAATATATTGGAAACCTGTTCAAAGCTCTTGGATATATTAAAAATATGATGAAGCTAGATAATTTAATTTTAGGTTACAAAATTGATTATGAGAAATATAATAGAGTTAATTACCTGGCCCTGGTTTCATCAACGTTCCTTAACTTAAGAAAGTCCTTAACTTAAAAATCTCCATAGGAAAGCATTACAGAATTTAAGGGGAAAATCCTTAGCTAAGGAACTTTCCTTAAATTCTGTAATGCTTTCCTATGGAGATTTTTAAGTTAAGGAATTTTCTTAAGTTAAGGAACGTTGATGAAACCAGGGCCAGTTAGCATATATTGGATTTGCAATATATAAAGGGTATTACTTAAGCGACCAAAAACTTCAAACAGTCAGTATTGAAAATATTCTGAAAAAAGAACTACACATGGCAATAAAAATACAACAAATCACCTTGCCCAAACATTCTTGATACTGTTTGTGTCCTCCTTGGCATCAATCAAGAAGTAGATACAGTACAACTGTAAGTCTTCAACCTTCGCTGTACATACACCATGACGGTCAACACTCACATGGCTAGTCGCCTGAAAAAGTAAACAGACATATATATAACCTTGATCGATCAATGAATGCTATTTTGAGCGAAGTATACCGCACATAGGCGATAACAACTTTACTATTTTAAAATATAAAAAGAATACTGAAAGAAAAGTTGGTACAAAAATCAACAGCATGTAAAGTATCTTTTCACATTTTTTACCAATGTACTTTTTTATGTGTGAACATTTAAAATAACCAAAGTCTGCTACATAAACAAAAAAATATCAGATTTAAATAAATAAAGCATTAACTTACAGCCCTGAGAATCCTACACAACTCTAAGATCTTCTCCGGTCTTTGTGAGACCACGGACAAAAACTTTTACAAGCAAATCTATAGTGTTTACAAACATCAACGGGTTTTCCATTTCTATTAATAGCAACTTCCGGCAGCTACGTATACACTGTCTTGTTATTAATAGCACACTGAGAAGTATTTGAACTTGTCTCAAATATTCAGTGTATTTTACATAAGGTTATTATTTATACATATAACCGGTCAAGGGCTTGCATATGTATACGAAGGCGGCCGCCGGTACATATGTACACCAGCTTATAATATGCACCAGCCGACACGTGCTGTTTGCCCAGATTTTCCCATATTTAGTTTATTGGCATATACTATCTAAATACTTACTTTTTAATTAATATAATACATGTATATATTTATAATGCATGCACATATGTACGATATAAAAATAATACAAACATCAAGAAAAAACGACAGACTATACATAATTACTTACCTATATACAAATCAGAAAGCAGACGGCCCACTCCACCATGCGCGTTCTTGAAACCGATATAAAAACCAAAACGGTTATAGGACTCACACAACTAAATAATTTACTATATGTTATTACTAAGCTTTCGAGCTAATAACTTTAATATTTTAAGTACAACACTTGTGAAAACTGCCTAAATTCACAGATACATACATGACAAAGGCTTCAAGTGGCATTTAATGAGGAGTTTACTGGCATATTAGCTTGCTACAGGCGTCTGCTTCGGACAACCGGAAATTTACATGTCAAACCAGTGAAATGGGACGGGAACTACCTCTGACTTTTGACCCCATATCAATCCGCCATCACATATCAAAATCTACCAAAAGTATATGTTTTTGTAAAGTTAAATATCTACAGATTTCATTCAATGCAGAATAGGTCAACAACTACCTATTCAAAATACCCAGAATCACTGTACTTAGCCGGAATGAATTTTCAGTAGGGACTACAAACGTATGAAACACTTCGTGATAGGCTGATTTAGTTGTGTGAGTCCTTTAAGCCGGATATTTGATGATAATTATTAAATTAATATTTGATAAATGTTCGGTTAATATTTAATTACAGTTTAAATAAGTATTAGATTAATAAATGATAGTTTATTTTGATTATCTAAATAATGTTAAGTTGTTCTATAATATGTTGGATATACATGTATGTGAGTGTGCAGTATGAAATAGTTGTACGTGTCATGTACATGTGTGTGCACTGAAAAATATAAGACTGTGTGTATGTGTAATGATAAATGGTGTAAATTGTGAGGATATGTTTATGATTTATATTGAATGCATCTCGATGTTAAATGGTGTAAATTGTGAGGATATGTTTATGATTTATATTGTATGCATCTTGATCAATAAAATGTTTGAAAAAAAAATAAATAAAAAAAGCAAAATGATAAACACGAACTCTACGAGAGTCCAGGACCAACTCCAAACAACACACAAAAACAAAGATAAGGAGGTGAAGAGAAATGCAAGGAAAGATAGAAGACAATATTTGGAAAACGTCAGAGCAAGCAGCCGCTCGTGGGGAGATGAGTATAGTTTACAAAATAACCAAACAGCTTTGTAGAAAGACCAGTACTCACCCAGGTCATATAAACGACAAACTAGGTAAAACATTAAAGACAGAAAATGAACAAGCTGAAAGATGGACAGAACAATTCACAGAAATACTGAACAGCTCTGCACCTGACATCCAGGCCAGCCCATCAACAGCAGAGGAGGACACATATATCAACACTAAGCCACCCACTTTAGAGGAGATAAAGAACGCTATTAAGACACTTAAGAACGGGAAAGCACCGGGTATCGACTCCATCCATGCAGCGATGCTGAAAATTGACATACAAACATCAGCAAAAGTGCTAAGTGATATCTTCCAAACAATCTGGAAAGAATAACAATTTCCACCTGACTTGAGCAAAGGCTTAATTGTAAAATTACCAAAGAAGGGTGACTTGCAGAATTGTGACAACTTGAGAGGTATCACCTTACTTTCTGTACCCAGCAAAGTCTTCTGTAAGATCCTATTACATCGAATAGATAACGCCCTTGACAGCAAACTTAGAGGAACAAACAGGAATTAGAGGAGGGAGAGGATGCATACACCAAATAGTTACACTCCGGAATATCATAGAATAATGCATAGAATGGAATACATCACTATATATCAATTTTATAGACTTCAAGAAAGCTTTTGACAGCTTACACAGGGAAACACTGTGGAAAATAATTGGAAGTTATGGAATTCCATCAAGAATACTAACGCTTATTAAAAGTTTTTTATGAAAAATTTGAATGCAGTATTACACAAACAGAACGCAATTCAAACTCCTCAGAATTGTATACGATATAACTGTATGTGTTAATTGTATTGATTGTATGAGAATTGTTTATCTTTGTACTGTTAAGCGTTTTAGAGTGGTTTATCTTAGCTAGATTGGGCGCTACATATCAGACGCATTTGAAATTAGATCAGGTGTAAGGCAAGGATGTTCTATGCCACATATTCTGTTTTGTTGGCTGTAGACTGGATATAGAAAAATACAAACATCAGACAAAAGAAGAAGTATCCAGTGGATCATGAACAGCCAACTAGAAGACCTGACTTCGCTGACGACATAGCGGAGATATCAACATCACACCAGCATCTCCAAGAAAAGACCAGCAAACTGAATTTCTATGCTACACAGACTGGCCTAAATGCCAAGAAGACAAAAGTAATGGTCATCAACTCCAGAGAAGAAACGCCAGCCACAATAAATGAGTCAGAAGTAGAAAATGTAGAAGATGTTAATACTTGTGAAGTGTCATCAGCAAAGACAATGGGGCAGGGAAAGCCATCAAGACAAGGCTAGCTAAAGCATGATCAGCATATGCACAGCTCCAACCAATCTGGATGTCGAACCAATACAGCCTAAGGACGAAACTACGTATCTACAACAGCAACGTAAAGACAGTCCTACTGTATGGCTCTGGATGCTGGTGTGTCTTGGTAACTGACCGACAGAAAGTAGAGGCATTCCACAACAGCTGCCTAAGAAAGATCAACAAAATATACTGACCAAACAACATTACCTACACAGGCCTCTTAAAAAGAAGTAAAAACAATAGCATCACAGCAGAAATAAAACAACAACAGGCCCGGGTTTCATCAACGTTCCTTAACTTATGGAAATTCCTTAACTTTAAAACTCCATAGGAAAGCATTACAGAACTTAAGGAGAAAATCCTTAGTTAAGGAACTTTCCTTAAATTCTGTAATGCTTTCCTATGGAGTTTTGAAGTTAAGGAGTTTCCTTAAGTTAAGGAACGTTGATGAAACCAGGGCCAGTTCAGATGGCTTAGACATTATTGTACTGCGAATGTCACAACACCGCTTACCGAAGACAGCACTATTTTGGACACCACCAGGAAAGGGGAAACCAGGAAGACCACGCATGACCTGGAGGAGAACTGTAACATCAGAACTTGAAGAGTTGGGCTACACCTAGGGCCAAGCGAAGTACAAGGCCATGGACAGAGGACAATGAAGGCAGCTTGTTGTGGCCTTATGTCCCTTGTAGGATGAAGAGGATGAGAAGAAGAAGAACAATTTCCGTACCTGTCGTAAGGTGAACTCACAGCGACGAATATTAAGATTAGAAATTCAGACTCGAAATAATGCAAGTACTGAAAACGAACATTTTTGTGAAATTCACATAATTTTAAAGAACATAGTTTAAGATCTGAAGTGAATTTTCAACAATTAGGTAATACTGTGTTACATTCTGTTATTAATTTGACATAATGTAGAATTTCCCTGTTAACATCAAACAAATAATTAATTTTATAGTACATTATAATTGTTTCTATTCGTGTATTTCTATTTTCTTAAAAAGCTTTCAAAGCTTTGGTTTTTTTTTCAGTCTTTCATTCATCTTGCCGCAAATTGTGGCATATCATTTAATTCTGAGTCAGGATATGATTAACGTTTCATCAAATATAACTATTTTATAAATATCCTTTCTGAGAATCGAACTGGAAATATCGGTAAATTCATTGTTTGGTACCAATGAACGAGCCTACCTTTGTCACATGTGTGGCTTCCACGCTACAGATTGAAAATTACAATTTTGTCGCGATCAACTGTGAGGGCCATTTTTATCAACCCGATCTTTTTTGCGATAAGCAGCCAAAAGGTTTTAATCAGATGTGAGGTTTTAACAATCACGATCGCTGCTTTATATATATTTCAAAGTCTGGTTTGAAGCGAACGTATATATGTCAGCCATATTGGATGGATTTTTCTCTCACCAGATGGCGTAAAACCGGTCTTCCTAAAATGGTCATTCTGCATGATTTTATAATGATCGTTTAAAACCATTTTAAATAAACGGAGTTTGATTTAATCATATGTGGAGTTTATGTAAAATTCTTGTAAGAAGTGTTACGCTTGCCGTATTTACCCAAATGTCCCACAGTATTCTGACCGAAGCACCAGATACTGTTAAAGTTGTCTCCTTTATTTACAGTAATAACGGAGATTACCACTAGGTGTCTCAAATTCCGTGTATCCAGTTTTTAAATAATCGCTATATGCACGGCGTTACTAAAAATCCAGAGAATACCAAAGCGTCAACAAATCATAATCTGAACTCAAAATCGATAATCGATTAAAACTATGGGCAACATATGGGCAAAGAAAGGATTTACATGGAGACACTTGTAAAAGTACAAGAGAATAAAATCAGGTGATCCAGAAGAGTAAGCGCCTTCTGCTTCATTAACGACACCCGCCATGGTCACATCCAAGTAAACGTGAAGTGCCTAAGGTAAGAAAGTACTCACCATTATCAATTAAAACTAGGCACACTAATGTGCATACTCAAAAGCATCTTCATATCACATAAGGATACAAAATATTTCTCAACGAGACAAAGATAGCGACCAAAAAACTTGCTCTGAATTCATCAAGAAAACAAACGGACACATGTTTTTGCGTGTATCTCTGGCGTCCGTTATATATTCGAAAGAGTTAAAAAAAAACCTGATGAATGTTTCATCCAATTTGTTACAGTTCGTGTTGATAACTCAAATATTCTGAACTTATACCATCCTCTCGATATCAATTCGTCATAGCAGAGTTGAAGCATGCAGCTAGCTTTTTGATTTGGTAGTGTAAGGTGAGGCTTTTTCTTTTAAGGAACAAAAGGTTCTCCTCAAATTCCTGGAGTTATACTCCCAAAGTTCTCTTCACCCTTGGAATCCTCCTCCATATCCAGGGGTTATACTCACTAAGTTCTCTACACCCCTGGTATCCTTGTCCATATCTAGGAGTTATACTCACCACGTTCTCTACAACCCTAGTATCCTCGTCCATATCTAGGGGTTATACTCACTACGTTCTCTACACCCCTGGTATCCTCGTCCATATCCAGGGGTTATACTCACCACGTTCTCTACAACCCTAGTATCCTCGTCCATATCTAGGGGTTATACTCACTACGTTCTCTACACCCCTGGTATCCTCGTCCATATCCAGGGGTTATACTCACCACGTTCTCAACACCCCTGGTATCCTCGTCCATATCTAGGGGTTACACTCACCACGTTCTCTACACCCCTGGTATCCTCGTCCAATTTCAGGGGGATATACTCACCACGTTCTCTACACCCCTGGTATCCTCGTCAATATCAAGGGGATATACTCACCACGTTCTCTACACCCCTGGTATCCTTGTCCATATCTAGGGTTTATACTCACCACGTTCTCTACACCCCTGGTATCCTCGTCCATATCTAGGGGATATACTCACCACGTTCTCTACACCCCTGGTATCCTTGTCCATATCCAGGAGTTATACTCACCACGTTCTCTACACCCCTGGTATCCTCGTCAATATCCAGGGGTTATACTCACCACGTTCTCTACAACCCTGGTATCCTCTTCCATATCCAGGGGTTATACTCCCCACGTTCTCTACACCCCTGGTATTCTCGTCCATATCCAGGGTTTATACTCACCACGTTCTCTACACCCCTGGTATCCTCGTCCATATCCAGGAGTTATACTCACCACGTTCTCTACACCCCTGGTATCCTCTTCCATATCCAGGAATTATACTCACCACGTTCTCTACACCCCTGGTATCCTCGTCCATATCTAAGGGTTATACTCACCACGTTCTCTACACCCCTGTTATCCTCGTCCATATCCAGGGTTATACTCACCACGTTCTCTACACCTCTGGTATCCTCGTCCATATCCAGGAGTTATACTCACCACGTTCTCTACACCCCTGGTATCCTTGTCCATATCTAGGGGTTATACTCACCACGTTCTCTACACCCCTGGTATCCTCCTCCATATCCAGGGTTATATTCACCACGTTCTCTACACCCCTGGTATCCTCGTCCATATCCAGGAGTTATATTCACCACGTTCTCTACACCCCTTGTATCCTCCTCCTTATCAAGGGGTTATACTCACCACGTTCTCTACACCCCTGGTATCCTCGTTCATATCTAGGGGTTATACTCACCACGTTCTCCACACCCCTGGTATCCTCCTCCATATATAGGGGTTATACTCACCACATTCTCTACACCCCTGGTATCCTCGTCCATATCCAGGGGTTATACTCACCACGTTCTCTACACCCCTGGTATCCTCCTCCATATATAGGGGTTATACTCACCACATTCTCTACACCCCTTGTATCCTCCTCCTTATCAAGGGGTTATACTCACCACGTTCTCTACACCCCTGGTATCCTCGTCCATATCCAGGGGTTATACTCACCACGTTCTCTACACCCTTGGTATCCTCGTCCATATCCAGGAGTTATACTCAACACGTTCTCTACACCCCTGGTATCCTCGTCCATATCAAGGGGTTATACTCACCACATTCTCTACACCCTTGGTATCCTCGTCCATATCTAGGAGTTATACTCACCACGTTCTCCACACCCCTGGTATTCTCGTCCATATCAAGGGGTTATACTCACCACGTTCTCTACACCCCTGTTATCCTCGTCCATATCTAGGGGTTATACTCACCACGTTCTCTACACCCCTGGTATCCTTGTCCATATCTAGGGGTTATACTCACCACGTTCTCCACAATGCCTGGAATGTGTCAAGGCAAAATGTAAGGCTGATGAAATGATTTGAACTGAAACGATATCAGTCAATCAGAAAAGTGAAAGGGCTCGTCGACATCGGAACATTATTTCTCTGAAATATTCTCCGACTCAAACGCTGAAAGCGACATTTTTCATTCACCATTTATTTCTTTAAGGATCGTATTTTACCTGCAATTTCCAACATATTTATTTGATACATTTCGTTTCAAGTCACCGTACGAAATGTAACACTACATTCTTATTTTGTCTCAAAGAGAAGCTTAATAAATAGCTCCTTTCCACAAGCTTCGCTTCATCTCATATAACCATGATTTGTTGTAATTTTCAAAACTGTAAGTTTGACAAGCTTTATTGTATCAGTTTATTTGGCCTGTAATGAGCTATGTTCTTTTTTCGCCGACACCAATTAAGATTTAATTTCTGGAAACAATTATCACCAAAGGAATAATTTGTTCGTTTTCTGATAATTATTTAATTTCAAATAAAACAAAATTTGATATAATAAAATCCACATCCAAGGCAGATCAATATTTGTAAGTCATTTTAAGATTTTTATATTTCCCAGTTGTATATTACAAAAGTTTCGCTGACGTTTTTATGACGTAACATAAGAGAATGTGCTGAAAAGATAATTAAATTCTTTAATCGATGTTAATGATTTTTAATTGTATACAAATATACAAGTCGTTTACCGATGGAAAATACAATTAACCAGCTATAAACAAGCTCTGAGACTATTTCGTTGAAATCTTAATCGTTTTAAGATATATATATATATATTGTGGTCACATGCTTGTATCAATTATTCTTCTGATAAAAAGTGTAAATATATCTTTACATTACTTCAAAACAGTGTTGTTTGTCCGTCAATCTTGCTTTACCTGCATGTTTGTTATCCATGTTATATTATCTATTAGTTTGTATCAATTAGTTTGTCGCAATTATAGCACTACAGTGCTAATATTTATTGTTAAATTCTTGTATCTTGTTTCTTGTATCTTGTATAGGACATGTAAACCTGTTGACAGGAGGTTCATACTAGATGTATAGGGAGTGCATACCTGATTACAGCAGGTTTATACAAGATATATAACAGATGTATACCTGATTACAAGGTTGATACTAGATGTATAAGAGGTGTATACATGATTACAGGAGGTCTATACTAGATGTATAGGAGGTGTATACATGATTACAGGAGGTTGACACTAGATGTATAGGAGGTGTATACCTGATTACAGCAGGTTTATACAAGATATATAGCAGATGTATACCTGATTACAAGGTTGATACTAGATGTATAAGAGGTGTATACATGATTACAGGAGGTCTCTACTAGATGTATAGGAGGTGTATACATGATTACAGGAGGTCTATACTAGATGTATAGGAGGTGTATACATGATTACAGGAGGTCTATACTAGATGCATAGGAGGTGTATACATGATTACAGGAGGTCTATACTAGATGTATAAGAGGTGTGTACATGATTACAGGAGGTCTATACTAGATGTATAAGAGGTGTATACATGATTACAGGAGGTCTATACTAGATGTATAGGAGGTGTATACATGATTACAGGAGGTCTATACTAGATGCATAGGAGGTGTATACATGATTACAGGAGGTCTATACTAGATGTATAAGAGGTGTATACATGATTACAGGAGGTCTATACTAGATGTATAGGAGGTGTATACCTGATTACAGGAGGTTTATACTAGATGTATAGGAGGTGTATACCTGATTACAGGAGGTCTATACTAGATGTATAGGAGGTGTATACCTGATTACAGGAGGTTTATACTAGATGTATAGGAGGTGTATACCTGATTACAGGAGGTTTATACCAGATGTATAGGAGGTGTATACCTGATTACAGGAGGTTTATACTAGATGTATAGGAGGTGTATACCTGATTACAGGAGGTTTATACCAGATGTATAGGAGGTGTATACCTGATTACAGGAGGTTTATACTAGAAGTATAGGAGGTGTATACATGATTACAGCAGGTCTATACTAGATGTATAGGAGATGTATACCTGATTACAAGAGGTTTATACCAGATGTATAGGAGGTGTATACCTGATTACAACAGGTTTATACTAGATGTATAGGAGGTGTATACCTGATTACAGGAGGTTCATACTAGATGTATAGGAGGTGTATACCTGATTACAGGAGGTCTATACTAGATGTATAGGAGGTGTATACCTGATTACAGGAGGTTCATACTAGATGTATAGGAGGTGTATACCTGATTACAGGAGGTTTATACTAGATGTATAGGAGGTGTATACCTGATTACAGGAGGTTCATACTAGATGTATAGGAGGTGTATACCTGATTACAGGAGGTTTATACTAGATGTATAGGAGGTGTATACCTGATTCCAAGGTTGATACTAGATGTATAGGAGGTGTATACCTGATTACAGTAGGTCTATACTAGATGTATAGGAGGTGTATACCTGATTACAGGAGGTCTATACTAGATGTATAGGAGGTGTATACCTGATTACAGGAGGTTTATACTAGATGTATAGGAGGTGTATACATGACTACAGGAGGTCTATACTAGATGTATAGGAGATGTATACCTGATTACAGTAGGTTTATACTAGATGTATAGGAGATGTATACCTGATTACAAGAGGTTTATACCAGATGTATAGGGGGTGTATACCTGATTACAGGAGGTTTATACTAGATGTATAGGAGGTGTATACCTGATTACAGGAGGTTTATACTAGATGTATAGGAGGTGTATACCTGATTACAAGAGGTTTATACCAGATGTATAGGAGGTGTATACCTGATTACAAGAGGTTTATACTAGATGTATAGGAGGTGTATACCTGATTACAGGAGGTTCATACTAGATGTATAGGAGGTGTATACCTGATTACAGGAGGTTTGTACTAGATGTATAGGAGGTGTATACCTGATTACAGGAGGTTCATACTAGATGTATAGGAGGTGTATACCTGATTACAGGAGGTTTATACTAGATGTATAGGAGGTGTATACCTGATAACAGGAGATTTATACTAGATGTATAGGAGGTGTATACCTGATTACAGGAGGTTTATACTAGATGTATAGGAGATGTATACCTGATTACAGGAGGTTTATACTACATATTTAGGAGGTGTATACCTGATTACAGGAGGTTTATACTAGATGTATAGGAGGTGTATATCTGATTACAGGAGGTCTATACTAGATGTATAGGAGGTGTATACCTGATTACAGGAGGTTTATACTACATATTTAGGAGGTGTATACATGATTACAGGAGGTTTATACTAGATGTATAGGAGGTGTATACCTGATTACAAGAGGTTTATACCAGATGTATAGGAGGTGTATACCTGATTACAGGAGGTTTATACTACATATTTAGGAGGTGTATACATGATTACAGTAGGTCTATACTAGATGTATAGGAGGTGTATACCTGATTACAGGAGGTTTATACTAGATGTATAGGAGGTGTATACCTGATTACAGGAGGTCTATACTAGATGTATAGGAGGTGTATACCTGATTACAAGAGGTTTATACCAGATGTATAGGAGGTGTATACCTGATTACAGGAGGTTTATACTACATATTTAGGAGGTGTATACATGATTACAGTAGGTCTATACTAGATGTATAGGAGATGTATACCTGATTACAAGAGGTCTATAATAGATGTATAGGAGGTGTATACCTGATTAGAAGAGGTCTATACTAGATATATAGGAGATGTATACCTGATTACAGGAGGTTTATACTAGATATATAGGAGGTGTATACATGATTACAGGAGGTTTATACTAGATGTATAGGAGGTGTATACCTGATTACAGAAGGTTTATACTAGATGTATAGGAGGTGTATACCTGGTTACAGGAGGTTTATACTAGATGTATAGGAGGTGTATACCTGATAACAAGGTTGATACTAGATGTATAGGAGGTGTATACCTGATTACAGGAGGTTTATACTAGATGTATAGGAGGTGTATACCTGGTTACAGGAGGTCTATACTAGATGTATAGGAGGTGTATACCTGATTACAGGAGGTTTATACTAGATGTATTGGAGGTGTATACCTGATTACAGGAGGTTTATACTAGATGTATAGGAGGTGTTTACCTGATTACAGGAGGTTTGTACTAGATGTATATGAGGTGTAAACCTGATTACAAGGTTGATACTAGATGTATAGGAGGTGTATACCTGGTTACAGGAGGTCTATACTAGATGTATAGGAGGTGTATACCTGATTACAGGAGGTTTATACTAGATGTATTGGAGGTGTATACCTGATTACAGGAGGTTTATACTAGATGTATAGGAGGTGTTTACCTGATTACAGGAGGTTTGTACTAGATGTATATGAGGTGTAAACCTGATTACAAGGTTGATACTAGATGTATAGGAGGTGTATACCTGGTTACAGGAGGTTTATACTAGATGTATATGAGGTGTACACCTGATTACAAGGTTTATACTAGATGTATAGGAGGTGTATACCTGGTTACAGGAGGTCTATACTAGATGTATATGAGGTGTAAACCTGATTACAATGTTTATACTAGATGTATAGGAGGTGTATACCTGATAACAGGAGATTTATACTAGATGTATAGGAGTTGTATACCTGATTACAGGGGATTTATACTAGATGTATAGGGAGTGCATATCTGATTGCAGGAGGTTTATACTAGATGTATAGGAGGTGTACACCTGATTACAAGAGGTTTATACTAGATGTATAGGAGGTGTATACCTGATTACAGGGGATTTATACTAGATGTATAGGAGGTGTATACCTGATTACAGGAGGTTTATACTACATATTTAGGAGGTGTATACCTGATTACAGGAGGTTTATACTAGATGTATAGGAGGTGTATATCTGATTACAGGAGGTCTATACTAGATGTATAGGAGGTGTATACCTGATTACAGGAGGTTTATACTACATATTTAGGAGGTGTATACATGATTACAGGAGGTTTATAATAGATGTATAGGAGGTGTATACCTGATTACAAGAGGTTTATACCAGATGTATAGGAGGTGTATACCTGATTACAGGAGGTTTATACTACATATTTAGGAGGTGTATACATGATTACAGTAGGTCTATACTAGATGTATAGGAGGTGTATACCTGATTACAGGAGGTTTATACTAGATGTATAGGAGGTGTATACCTGATTACAGGAGGTCTATACTAGATGTATAGGAGGTGTATACCTGATTACAAGAGGTTTATACCAGATGTATAGGAGGTGTATACCTGATTACAGGAGGTTTATACTACATATTTAGGAGGTGTATACATGATTACAGTAGGTCTATACTAGATGTATAGGAGATGTATACCTGATTACAAGAGGTCTATACTAGATGTATAGGAGGTGTATACCTGATTAGAAGAGGTCTATACTAGATATATAGGAGATGTATACCTGATTACAGGAGGTTTATACTAGATATATAGGAGGTGTATACATGATTACAGGAGGTTTATACTAGATGTATAGGAGGTGTATACCTGATTACAGAAGGTTTATACTAGATGTATAGGAGGTGTATACCTGATTACAGGAGGTTTATACTAGATGTATAGGAGGTGTATACCTGATTACAGGAGGTTTATACTAGATGTATAGGAGGTGTATACCTGATAACAAGGTTGATACTAGATGTATAGGAGGTGTATACCTGATTACAGGAGGTTTATACTAGATGTATAGGAGGTGTATACCTGGTTACAGGAGGTCTATACTAGATGTATAGGAGGTGTATACCTGATTACAGGAGGTTTATACTAGATGTATTGGAGGTGTATACCTGATTACAGGAGGTTTATACTAGATGTATAGGAGGTGTTTACCTGATTACAGGAGGTTTGTACTAGATGTATATGAGGTGTAAACCTGATTACAAGGTTGATACTAGATGTATAGGAGGTGTATACCTGGTTACAGGAGGTCTATACTAGATGTATAGGAGGTGTATACCTGATTACAGGAGGTTTATACTAGATGTGTTGGAGTTGTATACCTGATTACAGGAGGTTTATACTAGATGTATAGGAGGTGTTTACCTGATTACAGGAGGTTTGTACTAGATGTATATGAGGTGTAAACCTGATTACAAGGTTGATACTAGATGTATAGGAGGTGTATACCTGGTTACAGGAGGTTTATACTAGATGTATATGAGGTGTAAACCTGATTACAAGGTTTATACTAGATGTATAGGAGGTGTATACCTGGTTACAGGAGGTCTATACTAGATGTATATGAGGTGTAAACCTGATTACAATGTTTATACTAGATGTATAGGAGGTGTATACCTGATAACAGGAGATTTATACTAGATGTATAGGAGTTGTATACCTGATTACAGGGGATTTATACTAGATGTATAGGGAGTGCATATCTGATTGCAGGAGGTTTATACTAGATGTATAGGAGGTGTACACCTGATTACAAGAGGTTTATACTAGATGTATAGGAGGTGTATACCTGATTACAGGGGATTTATACTAGATGTATAGGAGGTGTATACCTGATTACAGGAGGTTTATACTAGATGTATAGGAGGTGTATACCTGATTACAGGAGATTTATACTAGATGTATAGGAGTTGTATACCTGATTACAGGGGATTTATACTAGATGTATAGGAGGTGTATACCTGATAACAGGAGATTTATACTAGATGTATAGGAGGTGTATACCTGATTACAGGAGGTCTATACTAGATGTATAGGAGGTGTATACCTGATTACAGGAGGTTTATACTAGATGTATAGGAGGTGTATACCTGATTACAGGAGGTTTATACTAGATGTATAGGAGGTGTTTACCTGATTACAGGAGGTTTATACCAGATGTATAGGAGGTGTATACCTAATTACAGGAGGTTTATACTAGATGTATAGGAGGTGTTTACCTGATTACAGGAGGTTTATACTAGATGTATAGGAGGTGTATACCTGATTACAGGAGGTTTATACTAGATGTATAGGAGGTGTATACCTGATTACAGGAGGTTTATACTAGATGTATAGGAGGTGTTTACCTGATTACAGGAGGTTTATACTAGATGTATAGGAGGTGTTTACCTGATTACAGGAGGTTTATACTAGATGTATAGGAGGTGTATACCTGATTACAGGAGGTTTATACTAGATATATAGAAGGTGTATACCTGATTACAGGAGGTTTATACTAGATGTATAGGAGGTGTTTACCTGATTACAGGAGGTTCATACCAGATGTATAGGAGGTGTATACCTGATTACAGGAGGTTTATACTAGATGTATAGGAGGTGTATATATGATTACAGGAGGTTTATACTAGATGTATAGGAGGTGTATACCTGATTACAGGAGGTTTATACTAGATGTATAGGAGGTGTATACCTGATTACAGGAGGTCTATACTAGATGTATAGGAGGTGTATACCTGAATACATTAGGTCTATACTAGATGTATAGGAGGTGTATACCTGATTCCAAGGTTGATACTAGATGTATAGGAGGTGTATACCTGATTACAAGGTTGATACTAGATGTATAGGAGGTGTATACCTGATTACAAGGTTGATACTAGATGTATAGGAGGTGTATACCTGATTACAAGAGGTCTATACTAGATATATAGGAGGTGTATACCTGATTACAGAAGGTTTATACTAGATGTATAGGAGGTGTATACCTGATTACAGGAGGTTTATACTAGATGTATAGGAGGTGTATACCTGATTACAAGAGGTCTATACTAGATATATAGGAGGTGTATACCTGATTACAGGAGGTTTATACTAGATGTATAGGAGGTGTTTACCTGATTACAGGAGGTTTATACTAGATGTATAGGAGGTGTTTACCTGATTACAGGAGGTTTATACTAGATGTATAGGAGGTGTATACCTGGTTACAGGAGGTTTATACTAGATGTATAGGAGGTGTATACCTGATTACAGGAGGTTTATACTAGATGTATAGGAGGTGTATACCTGGTTACAGGAGGTCTATACTAGATGTATAGGAGGTGTTTACCTGATTACAGGAGGTTTATACTAGATGTATAGGAGGTGTATACCTGATTACAAGGTTGATACTAGATGTATAGGAGGTGTATACCTGGTTACAGGAGGTCTATACTAGATGTATAGGAGGTGTATACCTGATTACAGGAGGTTTATACTAGATGTATTGGAGGTGTATACCTGATTACCGGAGGTTTATACTAGATGTATAGGAGGTGTTTACCTGATTACAGGAGGTTTGTACTAGATGTATATGAGGTGTAAACCTGATTACAAGGTTGATACTAGATGTATAGGAGGTGTATACCTGGTTACAGGAGGTTTATACTAGATGTATATGAGGTGTAAACCTGATTACAAGGTTGATACTAGATGTATAGGAGGTGTATACCTGATTACAGGAGGTTTATACTAGATGTATAGGAGGTGTATACCTGGTTACAGGAGGTCTATACTAGATGTATAGGAGGTGTTTACCTGATTACAGGAGGTTTATACTAGATGTATAGGAGGTGTATACCTGATTACAAGGTTGATACTAGATGTATAGGAGGTGTATACCTGATTACAAGGTTGATACTAGATGTATAGGAGGTGTAAACCTGATTACAGAAGGTTTATACTAGATGTATAGGAGGTGTATACCTGGTTACAGGAGGTCTATACTAGATGTATAGGAGGTGTTTGCCTGATTACAGGAGGTTTATACTAGATGTATAGGAGGTGTATACCTGATTACAAGGTTGATACTAGATGTATAGGAGGTGTATACCTGGTTACAGGAGGTCTATACTAGATGTATAGGAGGTGTATACCTGATTACAGGAGGTTTATACTAGATGTATTGGAGGTGTATACCTGATTACAGGAGGTTTATACTAGATGTATAGGAGGTGTTTACCTGATTACAGGAGGTTTGTACTAGATGTATATGAGGTGTAAACCTGATTACAAGGTTGATACTAGATGTATAGGAGGTGTATACCTGGTTACAGGAGGTTTATACTAGATGTATATGAGGTGTAAACCTGATTACAAGGTTTATACTAGATGTATAGGATGGTGTATACCTGGTTACAGGAGGTCTATACTAGATGTATATGAGGTGTAAACCTGATTACAAGGTTTATACTAGATGTATAGGAGGTGTATACCTGATAACAGGAGATTTATACTAGATGTATAGGAGTTGTATACCTGATTACAGGGGGTTTATACTAGATGTATAGGGAGTGCATACCTGATTACAGGAGGTTTATACTAGATGTATAGGAGGTGTATACCTGATTACAAGAGGTTTATACTAGATGTATAGGAGGTGTATACCTGATTACAGGAGGTTTATACTAGATGTATAGGAGGTGTATACCTGATTACAGGAGGTTTATACTAGATGTATAGGAGGTGTATACCTGATTACAAGAGGTCTATACTAGATGTATAGGAGGTGTATACATGATTACAGAAGCTCTATACTAGATGTATAGGAGATGTATACCTGATTACAAGAGGTCTATACTAGATGTATAGGAGGTGTATACCTGATTACAAGAGGTCTATACTAGATATATAGGAGATGTATACCTGATTACAGGAGGTTTATACTAGATGTATAGGAGGTGTATACCTGATTACAGGAGGTTTATACTAGATGTATAGGAGGTGTTTACCTGATTACAGGAGGTTTATACTAGATGTATAGGAGGTGTATACCTGGTTACAGGAGGTTTATACTAGATGTATAGGAGGTGTATACCTGATTACAGGAGGTTTATACTAGATGTATAGGAGGTGTATACCTGGTTACAGGAGGTCTATACTAGATGTATAGGAGGTGTTTACCTGATTACAGGAGGTTTATACTAGATGTATAGGAGGTGTATACCTGATTACAAGGTTGATACTAGATGTATAGGAGGTGTATACCTGGTTACAGGAGGTCTATACTAGATGTATAGGAGGTGTATACCTGATTACAGGAGGTTTATACTAGATGTATTGGAGGTGTATACCTGATTACAGGAGGTTTATACTAGATGTATAGGAGGTGTTTACCTGATTACAGGAGGTTTGTACTAGATGTATATGAGGTGTAAACCTGATTACAAGGTTGATACTAGATGTATAGGAGGTGTATACCTGGTTACAGGAGGTTTATACTAGATGTATATGAGGTGTAAACCTGATTACAAGGTTGATACTAGATGTATAGGAGGTGTATACCTGATTACAGGAGGTTTATACTAGATGTATAGGAGGTGTATACCTGGTTACAGGAGGTCTATACTAGATGTATAGGAGGTGTTTATCTGATTACAGGAGGTTTATACTAGATGTATAGGAGGTGTATACCTGATTACAAGGTTGATACTAGATGTATAGGAGGTGTATACCTGATTACAAGGTTGATACTAGATGTATAGGAGGTGTAAACCTGATTACAGGAGGTTTATACTAGATGTATAGGAGGTGTATACCTGGTTACAGGAGGTCTATACTAGATGTATAGGAGGTGTTTACCTGATTACAGGAGGTTTATACTAGATGTATAGGAGGTGTATACCTGATTACAAGGTTGATACTAGATGTATAGGAGGTGTATACCTGGTTACAGGAGGTCTATACTAGATGTATAGGAGGTGTATACCTGATTACAGGAGGTTTATACTAGATGTATTGGAGGTGTATACCTGATTACAGGAGGTTTATACTAGATGTATAGGAGGTGTTTACCTGATTACAGGAGGTTTGTACTAGATGTATATGAGGTGTAAACCTGATTACAAGGTTGATACTAGATGTATAGGAGGTGTATACCTGGTTACAGGAGGTTTATACTAGATGTATATGAGGTGTAAACCTGATTACAAGGTTTATACTAGATGTATAGGATGGTGTATACCTGGTTACAGGAGGTCTATACTAGATGTATATGAGGTGTAAACCTGATTACAAGGTTTATACTAGATGTATAGGAGGTGTATACCTGATAACAGTAGATTTATACTAGATGTATAGGAGTTGTATACCTGATTACAGGGGGTTTATACTAGATGTATAGGGAGTGCATACCTGATTACAGGAGGTTTATACTAGATGTATAGGAGGTGTATACCTGATTACAAGAGGTTTATACTAGATGTATAGGAGGTGTATACCTGATTACAGGAGGTTTATACTAGATGTATAGGAGGTGTATACCTGATTACAGGAGGTCTATACTAGATGTATAGGAGGTGTATACCTGATTACAAGGTTTATACTAGATGTATAGGAGGTGTATACCTGGTTACAGGAGGTCTATACTAGATGTATATGAGGTGTAAACCTGATTACAAGGTTTATACTAGATGTATAGGAGGTGTATACCTGATAACAGGAGATTTATACTAGATGTATAGGAGTTGTATACCTGATTACAGGGGGTTTATACTAGATGTATAGGGAGTGCATATCTGATTGCAGGAGGTTTATACTAGATGTATAGGAGGTGTACACCTGATTACAAGAGGTTTATACTAGATGTATAGGAGGTGTATACCTGATTACAGGAGGTTTATACTAGATGTATAGGAGGTGTATACCTGATTACAGGAGGTTTATACTAGATGTATAGGAGGTGTATACATGATTACAGGAGGTTTATACTAGATGTATAGGAGGTTTATACCTGATTACAAGAGGTTTATACTAGATGTATAGGAGGTGTATACCTGATTACAGGAGGTTTATACTAGATATATAGAAGGTGTATACCTGATTACAGGAGGTTTATACTAGATGTATAGGAGGTGTTTACCTGATTACAGGAGGTTCATACCAGATGTATAGGAGGTGTATACCTGATTACAGGAGGTTTATACTAGATGTATAGGAGGTGTAAACATGATTACAGGAGGTTTATACTAGATGTATAGGAGGTGTATACCTGATTACAGGAGGTTTATACTAGATGTATAGGAGGTGTATACCTGATTACAGGAGGTCTATACTAGATGTATAGGAGGTGTATACCTGAATACATTAGGTCTATACTAGATGTATAGGAGGTGTATACCTGATTCCAAGGTTGATACTAGATGTATAGGAGGTGTATACCTGATTACAAGGTTGATACTAGATGTATAGGAGGTGTATACCTGATTACAGGAGGTTTATACTAGATGTATAGGAGGTGTATACCTGATTACAGGAGGTTTATACTAGATGTATAGGAGGTGTATACCTGATTACAAGAGGTCTATACTAGATGTATAGGAGGTGTATACATGATTACAGAAGCTCTATACTAGATGTATAGGAGATGTATACCTGATTACAAGAGGTCTATACTAGATGTATAGGAGGTGTATACCTGATTACAAGAGGTCTATACTAGATATATAGGAGATGTATACCTGATTACAGGAGGTTTATACTAGATGTATAGGAGGTGTATACCTGATTACAGGAGGTTGATACTAGATGTATAGGAGGTGTATACCTGATTACAAGGTTGATACTAGATGTATAGGAGGTGTATACCTGATTACAGGAGGTTTATACTAGATGTATAGGAGGTGTATACCTGGTTACAGGAGGTCTATACTAGATGTATAGGAGGTGTTTACCTGATTACAGGAGGTTTATACTAGATGTATAGGAGGTGTATACCTGATTACAAGGTTGATACTAGATGTATAGGAGGTGTATACCTGATTACAAGGTTGATACTAGATGTATAGGAGGTGTAAACCTGATTACAGGAGGTTTATACTAGATGTATAGGAGGTGTATACCTGGTTACAGGAGGTCTATACTAGATGTATAGGAGGTGTTTACCTGATTACAGGAGGTTTATACTAGATGTATAGGAGGTGTATACCTGATTACAAGGTTGATACTAGATGTATAGGAGGTGTATACCTGGTTACAGTAGGTCTATACTAGATGTATAGGAGGTGTATACCTGATTACAGGAGGTTTATACTAGATGTATTGGAGGTGTATACCTGATTACAGGAGGTTTATACTAGATGTATAGGAGGTGTTTACCTGATTACAGGAGGTTTGTACTAGATGTATATGAGGTGTAAACCTGATTACAAGGTTGATACTAGATGTATAGGAGGTGTATACCTGGTTACAGGAGGTTTATACTAGATGTATAGGAGGTGTAAACCTGACTACAAGGTTTATACTAGATGTATAGGATGGTGTATACCTGGTTACAGGAGGTCTATACTAGATGTATATGAGGTGTAAACCTGATTACAAGGTTTATACTAGATGTATAGGAGGTGTATACCTGATAACAGGAGATTTATACTAGATGTATAGGAGTTGTATACCTGATTACAGGGGGTTTATACTAGATGTATAGGGAGTGCATACCTGATTACAGGAGGTTTATACTAGATGTATAGGAGGTGTATACCTGATTACAAGAGGTTTATACTAGATGTATAGGAGGTGTATACCTGATTACAATAGGTTTATACTAGATGTATAGGAGGTGTATACCTGATTACAGGAGGTTTATACTAGATGTATAGGAGGTGTATACCTGATTACAGGAGGTCTATACTAGATGTATAGGAGGTGTATACCTGATTACAGGAGGTTTATACTAGATGTATAGGAGGTGTATACCTGATTACAGGAGGTTTATACTACATATTTAGGAGGTGTATACATGATTACAGTAGGTCTATACTAGATGTATAGGAGATGTATACCTGATTACAAGAGGTCTATACTAGATGTATAGGAGGTGTATACCTGATTAGAAGAGGTCTATACTAGATATATAGGAGATGTATACCTGATTACAGGAGGTTTATACTAGATATATAGGAGGTGTATACATGATTACAGGAGGTTTATACTAGATGTATAGGAGGTGTATACCTGATTACAAGGTTGATACTAGATGTATAGGAGGTGTATACCTGATTACAAGGTTGATACTAGATATATAGGAGGTGTATACATGATAACAGGAGGTTTATACTAGATGTATAGGAGGTGTATACCTGATTACAAGGTTTATACTAGATGTATAGGAGGTGTATACATGATTACAGGAGGTTTATACTAGATGTATAGGAGGTGTATACCTGATTACAAGGTTTATACTAGATATATAGGAGGTGTATACCTGATTACAGGAGGTTTATACTAGATGTATAGGAGGTGTATACCTGGTTACAGGAGGTCTATACTAGATGTATAGGAGGTGTATACCTGATTACAGGAGGTTTATACTAGATGTATTGGAGGTGTATACCTGATTACAGGAGGTTTATACTAGATGTATAGGAGGTGTTTACCTGATTACAGGAGGTTTGTACTAGATGTATATGAGGTGTAAACCTGATTACAAGGTTGATACTAGATGTATAGGAGGTGTATACCTGGTTACAGGAGGTCTATACTAGATGTATAGGAGGTGTATACCTGATTACAGGAGGTTTATACTAGATGTATTGGAGGTGTATACCTGATTACAGGAGGTTTATACTAGATGTATAGGAGGTGTTTACCTGATTACAGGAGGTTTGTACTAGATGTATATGAGGTGTAAACCTGATTACAAGGTTGATACTAGATGTATAGGAGGTGTATACCTGGTTACAGGAGGTTTATACTAGATGGATATGAGGTGTAAACCTGATTACAAGGTTTATACTAGATGTATTGGAGGTGTATACCTGGTTACAGGAGGTCTATACTAGATGTATATGTGTGTAAACCTGATTACAAGGTTTATACTAGATGTATAGGAGGTGTATACCTGATAACAGGAGATTTATACTAGATGTATAGGAGTTGTATACCTGATTACAGGGGGTTTATACTAGATGTATAGGGAGTGCATATCTGATTGCAGGAGGTTTATACTAGATGTATAGGAGGTGTACACCTGATTACAGGAGGTCTATACTAGATGTATAGGAGGTGTATACCTGATTACAGGAGGTTTATACTAGATGTATAGGAGGTGTATACCTGATTACAGGAGGTTTATACTAGATGTATAGGAGGTGTATACCTGATTACAGGAGGTTTATACTAGATGTATAGGAGGTGTATACCTGATTACAGGAGGTCTATACTAGATGTATAGGAGGTGTATACCTGATTACAGGAGGCTTATACTAGATGTATAGGAGGTGTTTACCTGATTACAGGAGGTTTATACCAGATGTATAGGAGGTGTTTACCTAATTACAGGAGGTTTATACTAGATGTATAGGAGGTGTATACCTGATTACAGGAGGTCTATACTAGATGTATAGGAGGTGTATACCTGATTACAGGAGGTTTATACTAGATGTAAAGGAGGTGTATACCTGATTACAGGAGGTTTATACCAGATGTATAGGAGGTGTATACCTGATTACAGGAGGCTTATACTAGATGTATAGGAGGTGTTTACCTGATTACAGGAGGTTTATACCAGATGTATAGGAGGTGTATACCTAATTACAGGAGGTTTATACTAGATGTATAGGAGGTGTATACCTGATTACAGGAGGTTTATACTAGATATATAGAAGGTGTATACCTGATTACAGGAGGTTTATACTAGATGTATAGGAGGTTTATACTAGATGTATAGGAGGTGTTTACCTGATTACAGGAGGTTTATACAAGATGTATAGGAGGTGTATACCTGATTACAGGAGGTTTATACTAGATATATAGAAGGTGTTTACCTGATTACAGGAGGTTCATACCAGATGTATAGGAGGTGTATACCTGATTACAGGAGGTTTATACTAGATGTATAGGAGGTGTATATATGATTACAGGAGTTGATACTAGATATATAGAAGGTGTTTACCTGATTACAGGAGGTTCATACCAGATGTATAGGAGGTGTATACCTGATTACAGGAGGTTTATACTAGATGTATAGGAGGTGTATATATGATTACAGGAGGTTTATACTAGATGTATAGGAGGTGTATACCTGATTACAGGAGGTTTATACTAGATGTATAGGAGGTGTATACCTGATTACAGGAGGTCTATACTAGATGTATAGGAGGTGTATACCTGAATACATTAGGTCTATACTAGATGTATAGGAGGTGTATACCTGATTCCAAGGTTGATACTAGATGTATAGGAGGTGTATACCTGATTACAAGGTTGATACTAGATGTATAGGAGGTGTATACCTGATTACAGAAGGTTTATACTAGATGTATAGGAGGTGTATACCTGATTACAGGAGGTTTATACTAGATGTATAGGAGGTGTATACCTGATTACAGGAGGTTTATACTAGATGTATAGGAGGTGTATACCTGATTACAGGAGGTTTATACTAGATGTATAGGAGGTGTATACCTGATTACAAGAGGTCTATACTAGATGTATAGGAGGTGTATACATGATTACAGAAGCTCTATACTAGATGTATAGGAGATGTATACCTGATTACAAGAGGTCTATACTAGATGTATAGGAGGTGTATACCTGATTACAAGAGGTTTATACTAGATATATAGGAGATGTATACCTGATTACAGGAGGTTTATACTAGATGTATAGGAGGTGTATACCTGATTACAGGAGGTTTATACTAGATGTATAGGAGGTGTATACCTGATTACAAGGTTGATACTAGATGTATAGGAGGTGTATACCTGATTACAGGAGGTTTATACTAGATGTATAGGAGGTGTATACCTGGTTACAGGAGGTCTATACTAGATGTATAGGCGGTGTTTACCTGATTACAGGAGGTTTATACTAGATGTATAGGAGGTGTATACCTGATTACAAGGTTGATACTAGGTGTATAGGAGGTGTATACCTGATTACAAGGTTGATACTAGATGTATAGGAGGTGTAAACCTGATTACAGGAGGTTTATACTAGATGTATAGGAGGTGTATACCTGGTTACAGGATGTCTATACTAGATGTATAGGAGGTGTTTACCTGATTACAGGAGGTTTATACTAGATGTATAGGAGGTGTATACCTGATTACAAGGTTGATACTAGATGTATAGGAGGTGTATACCTGGTTACAGGAGGTCTATACTAGATGTATAGGAGGTGTATACCTGATTACAGGAGGTTTATACTAGATGTATTGGAGGTGTATACCTGATTACAGGAGGTTTATACTAGATGTATAGGAGGTGTTTACCTGATTACAGGAGGTTTGTACTAGATGTATATGAGGTGTAAACCTGATTACAAGGTTGATACTAGATGTATAGGAGGTGTATACCTGGTTACAGGAGGTTTATACTAGATGTATATGAGGTGTAAACCTGATTACAAGGTTTATACTAGATGTATAGGATGGTGTATACCTGGTTACAGGAGGTCTATACTAGATGTATATGAGGTGTAAACCTGATTACAAGGTTTATACTAGATGTATAGGAGGTGTATACCTGATAACAGGAGATTTATACTAGATGTATAGGAGTTGTATACCTGATTACAGGGGGTTTATACTAGATGTATAGGGAGTGCATACCTGATTACAGGAGGTTTATACTAGATGTATAGGAGGTGTATACCTGATTACAAGAGGTTTATACTAGATGTATAGGAGGTGTATACCTGATTACAGGAGGTTTATACTAGATGTATAGGAGGTGTTTACCTGATTACAGGAGGTTTATACCAGATGTATAGGAGGTGTATACCTGATTACAAGGTTGATACTAGATGTATAGGAGGTGTATACCTAATTACAGGAGGTTTATACTAGATGTATAGGAGGTTTTTACTAGATGTATAGGAGGTGTATACATGATTACAGGAGGTTTATACTAGATGTATAGGAGATGTATACCTGGTTACAGGAGGTCTATACTAGATGTATAGGAGGTGTATACCTGATTACAAGAGGTTTATACTAGATGTATAGGAGGTGTATACCTGATTACAGGAGGTTGATACTAGATGTATAGGAGGTGTATACCTGATTACAGGAGGTTTATACTAGATGTATAGGAGGTGTATACCTGATTACAGGAGGTTTATACTAGATGTATAGGAGGTGTATACCTGATTACAGGAGGTCTATACTAGATGTATAGGAGGTGTTTACCTGATTACAGGAGGTTCATACCAGATGTATAGGAGGTGTATACCTGATTACAGGAGGTTTATACTAGATGTATAGGAGGTGTATACCTGATTACAGGAGGTTTATATTAGATGTATAGGAGGTGTATACCTGATTACAGCAGGTCTATACTAGATGTATAGGAGGTGTATACCTGATTACAGGAGGTCTATACTAGATGTATAGGAGGTGTATACCTGATTACAAGGTTGATACTAGATGTATAGTAGGTGTATACCTGATTACAAGGTTGATACTAGATGTATAGGAGGTGTATACCTGATTACAGGAGGTCTATACTAGATGTATAGGAGGTGTATACCTGATTACAAGGTTTATACTAGAGGTATAGGAGGTGTATACATGATTACAGGAGGTTTATACTAGATGTATAGGAGGTGTATACCTGATTACAGGAGGTCTATACTAGATGTATAGGAGGTGTATACCTGATTACAGGAGGTTTATACTAGATGTATAGGAGGTGTATACCTGATTACAGGAGGTTTATACTAGATGTATAGGAGGTGTATACCTGATTACAGGAGGTTTATACTAGATGTATAGGAGGTGTATACCTGATTACAAGGTTGATACTAGATGTATAGGAGGTGTATACCTGATTACAGGAGGTTTATACTAGATGTATAGGAGGTGTATACATTATTACAGAAGCTCTATACTAGATGTATAGGAGGTGTATACCTGATTACAGAAGGTCTATACTAGATGTATAGTAGGTGTATACATTATTACAGAAGGTCTATACTAGATGTATAGGAGGTGTATACCTGATTACAGGAGGTTTATACTAGATATATAGGAGGTGTATACCTGATTACAGCAGGTCTATACTAGATGTATATGAGATGTATACCTGATTACAGGAGGTTTATACTAGAGGTATAGGAGGTGTATACATGATTACAGGAGGTTTATACTAGATGGATAGGAGGTGTATACCTGATTACAGGAGGTTTATACTAGATGTATAGGAGGTGTATACCTGATAACAGGAGATTTATACTAGATGTATAGGAGGTGTATACCTGATTACAGGAGGTTTATACTAGATATATAGGAGATGTATACCTGATTACAGGAGGTTTATACTAGATATATAGGAGGTGTATACCTGATTACAGGAGGTTTATACTAGATGTATAGGAGGTGTATACCTGATTACAGAAGGTTTATACTAGATGTATAGGAGGTGTATACCTGATTACAGGAGGTTTATACTAGATGTATAGGAGGTGTATACCTGATAACAGGAGATTTATACTAGAGGTATAGGAGGTGTATACCTGATTACAGGAGGTTTATAATAGATGGATAGGAGGTGTATACCTGATTACAGGAGGTTTATACTAGATGTATAGGAGATGTATACCTGATTACAGGAGGTTTATACTAGATGTATAGGAGGTGTATACCTGATTACAGGAGGTTTATACTAGATGTATAGGAGGTGTATACCTGATTACAGGAGGTTTATACTAGATGTATAGGAGGTGTATACCTGATTACAGGAGGTTTATACTAGATATATAGGAGGTGTATACCTGATTACAGGAGGTTTATACTAGATGTATAGGAGGTGTATACCTGATTACAATAGGTTTATACTAGATGTATAGGAGGTGTATACCTGATTACAGGAGGTTTATACTAGATGTATTGGAGGTGTATACCTGATTACAGGAGGTCTATACTAGATGTATAGGAGGTGTATACCTGATTACAGGGGGTTTATACTAGATGTATAGGGAGTGCATACCTGATTACAGGAGGTTTATACTAGATGTATAGGAGGTGTATACCTGATTACAGGAGGTTTATACTAGATGTATAGGAGGTGTATACCTGATTACAGGGGGTTTATACTAGATGTATAGGGAGTGCATACCTGATTACAGGAGGTTTATACTAGATGTATAGGAGGTGTATACCTGATTACAGGAGGTCTATACTAGATGTATAGGAGGTGTATACCTGAATACATTAGGTCTATACTAGATGTATAGGAGGTGTATACCTGATTCCAAGGTTGATACTAGATGTATAGGAGGTGTATACCTGATTACAAGGTTGATACTAGATGTATAGGAGGTGTATACCTGATTACAGAAGGTTTATACTAGATGTATAGGAGGTGTATACCTGATTACAGGAGGTTTATACTAGATGTATAGGAGGTGTATACCTGATTACAGGAGGTTTATACTAGATGTATAGGAGGTGTATACCTGATTACAGGAGGTTTATACTAGATGTATAGGAGGTGTATACCTGATTACAAGAGGTCTATACTAGATGTATAGGAGGTGTATACATGATTACAGAAGCTCTATACTAGATGTATAGGAGATGTATACCTGATTACAAGAGGTCTATACTAGATGTATAGGAGGTGTATACCTGATTACAAGAGGTCTATACTAGATATATAGGAGATGTATACCTGATTACAGGAGGTTTATACTAGATGTATAGGAGGTGTATACCTGATTACAGGAGGTTTATACTAGATGTATAGGAGGTGTATACCTGATTACAAGGTTGATACTAGATGTATAGGAGGTGTATACCTGATTACAGGAGGTTTATACTAGATGTATAGGAGGTGTATACCTGGTTACAGGAGGTCTATACTAGATGTATAGGCGGTGTTTACCTGATTACAGGAGGTTTATACTAGATGTATAGGAGGTGTATACCTGATTACAAGGTTGATACTAGGTGTATAGGAGGTGTATACCTGATTACAGGGGGTTGATACTAGATGTATAGGAGGTGTATATATGATTACAGGAGGTTTATACTAGATTTATAGGAGGTGTATACCTGGTTACAGGAGGTCTATACTAGATGTATAGGAGGTGTTTACCTGATTACAGGAGGTTTATACTAGATGTATAGGAGGTGTATACCTGATTACAAGGTTGATACTAGATGTATAGGAGGTGTATACCTGGTTACAGGAGGTCTATACTAGATGTATAGGAGGTGTATACCTGATTACAGGAGGTTTATACTAGATGTATTGGAGGTGTATACCTGATTACAGGAGGTTTATACTAGATGTATAGGAGGTGTTTACCTGATTACAGGAGGTTTGTACTAGATGTATATGAGGTGTAAACCTGATTACAAGGTTGATACTAGATGTATAGGAGGTGTATACCTGGTTACAGGAGGTTTATACTAGATGTATATGAGGTGTAAACCTGATTACAAGGTTTATACTAGATGTATAGGATGGTGTATACCTGGTTACAGGAGGTCTATACTAGATGTATATGAGGTGTAAACCTGATTACAAGGTTTATACTAGATGTATAGGAGGTGTATACCTGATAACAGGAGATTTATACTAGATGTATAGGAGTTGTATACCTGATTACAGGGGGTTTATACTAGATGTATAGGGAGTGCATACCTGATTACAGGAGGTTTATACTAGATGTATAGGAGGTGTATACCTGATTACAAGAGGTTTATACTAGATGTATAGGAGGTGTATACCTCATTACAGGAGGTTTATACTAGATGTATAGGAGGTGTTTACCTGATTACAGGAGGTTTATACCAGATGTATAGGAGGTGTATACCTGATTACAAGGTTGATACTAGATGTATAGGAGGTGTATACCTAATTACAGGAGGTTTATACTAGATGTATAGGAGGTTTTTACTAGATGTATAGGAGGTGTATACATGATTACAGGAGGTTTATACTAGATGTATAGGAGATGTATACCTGGTTACAGGAGGTCTATACTAGATGTATAGGAGGTGTATACCTGATTACAAGAGGTTTATACTAGATGTATAGGAGGTGTATACCTGATTACAGGAGGTTGATACTAGATGTATAGGAGGTGTATACCTGATTACAGGAGGTTTATACTAGATGTATAGGAGGTGTATACCTGATTACAGGAGGTTTATACTAGATGTATAGGAGGTGTATACCTGATTACAGGAGGTCTATACTAGATGTATAGGAGGTGTTTACCTGATTACAGGAGGTTCATACCAGATGTATAGGAGGTGTATACCTGATTACAGGAGGTTTATACTAGATGTATAGGAGGTGTATACCTGATTACAGGAGGTTTATATTAGATGTATAGGAGGTGTATACCTGATTACAGCAGGTCTATACTAGATGTATAGGAGGTGTATACCTGATTACAGGAGGTCTATACTAGATGTATAGGAGGTGTATACCTGATTACAAGGTTGATACTAGATGTATAGTAGGTGTATACCTGATTACAAGGTTGATACTAGATGTATAGGAGGTGTATACCTGATTACAGGAGGTCTATACTAGATGTATAGGAGGTGTATACCTGATTACAAGGTTTATACTAGAGGTATAGGAGGTGTATACATGATTACAGGAGGTTTATACTAGATGTATAGGAGGTGTATACCTGATTACAGGAGGTCTATACTAGATGTATAGGAGGTGTATACCTGATTACAGGAGGTTTATACTAGATGTATAGGAGGTGTATACCTGATTACAGGAGGTTTATACTAGATGTATAGGAGGTGTATACCTGATTACAGGAGGTTTATACTAGATGTATAGGAGGTGTATACCTGATTACAAGGTTGATACTAGATGTATAGGAGGTGTATACCTGATTACAGGAGGTTTATACTAGATGTATAGGAGGTGTATACATTATTACAGAAGCTCTATACTAGATGTATAGGAGGTGTATACCTGATTACAGAAGGTCTATACTAGATGTATAGTAGGTGTATACATTATTACAGAAGGTCTATACTAGATGTATAGGAGGTGTATACCTGATTACAGGAGGTTTATACTAGATATATAGGAGGTGTATACCTGATTACAGCAGGTCTATACTAGATGTATATGAGATGTATACCTGATTACAGGAGGTTTATACTAGAGGTATAGGAGGTGTATACATGATTACAGGAGGTTTATACTAGATGGATAGGAGGTGTATACCTGATTACAGGAGGTTTATACTAGATGTATAGGAGGTGTATACCTGATAACAGGAGATTTATACTAGATGTATAGGAGGTGTATACCTGATTACAGGAGGTTTATACTAGATATATAGGAGATGTATACCTGATTACAGGAGGTTTATACTAGATATATAGGAGGTGTATACCTGATTACAGGAGGTTTATACTAGATGTATAGGAGGTGTATACCTGATTACAGAAGGTTTATACTAGATGTATAGGAGGTGTATACCTGATTACAGGAGGTTTATACTAGATGTATAGGAGGTGTATACCTGATAACAGGAGATTTATACTAGAGGTATAGGAGGTGTATACCTGATTACAGGAGGTTTATAATAGATGGATAGGAGGTGTATACCTGATTACAGGAGGTTTATACTAGATGTATAGGAGATGTATACCTGATTACAGGAGGTTTATACTAGATGTATAGGAGGTGTATACCTGATTACAGGAGGTTTATACTAGATGTATAGGAGGTGTATACCTGATTACAGGAGGTTTATACTAGATGTATAGGAGGTGTATACCTGATTACAGGAGGTTTATACTAGATATATAGGAGGTGTATACCTGATTACAGGAGGTTTATACTAGATGTATAGGAGGTGTATACCTGATTACAATAGGTTTATACTAGATGTATAGGAGGTGTATACCTGATTACAGGAGGTTTATACTAGATGTATTGGAGGTGTATACCTGATTACAGGAGGTCTATACTAGATGTATAGGAGGTGTATACCTGATTACAGGGGGTTTATACTAGATGTATAGGGAGTGCATACCTGATTACAGGAGGTTTATACTAGATGTATAGGAGGTGTATACCTGATTACAGGAGGTTTATACTAGATGTATAGGAGGTGTATACCTGATTACAGGGGGTTTATACTAGATGTATAGGGAGTGCATACCTGATTACAGGAGGTTTATACTAGATGTATAGGAGGTGTATACCTGATTACAGGAGGTTTATACTAGATGTATAGGAGGTGTATACCTGATTACAGGAGGTTTATACTAGATGTATAGGAGGTGTATACCTGATTACAGGAGGTTTATACTAGATGTATAGGAGGTGTATACCTGATTACAGGAGGTTTATACTAGATGTATAGGAGGTGTATACCTGATTACAGGAGGTTTATACTAGATGTATAGGAGGTGTATACCTGATTACAGGAGGTTTATACTAGATATATAGGAGGTGTATACCTGATTACAGGAGGTTTATACTAGATGTATAGGAGGTGTATACCTGATTACAAGAGGTCTATACTAGATGTATAGGAGGTATATACCTGATTACAGGAGGTCTATACTAGATGTATAAGAGGTGTATACATGATTACAGGAGGTCTATACTAGATGTATAGAAGGTGTATACCTGATTACAGGAGGTTTATACTAGATGTATAGGAGGTGTATACCAGATATGTATAGATGACAAGTATACCCGATGTAAAGGATACGAGCCTGAGGTGTATACCAGATATGTATAGATGACAAGTATACCCGATGTAAAGGATACGAGCCTGAGGTGTGTACCAGATATGTATAGATGACAAGTATACCTGATGTAAAGGATACGAGCCTGGGGTGTATACCAGATATGTATAGATGACAAGTATACCCGATGTAAAGGATACGAGCCTGAGGTGTGTACCAGATATGTATAGATGACAAGTATACCCGATGTAAAGGATACGAGCCTGAGGTGTAGACCAGATAAGAGTCAGTTGTATATAGGTGAACGCATAATGTAAGGCAACCTAATGTTTAATTATTCATCATTCAATAGTCATCCTTTGATTTACTCTTAGGGAGGAAGTAAATTCCGCTATGCATGGGACATATAGGTATAATTGATTGTTCTAGCCATGTAAAGTAGACACGAATTGTGAACGTTGGTCTTGGCATTATTTGGACTCAATGGCCTGAGGAAATATCCTCACCAACTGAAAATTTCTCTTTGAGTCTTTCAAATTCTTACAGTAACCATTATTATGAAATTATATACCGATGTGTTGTCAACTTTAATCCTTAAATGGACTTGAAAATCAGACAACCTTCCAATTTGAAATTTATTATAGTTATTATTGATCTATAGTGGCTTGGAGTTTGTCACTTACCATAAATAAGGATGATGAGATGGGTTTAAGAAATTGTACTTTATAATAGCATGTTTTGTTTATTTTAAAAAAATCAGTTTTTGTTATATCGGTTATACTGTTTGAACAGTTGATAACAGGAGGGAAACATTTGCTTACATCCAGCAAGATCTTAAACAAACGATTACATCTAACTCTCATTTGTCCCATTCTGACTGAAAGCATACGTTCAACAAATTCATAAACGATAGTGATAACCACTAATGAGAATTAAATCTTTTAAACCAACAAAACCAGCTGTCGTTCGAATAATTTAACTCAGCAACTTCATGGAAATAATGAAGTCCCTATTCGCTCTTCGGAACACTCGAGTGTCTTTCGGAAATGTTTTTAACTCGGGATTATTCCAGTCGTTCTAGTATGTGGTAATGATGTGTTTTTTTATGCATATCTTTTATAATTTACGTGTTAATACATGATGTATATTGATAATTATTTGAATTTGTCAAGTAAACTATTAATAATGTTTTATATACTTGCAAAAGTAAGATACGAAACTGCGGCGTGTATCCATTACTTTTTCACAGCTGCCGTTTGTCGCATTCAATATATTCGTAGGCATACGATTAGCTACGCTCTCTACACCCCTGCAATATGTCATGGCAAAAATGCAGACACGCTCAGGTAATTTTACCACGATTTACTTTTAAAGACCAGTTTGTTTGCCTCTTCAACAAGGTGGCATATCAGACAGACAGAATCCTTCAGGCGTTTCTCTCTCTTACTACGAGGCCTATTACCAACTTGCACCAAAAAAGTGCGGAATGATATAATTTGCCGGGAATCGTGGAGTCTGGCGATGGCCTGGTGGACTGTTGTTGATATATGTTTACGTTAAAATAATGTTGTTGTTCCTTGTACATATTTTCAGTTTAATTTCTATGGGAACCATAACCACTATCCATTTCTTTACAGTTATCATTTTTATTGTTACAATACATGAACAATTCAGAAAAAAACTTTACGATATACGATTTTAAAATACCAAACTATCTCTAACGTATTAACGCCGAGACAAAATATGTGACTCCTCTTTAAAAATCTTGTCAATCCCTAATAAAACTTTCCAACAGAAAGATATTGTGTAAGCGGTTGTTGTTATGGGGATGTGAACTTTATACGAATTTATTTCGATTTGATCATATCTACGATCTGCAAGATTCTCTAATGCTGTTTCATTGGCTACTGACTCCTCATCAAACATTTTTAAAGCTACACCCTCAGGAAATATTTTTTTGTGTGGTAACTATGATTGTGTACTCGTTGTTTATTATAGCTGAACCGTTAAAACAATGACGAGTTAGATTTAACAGACGCAATCAAATGATTGAAAGAATAAATGGTTAACAAAATCTTTCATAATAATCAATTTTGGAGTTATTTCATTTCATCATATATGGTTTACATTTTAACCACCTACCGATAACATACTAAATGCTTGTGTGACCCATACCTTTTCTCGTCTGGTCCGGGGGTAATCGAACTCCGGCGGCCTTGGTGAAAGACAAGTGGACTATCCTTTGCACCACTCGACCAGCCAAGAAGGAATTGAGAATGGGCGTTTCCATTTGCGAGTGTACATTCATGCATAAATATGTAAGTTTTGAATAGAATTAGCATAATAAATATGCATGCAGGTTTAAAAAATTAAAATTTATTTACAATAAGGAATTCTTCACTTAAACATTATAGATTATTTCCAAATATTTGTATTATGTTTGTCTGGACCATTGACAAAAATAACATTGATTTTTGGTTGCTTTTTTACCGTTACACAACTGACGTCATCACTGGGTATTAATGAATTACAATCACAAATGGCGCACTATCACTAGCCTATCGAAAACACTGTGTTTAGTTTAACATAAAGACAATATCAGGGTCTATTGAAAGGAAAATAAAGACCTTGCACGTATGCATGATGTCATAACAACTTTACGTGATTCATGATAAATATGTCAAGAAAAACAATTTTGTTATGACCTCATGAATGTTGAAAAACTGTTTCATTATCTAGATAACATACTATGGACACAGTACAGTCATCCTATGTAGTGGAAATGTAAATATATCCTTGTGCGCTTTAGTCTTAGTGCATCACTTAAACTAAAGAACTTGGTTTTAATTCCATCAATGCGTACTAGCTAAAAATCTTTATTTTGAATTAAGCAAAAGAGTCCTTGTTTTGATATTTCAGTCTAGCAATATTCGAAACCAAAGTCAGAAACAGACAATAGTATTTTTTTCTTAATTAAAAAGAAATATCATTTCTATTTTCAAACGTAATCACTTTATTGTGATAAACAAATGTTACTTTTCCCCAGCTTTCTTACACGTTTGAAGCCTTGGGACACATAATAGAGCGCCAGGTCAATGACTCTCCTTAATTGGAGGATTAAATTATTCGTCACTTCCTGTTCACGTGACTTGCTCGCACGTTCTCTAACCTTTACTAATTAGCCGCTTCTTTCTTTGTTCCGCATTACTTTCAATAATTAGCTTTGTCAACAAAAACGTGTTTCACCTTTTTTTCATTGTGTACACAAAATGAAATCAAACATGTTTTCGTTTCCAGTTTATCGAAAACCCAATAAACAAGATTTTGCAAATTTTTAAACGCTCTTAATTATTTTTTAACACATTAGTTTTAACCGTTCTCTGGCATTTATTGTGCGGAAGGTCTGATTTTAAAACGGAAATAGATTTTAACAGTCGTCGAAAGCAAATTAAAAGAGTCAAGATTTTTAATTTTTATTTTAACAGGAATTCGACGGGGATGTCTTGTGGAGGTTGGGTCTGCAGTTTATATCACCTGACAATATCTAAATGTTTCTAATAATAAACATACGCCTTTGTATAAACACCGGTAATGTCATCCGAGGTTTACTGTTTTGTCTTTTTTGAATAGGAAGGTAAGATTTTCAGTTGTAAACGTACAATGTATATAAAGCTGAGGCACAAGTGTAGTTCTCTTAATTATGACCTTTTTCGAGTAACCTAGTTGAAAATCCTGCTTGCATTTGTGGCAATCCCTGTGAAAATGCCTATCACTGTTTCTTTGAATGTCAACGTTTTTTTCAATTGAGAGACGAATACTTTTTCAAAATTTGAATAATAATAGGTATAATCGTTACTATTGAGCTTCTTTTGCTTGGTAGCTCTGAATTATCGGTAGACCTTAATTTAAACGTTTTTAGACATGTGCATGATTTCATCAAAACCAGCAAGAGATTTTGTTAGTACTTTCTGTTTTGCAAAATTTGTACCTGTGTTAATAATCATATAAATACAATTTATGTATTATGTTAATGCCTATCATCATTGTTGTCATGTAATTTTAAATGTATGACGGGAGCAGGCTGTTATAAGTTGAAAGAACTTGTGCCTTATCCATTGTTCAATGTTTATTGGCAATAAATATGTTTAAAGTCAAAGTTAAAATAATGACTTTTAATCCTTTAATGAAAGCAAAGGTTCTCGTGACGTTACATGTGGTTTACATATGACGTCATAGATCAAGCTTGTTTAAAGCGAGTCTTGTCCAACCGCTTCGAATAACATGGATAACGCCCCTGCGTCAAACGCTCAAATGACCATGTAATTATTATCATTGGCGCTATTTTGTATTCAGATTGGGCTGTTCCGCTAATGTCGTTTAAAGAACGACGCAAATGCAAACGCAGGTAATAAAAACAATGTTGGGAAAAACATAAATCAAATTAAGCAATTGTTACAAAATAAAAATGTAAATATATGGATTAAAAGACATTTTTTTAACTTTCATGTTGCTATGAAAGATCAGCGGTTACATCAATATTCAACATGAATACATGAAGCCCTAACGGATGTAACGGCTGAACTTTCATAGCACTATGAAAGTTACAAAAAAGACTATCAATCCTTATATGAACCAATTTCAAGGTGACGTCATCAATTTTGATGATAACTCGATGAAGGTATGACGAAAATAATCACCAACCCTTGGAACAAGACTTTCAAAGTTTTGCATTCTGCTTCTCTTCAAAATCTCATCCTTGGTATGAGATTTCGCTGTCAGTATCACACAAGAGTATTACATGTAGATTAAATAAGTGATTTACGGTCGACAAACGGTCTTTAAATAATCTTGATAATTCACAGTGAAATAACTTAATCTATAATTTAGTAATTTCATAAATTTGAGATTTATGAATAGACTAATTGCATGGAAGTACTACATCTTCTACGGGTTACATGTTGCTCGATGCGGGTCCGATTTGAGATGTGCCAGATAAGATTAATCAAAATATTGCGACGTCTTTTGGGATTTTAACTTCCAAGCAGTACACTGTTGCTCTGATAGAACAAAAACTTTTTTGTAATACGTTTTTGTGTTTCTTTTCAAGGCTTCGCGAAGAACAACATTTTTTCTATGGGGCTCATTGTTTTGCGCTTTCCTTTTGTGACATCTTAATCGTTTCAAGAGTTTGATAAGCTTTAATAATTTTCTTGGTTATGGTGCATCTGTTCTGGTATTTAGTTGTATTTTGATTAGAAAAATAAAACCTTTGCACGACAAGTAGTATAAAATAGCAAGGCAATTCAGAAGACAGTAGATCCTCTTAAAGCAATTCGCCGTACTTGAAGAGAAGGGCAAAATGTGAACCGAGTCATCATTAGCAATCAGAAGTAACAGCAACGGACATAGTCATATGACTCCGAAACGGTCAATGGAAAACGCCATTTTGTTTTTAATACAAAATTAATGCTCGACCATGTATCATTATATGGGAAAAGATTATATAGATATGTTTCCATATCTACTTGAATATCTCTGTTCAGTATATGCATTGTACGAGTATATATACACTGTATATGGAAAATAAACAACCGTGTCGAAAAGAGTATTGCATGGCATCGAAGATTCTTACATGTTGACATTTACATTTAAAATCAAGTATGAATTTGACTATTCATAAATAAATTGGATTGCTGAAAAAACCAACAAAGCAAAAAACTTGATACATGCTGTATCAAACAACCAGTTGTATAATGTTTACTTAAATATTGTTAGATAATTGATTACTGCTTGCTATTACAAAGACAATCTGATGTACACATGTTTCCGAACGTTTTTGACAGCCAGTACAATTCTATCATTAACTATCATTGTGCGGTCTATGTATTGAGTATTTGTATGAAAATAAAAGCTCTCCTTTCTATTTAATCAGGATTTGTGTATAGGTTAATGGCGGTCACTGGTCTAGGTCCATGGTCCATTAGAATATGAATACGTCATGTAAACGGATGTTCATGACTTTTCCTGTTTTTGCAATCGGTCGTTAGACGGTTGAGATGGGTATAGTCTCTCTCGCCTCGCTACAGCCCACTGTTCGTCTGTTGGTTGGATTGCAAGAAGAAATGCTATTATTCCAGTTTTCTTTTTAATGACATTGTTATCACTAGGTCTAGTCAACGACAATTCAAATCGGCTTATTATTGTGATTTTATCAGATACATATAATTAGCAATCTGATTACAGGTAGACAAAGGTGAAAATCAAAGACAAGCAGCGTCCGCAGGTCCATCGATTTAATGAGTCTTATTAGCGGCTGTAATTTTCCATTCTTTAATGAATATGGACTATTAAATTTGTTTGACGTGATATTCATCAAAGGCAAAATTCATGTTTCTGAATACATACAAACAGGCTTAAGTTTGCATAATTATTGAGTAAGTTATAGAACAAAGGTTTTTTTGTCATTTTGCCTAATTTACGTATTGTTTTTACTTTTGGTCTTGTTTTCTTTTTTCTTTTTTCCTTGTGAAAGACATTACTAGGATCATTAGGGACTATGTATCCCCCTTTGTTATGTTGTCATGTTTGTAGTAGATGGAAAAGCTAGCCTCCGGCTAATGCAGATGAATTAAAATCATTATAGCAATGTTGATTTGGCGATGTATAAACACACTTGTGGTTTGTTCTTCTGTAAAGGACCTGTGAGAGCAGTCACACATGAATGTAAACTCTACAACATCAAAAACAAAATAGCAACAGGTCGACACACAAGGTGGAATAGCACCGAGACGACACACAAACTTGAACATCTCCAAATCAGCACGCAAATAGATAAAAGACCTAGACAGGCAGACAACTTAGGAAACAAGCGGCACATCAAAATTAAATAAAACAGAGACTAAAGCGGATTAGAAACAATGAGATGTTCAGGCTAGGCTTTCCTAGTACCACAGTAGACATATCATATCATATAAAGTCATGTTTGGAATTTCATTTCCATTCAAGGCTAAAGTTAGAAAAATGGGCAAGTTTTATGATCGCCATGTTAGTCTCATTCAGAAATATTTGTATCCCTGTATGATGTGAATGTATATGTTTTTACTAAATTGGCTCGATGACTCGGTTCTCACTTGGACTTGAAGTTAACTTTCGATGTGACAAAGATTTACATGGCGGGTGTGGTCGACGAAGTAGTTCATAGTTTGCCCTAGTTTAATCGATTTTGAGTTAGGGTCATGGTATCGGTGTCCGTGGTTCATTTGTCCTCCTGTTTGCCCTATATTTGGTAATGGTATCGATGTCCGTGGTTCATTTGTCCTCCTGTTTGCCCTATATTTGATACACAATACTCGGTAGATTAATATTCACTGTAGGTATCCTCTCTAGACAGAAATTTACTTTATATAAGTGTCCTTTGTAGAGAGGTATTTAAGTTGGATTAAACGCAGGTGTTTCTGATAGAGATGACCTTATGGACAGGTACTATATAGAGATGACCTTATGGACAGGTACTATATAGAGATGACCTTATGGACAGGTACTATACAGAGATGGCCTTATGGACAGGTACTATACAGAGATGGCCTTATGGACAGGTACTATATAGAGATGGCCTTATGGACAGGTACTATATAGAGATGGCCTTATGGACAGGTATTATATAGAGATGGCCTTATGGAGAGGTACTATATAGAGATGGCCTTATGGACAGGTACTATATAGAGATGGCCTTATGGAGAGGTATTATATAGAGATGGCCTTATGGACAGGTACTATATAGAGATGGCCTTATGGACAGGTACTATATAGAGATGGCCTTATGGACAGGTACTATATAGAGATGGCCTTATGGACAGGTACTATATAGAGATGGCCTTATGGACAGGTACTATATAGAGATGGCCTTATGGACAGGTACTATATAGAGATGGCCTTATGGACAGGTACTATATAGAGATGGCCTTATGGAAAGGTACTATATAGAGATGCCCTTATGGACAGGTACTATATAGAGATGGCCTTATGGACAGGTACTATATAGAGATGGTCTTATGGACAGGTACTGTATAGAGATGGCCTAATGGACAGGTACTATATAGAGATGGCCTTATGGACAGGTTCTATATAGAGATGACCTTATGGACAGGTACTATATAGAGATGACCTTATGGACAGGTACTATATAGAGATGGCCTAATGGACAGGTACTATATAGAGATGGCCTTATGGACAGGTACTGTATAGAGATGGCCTAATGGACAGGTACTGTATAGAGTTGGCCTTATGGACAGGTACTATATAGAGATGGCCTTATGGACAGGTACTGTATAGAGTTGGCCTTATGGACAGGTACTATATAGAGATGGCCTAATGGACAGGTACTATATAGAGTTGGCCTTATGGACAGGTACTATATAGAGATGGCCTTATGGACAGGTAATGTATAGAGATGGCCTAATGGACAGGTACTATATAGAGTTGGCCTTATGGACAGGTACTATATAGAGATGGCCTTATGGACAGGTAATGTATAGAGATGGCCTTATGGACAGGTACTATAAAGAGATGGCCTTATGGACAGGTACTGTATAGAGTTGGCCTTATGGACAGGTACTATATAGAGATGGCCTTATGGACAGGTTCTATATAGAGATGACCTTATGGACAGGTACTATATAGAGATGCCCTTATGGACAGGTACTATATAGAGATGGCCTAATGGACAGGTAATGTATAGAGATGGCCTAATGGACAGGTACTGTATAGAGTTGGCCTTATGGACAGGTACTATATAGAGATGGCCTAATGGACAGGTACTATATAGAGATGGCCTTATGGACAGGTACTGTATAGAGTTGGCCTTATGGACAGGTACTATATAGAGATGGCCTAATGGACAGGTACTATATAGAGTTGGCCTTATGGACAGGTACTATATAGAGATGGCCTTATGGACAGGTACTGTATAGAGATGGCCTTATGGACAGGTACTATATAGAGATGGCCTTATGGACAGGTACTATATAGAGATGGCCTTATGGACAGGTACTATATAGAGATGGCCTTAAGGACAGGTACTATATAGAGATGGCCTTATGGACGGGTACTATATAGAGATGGCCTTATGGACAGGTACTATAAAGAGATGGCCTTATGGACAGGTACTATATAGAGATGGCCTTATGGACAGGTACTATATAGAGATGGCCTTATGGACAGGTACTATATAGAGATGGCCTTATGGACAGGTACTATAAAGAGATGGCCTTATGGACAGGTACTATATAGAGATGGCCTTATGGACAGGTACTATATAGAGATGGCCTTATGGACAGGTACTATAAAGAGATGGCCTTATGGACAGGTACTATATAGAGATGGCCTTATGGACAGGTACTATAAAGAGATGGCCTTATGGACAGGTACTATATAGAGTTGGCCTTATGGACAGGTACTACATGTATATAGAGATGGCCTTATGGACAGGTACTATATAGAGATGGCCTTATGGACAGGTACTATATAGAGATGGCCTTATGGACAGGTACTATATAGAGATGGCCTTATGGACAGGTACTATATAGAGATGGCCTTATGGACAGGTACTATATAGAGATGACCTTATGGACAGGTACTATATAGAGATGACCTTATGGACGGGTACTATATAGAGATGGCCTAATAGACAGGTACTATATAGAGTTGCCCTTTGTTTACAAATATTTATTCTATAAATGATACTATACTTTTCTATTTTTTTTTTATTGTTTTGCAGAACAGAATTTATTATACAGGACTACCCTTTAATGACGAATATTTACTATATGGATATAACTTTAATAGACTGTATAAACTCATTTACTTTATTGAAATGACGAAAACAGACACTTTTCGCACAGAGTAAAGCTTTAAGATACTTTTCAATTTGAATGTATTGATTGTGCACTTCCGAAGATTGCAAAAATCAAGAATGACGCTGAACAACCCTATAAATGGCATGGTATTTTATTTATTTAATTATTCTTTTATCTTTGCATTAGTGGAATTTAATGTCTACCTTGCGGTGTAGAGAAAATGATAAACATACAATCTAAATAATTCCAGTAATGTACAACATAAAAACATTGCTGAACTTATTGCCTGAATTAAATGCTGATATAAATAGAGACTTATTACTCCGGGATATCAATCTACCTTATCTACACGACATAATTATGTGGAAAGTTTTTATTAAGAAAACGCAAATAAAACCCAAAACCGTTCAAGGTAATATTAAAAAAATAAAAAGTGTACAAATCATGTATGACACACCATTTTGTCCTGTCGAAAGTTCGAACTTCTTTTATTCAATTAATTAGTGTCTAAATTGAATCGGTTAGAATTAAAAATGTTGTTTCAGTTCACACAAGACAGGTTGATAGATTGCTGTCTATTAGATCAATTTCACGGCATTTTAAGCCTAATTTTCCATGATTGTCCGTCTAGCTACATCTCTGTTGAAAACACTTCCTTTTTGAGAACTTCATGTTCCAATAACATGTGCAAATTGGCTTTAAAACCCTTAATTGGCGTGTAAGAGCACCATGCGATGCCTCTTTAACAAATCGGCACTTATGTCAGACCGTTGCTTTCATAGCTTTGAATACCCACACTCGAGCAGCGTTCTCCATGGATTAGACGGCGACTTTGGTGCCTCTGGCTATTCAACGGACTTCTATCATACTCATTTGATCAATTTTTGTGTTAATACCGTGTGCGAGGTTTTCAATCACCGCCTTAATTTATCAATTTCCCCACTATATGAAGGCTTTTAGACGTTAATGTAGCTGTCCCTTTTGGTATGTCTTCCGCAAAATGGTCAAATTCCCTTGACGAATGAACAAATATTGAGACACAATTTGATCAAATGAATGGCTTTTACAACAACGAGTATGTCATTTTTCCGTATTTGCATCAATTTTGAATGTCACGTGACCCCATATCGTGAGCCTACGATTTAACAAATTGAGACGATATAATGATAATTTTCTATTCACTAATGATCGTATAGCGACGGCGGTGCGTAAACACATTTTTGTTTGGGATATAACAATACCATGCCCCCGTAACGCGGACTAAAAGAGAATCGCTGGCATGTCCTCAGGAGTCAGTAAATCACTGGCAGTCGCGGAAGAATTTGTTTTCAATCCCCTCGCTGTAAATCGGTGGTAATTGGTTTGAACTCCATTACCATATATGGTGTCTTGGATGAGCAATCACGAAAAACATATACACACTTCACAGAAAGTCAAAACAGTATCGATGTTTATCGGTACATAGGCTATTTCCTAAATATGTTAAGAAATGTGTTCGTCACATTAACAATTAGTGAAAATGATTAAACATCATTGAGGTTATTGTTTAGCTGAATTTGATTTTAGGATTTTAAATTGTGGCCTTCGGTACCATACCATTCAACCTTGTTGTCTTGAACTCGTATACCTGAAAGACCCCGTTTAATTGAAGTATTTTGTTGACCCAGGCTAAGCTTAACACTTAGTCTAGCATTCTGGCCCAGGCTAAGCTTAACACTTAGTCTAGCATTCAAGCTCACATAACTCGAATACTCGGATAACTCAAGTTTTCCAAATATCCCGTCAAATTTGAGATAATGGAGTTTGACTTACGGTGTATCCTTAAAACCTAAGCTTTTTTGTTGACTAACAGCTTAATTGTATTTATGACATTTTAAAACGCATACAAAACGAAAGCAATACAAAAGAACAGTTTAATACACTATTGGTTGCCCTTCACATTACCATCGCATTACTAGGACAAATATTTGATGTCTTCATGGTATATGCAGAATAAGGGATCAGCACTATTTTATTTTTTGTTTGTTTGTTTGTTCTTGCCATTGTTGTTATTATGTATTCTAATGTGTATTCCTCGACTATTTACCTTAGCATTATTACTTATCTACTGTTACCTACAACAAAGTAAATATACATGGACGAACATATACCCTAACACGCATGTAAAATGAGTATAAAATATATACAGATACACATACACACAGACAAGTCAACAAAGAATCACATTAAGAAACTTACAAATAATTTAGTATTTTGGAGAACGCCTGGTTTTGTATGCTTATAAATTAATGATAGAAATATATTTAATTCCTTACAAATAACATAAAATATGTGACACAGTGTAGCAAGTTGGAGCATGGCAGACTTTGCTGGTGGATTTTTTAGTTCCCGAGGTTTGCTGGAGTCTCCATAGCCACGGTTAATCTTATTTAACGAGTGGCACGTTATATAATATACACATTTTCGTAGTACACGATTGGAAATTATACAGAACTAGTTTAAATTTATTTCTAAATTTATAAATTAAAGGGGTTTTACGCACCTGACCCTTCTGCTTCTACATTAGTTTAGACATTTTGGATTCCCACCTTTTGGCCCCTACCATAATTGAAGAGTCCTAGGAGGACGAAACAGCAGTAGTATGATGCAGTTTTAATTCATTTTCGTCATACTGTATCTATTACCAAATTTAAAAGGTGCCGCATATATGTGTGTTACGTTATCTTTTATATTGTTGCATTCTGTGTGACGATGAAATACATATCTCAATATTCAGACATATTCTTGCATCTATCAAAAACACTAGAAGATTCCCGAATTTAAGTTGTAATTTGTTTAGTTACCTTTTCCCTCTATTTGTGTCAAAACATTCTCAATTTCTGCCCATAATCATACATTATACTTAAATGTTATCTTACATATTTTGATGTAATTTGGGCATTTCTGATTTTTTAGTCTAACTTTGTCCTGCCTTTCTAGGACAGATAACATTTGGGTTTTTTTGGACAGGTTGTAATGTATTTTTTCTTATACAGCTCACCACCCCCAATAGAATGTTAATATATATTAAATTGAAAGTCTTACATGAAATTCTTCCTAATTACATCTTGGTATAGTTAAATATTTTTTATCTGCCAGCCAGTGACCAGATGTAGTAGGTCTAAGTGAAGCCATGGACAGTGCGGCCTACACTCTGCGCCTTCTGACTAGTCCAGAATTATTTATCTCATACTATATGATCCACTGACTTTTTAATTAACTTGCTACTTTATTGCATACTTAATTTATGAATATATATTTTTCCATATAAATTTCTGCCACCAGTGTATTGTTTCTATTGAGGGGGCTTACATAGGCTGTTGCCCAATTCCTTTGCCAATTTAACATATAAATATCAATAGAATTTGTTGAAATGAAAATAGAATACATTTTAACTAGTATTAAATGATTTGTGTGTAAATTTACAACAGTATCTATTCCTTATCACACTAAGCACACTGAATTGAAATATCAGACACGTTATTATACCATTGTACATAATACCCCCCGGTATCACAATTCACATTTGATATATATTTTGAAAAAAGCTTAACACTGTAGACTACAGGAGGTTTCAGCGTATTCATAAACACATCAATGCCGATAATGATTACAATCAAAGATTGAATCATTATCTGAGGTCATCTGTGACGATTACAAGATAATTAATGCCAATTATTGACATTGATGAAATGAGACGTCTTGCGTGTGTCGTGAAAGATGCGTTTCAGTCATCAACTGTGATACTGACCAGTACTCTGATAATGATATACCAATTTTATATGTCTACTTCTCCTTGCTCTGCAAATACCTAATTGTCAACAAAACAATACCCCGAGCTCAAAATCGATAAATATAATAAACGTTTAGAATTCTAATTACATTATTTAAAATATGTCATAATGTAATGTGGAAGCCACGGCACAAACGTTCTTCTAAAATTCTGATAAAGCAACGAAAAAATGCCAAGAAGTTTTATTCTTCAAAAACAATTAATAAAACAACTAAAAAAACTAAAAAGTGTAATTCTACATCTATCAATCTGATAAAACAAAATAATGCTAGAAACATTGATTTTAGGGACAAGACAAAATTCGTAGATAGTAAATATGATCAGGTGATAAAGGAGGTTTAATCAGTCATGCAGTAGGGCCTGAAGCGAGTACCGGATACCATATACAAATGCTCATTGAATTTCATCTTTTCTTTCTAACATCAAACGTTAAATAATTGTGCATTGTTCCTTACCAGAATCCACATTACCACATCAGTTAATTTGTTCTTTCAGGCAGAATCTCATTTCTTAAAGAAGCCCCCGAAATGTGATCTACGTCAGAATGTTTTTAGCTGTGTATTCATGATATCACCACAAATTTAATAGTGAAAAAATCAGATTCCCCGCGTACCAAGTAAATTGATTTAAAATGCCCAAATACGGAACATTGTTGATCCGTTAAAACCCCACAAATATGTTATCTGACAAAATTTCAATTTCATCCATGTATCTTAAAACCGATAGTTGAATTGTGGTGACCTATGAAAATCACTGAATACATTGCCCTGCCATTATCTCGGCTCGATTAATTGGTCTCATTTGTTGAAGTTGCATACAGCGCGTTAGTCATATGTCAATGGACCGTGCACGTTTTTTTCGTTATAAATAGATTTAATACATTAAATTGTAAGGCTATACGTTTATAGCGACTGAAAAGCTTGCGTATGTTAAAGATGTTTTTATTAAGTAATCCTTCTTTCTATCTTTGTTATTATCCTATTCAGTTGTCATTTTCATAATACAATTGACGTGTGACTATAATTCATTAAACAGTAGTTTTGCAAGATTCACTATTTAATAAACCAACTAAAAAGATTAAACAAATTTAATGTATAGAAATGGTATTACATCTCATTTTTGTTTTGTTTTGTCTTTTGTGTCAGAACCTCCTGTCCAACATTACATTCAAAGTTCATTAAGAAAGGCTATATGTTGTTTTCTTCTGTGATCAATAAACTTCAATCACTTTGAATTACCAGAAGTTAAAATTCTACGGAACAAAATAATATTTTGTTTTTCTTAAAAGTGTACTACCGAATTCCAGTTTACGCACCTGACCCTTCTGCTTCTACATTAGTTTAGAAATTTTGAATTCCCATCTTTTGGTCCCTATCATCATTAACGAGTCCCGGAAGGACGAAACGCTGTATGGTGCAGTTTAATTCATTTTTCGCCATACTGTATCTATTACTAATTTTAAAAGGTACAGCATGTGTGTGTTACGTCATTAGAGACATCTTCGTTTAGGATTAGATACATCTTTGTAAAAATTCAAAGGCTTTGATGGGAGATAATTTGTACTGATTGGCTTGTGCGGGAAAACAGGTCTTCGTGGGGTCAGGGTAGAAGAATGCCCGAAAAATATGTTGCAATAATTAATTTAGTAGAAAGCCTTTATCCAAAATAATTTTAATGCTGGTTTGATACAGCTTATTGTTGTTTTTCGAGTATAAAATGAATAATGAATAAAACTAAAAGCAAAGTTGCTAAAAACTAAAGAAATACAAATCTTTATTCGTTGAGGGAGTGTTCCAATCTATTGTTGACAACTTCAAAAATGTTCTTTGTGAGCAATATTTATAATGTCTTACATAAAATCTATTGTTTGCTTTCTGTCGTGTTTTTCATTTATTTAGTTTGGTTTGTTTTAATTTCCCTTAAAGCCCCTGTTTCCATTGTTCACGAAAGTGTTTATACGACTTCTACAATAGGCTTAGTTGTGTAGTCATGTATTTTATTTTAGTTGATTTTTCATTATGCTGATTAAAACCCGAAATTATATCATATCATGATATATTTTTTTTCAATTTATTTCATCATATAAGTACATTATTTAGAACTATTTTGAGAAATAGTCTTTCATGTGTGATAAAGAAATCCCATGTCTATTCTATTATTTTATTAATGTTCTCGCTCAATATCTAATGATAAATTGAAGAGAAGAAAAAATAGCACAACTAAATAATATAAAGGAAAATCTTTGACTATTATGTTATGTTTAAATAGTTTTTACTGTGTTACCCCCATGGGCACTTAAAGTCATTTTCTATTTTGAAGATATTGTCTTTATGAGTGGAAAAGATTAATCCGAAGAAAATATATAGACACAATATACATACCTACTTTGTTATTAATTATCACTAATCCATTCACACTTTGAAAATTAGTGGAAGCATGTTAAGACATTCTAATATTCACAGTAAGATCCCCCTCCGTAGAAATCAATAATAAGATAAGGAGGCATATGAAGGGGAGAAAGATTTTTATGTAAATGAAAACGAAAACCCCAAACAAACAAATCAAATGCCTGTTTTATTTAAAGCTGCACATAATAACCAACGATTGGACATACAAGGTTAAAAATGGCAATTTAATGTTTGTCAATTTCATAAACATAAGTATCATTATCAAATATTAAGGCAAGGTCGTTGGTAAATAATATCTCAAATATGGTATTTCATAAGTTCATAGTTGTATGGAGGCGTTAGTAACATATAGCGATCAGTTAAACACCGGGTATATGGAGGGAGTGGCATACTTTGCTGGTGGGATGTTTTGTCCTCGAGGTTTGCTGGAGCTCAATAGCCACAGTTATCTCATTTTAGTAGTGGCATGGTACATAATATACACATTTTCGTAGTACACGATTTGAAATTTTACTAGTTTGATTTTACTTCTAAATACATACATTAAATTGGTTTTACGCACCTGACCCCTTTGCTTCTACATTAGTTAAGACATTTTGGATTCCCACTTTTTGGTCCCTAGCATCACTGACGAGTCCTAGGAGAATGAAACAGCTGTATGATGCAGCTTAATTAATTTTTTCGGGATACTGTATCTACTACTAAATTTATAAGGTACAGCATGTGTGTGTTATATCACCTTTCGCGACACCTAGCGGTAATCTCTGTAATTACTCTGTAATAAGGGCATCAACCTTTACAGTTGCTGGTGCTTCGTTCAGAATACTATGGGACATTTGGGTAAATACGGACAAGCGGAACACTTCTTACATGGATCTGATATAAATTTCACGTATGATTAAATCTAACCCCGTTCATATTAAATGTTTTTAAACGAACAATAAAGAATCATGCAGAATGCCCATATAAGGAAGTGAAAAACCCATCCAATATGGCTGACGTATAAACGTTCGCTTTAAACCACAGGCTTTGAAATATATATAAAGCATCTGATTAAAACACTTTGGTTGCGACAAAAGTCGTGTAGATAAAAATGGCCCTCACTGTTGATCGCGACAACATTGTAATTTTCAATCGTTAGTTCGGAAGTAAAATCTCCCGTCTGAGGATGCATTTGCGTCTAGAAAGGAACGTAGAATACTGATCGGTTCTGACGTCATGACTTTCGATATTATCGGGAGTTTACGATAATACCAAAGAACAAGCAGTCCAAGTGAGGTGAAACTTTCCTTCCCTAACATCAGTTCTGATAGAAATATAGAGTTTGTATGCTGCAAATTAATTAATAATCGATTAGATGTATCGTGATCAGCAAATTTTGAATGAGTTCCTTCTATATTGGCTCAAGCAGGAAATGTCGAGCGAGCACATGTTTGACAAAGGTAGGCTCGTTCATCGGTACCAAACAATAAATTTATCGATATTTCCAGTTCAATTCTCAGAAAGGGTATTTCTTTACATATTCATCTGTGATGAAACATTAATCAAATCCTGAATAAATTAATATGCCGAAATTTGTGGTAAGATGCCGAAAGACTGAAAAAACAAAGCTTTAAAATTACCTTATTATGTTTGTCCCTGGTTTTACCTGATAATCGCCGGAAATATAAAATTTTAGCAATAGAAATACACGAATACATCTTTTATGATGTACCATAAAAAATAACATTTTTATGATGTTAACGGTAAATTTCTACGTTTAACCAAATTAATTAACAAAATATTACCTTTAAGGTGAAAGTTCAACTTAGATTGTCCAACCAAAAAGTCTGTTATATCTTAAACTTTAATCTTTGAAAATTATGTGAACTTAACAAAAAAAGTATTGACATGGAACAGCACAGACGGTTAGCGTTATCTTCCTCCGCCCATCAATTTTACTACTTGAGATTGAAAGACCAATCAAATCGTTTGTTTGCAGATTCTTTCACGGTGAAAACACGGGCCGTGCTATTCAGTATTGTCCCTTTAATCTAAATCGTTGAAACTGGCCGATCAGAGTGGTGGCACAAAGTCTGACACAGTGAACACAGGGACCTGATCATTTGTAACAGCCAGTTTGCATTTTACAAAATGTACCTTTCACATTTCATTCTTTTACCATGTCCAAACATCCGAGTAACACCTCCTTTAGTACTTCCAGTACTTTGATTTAAATGATATGTTTAAAGTGTATATAAAAACACAGATCCTTCAAACATATTTTGTATACGGTTCTGAATATGCCAGTATACAGAGAACTTGCAAGCAATTGCATGGAATCCCAAGAGTATGCCTCACGGAGCAAAAACACCGGGTAAATGGTCGCTATCTGTTAAGTTCCATGTTCCCAGTTTGCCAAAATACTAATCCTAATATCCCGGCTGTTTGTTTCCATCCATATTTTACGTGGTCGTATTGTTTCTGTTGTTAAGGTCCTAGCACTCAGATAACAATCAGACTTTGCCGCTAGAAGTCAAGTGAGCCCGCTTAATCCTACGCGGATTCAATTATCACAAGGCTAGCGGGGTGCATTGTTTTTCATGTATTTTCTGCTATGTACACATATTTGCACTGTTTTGAAAACGACGGTACTGACAATTAGTCCATCATTTTAATGTTGTCAAAAACAACGAATATACTTTAGTGTTTGATTTTTAAGTGGGTTTTATGTGAGTAAGAAATATGTGCTTTGAGTGAATGAAACTGTTCACAAAAGGATCTAAAAGGATATGTATTGTAATGTTTGTGTATGTAATTGTATTTACTTAACAAAACTACACATTATGTGTACAATAGCATTGGAATATGTATCATTTTTAACTTCATTATTTATTATTTCAAATGATAAATATACACATATGAAGATTATTTTTTTTATGAAATAGTACTAATTATAAGAATAAACAATTAGCATACACATACGATCATTTTCATTATAGCAAAGAGTAAATCATGAGAATAAACAAATCTAACACACATACGTCCATTTTTACTCTAACAAAGAAAAATAATCATGAGAATAAACATTATCGCCTTATAGTGTTAATCATGAGAATAACCAAATAGCATACACTTACACATATATAGAATATAATTATCGAACAGAGATAACATGACAACAGACAAATACTTTACACATACATAGAATATAATTATCGAATAGAGATAACATGACAACAGACAAATACTTTACACATACATAGAATATAATTATCGAACAGAGATAACATGACACCAGACAACTACTTTACACATACATAGAATATAATTATCGAACAGAGATAACATGACACCAGACAAATACTTTACACATACATAGAATATAATTATCGAACAGAGATAACATGACAACAGACAACTACTTTACACATACATAGAATATAATTATCGAACAGAGATAACATGACAACAGACAACTACTTTACACATACATAGAATATAATTATCGAATAGAGATAACATGACACCAGACAAATACTTTACACATACATAGAATATAATTATCGAACAGAGATAACATGACACCAGACAAATACTTTACACATACATAGAATATAATTATCGAACAGAGATAACATGACACCAGACAAATACTTTACACATACATAGAATATAATTATCGAACAGAGATAACATGACACCAGACAAATACTTTACACATACATAGAATATAATTATCGAACAGAGATAACATGACACCAGACAAATACTTTACACATACATAGAATATAATTATCGAACAGAGATAACATGACACCAGACAAATACTTTACACATACATACGTAATTATACTCTGATAATCTGTAAAGGATAAAGCTACTGAATTCGATTTACTAGCGGCATTCCTATAATATGTCCCAGAAAATAGAAAGTATTCATACATCCATAGCAGACTTGATATAATATGTCAGCATGCAACACCAAAATAAGGAAGAGAGCAATTATAAAAACAAACAGCGTGAACAGTGGGAAAACCTAAAATTGATATCCGGAACGAAAGAGCATTCATCTCAACGTTGACAATTGTCACGTTTTCTACTGTTAAACATGAAAAAGACATTTACATATATGTAATATGAGTATTTTAAAATAACTTCTTATGTTTGGCCCATAAAAAGTACATTTTGTTTTTTAGAAGAAAGGTGTATATATCAATTTTCAATTAGATATTTTTTCTTTTCTGTTCCATTCTGAAAACAATAAGACAAACACGAATATATACTATACACCTCCATTTCTTTACAAAGTAGTATCTACCTCTAAGAAAATTCTATACTGTTAAAGTCAATATTTTCGCGAGTGGAATTTTTCTTTGAGTAAGCCCTCGCAATGTGGTAACGTTTGCACTGTCAGTCATGCTATTTTGTAATGTTTACATATTATACTTTTAGACGCGGTAGAGTTTGAGTAGTGGTAATACATTCGCGTGTGGATATATTCCCGAAGCATAAATTTAATGCAAGCGAAATAGCGAAAATGTCAAGAATCCCCCTTTTACAGTATGCACTCTTGCTCCTATTTCATCATAAAATGATATGCTTCCCTTTTCTTAGACCTTTTACTCTTTAACATTCAGATACATCTGAAATTGTCCAGACCTGCATTTATCATTTACATACTTTCTCAATTATAATGAAAAATAACTGCTTTTAGTATATTATCCACATGAAAAAGACAAACATAATAATTTATATCTTTTCTCCCTTCCGTACATATTAAGTGGTATTTCAAACGAGACACTTTTGAGCAGACTTTCATGCGATCTGCTGCCCCGGGTCACATCCTGTTTCACAACAGTGGTAGAACAAACAGCCGACTCATGGGGGTAAACAAAGACAGATATATCTAGATAATCTAACAGCAGCAACCTGCTTGGTACGAACTGCTTTCATAACCAATTAGAAAGTCTCTGAGGTGCTAAGTCATTTTCAAAAATGATGTATAATTCATCGATAACTGCAGACAAAGGTATTGGTTAACTTACTTAAAAAACGTGTATCTCGTCAAAGCGTCCATAATGGATGAGATATGACGTCACTGATAAGGTTAAGTTCTAATTAACATTGGGCAAATCAGGTAGGGTGAAATCACCACGGCACCAAACTTGTTATCAATGTGTTTGTGTGCTGGCTGCGGAGAAAAAATTTATTGCAAGAAAGCGTAAAATATTCTAACTTTTTTGCCTGTATTTATTGTTTAACAGGTGTTGAGATCAATAAGTGGAGTCTAAGAGCCACTGTTTCAATCTTCTCTTCAGCCACTGTGTGTAACGGTGCGGTGAACTTACACCTTGTAAAAGTACGCCAACAGACGGGTCTGCAAGGGTGATGATCCCAGCAATTCTTCTACAGTAAATTACACCGGCAGCCATTATGGTCAATTTGTAGGGGTCATCCAAGTACCTAGCAACACCAGGGCGGATATTCCTGTGGTCTCATAGAGATCAGTTTCGCCTGTATTTGTACCCAGCAAGGTCGCCCTCACATTTATAATATATATATATATATGTTTCTGTTGACCTTCTAATAAGATTATGGTAGAGTGCAAATCGTTCTTGCATGTTTTAAGAAAACGACCAGTACAAACTTTGTTTACGAGCGTAAGATCATCAACACCATAATAGCAATAGAGTTAGATGAGTGGGACGTTTTGTAAATTAAACTGTTTGATTACCTTTTATTCTGACCAATAACAGTGATTTGTGTCAGTTGAAATTATTTGTTTTTACAACTGTTGTTAAATAAATGAAGTTAGAATTAAAATCACAAGTATGTTTGAATTCCTAATCGATAATACCTCGAGTTCAATACTGTGATTTCAAGCCAATAGCTATCAAACCATTGATTCTTCTCCTCTTCGCTTAAATGTTTTTAGTTTTATTAGAGGTTGCAATTCTTAAGTCGCTCAGTAAGACAGGTAAAACAATTCAATTTAGTCATTCAATTTCACTTGCACTATAAAAGCCTCCTACCTCCATCCGTTTTGCTAAGCTAAATAATTAGGGTGTCGATTTCGATTTCCATGATAACGACATTCCTGCTTTACTTACCTATGGCTAAACAATTTGATGTTGAATCAGTTTTCACGGTCTTACTGATACAATTACGATTACTTTGAACGATTTTTGATAGCATATGACTTTAATTGATGCTTATTTCTTTGATTTTGTACAAGTGTCGTGTCTTCATTAACAGTCTCCGTCGGCAGTATTGTATTACCATCTGCGATATAAACTATTACGCTGTTGAGTATACCCATTAGAACTACGCTGTTGAGTATACCCATTAGAATTACACTGTTGAGTATACCCATTAGAAGTACGCTGTTGAGTATACCCATTAGAATTACGCTGTTGAGTATACCCATTAGAATTACGCTGTTGAGTATACCCATTAGAATTACGCTGTTGAGTATACCCATTAGAATTACACTGTTGAGTATACCCATTAGAATTACGCTGTTGAGTATACCCATTAGAATTACGCTGTTGAGTATACCCATTAGAATTACACTGTTGAGTATACCCATTAGAATTACACTGTTGAGTATACCCATTAGAAGTACGCTGTTGAGTATACCCATTAGAATTACGCTGTTGAGTATACCCATTAGAATTACGCTGTTGAGTATACCCATTAGAATTACGCTGTTGAGTATACCCATTAGAATTACACTGTTGAGTATACCCATTAGAATTACGCTGTTGAGTATACCCATTAGAATTACGCTGTTGAGTATACCCATTAGAATTACGCTGTTGAGTATACCCATTAGAATTACGCTGTTGAGTATTCCCATTAGAATTACGCTGTTGAGTATACCCATTAGAATTACGCTGTTGAGTATACCCATTAGAATTACGCTGTTGAGTATTCCCATTAGAATTACGCTGTTGAGTATACCCATTAGAATTACGCTGTTGAGTATACCCATTAGAATTACGCTGTTGAGTATACCCATTAGAACTACGCTGTTGAGTATTCCCATTAGAATTACGCTGTTGAGTATACCCATTAGAATGCATATTTTGTTTCCCCATTCCTCTCCCTTTTTGTTATTTTCTTTTTCATTGATGATATGATGTTGTTTTGATTTTTATTGTATTATTATTTTTTTTCATTTTGACCTTATTTAATATTTCCTGATGTTTATGAAGCAGGCTATGCTAGCTCTTCCGGAATCTTTCTACATCATTACAGTTTACTGTCATTGTTTTATCTATTTTCACAGGTCGGCCCATTCTTTTTCATATATTGTTTCTAAATCATTGTTTGTAACCAATTGACCTGATAACCTATTTTATCAAACGTGACGTATCATTTGTTCCGTCTGTTAATTATCTTTTCAACAGATCGCATTCAAACTAATACTTGAATGCAAAGTCTATAACAGACTTTGTAAGTTATGGAGATAGGTTATCAATGAGAATGCCAATATAGAACAAAAATTGTAGTAACTGTCTTCATATCTTTACACGTGATTTTTCAAAATATCAACTTATGACAGTTATTTAAAACATATTAAAAACTGACATGAATTCGGTATAGTGACGACAGACGCTGACAGTCATACAGGCTGTGTATTTATTTCTTCCATAATATCGCATTGATTGATGCCACTAGGCGCCAACTGGAACAAACATAAATAAAATACACAAATGTATAATTTACCTAGGCGCAAAATGGACCAACTATGACAAAAATACAGAATATATAATTAAATGAGGCGCCAAATGGACCCACAATCAGAAAAAAATATATATTATTTACTTGGGCATAAAATGGGCCAACCTTGAGTAAAATACAGAATACATAAGCTTTCGAAAACATATAGAAATATGTTGTTTGGTGAATGTCCTATGTTTAATCTACATATATTGATGTATCGCCCAAGACAACGTTTATTTCTTCGAGCTGACGTTTATTACGCTTTGATGTTTCCTCAGTTCCCGTGGTTGTCTTTGAGTTCGGATTTGATCTTTGTTTGCTGTCACTATGGTTTGATATATTACATATATCCAACTGGTTACTTTGACTTTGGGTAACAAATGTACTTTTATTTACATGCATTTTCAGTTTTTTAATGATTTGACCTAAAACATTTATGAAATCGTGCTTGAAAATGAAAACTGCAAAATGATATTTACTGTCGGTCATTACGTTATCGACGACGTGGAGTTTCCGACGACTTTCCCATCTTGTAAATATCTCGTAAACTCTCGCTTGATTTCTCACAGGGTGTTGTTTGCCTTGCGCCCACACAAATACAAACTCTTTGATTGAGAAAAGTAGACTTTGCGTTTCAAACAGGTAATTTAATCACAAATTAAATATATACTTCCTAAAAATCATATATTTATTTAAGCCCATTTAATATACATCTTTAAAACCCTACCTGCAGCATTCAGAGTCTCAGTCAAATTTGCAATGCTTAATGAACATAGTTCAAGATGTCCCGAGTCTGATTATGTGATTTTTATCGACAAAACACACCCAGAAAAAATAATAATTTTGCAAATTAAGTAACGCGAAAGCGCATATTTTAGAATTTATTTTCTCATACAAATGGGAAATATTATTTTGGTATTTTTACATCAGACCCAGTGAAGTGCTATGATATATGATTTCCATGAAAAAAATGTAATAATAGGCAATACAGTATTTTTAACAGAACTATACAAAAAAATGTTGACTTATGCAAGTTCGGATGTCACTTCCGTTGAAAAATATTAACACTTATCATTTATATCAAAATGTGACATTTTCTAAGATAATTATTTAAAACTCTACTGAAGGTTTTTGAAAATTCGACTGGTGTGGTCTTGTTTTTGAAACGCTAGGGAGCACTACCGTCGATAACACAATATAGTGTAATGGCGGCCGCAATGACGAGTAACAGTAGGAAAGTGCGGCATTGTGATGAGTAAATAACGAATTGACAGACAAACAATTGTACATTTAAGAAAAAACAGATAGACTATGAAATAGATAATACTGAGAAATAATATTTATAGTTGTGTTGAGTGATATATGAGATGATTGATTACCCCATCGATTTCCGGATGTTCAATGATATTTTGTCACGTAAAACGTGCCTACCTTACACAAAGTAAATTTAAATTGTAACTATAAATACATTTCGTCAATGTCTATACTCTTAAAATATTTTTGTTGCAAATATAGGTATGTCTAAGCCCTCCTGCACGCATAGTTTTAACCATTTTTCTTCTGATATCACTGACTTTTATAGCTCTCAAGAAAGGCTTAATACCTTATGACATTTATAAAATACATGCATTTTAACTCTTCTTTTAGACATACATGTACTCAGAAATATTGGTAATAGATAAGTTGATTTCAAAGTAGACTGAGAAAGACTACCAGTAAGGAATAATACCTTTTCTCAAAAACTTGATAATATTGCATGTAAAATAGTTTGTTTGGAAAATAAACACAAAATACATTACGTTATGATGTAATGAAAATTTACAAGTTAAAGTTCATGTTTATGATAAGAACATATCCTAATTTAAGAATAACAATATGTCTACTTAATCATAGAAAGAATTTCTGACTGATCATAATATTTTCAGTTCCCTTCCCTCATATTTTTAATGGATCTTTATATCAACGGTAAAAGATGTTGGAATTGAAGCATTTTATGCTGCTTTGTGTGATATTGTCCTTTCGATATGACAATGACTATTAAACATGAAATTCAATTTATTTTTATTTTTCACATTCTTTCTGAAAAATTAACAAAATTCATCAAAACATCATTCCGATTTTATTTTGTTTTCGAACTGTCGGAAAAAAATATCAATGTGTAGAATATGTCTATATATACCATTTTAAAAAACCAAGAACGGTTTTATGTTTTATATACATTTAAACGGCATCTAAGGACAACTGAACTTAAATATCCGTATTTCCAGAAGTAAGCTGAATAATATCAATATTACATATGTTTTCCGTCTGTTTAAAAATAAATTTGATGTTTTGTCCGGCCTAATGCACGGCTCTCTCCTTAGTTGTTATTTCCAGGTACAAACATATGTAGTATTTATCTGAAAGGATAGACATGGCTATCTTTAAGCATTCTTAATTTTAATTACAACAATGGTTTATTTAATTACAAGTGTGAAAAGTATGTGTATTCACATATTCAAATCATGTTTCACCCGACTGTTTAAATATTTAATATTCAATTAAGCAACGTGGTCAGGTATTTTCCCTGTTATTCGAAAATATTCTTTCTTTGGTCACCCTTAATTTGTCCGAAGTAGCACAAAACGAACTTTAGCGCCACAGTTATGGTCAGTTGATGGTCACTTAAATACCAGAACGGCCAGTTGTCCCTGTGATTTACGTGTGCTGTGAAACACGCTGTCCAAACTCGTGGCTCCTCACTGTTCCTATGTCGACACTTCTGTTTGATTGGATTAGGCGGTCGTCTGCTCCGGCACATTTCGTGTAAAGCAATAAAGCCGAGCGATTGAATATTGTTCTATAATCGCGATCCTGAGAATCTTGGTGACTAATTTGAGAAGAGCTCCCCGAACTGAGGAACAATAGGCATAGCACTGACAAATCCAGGCTCTTAATTTATGGCACCTAGGAGAATACAATTTGCGAAGAATTGTCGTCTGCTCATAAGGCCGTTTTCAGTCGTGAGTGAACATCGTGTGGCGGGAACTGAGAAAACTTGATTAGGCACATCGTCGTTCTTCCCTCACCATATGTTACGCTTAAAAGGGAGATAATAATAGCCAGGGCATTTTGTGATTGGGTATTTCCAGTAGTGAACAGTATTTACCATTGCATTTACAAGCAATTTGCTTCATTCAGACGTTTGTAATCAAGGAGAAAATATGATCAAACTAGAACCACTTTGCTGAATTGCTCAATCAAGCGGTAACCCAGCTATTTGGGTAGCTACATAGGCCCCTGTACATTTGATTACGGATATATAACAATGTGTAAATTGGTCCCTGTAGACATGGTTGGGGGCAGAAAAGATTGTGTGAAACAGCTTGAGGGAGTATATATCACTACTGCAAACATACCATTACAAACAGCGGGGTTTGGGGTTAAGTACAGTGTGTTGGCATGGTAACATGACGTAGCATTGTTATCTTTGTCTCAAATAGCATACAACCAATATAATCTGAATTCAACGGCAAACTAAATATAGAACAATACTGCAAAATAGATTAAATAAATGTCATTATTCCTTTGATTTGAATATTACACTTGCGAGTGCCTAGTATATTCCCTATTTGGATATACACTGTATGTTTTAATCAGTAAGATATTAAACTGCGATGTGAAGCTCTATCTAATTAATGACAATTGTGTTATAAATATAGTTTTATCAGTTTTCAAATCATGTTTCTCTCTATATCTCAAATCTGTCTCGAGCGTGAAAGAAGATCAATTTGAAATTACAATTGTGTGTTTTTTTAATTCCAACAGTTGATATTGCAACGTCTTTAGTTTTTTTTTTATTTTTAACAATACTTAACAAAATACAAGGTGAATGACAGAACAGTTATACATATAAGTATCCAGTGTTTATTTGACAACAGTACAGCTATATAGGTATCCAGTGTTTATTTGACCATAGTGACAACAGTACAGCTATATAGGTATCCAGTGTTTATTTGACCATAGTGATAACAGTACAGTTATATAAGTATCCAGTATTTATTTGACCATAGTGACAACAGTACAGTTATATAAGTATCCAGTATTTATTTGACCATAGTGATAACAGTACAGTTATATAAGTATCCAGTATTTATTTGACCATAGTGACATCAGAACAGTTATATAAGTAGCCAGTATTTATTTGACCATAGTGACAACAGAACAGTTATACATATAAGTACCCAGTGTTTATTTGACAACAGTACAGTTATATAGGTATCCAGTATTTATTTGACCATAGTGATAACAGTACAGTTATATAAGTAGCCAGTATTTATTTGACCATAGTGACAACAGAACAGTTATACATATAAGTACCCAGTGTTTATTTGACAACAGTACAGTTATATAGGTTTCCAGTGTTTATTTGACAACAGTACAGTTATATAGGTATCAAGTTTTTATTTGAGCATTGTGACAACAGAACAGTTATATAAGTATCCAGTGTTTATTTGACCAAAGTGACAACAGAACAGTTATATAGGTATCCAGTGTTTATTTGACCATAGTGACAACAGTACAGTTATATAGGTATCCAGTGTTTATTTGACCATAGTGACAACAGTACAGTTATATATATAAGTATCCAGTGTTTATTTGACCATAGTGACAACAGCATTGTTATATAAGTATCCAGTATTTAGTTGACCATAGTGACAACAGTACAGTTATATAGGTATCCAGTGTTTATTTGACCATTGTGACAACAGAACAGTTATATATATAAGTATCCAGTGTTTATTTGACCAAAGTGACAACAGAACAGTTATATAGGTATCCAGTGTTTATTTGACCATAGTGACAACAGAACAGTTATATAAGTATCCAGTGTTTATTTGACCAAAGTGACAACAGTACAGTTATATAGGTATCCAGTGTTTATTTGACCATAGTGACAACAGTACAGTTATATAGGTATCCAGTGTTTATTTGACCATAGTGACAACAGTACAGTTATATATATAAGTATCCAGTGTTTATTTGACCATAGTGACAACAGCATTGTTATATAAGTATCCAGTATTTAGTTGACCATAGTGACAACAGTACAGTTATATAGGTATCCAGTGTTTATTTGACCATTGTGACAACGGTACAGTTATATAGGTAGCCAGTGTGTATTTGACCATTGGGATAACAGTACAGTTATATAGGTATCCAGTGTTTATTTGACCATTGTGACAACAGCATGGTTATATAGGTATCCAGTGTTATTTGACATCAGTACAGTTATATAGGTATCCAGTGTTTATTTGACAACAGTGACAACAGTGACAACAGTACAGTTATATAAGTATCCAGTGTTTATTTGACAACAGTGACAACAGTGACAACAGTACAGTTATATAAGTATCCAGTGTTTATTTGACAACAAAACAGTTTTATAGATATCCAGTGTTTATTTGACCATAGTGACAACAGTACAGTTATATAGGTATCCAGTGTTTATTTGACAACAGTACAGTTATATAAGTAGCCAGTATTTATTTGACCATAGTGACAACAGAACAGTTATACATATAAGTACCCAGTGTTTATTTGACAACAGTACAGTTATATAGGTTTCCAGTGTTTATTTGACAACAGTACAGTTATATAGGTATCAAGTTTTTATTTGAGCATTGTGACAACAGAACAGTTATATATATAAGTATCCAGTGTTTATTTGACCAAAGTGACAACAGAACAGTTATATAGGTATCCAGTGTTTATTTGACCATAGTGACAACAGAACAGTTATATAAGTATCCAGTGTTTATTTGACCAAAGTGACAACAGTACAGTTATATAGGTATCCAGTGTTTATTTGACCATAGTGACAACAGTACAGTTATATATGTATCCAGTGTTTATTTGACCATAGTGACAACAGTACAGTTATATATATAAGTATCCAGTGTTTATTTGACCATAGTGACAACAGCATTGTTATATAAGTATCCAGTATTTAGTTGACCATAGTGACAACAGTACAGTTATATAGGTATCCAGTGTTTATTTGACCATTGTGACAACGGTACAGTTATATAGGTAGCCAGTGTGTATTTGACCATTGGGATAACAGTACAGTTATATAGGTATCCAGTGTTTATTTGACCATTGTGACAACAGCATGGTTATATAGGTATCCAGTGTTATTTGACAACAGTACAGTTATATAGGTATCCAGTGTTTATTTGACCATTGTGACAACAGAACAGTTATACATATAAGTACCCAGTGTTTATTTGACAACAGTACAGTTATATAGGTTTCCAGTGTTTATTTGACAACAGTACAGTTATATAGGTATCAAGCTTTTATTTGAGCATTGTGACAACAGAACAGTTATATATATAAGTATCCAGTGTTTATTTGACCAAAGTGACAACAGAACAGTTATATAGGTATCCAGTGTTTATTTGACCATAGTGACAACAGAACAGTTATATAAGTATCCAGTGTTTATTTGACCAAAGTGACAACAGTACAGTTATGTAGGTATCCAGTGTTTATTTGACCATAGTGACAACAGTACAGTTATATAGGTATCCAGTGTTTATTTGACCATAGTGACAACAGTACAGTTATATATATAAGTATCCAGTGTTTATTTGACCATAGTGACAACAGCATTGTTATATAAGTATCCAGTATTTAGTTGACCATAGTGACAACAGTACAGTTATATAGGTATCCAGTGTTTATTTGACCATTGTGACAACGGTACAGTTATATAGGTAGCCAGTGTGTATTTGACCATTGGGATAACAGTACAGTTATATAGGTATCCAGTGTTTATTTGACCATTGTGACAACAGCATGGTTATATAGGTATCCAGTGTTATTTGACAACAGTACAGTTATATAGGTATCCAGTGTTTATTTGACAACAGTGACAACAGTGACAACAGTACAGTTATATAAGTATCCAGTGTTTATTTGACAACAGTGACAACAGTGACAACAGTGACAACAGTACAGTTATATAAGTATCCAGTGTTTATTTGACAACAAAACAGTTTTATAGATATCCAGTGTTTATTTGACCATAGTGACAACAGTACAGTTATATAGGTATCCAGTGTTTATTTGACAACAGTACAGTTATATAAGTAGCCAGTATTTATTTGACCATAGTGACAACAGAACAGTTATACATATAAGTACCCAGTGTTTATTTGACAACAGTACAGTTATATAGGTTTCCAGTGTTTATTTGACAACAGTACAGTTATATAGGTATCAAGTTTTTATTTGAGCATTGTGACAACAGAACAGTTATATATATAAGTATCCAGTGTTTATTTGACCAAAGTGACAACAGAACAGTTATATAGGTATCCAGTGTTTATTTGACCATAGTGACAACAGAACAGTTATATAAGTATCCAGTGTTTATTTGACCAAAGTGACAACAGTACAGTTATATAGGTATCCAGTGTTTATTTGACCATAGTGACAACAGTACAGTTATATAGGTATCCAGTGTTTATTTGACCATAGTGACAACAGTACAGTTATATATATAAGTATCCAGTGTTTATTTGACCATAGTGACAACAGCATTGTTATATAAGTATCCAGTATTTAGTTGACCATAGTGACAACAGTACAGTTATATAGGTATCCAGTGTTTATTTGACCATTGTGACAACGGTACAGTTATATAGGTAGCCAGTGTGTATTTGACCATTGGGATAACAGTACAGTTATATAGGTATCCAGTGTTTATTTGACCATTGTGACAACAGCATGGTTATATAGGTATCCAGTGTTATTTGACAACAGTACAGTTATATAGGTATCCAGTGTTTATTTGACCATTGTGACAACAGAACAGTTATACATATAAGTACCCAGTGTTTATTTGACAACAGTACAGTTATATAGGTTTCCAGTGTTTATTTGACAACAGTACAGTTATATAGGTATCAAGTTTTTATTTGAGCATTGTGACAACAGAACAGTTATATATATAAGTATCCAGTGTTTATTTGACCAAAGTGACAACAGAACAGTTATATAGGTATCCAGTGTTTATTTGACCATAGTGACAACAGAACAGTTATATAAGTATCCAGTGTTTATTTGACCAAAGTGACAACAGTACAGTTATATAGGTATCCAGTGTTTATTTGACCATAGTGACAACAGTACAGTTATATATATAAGTATCCAGTGTTTATTTGACCATAGTGACAACAGCATTGTTATATAAGTATCCAGTATTTAGTTGACCATAGTGACAACAGTACAGTTATATAGGTATCCAGTGTTTATTTGACCATTGTGACAACGGTACAGTTATATAGGTAGCCAGTGTGTATTTGACCATTGGGATAACAGTACAGTTATATAGGTATCCAGTGTTTATTTGACCATTGTGACAACATCATGGTTATATAGGTATCCAGTGTTATTTGACAACAGTACAGTTATATAGGTATCCAGTGTTTATTTGACAACAGTGACAACAGTGACAACAGTACAGTTATATAAGTATCCAGTGTTTATTTGACAACAGTGACAACAGTGACAACAGTACAGTTATATAAGTATCCCGTGTTTATTTGACAACAAAACAGTTTTATAGATATCCAGTGTTTATTTGACCATAGTGACAACAGTACAGTTATATAGGTATCCAGTGTTTATTTGACAACAGTACAGTTATATAAGTATCCAGTGTTTATTTGAGCATTGTGACAACAGAACAGTTATATATATAAATATTCAGTGTTTATTTGGCCATAATGACAACAGTACAATTATATATGTATCCAGTATTTATTTGACCATAGTGATAACAGTACAGTTATATAAGTATCCAGTGTTTATTTGACCATAGTGACAACAGAACAGTTGTATAGGTATCCAGTTTTAATTTGACAACAAAACAGTTATATATATATAAGTATCCAGTGTTTATTTGACCATTATGACAACAATACAGTTATATATATAAGTATCCAGTGTTTATTTGACCATAGTGACAACAGTACAGTTATATAGGTATCCAGTGTTTATTTGACCATAGTGACAACAGTACAGTTATATAGGTATCCAGTGTTTATTTGACCATAGTGACAACAGTACAGTTATATATATAAGTATCCTGTGTTTATTTGACCATAGTGACAACAGCATGGTTATATAAGTATCCAGTATTTATTTGACCATAGTGATAACAGTACAGTTATATAGGTATCCAGTGTTTATTTGACCATAGTGACAACAGTACAGTTATATAAGTATCCAGTGTTTATTTGACCATAGTGACAACAGTACAGTTATATAGGTATCCAGTGTTTATTTGACCATAGTGATAACAGTACAGTTATATAAGTATCCAGTGTTTATTTGACCATAGTGACAACAGAACAGTTGTATAGGTATCCAGTTTTAATTTGACAACAAAACAGTTATACATATATAAGTATCCAGTGTTTATTTGACCATTATGACAACAATACAGTTATATATATAAGTATCCAGTGTTTATTTGACCATAGTGACAACAGTACAGTTATATAAGTATCCAGTGTTTATTTGACAACAAAACAGTTATATAAGTATCCAGTGTTTATTTGACCATAGTGACAACAGTACAGTTATATAGGTATCCAGTGTTTATTTGACCATAGTGACAACAGTACAGTTATATAGGTATCCAGTGTTTATTTGACCATAGTGACAACCGTACAGTTATATATATTAGTATCCAGTGTTTATTTGACCATAGTGACAACAGCATGGTTATATTAGTATCCAGTATTTATTTGACCATAGTGACAACAGTACAGTTATATAGGTATCCAGTGTTTATTTGACCATTGTGACAACAGTACAGTTATATAAGTATCCAGTGTTCATTTGACCATAGTGACAACAGTACAGTTATATAGGTATCCAGTGTTTATTTGGCCATTGTGACAACAGCATGGTTATATAGGTATCCAGTGTTTATTTGACAACAGTACAGTTATATAGGTATCCAGTGTTTATTTGACAACAGTACAGTTATATAGGTATCAAGTTTTTATTTGAGCATTGTGACAATAGAACAGTTATATATATAAGTATCCAGTGTTTATTTGACCAAAGTGACAACAGAACAGTTATATAGGTATCCAGTGTTTATTTGACCATAGTGACAACAGAACAGTTATATAAGTATCCAGTGTTTATTTGACCAAAGTGACAACAGTACAGTTATATAGGTATCCAGTGTTTATTTGACCATAGTGACAACAGTACAGTTATATATATAAGTATCCAGTGTTTATTTGACCATAGTGACAACAGCATTGTTATATAAGTATCCAGTATTTAGTTGACCATAGTGACAACAGTACAGTTATATAGGTATCCAGTGTTTATTTGACCATTGTGACAACGGTACAGTTATATAGGTAGCCAGTGTGTATTTGACCATTGGGATAACAGTACAGTTATATAGGTATCCAGTGTTTATTTGACCATTGTGACAACAGCATGGTTATATAGGTATCCAGTGTTATTTGACAACAGTACAGTTATATAGGTATCCAGTGTTTATTTGACAACAGTGACAACAGTGACAACAGTACAGTTATATAAGTATCCAGTGTTTATTTGACAACAGTGACAACAGTGACAACAGTACAGTTATATAAGTATCCAGTGTTTATTTGACAACAAAACAGTTTTATAGATATCCAGTGTTTATTTGACCATAGTGACAACAGTACAGTTATATAGGTATCCAGTGTTTATTTGACAACAGTACAGTTATATAAGTATCCAGTGTTTATTTGAGCATTGTGACAACAGAACAGTTATATATATAAATATTCAGTGTTTATTTGGCCATAATGACAACAGTACAATTATATATGTATCCAGTATTTATTTGACCATAGTGATAACAGTACAGTTATATAAGTATCCAGTGTTTATTTGACCATAGTGACAACAGAACAGTTGTATAGGTATCCAGTTTTAATTTGACAACAAAACAGTTATATATATATAAGTATCCAGTGTTTATTTGACCATTATGACAACAATACAGTTATATATATAAGTATCCAGTGTTTATTTGACCATAGTGACAACAGTACAGTTATATAGGTATCCAGTGTTTATTTGACCATAGTGACAACAGTACAGTTATATAGGTATCCAGTGTTTATTTGACCATAGTGACAACAGTACAGTTATATATATAAGTATCCTGTGTTTATTTGACCATAGTGACAACAGCATGGTTATATAAGTATCCAGTATTTATTTGACCATAGTGATAACAGTACAGTTATATAGGTATCCAGTGTTTATTTGACCATAGTGACAACAGTACAGTTATATAAGTATCCAGTGTTTATTTGACCATAGTGACAACAGTACAGTTATATAGGTATCCAGTGTTTATTTGACCATAGTGACAACAGTACAGTTATATAGGTATCCAGTGTTTATTTGACCATAGTGATAACAGTACAGTTATATAAGTATCCAGTGTTTATTTGACCATAGTGACAACAGAACAGTTGTATAGGTATCCAGTTTTAATTTGACAACAAAACAGTTATACATATATAAGTATCCAGTGTTTATTTGACCATTATGACAACAATACAGTTATATATATAAGTATCCAGTGTTTATTTGACCATAGTGACAACAGTACAGTTATATAAGTATCCAGTGTTTATCTGACAACAAAACAGTTATATAAGTATCCAGTGTTTATTTGACCATAGTGACAACAGTACAGTTATATAGGTATCCAGTGTTTATTTGACCATAGTGACAACAGTACAGTTATATAGGTATCCAGTGTTTATTTGACCATAGTGACAACCGTACAGTTATATATATTAGTATCCAGTGTTTATTTGACCATAGTGACAACAGCATGGTTATATTAGTATCCAGTATTTATTTGACCATAGTGACAACAGTACAGTTATATAGGTATCCAGTGTTTATTTGACCATTGTGACAACAGTACAGTTATATAAGTATCCAGTGTTCATTTGACCATAGTGACAACAGTACAGTTATATAGGTATCCAGTGTTTATTTGGCCATTGTGACAACAGCATGGTTATATAGTTATCCAGTGTGTATTTGACAACAGTACAGTTATATAGGTATCCATTGTTTATTTGACCATAGGGATAACAGTACAGTTATATAGGTATCCAGTGTTTATTTGGCCATAGTGACAACCGTACAGTTATATAAGTATCCAGTGTTTATTTGACCATAGGGATAACAGTACAGTTATATAGGTATCCAGTGTTTATTTGGCCATAGTGACAACAGCATGGTTATATAGGTATCCAGTGTTTATTTGACCATTGTGACAACAGTACAGTTATATAAGTATCCCGTATTTATTTGACCATAGTGACAAAAGAACAGTTATATAAGAATCCAGTGTTTATTTGACAACAGTACAGTTATATAGGTATCCAGTGTTTATTTGACCATAGTGACAACAGTACAGTTATATAAGTATCCCGTATTTATTTGACCATTGTGACAACAGAACAGTGGTATAGGTATCCAGTATTTAGTTGACAACAGTACAGTTATATAAGTATCCAGTGTTTATTTGAGCATTGTGACAACAGAACAGTTACATATATAAGTATTCAGTGTTTATTTGGCCATAATGACAACAGTACAGTTATATAAGTATCCAGTGTTTATTTGACCATAGTGACAACAGAACAGTTGTATAGGTATCCAGTTTTAATTTGACAACAAAACAGTTATATATATAAGTATCCAGTGTTTATTTGACCATTGTGACAACAATACAGTTATATATAAAAGTGTCCAGTGTTTATTTGACCATAGTGACAACAGTACAGTTATATAGGTATCCAGTGTTTATTTGACCATAGTGACAACAGTACAGTTATATAGGTATCCAGTGTTTATTTGACAACAAAACAGTTATATAGGTATTCAGTGTTTATTTGACAACGGTACAGTTATATAGGTATCCAATGTTTATTTGACCATAGTGACAACAGTACAGTTATATAAGTATCCAGTGTTTATTTGACCACAGTGACAACAGAACAGTTGTATAGGTATCCAGTTTTAATTTGACAACAAAACAGTTATATATATAAGTATCCAGTGTTTATTTGACCATTGTGACAATAATACAGTTATATATATAAGTATCCAGTGTTTATTTGACCATAGTGACAACAGTACAGTTATATAAGTATCCAGTGTTTATTTGACCATAGTGACAACAGTACAGTTATATAGGTATCCAGTGTTTATTTGACAACAAAACAGTTATATAGGTATCCAGTGTTTGTTTGACAACAGTACAGTTATATAAGTATCCAGTGTTTATTTGACCATAGTGACAACAGTACAGTTATATAGGTATCCAGTGTTTGTTTGACAACAGTACAGTTATATAAGTATCCAGTGTTTATTTGACCATAGTGACAACAGTACAGTTATATAGGTATCCAGTGTTTGTTTGACAACAGTACAGTTATATAAGTATCCAGTGTTTATTTGACCATAGTGACAACAGTACAGTTATATAGGTATCCAGTGTTTATTTGATCATAGTGACAAAACAAAAGTATTGGAACAGAAAGTCTTATAATATGTATATTTCATTTGTTATGTGATTGCATTTTCGAGTTTTTGAAGACTTAAAAATCATGTAATCTCACAGCCATTTTAATCGTCTTAGATAACCCCATACGACGTAAGCGGCCATTAAAATTAAAGATAAAAGTGATCAATTTGCTTTTAATTCGTATCTCTGTCTTTAATATTTTTTAATCTTCATAAAACGTTCGCATATCATATCATACCCCGCAATAAAACATGTTTTATCGTTGTTTAAATTTTGTCCTGAAAGGACGATACTGCTTTTGATGTTTAAAATGCCTGGGAAGAATTATTTTGCTGAAAAATACAAGAGGAGACATCTTCCCTGAGCTATTAAAGTGATTTGGTTTTATAGCCCCAAGCCAAATTTCACAAAACTAACATTACTTTCCACCAAGAACCGTATGGATCTTTCTGTATTCATAATTATGTTATTTAACTAAAGAGCTAATGAGACTATTCCCCCAGCGGTATTCTTTTAAACTTCAATGTGATGTATTTAATATCGGTTTAAACTATTCACATGAAAGACAACCCTTTGGAACAACAACAAGAGATTTCTGCCTATAAAACTTAACAAAAGCACAGTTACGCTGGCTTTATGAGCACAACATAATTTAATCGCTTTCCCGCCATATGCCTACCCTAGCAGACGACACCTCGACTCGCGTGCCGAGCTCGAGAGCAATGGCGGTCTCGATTCATAACACTTGCCGACGAGTTTACAATTTTTTACATTGGAGATTAAGAAATTTGATACAAAATCTAGCATACCTCAGAGGAAGATGTGTTTATTTAATTAACGGGTATTAAAATTAGACAACTTATTCGCTCACTCGCAGTCATAGATTTTCCAGGAGTAATTCTTCGTTCCTAGTTTAACAAGTAATTTAGCCTGCGAGCCAATTCTTTGACGATATTTGAGATTTTGGCTAATTATTTCCATGTCGGCTTAGATATATGGGGTTTCACTAAATTTCAATGTTTTCACACCAACGCTTTCTCACAATAATGGGACCCGCCTACTTTGATTGATGAATTTTTTTTCGGAAACAACTGTCGTAAAATATTGGCCCCTTTCCTTTTTAGCGATTTGTTTGCAAAACATTTGAAATTTTCCTAACGGTACTATTAATTAAGTACGTGCTATTTTGAACAACATGACTGAAAATGATTAAAAGAACAATAGACTATTTAAGAATTATTTATGTCTTTGAGACCATCAGATGCGTTAAATGAAATCTAATATTTTCTCTCAGTTATGTTTTCATTACACTGTCTTTGACAATGGGGTATGAAGTGTTTCTTTAAACAGTTGCATCAAGGTCTGTGATTTTATATATCTTTGAATTATTCTTCTTTGACAAGAAAATGATTTATACGGTAAAACCTTTTCACATCTGCTTCCTTTTTGTTTAAAGTATTATGTTCTGTAGATAGAACAAGACATATTATATCTTTAAACTTCATACATTATTTTTTTCAAAAAAGTTATAATCAAATTTATTTTCAGGTTGTGTATCCGATACATTGGTTGGGTAGTGATTTATATACAGGCATGTTATATTCCCCAGAGGCCGCAATGGTTCTAATGTTTAATATATTTTTACATCACTTCCACATCACTTCCACTTACATCACAACCACTAGTATAGTTTAATACATAATTGGAGTTGTGTCGAGGCTAACGAAAACAATCTTTATCCGGGATCTATTTTTAAGCAATATATTTTGGGTATTTTTTTTATTATTAGATTTTTTATTACGTTTTTTGTTTTTGTTTTATCATTATAATTAATACTTTTTTAATGCAAGTTTAATAAGAACAGATATTGGTGTACGGTATATTTTCCACCTTCGTTATTTTCACAATTATTTCAATTTTAGGGTCAGTGAGCTCCACGAAGATGGTTTACCATCTGTCGGAGTAAATATAGTAGGGGGCACTAAGGTGATAAACAGTAACTGGGTAGAAAGCTGGGGGACAGACCAGATTAGGGAATGGCAACACCAGGACGAGTACATACATCAAGTTAGGAACCTTAAAGCTCACCTTGCTTGTGCACCTAGTAGAAAGGGAATTAGTTCATATCCGTATGAAGTCCGAGTATATTGTCAACTTTGGGACAGACTGGTTGTACGGGAGGAGGTTTTGTGTATAAAGGATAGCAATGAAACCCAACAAGAGATATACAGAATAGTGGCACCTGAAAAGATCAGAAAGGAAATTCTTCTGCAATTACATGATTCTAAGACTTCTGGACATCTGGGTAGGGACAGAACCACTGAATTAGTCAGAAAAAGATTCCATTGGCCCGGCCTTTCAGAAGATGTCCGAATGTGGTGTAGGTCCTGTAATCAGTGTTCCAAACGCAAACCAGGTCCAGGGTTGGGACGGTCCCCATTAAGGCCTACTATAGCCCAAGTTGGACAGCCCCTAGATCGGGTAGCTATAGATATTTTGGGTGGTCTCCAGGAAACCGAGAACGGTAATGTGTGTATCATTGTAGTGAGTGATTACTTTACCAAATGGGCCGAGGCCTACGCAGTTAAAGACCATACTGCAATCACAGTGGCCGACAAATTGTGTACAGAATTTTTCAGTAGATTTGGCAGTCCAAAACAATTACATTCTGATAGGGGGCGGGAATTCGAAAGTGAACCGTTTGGTTTAGTCTGTGAAAAGCTTGGAATTGAAAAAACTAGAACAACACCATACCGACCACAGTCAGATGGACTTTTGGAAAGACTAGAACCCTGATACAGATGCTGGCTATGTATGTCAATGATCATCTTAATGACTGGGACGATCACCTTCCCTATGCGCTCACTGCTTATAGATCCACTCCCCATGTCAGTACCGGATGTAGTCCCAATCTCCTTATGTTGGGAAGGGAGATAAATCTGCCATTAGATATCATGGTAGGGGGTCCTGTTGGTGAAGCGGAAGTCTGCTGTCACAATATGTATGTGGACTGGCTACAACAAACCATGAGGGTTAGCTAGAAAAACTAAGGGATAGCCGCAAAGCGGAAAAACAATTATTATGATAGGAGACTAAAAGCCAGAAGGTATGAGATAGGAGCTTATGTTTGGCGATGGATTCCTCCCGGGTTAAGTAATAAACTTGGTATGGGGTGGTCGGGACCTTATAAAGTAATAGGGAAGTTATCAAGTGTTACCTATGAAATTCAGAAGACCAGTTACTATCCATGTGAACCATATGAAACCCTATTGGGGGGTGGAAGTGCCATGGGATTGGTCGAAAGCTGAAGCATCAGCTGGACCAATGGATGATGATACCGGGTCATTGGATGAGGGAGGGGGGAGCCAGATGAGACAGGAAGTGGATACAAGGGACATAACCCCGCCAGTAAGGACTAGGACAGGAAGGGTGGTTATACCAAAGAAGATATTTTCACCGCAGTAATTTAATAGATAAGAATTAATAATGTTGTAAATCCTTACTCTCTTTGCAAATAGTCATAGATGTTTTAGAATTGGCAGTAGACCGCCAGGATCAGGATGATCTGGACCAGGACCTGAGGGTAGAGTGGGTGGAGGGAGGAATGCCATGTCCTGTGGAGAACTGTGGGCCAACGGTATACAAGACCTACAAGCGAATGAGGGTCCACTGGAAGGAGCGACACCTGTTGGAACTGGTGAAATACCAGTGTCGTATCTGGCACATACATAGGTCACAGCTGTGTCGGCATTTGGTGATTAGACATAGGGTCCGCCAGGAGGAGGCAAAGGAGACAGTACAGCATGTGGAGGGGGTGGTGTTGTCAAACGACCGGTACATCCCGCCGGGGGAGGTGTTGATCCCAGTAAGGCCAGTTACTGGGTGTTTGGCAGCCTATCGGGAGGAGGTGAGTCGCCAGAGGCGATTGGCTGCCGTGGCTGGCCCTACTGGGGTTGACCCATCCCCCGTTCACCAGTGTCGTTACGACCTGGTGAGGTTCCGGATCCGGGAGGGACAGGCGGTCGCCACCACCACTGCACTGAGGAGAGGAGCGTCCAGGGAGTAGGTGGTATACATACTGGAAATGAAGATTACTTCGACCTGATGGAGGAAGATGAATTGTGACTTTTTGTGATTTTGAGAATGGAAGGGGATGGACATTGTCATTGTACTTGTCAAAAACAAAACAGTTTAAATGCAGGGAAAAATAGTTTTTATGTTATGAGATTTTGATTTTGTTGAATTTTTGTTTGCTTTATAATTGTTGTAAATATATGCTGATAGTTTACCAGAACCGGTGCAGTGGCTTTTGCCAACTTTTGTTACCTGTATTTTTGATACTATTTTTTATAATAACTGGGTTTTTTTTTTACATATTTTTTTTATATAGAAAACTTCTATATGGGTATACTTACCTTTTTCAGAGAAGGGAAGTGTGTAGCGGGGGGTGTTTGTTATTATTGTACATGTTCTATATGTTGATGTGTTTACTTGGTAAGGGTCAGTTAGTGTAGGTTTCATGTGCTAGTTTTAGGTCAGGGTGCACTGGTGACACCCGACCTCTGTTGTTGTTGTGTCTTGTCCACGTGTACCTGTCCTGTGCTAAGTGTTGTCAGTTTACCTGTCTGTAACTTCATGCTTTGCTGTCTGTGCCTGTCCCCGTGTCAGCGTCAATACTGTATTTTCATTGGTCCGTCGGTTTGTTTTGTCAATGTAGTGTATATAGTGGAGTGTTACGTTCTGTGCAGGGCAGTCAAAGGATTGAGTTCCTGTGCCACTGTAGCTGTAAGGTATATATTAGTTTAGAGTTAGTTGGGTATATGGGCGGGATGGGAGTTAGGGGTAGGTGGTTGGTGTAAGTTTATGTAGCTACATGTAGGAAATATTCGAGTAGGAAATGTTAGGCTGTTAGGGTTAGTTGGGGTGTGTCTGTGGGGGTCTAGGATGTTGTAAATATCACTGTTATTATTTGTTATTGTGTCTTTCGTATATATTTGTTGTATAATAAATGCATTGTTAATTCTACATACATAGTCGAGTATATACCCATCGAACCTGGGTTGCTGTGGGTAGCGAGTCGGATGCAGTTTGTAACCCTACAAACTGGGCCCGGCACGCTCCTGTTACAACTATATACGAGATACTACGGTGGCGGATTGAGGACATCTACAGAATATTTTTATCTCGTTACAACGACATAATATCTCGTTATAACGACTTAGTACCTCGTTATAAAGACCTGGTATCTCATAATAACGACTTGGTACATGTATCTCGTTATAACGACTTGGTACATGTATCTCGTTATAACGACTTGGTACATGTATCTCGTTATAACGACTTGGTACATGTATCTCGTTATAACGACTTGGTACATGTATCTCGTTATAACGACTTGGTACATGTATCTCGTTATAACGACTTGGTGCATGTATCTCGTTATAACGACTTGGTACATGTATCTCGTTATAACGACTTGGTACATGTATCTCGTTATAAAGACTTAGTATCTCGTTATAACGACTTGGTACATGCATCTCGTTATAAAAACTTAGTATCTCGTTATAACGACTTAGTATCTCGTTATAAAGACTTGGTACCTCGTTATAACGACTTAGTATCTCGTTATAACGACTTAGTATCTCGTTATAACGACTTAGTATCTCGTTATAACGACTTGGTATCTCGTTATAACGACTTAGTATCTCGTTATAACGACTTAGTTTCCCGTTATAACGACTTAGTATCTCGTTATAACGACTTAGTATCTCGTTATAACGACTTAGTATCTCGTTATAAAGACTTGGTACCTCGTTATAACGACTTAGTATCTCGTTATAACGACTTAGTATCTCGTTATAACGACTTAGTATCTCGTTATAACGACTTGGTATCTCGTTATAACGACTTAGTATCTCGTTATAACGACTTAGTTTCCCGTTATAACGACTTAGTATCTCGTTATAACGACTTAGTATCTCGTTATAACAACTTGGTATCTCGTTATAACGACTTGGTATCTCGTTATAACGACTTAGTATCTCGTTATAACGACTTAGTTTCCCGTTATAACGACTTAGTTCCCGTTATAACGACTTGGTACATGTATCTCGTTATAAAGACTTGGTACCTCGTTATAACGACTTAGTATCTCGTTATAACGACTTAGTTTCCCGTTATAAAGACTTAGTATCTCGTTATAACGACTTAGTTTCCCGTTATAACGACTTAGTTCCCGTTATAACGACTTTGTACATGTATCTCGTTATAACGACTCAGTATCTCGTTATAACGACTTAGTATCTCGTTATAACGACTTGGTATCTCGTTATAACGACTTAGTATAACACACAAATGTTCGTTGGATGCGTATTACAGTGTTCTATAACTAGATATATGATGGAAGGAATAGCGACAGTACGGACAAATAAATTGTCAAATTTCTAGGCTATCCGCCCCTTTATCAAGACACATAAAATACATGTTACATCAAATAAACAGAATATACATAAAACATGAAACAATTTTCATTTTAAATGCTAAATGTTGCATATAATCCCTTCGGCTGATCGAAAGCCGAAGGTCCTACCAAATTAGCAAAGAAACAACACCTTAGCAAAATGCAAAACATTAGGCTAACTGTGTTCACAAGCAACACAAGTTATCACAGTCTTGTTATCGTTGAAAGCCATGAAGGGCTTGTATCAACCACAGTATAATAGTCTTGATATCGTTTTATATTAACATAATGTTATTACTTCGAAATCTGGCAATTTGAAATAAAAATATTATATTATTTTATCAAATTATATTTATGTATTCGAACATAACTTTAAAATGTTGATGTGAATCGTAGAAATTCTGTAAATTAAACATATTAAAGCATCACCTTTAAAGTTCATCCATGTTTTGAAACGATACAATGTCACGATAATCACGATTAAAACTGGAACGAAATATAGCAATGGATGTATATGGGGAATTTAACACAGAGCGAATATGTTTGTGTTGCTTAAGTGCGAAAAATCGCCGGTATACAGTGTACATTCATCTTATCTCTACGTTACGGTTTTTGTTTTTGGTTTTCTTTTCTTTCTTTTTTAAGTGTTTCGTAAAACAATCGTTTTAATTAAATGGAATTTTGAAATTCTTGACATCTCCAAAAAATATTCAAACATTCAATTTCGTTAACGTGACCGTGAGTTGTCAGTGTATAGCGTTACCTTAGAGATTAGCACCTGCTGATAGATAACACGTGAACGTGTTAATATGCCACACCCACCGTTTAGGTGATTAAACTAAAGCGGATTTCTGTCGGTGCAGATCGAGCTTTCGTCTATTTTACATCGTACACGATAATGATACTGTGTTGGTTCAAGTTACACACGTTTTATCAGTCTGGTGAAAAGTGCAATAGTTACTGTGATAGATTGAACTATAATTCAAATTTCGATACAGTATTCTTTTATTTGGAAAACAGTTTCCATTAAAATATGTACATTTGGCCTGTATCCTTTCATTGTTATACATTGCGAAATCAAATGTTGATATAAGACTGTAACAACATTTGCTATTGTGACGTCACCAAGTTCCTTGTTGTCAACACTTGATTTGTTGTTCAAATAATGTACGAAATATATAAATTAAACAAGACATTTCTATCAAAATGTAAACATAAGCAATGAACGTTTTAGCAAATGTTGTTTTACAGTGCTATTGATAAGCATGGGCTTATTAAGTTTGTCATCAATAGCAATGTATGTAATAGGACTGTAACATTCATTGCTAAAAAATTAATGAACATAAAATTGTATGAAAACTCAATTTGACGGTATTTGTTTCAATTGGTTCACACTACTTACTCTCAGTAATATTCAACAATCATACTTTATTCTACCACACCCGACACAAATATACACACAATCACACCTTCACACCTCGACACCCCCCCCCCCCGACACACACACACACACCTTTTCTCCCCCCCGACACCCCCCCCCCACACACACCCCTTTCCCCCCCCCCCCCCGACACACCCACCCACACACACACACACACATACACCTTTTCTCCCCCCCACACACCCCTTTTCTCCCCCCCCGACACACCCACCCACCCACACACACACAAACACCTTTTCTCCCCCCCCCCCCCGACACACACGCAAACACCTTTTCTCCTCCCCCGACACACACACAAACACCTTTTCTCCCCCCACCCCGACACACACACAAACACCTTTTATGCTGATGATAATGCTATCTGGCTGGTTGAATAGGTCTGTAGATAAGCGCTAATCAGCGTCGCATTATCGGCATCAGCGTCTACAAAATTCAAAATGGAGGGAGGGCGTTTGCAATGGAAACTGAAAGATTTTATGATGTTATCAGGTGTAAAATAACCAAGCAAGAATCGGGGCTATCCCGTTTCCCTTTTACTCTGCAAAGTGGAATACCGCGAAAAATAATGTAAAGTTGTACTTGTTCGCGGCGTGGAAATTTTCGCTTATTTCGCTTTCATTTATTCTTCGCAAATATATCCATGTGCGAACATGTTAACATTCGAAATTATTGGCACATACCACGTAACTACACATACCACGTAACTACACATACCACGTAACTACACATACCACGTAACTAAAATGGTAGACGCTAGTTCATAGTACCAGCTACATTGGCATAAAGCGATATTGATAAAATGACAGGAGAACCAAATATCTAAGCATGTTTGAATGTGCGTAAATTTCCATATCGCGAACAGTTTGGAGGCTGACTATTCGAAAAATATCCAATTTTACATTATCCTGAATGTTTTTGAAATCGCTGTTACCACTGTTTCATATATGTTGTTATATGTTTAGAAAGTATGTTTCTTAACAAACATTAAAATGAACGAAAGCTTTTTAATGCCAGGCGAACGCTGGTCTTTTAAAATTTTATAATATCTCGACTGGACAATTATTTGTACCCTGTGTGAAATAAAACAAAATATATTTCTCCGATCATTTTGTTTTATTTTCCTCTTGTGAAATTCACTGTCTACGACCTTCATAGTTACGTTAAATTATTTTTTTCATCATATTGTCGGTATTACATTATTGAATCATCTGACAAAAACGTTTATAAAGAATTTTAGTTCTTTTATAAGCATTTCGGACAAACGTAGAGTCCAGAGAGAGACATACGTCATAACATAATATGATAAAGTCTTCTGGGGTTTATTTTATTTCTAATGTATACCACGCCTTCTTTTATAATATCCTTAGAGTCAATCCAGATTTTTATCAAGCATAACCTAAATGCACTTAGCTAAAATTACATTTCAATGGCCTACTTTGAATGCCACCCTTTCTTGTTTTTTTTTGTCTTTCATTTTTATTTGATTTGATTTGATTTGTATTATTTATTTTTTTTTGTAACGTAAATTACTCTACATTTTACCCGCAGTCGATCTACCTCAGAACAGTAAGATCATTGTAAGACACACATACGTACATTTGTAATTGCACCTATCAACATTATAACCTTCCTTGTATCAGCTACAGACTTACTCACTTTGTGGACGTGAAGTTTACTTGGACCTGACCAAGTTTTACATGGCGGATGTCGTCAATTAAGCAGGGCTTCTGTCGTATTGTGACACTGTATACTCCAGAAGTGGAATTAATGGGATGTGGATTTCGAAAAACTCGAAAGATCTTTTGATCAATCTTGAACACCCCCTCCTAAAAACGTCTTTGCGGTCAAAACATTTGATTTTTCCACCCTGTACACTACCATACCTCATACAAAATTGAAGATACGTCTCCGATCTCTTGTTATGAGAGCTTTCTTTTCAAAGAAAGGCGGACGACGATACAAATATATGGTAGTTAGCTATCTCGGAGCATACTTTGTCAAAAACACGACAAAAGCTAAGAGGAAATATACTGAAGAAGACGTAGTAAGGATGATTGAAATCCTGGGCGACAACATTTTTGTTGAGTTCGGAGGAAAGATTTTTCAGCAAACTGTTGGCATTCCCATGGGAACAAACTGTGCCCCACTCTTAGCTGACTCTGAACTACTTTGTACCTGACCTTGACCTACATTGAACCTGGCCCTAACCTACTTTGAATCAAACTCTATCCTACAATGTATATGTACCTGACCCTGACCTACTTTGTGTCTGACCCTAAAATACTGTGTACATGTACCTGACCCTGACCTACTTTCTACTTGACCCTGACCTACTTTGTACCTGACCTACACCTACTTTGTACCTGACTCATACCTATTTTGTACACGACCCTAACTTAAATTGTACCTGACCCTAAACTACTTTGTTCTTGACCCTGACCTACTTTGTGTCGGAATGTGATCTATTATGAACCTGACCCTGACCAGTTTTGTACCTGACACTAACCTACTTTGTACCTGACCCTGAATTATTTTGTATCTGACTCTATCTTACTTTTTACCTTGAACTTAACCTATTTTGTACCTGACTTTAACCTATTTTGTAGCTTACTCTGACCTAATATAAACCTGATCCTGACCCTCTTTGCATATAGCCCTTGCCTACTTTATACCTGACTCTGACCTACTTTGTACCTGACCCAAGCATACTTTGTTCATGACCATAACCTACTTAATGCCTGACCCTGACCTACTTTGTACCTGACACTGACCTACTTTGTACCTGAATCTGACCTACTTTGTACCTGACATTGACCTACTTTGTACCTGAATCTGACCTACTTTGTACCTGACCCTAACATAATTTGTACCGGAGCACTAACCCTATTTTGTACCCGACCATAACCAACTTTGTACCTAACCCCTAGCCCTAGTTTGTTCATGACCTTAACCTACTTAATATCTGACCCTGACTTACTTTGAACTTGACCCTGACCTACTTTGTACCGGATCACTAACCCTACTTTGTACCCGACCCTAACCTACTTTGTACCTGACCCCTAACCCTACTTTGTTCATGATCTTAACCTACTTAATACCTGACCCTGACCTACTTTGTACTTGACCTTGACTTAGATTGTTCCTTACCCTGACTTAATTAATACCTGGCCCTGACCTATTTTGCCTCTATTTTAATCGATTTTGAGTTCGGATTATGTTATGTTGACTCCTTGGTATTCTCTGATTTTTGTTGTACCTGACTGCGATCTGTTATGAACCTGACCCTGACTTACTTTGTACCTTGACTTTAACCTACTTTGTACCTGACCCTGACTTACTTTGTACCTGACCCTAACCCTCTTCGTACTTTGACCTTAACCTACTTCTAGAAGATTAGAGTCAGGTAAAAAGTAGGTTAAGGTCAAAGTACGAAGAGGGTTAGGGTCATGATCTTAGTACCTTGACTGAACCAACTTTATACCTTGACCTTAACCTGCTTTGTACCTGACCCTAACCTATTTTGTACCTGACCCCAACTCACTTTGTACCTGACCCTAACCTATTTTGCACATGCCCCTAACCTAATTTGTACATGACCCTAACTTGCTTTGTACCTGAATCTGACCTTTCTTGTACCTGACCTTGACCTAATTTGTAACGCTAGCTTACTTAATACCTAACAACCCTGACATATTTTGTACATAACTCTAACCTACTTAACACCTGACCGAGACCTACGTTGTACTTGACTCTAACCTACTTTGTACATTGACCTTAACCTAATTTGTTCCTGACCCTAACCTAATTTTTACCTCATCCTAACCTGTTTTGTTTCTGACCCTGACCTACTTTTTACCTAGATATTAACCTACATTGTACCTGACCCCTAACCCTACTTTGCACCTGTCCCTGACTTACGTTGTACCTGACTTTAACATACTTTGTCCCTTGACCTTAACCTAGTTTATACCTTGACCGTAACCTACGTTGTACATGGCTATAACCATCTTTGTACCTTAATCTTAGATGATACATCTCAAAGTGTATAAATTAAAACAATAGGCCTTTTAGAGGAACATATGAGAGAGGCTTTACAATGTATAATTAGGTGGATGAGAGAAAACAAGCTTAGTCTGAATTTGAACAAGACCCAGTGTATGCTGATTGGATCAGAAGTTATCTAAATGTCGACAGCTGAATGTCACCGTTGCTTATTTAACTATTGGAACTGTACATTGTGCAAAACTCCTTGGAGTTTTTGTAGACTGTTGTTTGTCGTGGAAGATCATATTGATTCTATATTCAAGGAAAATATCGAAAAAGATTGGTGTTCTTAAAAGGTTACCCATTTATGTCTAACATCATTCTGAGCGAAAGAAAGTATTATCCCTGACTTCATTGTAAACTCGTCGACGTCTTCATCAAATGCTACTGAAACTACTGTAATATGTTTGACGGTTTCTCGTTTTTATTTCTGATGAATACTCTGAGGAACTGCCTCGTGTTGATTCCGTGAAGGATTCTATTTTGCCGCTCTGTTCAATTTCATTGAAATGTACTGATGTTTTAAGAATTCTTCAAAAAACGAATCCAAATAAGGCATATGGCTCGGCCGGTATATCTGTTTTTTAAAGAGTGTGCAAATTAATTATGTATACCTATTTGCAATTTGTTCAACAGATCACTCATTGAAGGGATATTTCCACATGTCTTTAAAAAGTCCAATGTTATTCCTATTTACAAGGCAGGGACAAAGGAACGATGTCTAAATCTATAGGCCAGTGTCCCTGTTATCAAACTATAGGCCAGTGTCCCTGTTATCTACTATAGGTTAGTGTCCCTGTTATCTATAGGCCAGTGTCCCTGTTATCTATAGGCCAGTGTCCCTGTTATCTATAGGCCAGTGTCCCTGTTATCTATAGGCCAATGTCCCTGTTATCTATAGACCAATGTCCCTGTTATCGATAGGCCAGTGTCCCTGTTATCTATAGGCCAGTGTCCCTTTTATCAAACTATAGGCCAGTGTCCCTGTTATCTATAGGCCAGTGTCCCTGTTATCAATTATAGGCCAGTGTCCCTGTTTTCAAACTATAGGCCAGTGTGCCTGTTATCTATAGGTCAGTGTCCCTGTTATCTATAGGCCAGTGTCCCTGTTACCAAACAATAGGCCAGTGCCCCTGTTATCAACTAAAGGCCAGTGTATCTGTTATCTATAGGCCAGTGTCCCTGTTATCTATAGACCAGTGTCCCTGTTATTTATAGACCACGGTGCCTGTTATCTATAGGCCAGTGTCCCTGTTATCTATAGGCCAGTGTCCCTGTTATCAAACTATAGGCCAGTGTCCCTGTTATCAAACTAAAGGCCAGTGTCCCTGTTATCTATAGACCAGTGTCCCTGTTATTTATAGACCAGTGTCCCTGTTATCTATAGGCCAGTGTCCCTGTTATCTATAGACCAGTGTCCCTGTTATTTATAGACCAGTGTCCCTGTTATCTATAGGCCAATGTCCCTGTTATCTATAGGCCAGTGTCCCTGTTATCTATAGGCCAGTGTCCCTGTTATCTATAGGCCAGTGTACCTGTTATCAAACTATAGGCCAGTGTCCCTGTTATCAAACTAAAGGCCAGTGTCCCTGTTATCAATTATAGGCCAGTGTCCCTGTTATCAACTATAGGCCAGTGTGCCTGTTATCTATAGGTCAGTGTCCCTGTTATCAACTATAGGCCAGTGTCCCTGTTATCAACTATAGGTCAGTGTCCCTGTTATCTATAGGCCAGTGTCCCTGTTATCTATAGGCCAGTGTCCCTGTTATCAACTATAGGTCAGTGTCCCTGTTATCTATAGGCCAGTGTCCCTGTTATCTATAGGCCAGTGTCCCTGTTATCAAACTATAGGCAAGTGTCACTGTTATCAACTAAAGGCCAGTGTATCTGTTATATAAAGGGCCAGTGTCCCTGTCATCTATATGCGAGTGTCCCTGTTATCTATAGGCCAGGGTCCCTGTTAACTATAGGCCAGTGTCCCTGTTATCAAACTATAGGCCAGTGTCCCTGTTATCAAACTATAGGCCAGTGTCCCTGTTATCAACTAAAGGCCAGTGTATCTGTTATCTAAAGGGCCAGTGTCCCTGTTATTTATAGGCCAGTGTCTCTGTTATCTATAGGCCAGTGTCCCTGTTATCAAACTATAGGTCAGTGTCCCTGTTATCAACTATAGGCCACTGTCCGTGTTATTTATAGGCCAGTGTCCTTGTTATCAAATATAGGCCAGTGTCCCTGTTTTTAACTATAGGCCAGTGTCCCTGTTATATATAGGCCATAGTCCCTGTTATCAACTGTAGGCCAGTGTCCCTGCTATCTATAGGCCAGTGTCCCTGTTATCTATAGGCCAGTGTCCATGTTATCAACTGTAGGCCAGTGTCCCTGCTATCTATAGGCCAGTGTTCCTGTTATCTATAGGCCATAGTCCCTGTTATCAACTGTAGGCCAGTGTCCCTGCTATCTATAGGCCAGTGTCCCTGTTATATATAGGCCATAGTCCCTGTTATCAACTGTAGGCCAGTGTCCCTGTTATCTCTAGGCCAGTGTCCCTGTTATCTATAGGCCAGTGTCCATGTTATCAACTGTAGGCCAGTGTCCCTGCTATCTATAGGCCAGTGTTCCTGTTATCTATAGGCCAGTGTCCCTGTTATCAACTGTAGGCTAGTGTCCCTGTTATCTATAGGTCAGTGTCCCTGTTATCTATAGGCCATAGTCCCTGTTATCAACTGTAGGCCAGTGTCCCTGCTATCTATAGGCCAGTGTCCCTGTTATCTATAGGCCAGTGTCCATGTTATCAACTGTAGGCCAGTGTCCCTGCTATCTATAGGCCAGTGTTCCTGTTATCTATAGGCCAGTGTCCCTGTTATCAACTGTAGGCTAGTGTCCCTGTTATCTATAGGTCAGTGTCCCTGTTATCTATAGGCCAGTGTCCCTGTTACCAAACAATATGCCAGTGTCCCTGTTATCTATAGGCCAGTGTATCTGTTATCTATAGGCCAGTGTCCCTGTTATCTATAGACCAGTGTCCCTGTTTTCAAACTATAGGCCAGTGTCCCTGTAATCTATAGGCCAGTGTATCTGTTATCTATAGGCCAGTGTCCCTGTTATCAACTATAGGCCAGTGTCCCTGTTATCTATAGGCCAGTGTCCTTGTTATCAAATATAGGCCAATGTCCCTGTTATCAACTAAAGGCCAGTGTATCTGTTATCTATAGGCCAGTGTCCCTGTTATCAACTATAGGCCAGTGTCCCTGTTATCAACTAAAGGCCAGTGTCCCTGTTATCTATAGGCTTCTGTCCCTGTTATCTATAGGCCAGTGTCCTTGTTATCAACTATAGGCCACTGTCCCTGTTATCTATAGGCCAGTGTCCTTGTTATCAAATATAGGCCAGTGTCCCTGTTATTAACTATAGGCCAGTGTCCCTGTTATCTATAGGCCAGTGTCCTTGTTATCAACTGTAGACCAGTGTCCCTGCTATCAATAGGCCAGTGTTCCTGTTATCTATAGGCCAGTGTCCCTGTTATCAACTATAGGCCAGTGTCCCTGTTATCAAATATAGGCCAGTGTCCCTGTTATCTATAGGCCAGTTTCCCTGTTATCTATAGGCCAGTGTCCAATTTATCAACTATAGGCCAGTGTCCCTGTTATCTATAGGCCAGGGTCCTTGTTATCAAATATAGGACAGTGTCCCTGTTATTAACTATAGGCCAGTGTCCCTGTTATCTATAGGCCAGTGTCCCTGTTATCAACTATAGGCCACTGTCCCTGTTATCTATAGGCCAGTGTCCCTGTTATCAACTGTAGGCCAGTGTCCCTGCAATCTTTAGGCCAGTGTCCCTGTTATCTATAGGACAGTGTCCCTGTTATCAACTAAAGGCCAGTGTCCCTGTTATCTATAGGCCAGTGTCCCTGTTATCTATAGGCCAGTGTCCATGTTATCTATAGGCCGTTGTCCCTGTTATCTATAGGCCAGTGTTCCTGTTATCAATTATAGGCTAGTGTCCATGTTATCAAGTATAGGCCAGTGTCCCTGTTATCAAATATAGGCCAGTGTCCCTGTTATAAACTATAGGCCAGTGTCCCTGTTATCTATAGGTCAGTGTCCCTGTTATCAACTGTAGGCCAGTGTCCCTGCAATCTATAGGCCAGTATCCCTCTTATCTATATGCCAGTGTTCCTGTTATCAAATATAGGCCAGTGTCCCTGTTATCAATTATAGGCCAGTGTCCCTGTTATCAATTATAGGCCAGTGTCCCTGTTATCAACTGTAGGCCAGTGTCCCTGCAATCTATAGGACAGTGTCCCTGTTATCAACTGTAGGCTAGTGTCCCTGTTATCTATAGGCCAGTGTCCCTGTTATCTATAGGCCAGTGTCCCTATTATCAATAGGCCAGTGTCCCTGTTATCAACTATAGGCCAGTGTCCCTGTTATCAATTATAGGCCAGTGTCCCTGTTATCAATTATAGGCCAGTGTCCCTGTTATCAACTGTAGGCCAGTGTCCCTGCAATCTATAGGCCAGTGTCCCTGTTATCAACTGTAGGCCAGTGTCCCTGTTATCAATTATAGGCCAGTGTCCCTGTTATCAACTGTAGGCCAGTGTCCCTGCAATCTATAGGACAGTGTCCCTGTTATCAACTATAGGCCAGTGTCCCTGTTATCAATTATAGGCCAGTGTCCCTGTTATCAATTATAGGCCAGTGTCCCTGTTATCAACTGTAGGCCAGTGTCCCTGCAATCTATAGGACAGTGTCCCTGTTATCAACTGTAGGCTAGTGTCCCTGTTATCTATAGGCCAGTGTCCCTGTTATCTATAGGCCAGTGTCCCTATTATCAATAGGCCAGTGTCCCTGTTATCAACTATAGGCCAGTGTCCCTGTTTTTAACTATAGGCCAGTGTCCCTGATATCAATAGGCCAGTGTCCCTGTTATCAACTATAGGTCAGTGTCCCTGTTATCTATAGTCCAGTGTCCCTGTTGTCAACTATAGGTCAGTGCCCCTGTTATATATAGGCCAGTGTCCCTGTTATCTATAGGCCAGTGTCCCTGTTATCAACTATAGGCCAGTGTCCCTGTTATCAACTATAGGTTAGTGTCCCTGTTATTTATAGGCCAGTGTCCCTGTTATCTATAGGCCAGTGTCCCTGTTATCAATAGGCCAGTGTCCCTGTTATCAACTATAGGCCAGTGTCCATGTTACCAATTATAGGCCAGTGTCCCTGTTATAAACTTAATCAAACTATAGGCCACTGTCCCTGTTATCAACTATAGGTTAGTGTCCCTGTTATTTATAGGCCAGTGTCCCTGTTATCTCTAGGCCAGTGTCCCTGTTATCAACTATAGGCCAGTGTCCCTGTTATCAACTATAGGCCAGTGTCCCTGTTATCTATAGGCCAGTGTCCTTGTTATCAAATATAGGCCAGTGTCCCTGTTATTAACTATAGGCCAGTGTCCCTGTTATCTATAGGCCAGTGTCCTTGTTATCAACTGTAGACCAGTGTCCCTGCTATCAATAGGCCAGTGTTCCTGTTATCTATAGGCCAGTGTCCTTGTTATCAACTATAGGCTAGTGTCCCTGTTATCAAATATAGGCCAGTGTCCCTGTTATCTATAGGCCAGTTTCCCTGTTATCTATAGGCCAGTGTCCAATTTATCAACTATAGGCCAGTGTCCCTGTTATCTATAGGCCAGGGTCCTTGTTATCAAATATAGGACAGTGTCCCTGTTATTAACTATAGGCCAGTGTCCCTGTTATCTATAGGCCAGTGTCCCTGTTATCAACTATATGCCACTGTCCCTGTTATCTATAGGCCAGTGTCCCTGTTATCAACTGTAGGCCAGTGTCCCTGCAATCTTTAGGCCAGTGTCCCTGTTATCTATAGGACAGTGTCCCTGTTATCAACTAAAGGCCAGTGTCCCTGTTATCTATAGGCCAGTGTCCCTGTTTTCTATAGGCCAGTGTCCATGTTATCTATAGGCCGTTGTCCCTGTTATCTATAGGCCAGTGTTCCTGTTATCAATTATAGGCTAGTGTCCATGTTATCAAGTATAGGCCAGTGTCCCTGTTATCAAATATAGGCCAGTGTCCCTGTTATAAACTATAGGCCAGTGTCCCTGTTATCTATAGGTCAGTGTCCCTGTTATCAACTGTAGGCCAGTGTCCCTGCAATCTATAGGCCTGTATCCCTCTTATCTATATGCCAGTGTTCCTGTTATCAAATATAGGCCAGTGTCCCTGTTATCAATTATAGGCCAGTGTCCCTGTTATCAATTATAGGCCAGTGTCCCTGTTATCAACTGTAGGCCAGTGTCCCTGCAATCTATAGGCCAGTGTCCCTGTTATCAACTAAAGGCCAGTGTATCTGTTATCTATAGGCCAGTGTCCCTGTTATCAACTATAGGCCAGTGTCCCTGTTATCAACTAAAGGCCAGTGTCCCTGTTATCTATAGGCTTCTGTCCCTGTTATCTATAGGCCAGTGTCCTTGTTATCAACTATAGGCCACTGTCCCTGTTATCTATAGGCCAGTGTCCTTGTTATCAAATATAGGCCAGTGTCCCTGTTATTAACTATAGGCCAGTGTCCCTGTTATCTATAGGCCAGTGTCCTTGTTATCAACTGTAGACCAGTGTCCCTGCTATCAATAGGCCAGTGTTCCTGTTATCTATAGGCCAGTGTCCCTGTTATCAACTATAGGCCAGTGTCCCTGTTATCAAATATAGGCCAGTGTCCCTGTTATCTATAGGCCAGTTTCCCTGTTATCTATAGGCCAGTGTCCAATTTATCAACTATAGGCCAGTGTCCCTGTTATCTATAGGCCAGGGTCCTTGTTATCAAATATAGGACAGTGTCCCTGTTATTAACTATAGGCCAGTGTCCCTGTTATCTATAGGCCAGTGTCCCTGTTATCAACTATAGGCCACTGTCCCTGTTATCTATAGGCCAGTGTCCCTGTTATCAACTGTAGGCCAGTGTCCCTGCAATCTTTAGGCCAGTGTCCCTGTTATCTATAGGACAGTGTCCCTGTTATCAACTAAAGGCCAGTGTCCCTGTTATCTATAGGCCAGTGTCCCTGTTATCTATAGGCCAGTGTCCATGTTATCTATAGGCCGTTGTCCCTGTTATCTATAGGCCAGTGTTCCTGTTATCAATTATAGGCTAGTGTCCATGTTATCAAGTATAGGCCAGTGTCCCTGTTATCAAATATAGGCCAGTGTCCCTGTTATAAACTATAGGCCAGTGTCCCTGTTATCTATAGGTCAGTGTCCCTGTTATCAACTGTAGGCCAGTGTCCCTGCAATCTATAGGCCAGTATCCCTCTTATCTATATGCCAGTGTTCCTGTTATCAAATATAGGCCAGTGTCCCTGTTATCAATTATAGGCCAGTGTCCCTGTTATCAATTATAGGCCAGTGTCCCTGTTATCAACTGTAGGCCAGTGTCCCTGCAATCTATAGGACAGTGTCCCTGTTATCAACTGTAGGCTAGTGTCCCTGTTATCTATAGGCCAGTGTCCCTGTTATCTATAGGCCAGTGTCCCTATTATCAATAGGCCAGTGTCCCTGTTATCAACTATAGGCCAGTGTCCCTGTTATCAATTATAGGCCAGTGTCCCTGTTATCAATTATAGGCCAGTGTCCCTGTTATCAACTGTAGGCCAGTGTCCCTGCAATCTATAGGCCAGTGTCCCTGTTATCAACTGTAGGCCAGTGTCCCTGTTATCAATTATAGGCCAGTGTCCCTGTTATCAACTGTAGGCCAGTGTCCCTGCAATCTATAGGACAGTGTCCCTGTTATCAATTATAGGCCAGTGTCCCTGTTATCAATTATAGGCCAGTGTCCCTGTTATCAATTATAGGCCAGTGTCCCTGTTATCAATTATAGGCCAGTGTCCCTGTTATCAATTATAGGCCAGTGTCCCTGTTATCAACTGTAGGCCAGTGTCCCTGCAATCTATAGGACAGTGTCCCTGTTATCAACTATAGGCCAGTGTCCCTGTTATCAATTATAGGCCAGTGTCCCTGTTATCAATTATAGGCCAGTGTCCCTGTTATCAACTGTAGGCCAGTGTCCCTGCAATCTATAGGACAGTGTCCCTGTTATCAACTGTAGGCTAGTGTCCCTGTTATCTATAGGCCAGTGTCCCTGTTATCTATAGGCCAGTGTCCCTATTATCAATAGGCCAGTGTCCCTGTTATCAACTATAGGCCAGTGTCCCTGTTTTTAACTATAGGCCAGTGTCCCTGATATCAATAGGCCAGTGTCCCTGTTATCAACTATAGGTCAGTGTCCCTGTTATCTATAGTCCAGTGTCCCTGTTGTCAACTATAGGTCAGTGCCCCTGTTATATATAGGCCAGTGTCCCTGTTATCTATAGGCCAGTGTCCCTGTTATCAACTATAGGCCAGTGTCCCTGTTATCAACTATAGGTTAGTGTCCCTGTTATTTATAGGCCAGTGTCCCTGTTATCTATAGGCCAGTGTCCCTGTTATCAATAGGCCAGTGTCCCTGTTATCAACTATAGGCCAGTGTCCATGTTACCAATTATAGGCCAGTGTCCCTGTTATAAACTTAATCAAACTATAGGCCACTGTCCCTGTTATCAACTATAGGTTAGTGTCCCTGTTATTTATAGGCCAGTGTCCCTGTTATCTCTAGGCCAGTGTCCCTGTTATCAACTATAGGCCAGTGTCCCTGTTATCAACTATAGGCCAGTGTCCCTGTTATCTATAGGCCAGTGTCCTTGTTATCAAATATAGGCCAGTGTCCCTGTTATTAACTATAGGCCAGTGTCCCTGTTATCTATAGGCCAGTGTCCTTGTTATCAACTGTAGACCAGTGTCCCTGCTATCAATAGGCCAGTGTTCCTGTTATCTATAGGCCAGTGTCCTTGTTATCAACTATAGGCTAGTGTCCCTGTTATCAAATATAGGCCAGTGTCCCTGTTATCTATAGGCCAGTTTCCCTGTTATCTATAGGCCAGTGTCCAATTTATCAACTATAGGCCAGTGTCCCTGTTATCTATAGGCCAGGGTCCTTGTTATCAAATATAGGACAGTGTCCCTGTTATTAACTATAGGCCAGTGTCCCTGTTATCTATAGGCCAGTGTCCCTGTTATCAACTATATGCCACTGTCCCTGTTATCTATAGGCCAGTGTCCCTGTTATCAACTGTAGGCCAGTGTCCCTGCAATCTTTAGGCCAGTGTCCCTGTTATCTATAGGACAGTGTCCCTGTTATCAACTAAAGGCCAGTGTCCCTGTTATCTATAGGCCAGTGTCCCTGTTTTCTATAGGCCAGTGTCCATGTTATCTATAGGCCGTTGTCCCTGTTATCTATAGGCCAGTGTTCCTGTTATCAATTATAGGCTAGTGTCCATGTTATCAAGTATAGGCCAGTGTCCCTGTTATCAAATATAGGCCAGTGTCCCTGTTATAAACTATAGGCCAGTGTCCCTGTTATCTATAGGTCAGTGTCCCTGTTATCAACTGTAGGCCAGTGTCCCTGCAATCTATAGGCCTGTATCCCTCTTATCTATATGCCAGTGTTCCTGTTATCAAATATAGGCCAGTGTCCCTGTTATCAATTATAGGCCAGTGTCCCTGTTATCAATTATAGGCCAGTGTCCCTGTTATCAACTGTAGGCCAGTGTCCCTGCAATCTATAGGCCAGTGTCCCTGTTATCAACTAAAGGCCAGTGTATCTGTTATCTATAGGCCAGTGTCCCTGTTATCAACTATAGGCCAGTGTCCCTGTTATCAACTAAAGGCCAGTGTCCCTGTTATCTATAGGCTTCTGTCCCTGTTATCTATAGGCCAGTGTCCTTGTTATCAACTATAGGCCACTGTCCCTGTTATCTATAGGCCAGTGTCCTTGTTATCAAATATAGGCCAGTGTCCCTGTTATTAACTATAGGCCAGTGTCCCTGTTATCTATAGGCCAGTGTCCTTGTTATCAACTGTAGACCAGTGTCCCTGCTATCAATAGGCCAGTGTTCCTGTTATCTATAGGCCAGTGTCCCTGTTATCAACTATAGGCCAGTGTCCCTGTTATCAAATATAGGCCAGTGTCCCTGTTATCTATAGGCCAGTTTCCCTGTTATCTATAGGCCAGTGTCCAATTTATCAACTATAGGCCAGTGTCCCTGTTATCTATAGGCCAGGGTCCTTGTTATCAAATATAGGACAGTGTCCCTGTTATTAACTATAGGCCAGTGTCCCTGTTATCTATAGGCCAGTGTCCCTGTTATCAACTATAGGCCACTGTCCCTGTTATCTATAGGCCAGTGTCCCTGTTATCAACTGTAGGCCAGTGTCCCTGCAATCTTTAGGCCAGTGTCCCTGTTATCTATAGGACAGTGTCCCTGTTATCAACTAAAGGCCAGTGTCCCTGTTATCTATAGGCCAGTGTCCCTGTTATCTATAGGCCAGTGTCCATGTTATCTATAGGCCGTTGTCCCTGTTATCTATAGGCCAGTGTTCCTGTTATCAATTATAGGCTAGTGTCCATGTTATCAAGTATAGGCCAGTGTCCCTGTTATCAAATATAGGCCAGTGTCCCTGTTATAAACTATAGGCCAGTGTCCCTGTTATCTATAGGTCAGTGTCCCTGTTATCAACTGTAGGCCAGTGTCCCTGCAATCTATAGGCCAGTATCCCTCTTATCTATATGCCAGTGTTCCTGTTATCAAATATAGGCCAGTGTCCCTGTTATCAATTATAGGCCAGTGTCCCTGTTATCAATTATAGGCCAGTGTCCCTGTTATCAACTGTAGGCCAGTGTCCCTGCAATCTATAGGACAGTGTCCCTGTTATCAACTGTAGGCTAGTGTCCCTGTTATCTATAGGCCAGTGTCCCTGTTATCTATAGGCCAGTGTCCCTATTATCAATAGGCCAGTGTCCCTGTTATCAACTATAGGCCAGTGTCCCTGTTATCAATTATAGGCCAGTGTCCCTGTTATCAATTATAGGCCAGTGTCCCTGTTATCAACTGTAGGCCAGTGTCCCTGCAATCTATAGGCCAGTGTCCCTGTTATCAACTGTAGGCCAGTGTCCCTGTTATCAATTATAGGCCAGTGTCCCTGTTATCAACTGTAGGCCAGTGTCCCTGCAATCTATAGGACAGTGTCCCTGTTATCAATTATAGGCCAGTGTCCCTGTTATCAATTATAGGCCAGTGTCCCTGTTATCAATTATAGGCCAGTGTCCCTGTTATCAATTATAGGCCAGTGTCCCTGCAATCTATAGGACAGTGTCCCTGTTATCAACTGTAGGCTAGTGTCCCTGTTATCTATAGGCCAGTGTCCCTGTTATCTATAGGCCAGTGTCCCTATTATCAATAGGCCAGTGTCCCTGTTATCAACTATAGGCCAGTGTCCCTGTTTTTAACTATAGGCCAGTGTCCCTGATATCAATAGGCCAGTGTCCCTGTTATCAACTATAGGTCAGTGTCCCTGTTATCTATAGTCCAGTGTCCCTGTTGTCAACTATAGGTCAGTGCCCCTGTTATATATAGGCCAGTGTCCCTGTTATCTATAGGCCAGTGTCCCTGTTATCAACTATAGGCCAGTGTCCCTGTTATCAACTATAGGTTAGTGTCCCTGTTATTTATAGGCCAGTGTCCCTGTTATCTATAGGCCAGTGTCCCTGTTATCAATAGGCCAGTGTCCCTGTTATCAACTATAGGCCAGTGTCCATGTTACCAATTATAGGCCAGTGTCCCTGTTATAAACTTAATCAAACTATAGGCCACTGTCCCTGTTATCAACTATAGGTTAGTGTCCCTGTTATTTATAGGCCAGTGTCCCTGTTATCTCTAGGCCAGTGTCCCTGTTATCAACTATAGGCCAGTGTCCCTGTTATCAACTATAGGCCAGTGTCCCTGTTATCTATAGGCCAGTGTCCTTGTTATCAAATATAGGCCAGTGTCCCTGTTATTAACTATAGGCCAGTGTCCCTGTTATCTATAGGCCAGTGTCCTTGTTATCAACTGTAGACCAGTGTCCCTGCTATCAATAGGCCAGTGTCCCTGTTATCAATTATAGGCCAGTGTCCCTGTTATCAACTGTAGGCCAGTGTCCCTGCAATCTATAGGCCAGTGTCCCTGTTATCAACTAAAGGCCAGTGTATCTGTTATCTATAGGCCAGTGTCCCTGTTATCAACTATAGGCCAGTGTCCCTGTTATCAACTAAAGGCCAGTGTCCCTGTTATCTATAGGCTTCTGTCCCTGTTATCTATAGGCCAGTGTCCTTGTTATCAACTATAGGCCACTGTCCCTGTTATCTATAGGCCAGTGTCCTTGTTATCAAATATAGGCCAGTGTCCCTGTTATTAACTATAGGCCAGTGTCCCTGTTATCTATAGGCCAGTGTCCTTGTTATCAACTGTAGACCAGTGTCCCTGCTATCAATAGGCCAGTGTTCCTGTTATCTATAGGCCAGTGTCCCTGTTATCAACTATAGGCCAGTGTCCCTGTTATCAAATATAGGCCAGTGTCCCTGTTATCTATAGGCCAGTTTCCCTGTTATCTATAGGCCAGTGTCCAATTTATCAACTATAGGCCAGTGTCCCTGTTATCTATAGGCCAGGGTCCTTGTTATCAAATATAGGACAGTGTCCCTGTTATTAACTATAGGCCAGTGTCCCTGTTATCTATAGGCCAGTGTCCCTGTTATCAACTATAGGCCACTGTCCCTGTTATCTATAGGCCAGTGTCCCTGTTATCAACTGTAGGCCAGTGTCCCTGCAATCTTTAGGCCAGTGTCCCTGTTATCTATAGGACAGTGTCCCTGTTATCAACTAAAGGCCAGTGTCCCTGTTATCTATAGGCCAGTGTCCCTGTTATCTATAGGCCAGTGTCCATGTTATCTATAGGCCGTTGTCCCTGTTATCTATAGGCCAGTGTTCCTGTTATCAATTATAGGCTAGTGTCCATGTTATCAAGTATAGGCCAGTGTCCCTGTTATCAAATATAGGCCAGTGTCCCTGTTATAAACTATAGGCCAGTGTCCCTGTTATCTATAGGTCAGTGTCCCTGTTATCAACTGTAGGCCAGTGTCCCTGCAATCTATAGGCCAGTATCCCTCTTATCTATATGCCAGTGTTCCTGTTATCAAATATAGGCCAGTGTCCCTGTTATCAATTATAGGCCAGTGTCCCTGTTATCAATTATAGGCCAGTGTCCCTGTTATCAACTGTAGGCCAGTGTCCCTGCAATCTATAGGACAGTGTCCCTGTTATCAACTGTAGGCTAGTGTCCCTGTTATCTATAGGCCAGTGTCCCTGTTATCTATAGGCCAGTGTCCCTATTATCAATAGGCCAGTGTCCCTGTTATCAACTATAGGCCAGTGTCCCTGTTATCAATTATAGGCCAGTGTCCCTGTTATCAATTATAGGCCAGTGTCCCTGTTATCAACTGTAGGCCAGTGTCCCTGCAATCTATAGGCCAGTGTCCCTGTTATCAACTGTAGGCCAGTGTCCCTGTTATCAATTATAGGCCAGTGTCCCTGTTATCAACTGTAGGCCAGTGTCCCTGCAATCTATAGGACAGTGTCCCTGTTATCAATTATAGGCCAGTGTCCCTGTTATCAATTATAGGCCAGTGTCCCTGTTATCAATTATAGGCCAGTGTCCCTGTTATCAACTGTAGGCCAGTGTCCCTGCAATCTATAGGACAGTGTCCCTGTTATCAACTGTAGGCTAGTGTCCCTGTTATCTATAGGCCAGTGTCCCTGTTATCTATAGGCCAGTGTCCCTATTATCAATAGGCCAGTGTCCCTGTTATCAACTATAGGCCAGTGTCCCTGTTTTTAACTATAGGCCAGTGTCCCTGATATCAATAGGCCAGTGTCCCTGTTATCAACTATAGGTCAGTGTCCCTGTTATCTATAGTCCAGTGTCCCTGTTGTCAACTATAGGTCAGTGCCCCTGTTATATATAGGCCAGTGTCCCTGTTATCTATAGGCCAGTGTCCCTGTTATCAACTATAGGCCAGTGTCCCTGTTATCAACTATAGGTTAGTGTCCCTGTTATTTATAGGCCAGTGTCCCTGTTATCTATAGGCCAGTGTCCCTGTTATCAATAGGCCAGTGTCCCTGTTATCAACTATAGGCCAGTGTCCATGTTACCAATTATAGGCCAGTGTCCCTGTTATAAACTTAATCAAACTATAGGCCACTGTCCCTGTTATCAACTATAGGTTAGTGTCCCTGTTATTTATAGGCCAGTGTCCCTGTTATCTCTAGGCCAGTGTCCCTGTTATCAACTATAGGCCAGTGTCCCTGTTATTAACTATAGGCTAGTGTCCCTGTTATCTATAGGCCAGTGTCCTTGTTATCAAATATAGGCCAGTGTCCCTGTTATTAACTATAGGCCAGTGTCCCTGTTATCTATAGGCCAGTGTCCTTGTTATCAACTGTAGACCAGTGTCCCTGCTATCAATAGGCCAGTGTTCCTGTTATCTATAGGCCAGTGTCCTTGTTATCAACTATAGGCTAGTGTCCCTGTTATCAAATATAGGCCAGTGTCCCTGTTATCTATAGGCCAGTTTCCCTGTTATCTATAGGCCAGTGTCCAATTTATCAACTATAGGCCAGTGTCCCTGTTATCTATAGGCCAGGGTCCTTGTTATCAAATATAGGACAGTGTCCCTGTTATTAACTATAGGCCAGTGTCCCTGTTATCTATAGGCCAGTGTCCCTGTTATCAACTATATGCCACTGTCCCTGTTATCTATAGGCCAGTGTCCCTGTTATCAACTGTAGGCCAGTGTCCCTGCAATCTTTAGGCCAGTGTCCCTGTTATCTATAGGACAGTGTCCCTGTTATCAACTAAAGGCCAGTGTCCCTGTTATCTATAGGCCAGTGTCCCTGTTTTCTATAGGCCAGTGTCCATGTTATCTATAGGCCGTTGTCCCTGTTATCTATAGGCCAGTGTTCCTGTTATCAATTATAGGCTAGTGTCCATGTTATCAAGTATAGGCCAGTGTCCCTGTTATCAAATATAGGCCAGTGTCCCTGTTATAAACTATAGGCCAGTGTCCCTGTTATCTATAGGTCAGTGTCCCTGTTATCAACTGTAGGCCAGTGTCCCTGCAATCTATAGGCCTGTATCCCTCTTATCTATATGCCAGTGTTCCTGTTATCAAATATAGGCCAGTGTCCCTGTTATCAATTATAGGCCAGTGTCCCTGTTATCAATTATAGGCCAGTGTCCCTGTTATCAACTGTAGGCCAGTGTCCCTGCAATCTATAGGCCAGTGTCCCTGTTATCTATAGGACAGTGTCCCTGTTATCAACTGTAGGCTAGTGTCCCTGTTATCTATAGGCCAGTGTCCCTGTTATCTATAGGCCAGTGTCCCTATTATCAATAGGCCAGTGTCCCTGTTATCAACTATAGGCCAGTGTCCCTGTTATCAATTATAGGCCAGTGTCCCTGTTATCAATTATAGGCCAGTGTCCCTGTTATCAACTGTAGGCCAGTGTCCCTGCAATCTATAGGCCAGTGTCCCTGTTATCTATAGGACAGTGTCCCTGTTATCAACTGTAGGCTAGTGTCCCTGTTATCTATAGGCCAGTGTCCCTGTTATCTATAGGCCAGTGTCCCTATTATCAATGGGCCAGTGTCCCTGTTATCAACTATAGGCCAGTGTCCCTGTTTTTAACTATAGGCCAGTGTCCCTGATATCAATAGGCCAGTGTCCCTGTTATCAACTATAGGTCAGTGTCCCTGTTATCTATAGTCCAGTGTCCCTGTTGTCAACTATAGGTCAGTGCCCCTGTTATATATAGGCCAGTGTCCCTGTTATCTATAGGCCAGTGTCCCTGTTATCAACTATAAGCCAGTGTCCCTGTTATCAACTATAGGTTAGTGTCCCTGTTATTTATAGGCCAGTGTCCCTGTTATCTATAGGCCAGTGTCCCTGTTATCAATAGGCCAGTGTCCCTGTTATCAACTATAGGCCAGTGTCCATGTTACCAATTATAGGCCAGTGTCCCTGTTATAAACTTAATCAAACTATAGGCCACTGTCCCTGTTATCAACTATAGGTTAGTGTCCCTGTTATTTATAGGCCAGTGTCCCTGTTATCTCTAGGCCAGTGTCCCTGTTATCAACTATAGGCCAGTGTCCCTGTTATCAACTATAGGCCAGTGTCCCTGTTATCTATAGGCCAGTGTCCCTGTTATCAACTATAGGCCAGTGTCCCTGTTATCTTTAGGACAGTGTTCCTGTTATCAATTTAATCAAACATCTTCGAAAAACTTCTTCTATGTATGTAAATCTTCTCATCTGCGATGGGCAGCACGGTTTCATGGCTAAGAAATCCACTGTAACATATTTAGCATGTTTTACAGATGATATTACCAAAGCTTTTGATTACAAAAACGAAGTCCATGCAATTTATACTGATTTTTCTAAAGCATTTGATAAAGTTTGTCATAATCGTTTGTTACACAAAATACGTAATTTTGGCGTTCAAGGCAAACTTTTAAAATGGTTTTCTAGTTATTTAAGTGACAGGTTGCAGAGAGTTACAGTTACTACTTGGTGTGACGTCACGTCCGGTGTACCCCAGGGCTCTAGTTTAGGCCCAAAACTTTGTTCTTATTTTCATAAATGATTTACTCCTGTTATACATTTTTCCAAATCTTTCCTTTTTGCCAATGGTGGCAAATTTTGTAAACCGGTACATAATATTCAAGACTGCGATGAATTACTATCCGAAATTAATAGTCTACGACTGGTGTAAAACTTGGAAAATGTCCGTTAATGTAAAGAAATGTTGTTCCATAACGTTTACCAACAAAAGATAACAACTGAGCATCCCTATAGCTTGGGTAATGAATCTCTTAAGAAAGAACTATATGTTAACAACTTGGGTGTATGGCTCACCTCAAATCTTAACTTTTCATTACATGTTAAAAAATCGGTTGGTACATGTGTAAGGCCATGCAAATGTTTGGATTTTTAAAACGTTCCTGCAGGCCATTTCAAATTAGACTATAATAGTCTATCTTACTTGCAATTGTTTGGCATTTTAACCTACCCGGTCTGGAATGTAGACGTAAATACATAGATTTTATATTTTTATTCAAATGTGTTCATAGCGTGCTTGATTGTAGTTAGGAGAACTCAACTTTTTAGTTCCCAATTGTTTTTTTAATGTCGAGTAGCTCAACATTGTTTTACCCTTGTGAATGCCGTATTAATGTAAGAAAATGTAGTGGTCTTAACAGAGTCCAAATCAATTTTAACTACCTAAGTCATGTTCCTAACAGTTTTAAAATGTCTCTCTTGGAAGTTTTAAGTCGGACTTGAAGAAGATTTGTTTTCAGAATTAGATTTTTACTGTTCTAACGTGACTTACATGATTGTCTAAATGATATTTATTAATGACATCAGTGTTATTTTATGTGTGTGTGCACTTTATATACTGTACTTGCTCTTTAACTATGTATGTTGTTTTACTCTTATGTTTTATTTTATTTATTTGTTATCAGTTTTGTAATTGGACCTTCGGGTCTGTTGAAATTGAAATAAATAAATAAATAAATAAATAAATAAATACATAAATAAATAAATGCTTGAGCAAAGTCTACTCCAGTATAATTTTTTCACATATTGCTCGGTAGTCTGGAGGGAGGCAGGTAACCGTTCCTATATTCATACATTGTTAAAACTGCAAAAAAGAGCAGCACAAGTTTTACTGAATGTTAGAGATATTTTAACCCCCTTCCAAAGTGTAACAGTTAAAGGGGCTGCCGATAGATGATTATTTTGATTTTAAGAAAGATGTTCTTGCGTACAAAATCGTACATGGGGATATTCCAAATGTTTAAGTAACATGTTTACACATGTCAAAGATGTTATTTCCAGGTCTTCAGCTGCTAATAAGTTTTATATTTCAAATGCTGGGACAAGTAATTTAAAAAGCTCATTTGAGTAAACATGTTCAAATTTATTGAATAGGTTAAATGACAATATTAGAAATGCCAGCAGTGTTGCTGTTTTTAAACAGAGATATTATATTTAAAGGATTTTTTTCATAAATTTAGATCTGTACACAGTACAGTTACACTATATCCATGTAACTTTAGATAAGAACTATGTATTTGTTTTATTGCATAATATGTACTTTAATTAAGTTGTTTATATAATTATTACAAGCTTTATCGAACAGAATCTTACAGTGTACGTGAATGAAGAACGTATACGTATCAGCTGTACGTTTTTGTTTTCCGAGATCACTGTCAACTCAACCACACTTAGTCCATAAAACCATGCTCTTCGTCTTCTTTGATGGTGTCGTTTTTTTTTTTTTTTTTTTTGATCAGTTGCATCTGTTCCGATCTTTCAATAGTCTCTTTCAGCTTCTTTCTTGTCTAGTCTTGTTAACCGCGGCTACCCGATATTTGCGCTTCCGGTTCTATTTTTATACGAGCAATCACGTGATTTTTTTCGAATCATGTGACCACTATATATCTCCTGCTTCCGGTTCCGTACCGATTCGCAAGAAAACATAAGATGTGTTTTTTTTAACATAGAAAACGATAATAAAAATATAACTATGGTACTGATGTGCTAGGTAATCAATCTTGATAATAAATAAATATGTTTTTGTTTGATAATCTAAAATGTTAAGGTTAAGAAATTTAAAGAAATGTTTCATGTCGTATCATGTTGAGATTCCTATAATTAGTGGAATGGCGGCGGCAAAATTGAGCAGACGAGCACCCAATTTAGCGAAAAATGCCGTTTTAAGGTACTTTCCGGTTAATTGACACATCTGAGACCTTGGTTTTCCTTCTCAGATTAACATTTGACTTCAGAAAATGTATTTCATTTAGAAATTGGTCCAAAAACGAGGTAATTATCATTATTATGTGAGACTATGTTTTAATAATAATTATCTGTGATAACAATGTGTTTATTTAATTATTATGATTATCTGTGATAATTATGTGTATTATATTGATTTAGGGCCATATTGTAAATTAGACTTGTCTAAATATGTAACCCTGGTTAAATAAAAGATTTCATTATTAGTACATGTAGTAGTATTCTTTGTACCTGACCCCTAACCCTACTTTGTTCATGACCCTGACCTATTTTATACCTGACTCTGGCCTATTATAAACCTGACCATGGCCTTCTTTGTACCTGAATCTTAACTAGTGTGTACCTGACCTTGACATAGTTTGTTCCTTACCTTACGTACATAATACTTAACTCTAACCTACTTTGTAAATGACTCTAACCTACTTTGAATCAGATCTTGACCTTTTACCTGACCCCAACCTACTTTGTACCTGATCCTGACCTATTTTGTTTCTGACCCTGACCTTCTTTGTATCTAACCCAAACACACTTTATTTCTGACCCTGACCTATTTCATACCTGTCCCTGACCTGCTTTGTATCTGATTCTAACCTATTTTTTTACCTTGACTTTAACCTACTTTGTACCTATCTCTGACCTATTATGAAACTGACCCAGACCTACTTTGTGCCTGACCCTAATCTACTTTGTACCTGACCCTGGCCTACTTCGAACCCAACCCTTAGCTACATTGTATCTGACCCTAAAATACTGTGTACCTGACCATGACTTAATTTCTACCTCACCCTGACTTACTTTGTATCTGACTAAAACCTACTTTGTACCTGACCTTAACCTGTTTTTTACCTGACTCTGACCTAATATAAACCTGACCCTGACCTACTTTTAAGATACATGATGATCCAAGTGTGTTTCCGTAAAACACAAAATATTAAATTCATTTGTGATATATTCAATGTATTTCAATTTATTTCGTATACTTCTGGTATTTAAATGAAATATAGTCAATTCATTTTCCGAGAGGCCAGGGTTTGTTTCTAGGTTCATATCCAATATCAAATATGAAAGAAACATACTACACTTGCTTTAATACTTAATTAGATAAAAAAGGATTTGTAAAAGGCGTATTTATTTGAAATATTTCAGAGTTGATGTGTATAATACGGACTGGTACGTTCTTATTACCCACTGCAATGACAAGGTCAGTGTAAAATAAACGATGGATAAGGGATATAATAAAGCAGTAGAGAGAGAAGAATAAAACGAGAAAATGTTTGGTGATAGTTAGAGAAGAATATCATAGTATACAAACAAAGGTTGTGATTCTAGCACAAGGCTATAAAACATATGTACACAATAAAACAAAACCCCGCAAGAGAAACCATGGTAGCACAATATGCAGGTATCATAATACTTCAAGCATGGAGATGATTTACAATAAGACTTTCTGAACTTAGTATAGGTGTGATATTTATATATAAATTATCATAATTACGTTGTTCAAAGTTGAAGACATTAATACATTCTGTACTATTGAAGTATAACAGTACATACATGTAGACGTGAATATGAACACGATACAAAAGGTATATATTTATGTATCATGTATATGAGAAATATATATATTTATTTTAGTAGAAAATATCAGATTCTACACTAGCTATGGTTGATGTTAAACAGATAAATGGAGTAGATACCATGACAACAAAGTATGAATGTATCGTCAGCAAATACTGAAAAAAAACATGGAAATATTTAACATAGATACTTTCTTAGCATATGAAAAATTGGTGTTTGGGAAAAACATGATATAAAGAGGAATATGATAATAAGCAGGATGATGTTGAAGGAACCGGACGACGAACAGATGTTGCGCTGAAAAGTGAATGGCGCAATAGTTGAAACATATATCGATCCGCCGAGCCTTTTTATTGCGTTTTGGCAAATTCATACGCAACCAGAGGTTACTAAAGAAGTGACATACGTAAATACGCATTGTCTATGCATGGATTGTAAAGCGAGATTTGTTCGGCATACTGTATATATTACTTAATTTAAAAGGTGCAGCATATGTGTGTATGTTACGCCATCTTTCAGATTCATGCTGGAAACCATCAGAGGAGATCACTATCGGCATCTTCGAAACGGCAAGTCCCGGGGTGAATATAAGAGTGAATATAAGATAAGTAGTTCGTGTTCAAGTTGTTTGCTGTCAACTTTCAACAGCAACAGGGAGCCTCTATTCAAACATTTTTTTTTATCTTTTCAATCACGACGCAAATGAAATAAGTCACGTGTATTATTTCTGTTTCCAGAAGTGCTTGTCAATCAGTAAGATGGTGAGATATTTGATTTTTTTTTTTATTCAGAGCGAAATTCAATTCCAGAATTTGAAAGCAATTTTGCAAACATTTGCCTTGAACCTTTGTTATTGCCAGGCCGGTAAATTACTATTGCTGTTTGCACTCTGAAGTGTCACCTCTGTTCCTGGATCAAAGAAAAATATCTCATTTCGAGATGAAGTGTGTAAAATTACGCTGAAATTGACACCCAACGTGACGTGTCCGAGCACCGACACGTTATTTCTCTACAGTGTCCTCTCTGCTTTCTAATTGACTTCAACAGGTCTGACGGCTTGGTGCGAGTACTATGACACTTGACATGAGAATCTCATCAGGCCAATCAACACACGATCTATCCAATCTCGCGAGAGTTTAGTTTCAGAGGCTCACCATGGGGAAAATTTGAAACTGCCAAATTTGAGTTTAATTGACGTAATTTAAAGTTTATCAAACCATTTTCAGCTTAGACTATAATTAATAAATAAACTAACATCGCAAAGGCTGGCGATACCGCATTTTATTCCAATCGCAAAGTGAACAACACACAGGCAGAAGATAATACATTATGATGCACCGTTCAAATAGAAATACCATTATGAAAATAACTGGTATATCATTTCAGTCATTGTACAGAAATAACGCCTATGACGACTGTACGTTAATTTATACTGCTACAATATCACGTTACGGAAGTTAGAAACGAAGACAACGATATATACGTGTGTATATGAAATCCAAGCCGTTACCAGAATTACACACGTTGTGTACGTTTGTTCTATGTTTCAGACAGCTTAATGATATTGACGAAATTTAAGATGACTGTACCAACAAGCAGGATTAATAATTACGTATTTTTTAACAGCTTTACAAACCCCTTAACACACTAATGTAAATAATTGACGTTATTTGACCGGAAATATTAAAGAGTTACGTCAAAAGACACACATTATATAGATTATTGACTGTCTATTTAAAGAACAGGACCTAACTCGAATCTGAAATGTAGGCGGTATATGTCTCAAAGGAAATATAACCTGAACTGACATCACGATTTTAGGGTTGGTATTATCATAAAACTAAATCAAGCTTAAATCTCCAAAGACACCTTATATTATTGTCCATATTTCTGTTTTGTAAAACATCACAAGAACGTAAAACCTGAAAAACCTAAAACTTGTTATTTTTTCCTCTTTTTAATGTATAATTCATCAGAAAAGTTTCCCTAATTTAAAAAAATAACAAGTGTAAAAATATAAACAAAGGTACATGTAAAACAAATACAAGACCTCGAGTTCCAGAAGGACAAGCGTCCGCGTGTTATAGTTCAGTGGAAATCAAATTAACGCCACTTTTTTAAAGCGAGATATAAAAACATGCTTCATTTAGTTTAAAGCAATTAGGAAACAATGTATTTCGACGTATTTATCACTCTTGTTGGCCCTGGATGTTCACGCTCGTGGGGAGGAAACCGGAGTACCCAGAGAAAACTCATATGGCCGCGCAGGTGACCCTTTACCCTTTCACGTCCAATCGGGAAATCGAACTCCGGCCGCAATGGTGGAAGGCACGTAGGCTATTCACTGTAACACCCGATTATCCCGAAGGTAATACTTGTGATTAGACAATGAAAATACAAGAAATAACGATGAGCGTAGTTAACAAACATCGCCCTTCATATCGACATTACCTCGTGTAATTATGATGCTAATTTCACTTAGCGTGCGCTAGTGCATATCATATTTCGAAACCATATAAATTTGTCCTTCATCATTTGATATTTAATATAACAGTTGTGATTTGTGAGCAAGTCGGTCATCTACGACAAGTTAACACTGTAGTTGGGGAAGTCATGGGTGTCACGTTCAAGAAAGGGAAAGCTCATCGAAGATTCGAAATCGTCCGAATGAATGGACAGCAAAATTATAGTAGTTACATTTTTTTGCCGTCAGTTTTTGTCATCTGAAAGCAAAGATCGTGGAAAACGGTCAAGGTTGGAAATACACAGGACTCCGCTCAGCAAGAGAAAACTCAATTAGCAAGAGCAAGAGTAAAATGGCAAGAGCAGAGTCAAACGGCAAGAGCAAGAGTCTTGTCCGTTTCTGGGACACTTGGCTTAGGGTTAGAAATTTAAGAGATTTTTCGTTTCCAGTCGTTACATTTGTATGTTCCTCCATCAATTAATCCCCATTTCAAAACAGACACAAGTCAGTCAGAGGTGAAGTATCATTTGTTCCCTTAAATAAGAAATGCCGTACCCAGCCCCGCACCGCTTTCAGGTATCAAAACTACTAACTTGATTTCTTTATAAAATGCGACCATTGAAAGAAAACAAATGAGATCTTCATTATCAACATATCATTTATTTCATTTGTAGAGTATACGGTATCACATTACGAGTGTTTTAAACCCTATTTATTGTTTTGTACTGGTTTTGCTGAGCAATGTAGGAGAGGTAGCTTTGAAACATACACCTTTATGAAGCTTCGACATCCAATACACACGGAGCAGGTCCGAATCTTTTTAATTAATTTTTATCGTATAGCAACACAATTAAGAAGCATGCAAAACAGGAAGACGTATAGTAAGGGTGTATTTGGTTACCAAACAACGATGGACGTTTTTGCAAGCAGGAGATGTAAAAGTGTTCGCAATATCATGTAATTGCATATATGAGAGTATAGCAACATTAATTTCCGGATTTTCATTCCACCTTTCTTTTGACATTTAGCATTTTATCTAATCCCCCTGTTCTTTGTTGATAGACAAATTCTGCCAATCGGGAACCGTCGGCATTTTCCGTAAACGAGAAGATATTTTCTCGTCGGCAAGAAAATATGTTCTTGTTTACGGAAAGTGTCCTCTTTTCCCCATTGCAATTTTGCAAGAAAGCAGTTATGTTTGCGCTTGTTTTGAAACAAAACAAGAAGATAGAGTAAAAAATACTTATAGAACAGTTGCATTGTTTAACACGATCAGGTAAATTTTCTTCGTCACATACATGTAATTTGCTGCCTTTGTAACATAAACAAAAATAAAAATAATCTATAAAACATTTGCGGTGTTTAAAGCTCTCCAGTAAATATTCTATCAAGGCAAATTGCAGCCTTATAACTCTTTTCTTGTCCGTGTCTGTATTGTAATAATTCCTCATAGTAACTTGCGTCCTCGTGATCACCAGGGGGCGCTCCGGCAGGTCAAGATATAATCAAACAGGTATGTCACCATCTGTACACACGTAGTGTTGGGTTTAAGACAAAGGTCCCCTGTCGGATGACAAGTGTTAGGGGAGGGTATGTTTTCACTCCTTCCCTACGGGTCAGTTTTGTTTGGATGTCACCAGATGACCGATAATCGGACAATGAGTCGTGCGACGTATGGCTCATAGAGTCGCTCTCCGGACAACCCGCTGTAGCCACTCAAAAGCATTTACCGTAACTTGAGAATGACCACCACCGACCACGAGCGACCTAGTCAGTTAATTAGGTATAATTAATATAGAATAAAACAGCGGAAAGTTCAAGTGACCATGTTCATGCGCAGGTCATCTGGCGACCGCTCGAGAGAAATAAATAGATCTTGATTGCTTAGAAACTCGCCTAAAGGTCAAGTTGATTTGTTAGTGGTCAGTGATTTTGATAATACAACAATCTGTTCCTACTTTCGTTTGTAAATTTCATTGAAAACAGAAGAGTTGTCCTTCGTTTATTGAATTATTTAGTGATGGCGACTACTTAAAAACAATGACGTTTTTCGATCACTAGAAAAAAAATTCAACAAATAATGACCATTTTGAATCTGTTTTTTTATTATTAAAAATGTATACAAAACCTTATTAAAAGAACAAGACGTAAAGAGGGAATCTTGTCAAGAAGTACGTTTTTATCTGGCGCTATATAGCACATCTTTTAGTCGATATTTTGGATCAAGAATGTAAATTTTCCGTATCGTTATTGCACTTGCCGAGTTTGGTCGACATTTTCTAGTGATACAACATTCGATCTATGAACCCGTGTCCCATGGGCCTATTATGATGAGTCTTATGGATGAAAATTTTATTTTGATGAGTTGTAATGAGTTTTTTCTTAAAAAAATCAAAGGAAATATTTTTTGCAATAAAATATGTTAAAACTTAACTAACTAACTAAAACTATAAGACACGTCTATGGGATGGTTATATTGCTGTGTATTATATTGAGTATTGTTGATAGAAAAGAGAAATTTCAATAAGTGTACAGGAACCATGGCTCTCCGGGAGTATACGAGATTCTGTTTAAAGGTCACTCGGTCCCTTCGTCAAAATCCATAGGAATTTCATGAAATTTCACTCAAACGTCACAAGTGTTTTAAGACCTAATACTAGTGTTGCTATCAGCCGAAAACAAACTGCGTACATTTTTTTTTGGTAAAAAACTGATATTTTCAGGAAAAAACATCAGACTTTAAGGTATGTACATATATTTAATTTACGTGTTTTTGAAACGGAAACGGCACCAACAATGCTTGCTTGATACGTAAACGCAATACCAAATATATTAACAGTTATGATAAAATCGATTGAATATTGTAATAAAATCTTCTTTAACATCAGAAAATCATCGGTTAAACCTGTGTCAATTTTCTTTTAATCAAACATTAATGTGATCTTTGTTAGATCGCGTCTCATATAACACAGAATCCTCTAAACAAACATTAAATCGAGAAAGGTCATATGGCATACCCTCGGCAGTTTGTCTGGCATACTGAGAATGTATAAAACCAAATTAAAGGATTCTACAGATTTCTTTCATTTATCTCTTGATACACTTAAAAATCAAAATAAAATGCTTTTGAATACGAAAAATTGCCTTTAATGTCCCCAACATTTCCAAACAAAGTTAACAGTTGTTTAACCTTTTTCATTTAATAGCAACAACGAGTCTAATAAACAACATTAACAACTTTGTATTGTTAAAAAGGAATTTGAAGTGTGCGCTGAGACGGGACTTCATACGGCGTCATCAGACACACCTTAAGAGTCGAAAGATTAATAGTATTACTTTCATCTTCCCCAAAAGACATCAAAACACAAACATTGCGTTTCCGCACTGAATTTAATTGTTTTCTGGCTAAAAAAAAGTTGCATTCCGAAAGCAAACGATAAATCATGAACACGGACATTTTTAAACAACAATACACATTTAGTTAATCTATTAACAACAATACACATTTAGTTAATCTATAAACAACAATACACATTTAGTTAATCTATAAACAACAATACACATTTAGTTGATCTATAAACAACAATACACATTTAGTTAATCTATAAACAACAATACACATTTAGTTGATCTATAAACAACAATACACATTTAGTTGATCTATAAACAACAATACACATTTAGTTAATCTATAAACAACAATACACATTTAGTTAATCTATAAACAACAATACACATTTAGTTGATCTATAAACAACAATACACATTTAGTTAATTTATAAACAACAATACACATTTAGTTAAATTACGCGATTTGGTTTCATTTTATTTTACGTCTTATTAACAGCCAGGGTCATTTAAGGACCTGTCAGGTTTTTGGAGATGGAGGAAAGCCGGACTACCCGGAGAAAAACCACCGACCGACGGTCATTACCTGACAACTGCCCCACGTGGGTTTCGAACTAGCAATCCAGAGATGGAGGGATAGTAGTAGAACGTCAGGACACCTTAACCACACACGCGGCCCGATTTCGATACAGATTGTGGAATAAATAGCTTGATATTTTTTCTCTCTCTCTCCCCGAAAACATGTCATAATTGAAAAATATATACAAATGCATTCGGTTTTAGTAGACAAAATAAAGCAAAGACGCGTTGTGTTACCGGTATTTGCCGACACAATTTGTTCACTGGAAACAAGTTAAAGCCGAATTGTTATTAACACGTATGTAAGACAATTTATTTATCAAACAGATAATCGTCTCTTTCCGGCCCTTCCATCGATTTATATCAGCGAAAGATAGTTTATCTCAACGATGGTTAAATGTGTCGTTCATAATTACAATATCCTTGGAGTTCTAATTTGATCAAGGTCGATCAGAAATGTGTTAATGACGTCGACAGGTGCAATTATGCAAAGACTAGTAAGATAACATCCACATATTTGACCGTGGCATTGGGACCGAACATGACACAATTACTATAACGACACCATAGGAATGGATTCTAAATTTGCTCGTATCGAAATTATGATCTTGATTGAATGTAAATGTCAAAGAGCGACCGTCATATGCCCATATGGACCATACCCGTCTGCTCTTCAACTCGACTTTCTCACGATTTCAGCTTTGGCTGTGATGGCACTCGAGTTCCATCGTCCCGTACCCCCCAACACGACAGTCAGGTCGTGCTTTAATAGAACAAGTGATGTTACATTCCGGATTCAGCGGGAATTCCGTCTCGTATAATAGTCCGTCCCTGTCAGATCTAACATCCTGACAATGGTTGTGGCCGGAGTGCTATGACTCCGGACAATGTCAAGTCTCTGTATAGAGTGTTAAGAGGCGTGGCCGGAATGGTAAACTGACCACTGGTCACTTTTGTTCGAGTGTCACCACTGACCAAACCTGATGACCAGTTGAGGAGTGATTACAGCGACATGTTTTGTGCGACAATAAATCCCGCCGAGGTCTTATTATCACCGTTTATGATGTGATCGTATTGAAAATAAGAAGTCAGGGCTTGTTTCACAATATTCATAATACAAACTAAAGCCATTGAAACACATATGGCACTGGCATTTGCATACAAGCGTTGACGTTGAAAACAGACTGCAGATGTTGGAACTGAAACAGAATCTTCGCCTGTCTACAAAAGTGTTACCTTGTGATAGTTCAGCAACCTTATAATTTCCTTTTTCGATATATTTTTTTTTTTTTTTTACAGTATGAACCACATGTCATGATCGGCAAATATGCATTTTTGATTCACTCTAGATTCTGGTAAACGTAGGAATTCCTAGGAATATCGTAATGCATGTACAATGACGTGTCATTTGGTACATTAACGTTTTATAGAAACAAATGGCATCACACGGAAATTAGCAGTGTACATATATCTGTGTAACTCCAGAAATAAACAACAGATATTCGATAAATATTAAGAGAGGAAACCTTGGATATTTCTGTACGAAATGACCAACAATATCCATCTATGAACAAAGTCAGGAAAATTCATTGAAAAGGGTTTGAAATACAAAGAATATATTATAGCAAAACGAAAAAATAGAACGACTTTCGGCACGTTACTGTATTAGAAAACTGTGGGATTTAATTATGAAACGAGATAAGATTTTTTTTATTTCGAGCTAGAATGAAAACAATTGTGACGCAATTCTTAAATTCATATGAAATAAAAACGAATATAAGATGCTTTTTATCACATAATGAAGATTTATGACATTATTTTGTACAAACCGGTAATTTTCTAGCATCCTTGAAATGTAAAAAAATTCGCCATTTTACCTATAGACCGGACGACGTTTTCTCCTACCCTGGACAGGGATATCCACACTTTTACTTATTTATTCATTTATTTATTTTGAGAGTACACGTGCTTTTTGCACGTTCTCAACAATTGTATGACGTCATAGCAACAAAACTTGACGCCACGGCAACAACTCATTCACATTACATCAACATTATCCTACATTATATTAATGTCAACTGAAATGCAAGATGTTTTGCAGATATTGAAGCTCGGCAAGGCCTCGGGTGGGGATGGAATCAGCCACCATATGCTAAAAAATACTGCTCACACTGTTTGTACTTCTCTCGAAATAATATTTAACATGTCCTTATCTACAGGGATTTATCTCTGTAAATGGAAAATAGCTAATACCATGCCACTGTTTAGAAAATGTGACAGACATTCCCCTTTGAATTATAGACCTATTTCGTTGCTTTCCACTATTGGTTATTATCTTTTTGAAGGAGTGATTTTTAAACATTTGTACAATTACTTTATAGAAAATAACTTGTTTTACAAATATCAGTCCGGTTTAATGCATGGTCATTCTTTAGTTTATCAACTCAATGATATTCATCACCAAATATGTATTGCATTTGAAGAAAGAAAGCATTCATGTATTGTATTCTGTGACATATCCAAAGCTTTTGATAGGGTTTGACACAGAGGTCTTATGGTTAAGATAAAATCTTATAGAATTTCTGATGAATTACTTACATGGTTAGAAAATTATTTATCTCAGAAACTTCAACGGTTTTTTTTTAAGAGTTCATAATCTACAGTAGGTTTAATGGAATCAGGTGTTCCACAAAGCTCTATTCTCGGACCACTTCTGTTTCTTGTATATATAAATGATAAACAGATATTTTTGATTCAGCGTGTCGTCTTTTTTGCAGACGATACATCTTTGTTAAAATCATCATCATCTGGTTTAAAAATTCAGGAAACTTTAAATAGAGACTTGGAAATTCTTAATACCTGGTCAAAAACTTGGTTGGTTAACTCAAATCCCAATAAAACAGATGTATTGTTTATTTTTGATTCTGTTGATATTGATGAGGATCTAGAGTTAGAATTTTATTGGAAAGTTTTAAATTTTACAGATTATCATAAACATTTGGGGATAATTTTTAATTCAAATTCGAGGTGGGGGGATCATGTCAATGGATTTTATACATCTGTAATGAAAAAAATTAATGTCTTACGAAAACTAAAATACTTATTAAGAAGGGGTGCTCTTTTGTTAATTTACCAGACTTTTATTTTACCAATTTTAGAATATGCTTGTGAGTTGTGGGACAGTTGTACTACAGCTGAATCGGAAAAGTTAGAAAAAGCCCAACGTGAAGCTGCTCGTACTATATTAGGACTTCCTTCCTATACCCCTATTACATGTAATACTTTGTATTATGAAACTGGTCTTGAAACTTTATCTAATCGCAGAAAAAGGAGGAAACTACAACTATGGTATAAGATGGATAATAGATTAACTCCTGATTACTTCAATCATCTTTTGCCGCCGTTATCTAGTGAAAATAACCCTTACGTCTCACGTAACAATAATGATTATAGAATTCCTCCCTTCAGACTGTCTCTTCCTAGTTCGTTCTTTTTTTATACCTTCTACTCTTCTTCGTTGGAATAGCTTGGACAATTCGGTTCGATCCTTGCCCTCCATAACTTCTTTCAAATTATTCTTAGCATTTATTTTTCAGTCAACTCCGCCTATTTACTTTAATTTTGGAAATCGTAAACTTATTACTTTGCATACCAAACTCAGACATTGTTGTAGTTCCCTAAATTATAATCTCTTTAGAGTTAACTTTGTCGTGAGTGCAGTGTGTAACTGGGGTCATCCTTGTGAGAATGCATTTCATTATTTTTTAGAATGTCACGATTTTGCAAATGAAAGACGAATTTTGTTTAAAAATTTAAATGATTTGGATGTTACAATAAGTTTAGAAATAATTTTGTTTGGTTTGAATTTTCCGTGGACCTTAACACAAATATTTTTAGAAATGTGCACAGTTTTATCAAATTCAGCAAGAGATTTTCAGATCGATTGTGATTTCAATTATGTACTTTTGTAAACTAATTATTGTAATGTAATGTAAAATGTATATTGGGAGAAGGCGTTGATAAGTTGTAATAACTTGTGCCTAATCCCCTGTCAACTTTTGGCAATAAACATGTTTAAACTAAACAACTCATTCACATTACATTAATGGACCATAAAGATTAGACACTATGAGGTTTTAACAGGATAAGAGAAAAATAATCATTCACCCCCTTGGTAGTGATACAGGGGATCTCAGCCCTCGGGGTAAGATTCGTAAGCTGCCAAATACGAGGCTTGCCAATGTTTGGCAGCTTACAAATCTTACCCCGAGGGTAAAAAAACCCATAATGTCATGAGTTGAAATCTCATGTCTTACTACTGAGGGGTTGAATGATTATTTTTCTCTTACCCTGTAAAATCTCATATATATCTAATATTGACATCTGGGTCAAAGAAGTAATATAAACGGTAGTTCTCCAGATAACACCGGATCCTTACACATTGATATTTATAGGATGCGAATTACTTACAATTTTATAAAGGGCAAAGAAGTAATTGCATGAGTGTTGGAATTACTTCTTTGCCCTTTAATATTGACATCTAATATACCCTCGAGATAAGATTCTAAAGCTGCCAAACACTCCGCAAGCCGCGTGTTTGGCAACTTAAGGATCTTACCCCTCGGATTGAGATTCCCTGTCTCCTCCCAAGGGAGTGAAAGATTCTTTTACCTTTTCCCTGGACAGTGATATCCAAAATGTTACTGGTGGAAGATTTTAACAATATTTCACTCCCTTGGTAGTGAGACAGGGGATCTCAACCTGAGGGGTAAGCTTCTTAAGCTACCAAACACTCGGCAAGCTTTGTGTTTGGCAACTTTGGCAATACCCAAGGGGATGAAAGATTTTTTAAATGTCCCACCGGTAAAATTTCTGATACCTCTGTCCAGGATAGGAGAATTTCTTATCTCACCCTCGGGTTGAGACAAGATGCATTTGCTCTTTAATATAAACTTTATTTCATTCCAACAGTATATATACAACATTATAGACAGAGAATATGCAGGAATAGGATCCGGAAACAAGTTTTAAAAAAACTTATATTAATCCGTTTCCATTAGATAAATGATTAACTAAACAATAATTGGACATGATGGCATAATTGTGGAAAATATTTAACTGAAAATTGGGAGGATATATTGAGTATGAATGGAATATGAGATGGGGATGAGGTTGGGTATGAGTGAGAGATGGGGTGGGGAAGGGTTTGGTGGGGAGGGGTTGGGGTGGGTTAATGGATGAGGAAGATGTAGGAATTGCCCGTGCCAATGACAATAGAAAATATAAGGCATAGAATAGATTAAGGATGACTGAAAGAGAAACCTTAGCTAAACCGTTTGGAGTTAACAATGAAAGACTGTACGCATGAAAATATTGTTATGTTTTCATCATATGATAGCTCTTCATTCCCGAACAAAAGTAGATTGATTGTTAATGGATGATTTATGTTATTAAACATACGCAGACGTATTTGTGAGAAGAGACGACAGTGTAATAGATAATGCTCATTGGTTTCGTTTGATTCCATACAGGGACATACAGGACTATCAATAAGATTTCTTCGGTGAAGGTAAAATTTAAGAGAACTGCACTCCATTCTTAGTCTAGCGTGGAGAATCTGACCCATTCTGCTACCAGCAAAGTAGTACATTGGAACTTTGTGAGTAAGCTTACGTAGATAAGATTTCAGTTTAAAAATAGAAGGATCATTTTTAACACAGTCTGGCAAAGAGTTCCATATACTGATAACTGATGGCAAAAAGGATTTAGTGAAAAAAGTCGTTTGGCATGATGGTGTACGAAAATTGTTTCCCATGCGAGTAGCATGATTGTGGCAGTCACGATTACGTTGGGGAAGGATATTTTGTAGATATTGGGGCGCTAGGCCATGAACTATTTTGTGAAAAAGTATAAGCTTATGCTGTTTTCTTCTTTCCTCAAGTGGAAGCCAACCTGTTTCGGTATACAATCTTACTCTACTTGTTAGTCTAGTGCCGCCAGTCACTATGCGTGCGGCCTCTAGTTGCAAATTTTCTAATAACACAGATTGGGATTTGGTAAGACCATCCCACAATATATCACCATACTCTAATATGGGTCTTATGAGAGTGAAATACATAGTTTGAAGACTATATCTATCTAAGGAAAATTTAAATTTACGTATAATATTCATTTTAGGGGAAATCTTAGAAATTATATAATCGATGTGCTCATTCCAGTATCCATTCCCTGAAAGAAAAATTCCTAAGTGCTTGTGCGAAGTAACCTCAGAGATGTCAGTACTGTTCATAGTTAAGGGAGGATGAAAAGGTTTAATGATTTTTCTACTGACGAGAAGGGTTTCTGTCTTAGAAGGGTTAAAGTTTACCAACCACCTTTGCGACCATTTATGAATTTTGTCGAGATCATTATTAAGAATTTCTGCACTTACTCTAGGAATATCAACAGTGACATAGAGAGAGGTGTCGTCGGCAAATAACTTTGTCGTAGCTTGAATGTCTTTAATGATATCATTTATGTAAATCAGAAATAGAAGGGGTCCGAGAATCGAGCCCTGTGGAACTCCAGCTTTAACATTTAACCAATTAGAATTTTTACCATTGATGACAACTCTCTGTTTACGATCCGATAGATAATTTTCAAACCAAGTTAATAACGAATTGCGAATCCCAAAGCTGGACAGTTTAGAAAGAAGACCTTTATGCCAAACACGGTCAAAAGCTTTACTAATATCACAGAAGACCATACGAATTTCCTTACCATTATCTAATGCTAAATAGATGTCATGAATGATCGCAAGAAGTTGATTAGTTGGTGAGTCACCATGCCTAAATCCAGATTGGTGTGGGGAAAGAAGTGAATGGGCGTGTAAGAAATTGTAGACATATTTGAAGACGCATCTTTCCATTAATTTACCGATAACTGATAGCAGTGAAATGGGTCTGTAGTTAGTTAATAAAGACTTGTTATCTTTTTTGTGTACAGGGGTAACATTAGCAGATTTCCATTCATTTGGAAAAACTCCGTATCTAATCGACATATTAAAAAGATTACTTAAAGGAACACATATGATATTAATTGATTCTTTGAGGAGACGAGGATTTACTAAGTCAGGACCAATAGCCTTTGAACAATCCAAGGAGAGAATAGCATCTCTGACATCATTAGCTGTTATGTTGATATCTGATAAAGAATGATCACATTCGTCGTCAATAATAGGAATATTTACATTAGTGTCGTCAACTGTTGACTGAGCACAAAAGAATTCGTTGAATACACAAGCTTTCACAAAATCCTCTGAAATTACATCGTTGTTATGATGTAATGCTGGTATACAAAATTTTCCAGAATTGGGCAGAAGTAACTTTATAGTTTTCCACCATTGTTTAGCACTTAGGTTGGAAGGTTTGCGAAGATCACTACATAAACTAGAGAAATACGTTAGTTTAGCATGCTTAATGGTGTTAACACATTTGTTGCGAAGGTGGCGAAATTTTACCCAGTGAACATTTGTATGGGAACGTTTAGCTTTAGTGTGAGCTCGTTTACGTTTCCGAATTAATCTCTTGATTTCATTGGATATCCAAGGTGGTTCATTGGATCTGACAGTTATTTCTTTATGAGGAATACAAGACCGAGCGGTAGCAAGTAATGTATCTGTGAATATTTTAACAGCTTCATTAATATCATCAGGTTCGCTTAACATATTCCAATTCACTGACCTAAGTTTATCCCTGAATAGATGATAATTTCCTCTGTCAAATAGCCAAATGTGCCGCTTAAACACCTTGTGCATTGGCTTTACAGTATTAAACAAACAATAGATTGGACAATGGTATCTGACCGGTTGGTCCAAGAAACTCTCACCAACATAGCATTTCATAATAAGGTCATCACTACTTGCACAAACTATATCAAGGAGTGATTTAGAGGCTTCAGTATAAAAAGTTGGGGACTCGACAAGTTGAGAAAGATTGAATGCAGTTATTATATCACGTAGGTGAGACGAGTGCTGATCCACTAACATATTTGCATTAAGATCACCAGTGATGACAATGTGTGAAATCCCAGTATTATAAGCATTTTCAATGGATTGAGATATATGGGACCATGCAACAACAGAAGAATTTGGAGGTCGGTAGAAAGTACCATAGAGTATTTTGTCTGAGCCAAGAACAAGTTCTAGCCAAACACATTCAATAGTAGCGAGCTCTAAATAAAGACCTTCTTTTTGCAGGAATATTTTCCTTCACGTAAACTGCAATACCACCACCCATGCGATCAGAACGACAAAAGCAAAATGGGTCAGAATAACCAGGCAGACTTAGGTCGGATGCAACATCATTCGAGTTTAACCATGTCTCAGTAAAGGATAAAATTGATATGTTGCTTAACTCTGTAAAAAGGATATCTAATTTTTGTTTGAGGCTTTGAACATTAAGATGAACAAAAGAAAAGTTATTGTTTGTATCAAGCAGACCACTAGTATCTGAGTATATAGATGAAGAAGACGAACTAGAAAAGCTAGGCCCAGGATTTAGTTCTATGTCGCCAGACGTCAGCAGATGCCAGTAGACCAGAGCCCAAAGCAGAGATATAGGAAATTCATCTACAGTGGACGTGATATAAGTACAAACTGATGTAACGATTTTATGAATATCGGGGTGGCCATAACAAGAGGAAGTTGGAACAACTGATGATATAGACAATTGGCTTGAGTTTAAGTCAATGTAATCTGATAGAAACGAGCCGATCAGTACGTAATGCAATGATAAATAAGTAAGTAAGTCTGCAAGTAAAAGTATGTAGTGATAACAAGAGCTACTACGGCACCATTTTAAAATGTGTGTATAGCTTGCACGGACGTAGGACACTAAAACATATAATAGAAATAAGAGTAGTGTAATACTTAGGATGTCGGGAACAGTTACATACAGAGTGAAGTTTGCAGATTGTACACAGTTGTTAAAGACACCAATTCGGACACGATAGAGAGATATATCAATAGGCATTATGTAATACTAAACATTGCGACAAGAAAAGCTAGTATCCGAAGAGGTGTCAGGCATATATACTTCGTCAATGGCACGTCGGGCAAAAAGGCATGGCGTTTGGTTTGGTGGCTGAGGCAAGGGATGAGAATGAGGGGTGAGGGGTCGGGGAATGTGCAAAGTTGGGGAAAAGTGATTTGTACAAGGAGGGATGTAGGGAATACTGGAGACAACATGTGTGAGGGAAAGGGAAGGTGGATCAGGAGGACAAAAAGTAAGATAGTGTGGTATATAAAGAGAGAAGATGCATGTATAAGTACAAAATCTTAGATTCATGAACGTGTAAAATTTACATGTAATGAACAAATACATGTATAACAGGTACAACAATTTTAAGGTTAGAAAAACATATGCAAAGAAAAATAAAAATCAGAAGAAGAATGAAACTAACAAAATAGCTAATGGTACATTGTCTTGGCTATTCATTTTGGAAACAAGTAGCAATGACTGCTTCATATTACTGATTCAGGAATTTATGATGTATCATCTTTACATGGGAATTCCATATACATACTGGTATCAGATATTTCAACTGTTGCTGCTACACTAAACTACAGGCTATATGTGTACTTTACCAACATACTATTTAGTGAGAGGGTGTTCTACTGGTGGAGTAGAATTTGCAAATGTTAATAATTTTTACATTTCATTTTGCTGAGGGTCAGATTTCAACTTATTCAGCTTAACTAATACCCAAAACAACAACTCATAATAATGAGGTTCAAAATTAACATGTATATGAAGGACAGGAGATCATATGCTGTTTACATTATAATAAAAAATTGGTGAATACTTTTAATTCACTAGAATGTAAAGTTATGATTTATTTTTGTTTATGATCGTGTAGGTGGTCTTTCCGGACACAGACGGCTTCAGTAATTTGCTCTTTGAATGTTCTCAAGAATTGTAAGACGTCATAACAACAATGTCATGACGTAGTTTAAAATTACGTCACATTGACAATTAAATCACATCACATCATTATGTACGCCGATATAAAAGTTAGAGGGTTAAAAGGGTAAGAGAAAGGTTATAATCCCCCCCCCCCCCATGGAGGTGAGCCAAGGGGATCTCAACCCTCGGGATAACACTCCGCAAGCCGCGTGTTTTGCAACTGAAGAATCTTACTGTCGGGTTGAGATCCTCTCGTTTCGACTCCAATGGGGTGAAATATTATTTAAGTCCCTTGCGTGACGTCACAATTGAAACAAAAAACAAATATGATGGGAATCTTCACTGTATAGCGGTTTATATGATTTAAGTAGCAAATCAGACTAAGGAATACATTTACATGCTCGTCATCATTATTTAACAAAAGAATATTCTTGCTGATGAATGAAAACTAAATCCAATTAACAACTACGAAAATCAGATCTGATGAAAAATATACAACCTACAGTAAATACTGCTGGACCATCTAATATACCTTTAATAAATGATCTTATCCCAAAATAGCAAGGTACAAAACGACATTTACTTTTTTGGAGGGTATCAGACATTGCAACAGACACTCGCGAAATATACCTTTCGATTTTTGTCTGTGATCATTTTTCCCAAAATGCAACTTTTCGATGAAAAATACTATAGCACAAATGATATGGGACAGACAAATTTTTAAAAGTTCGTTTTCTCAAGCAAACCTTTACAATGTGTCGGTCCAGACTGAGCGTACATCGTGATCGATCGACATTTGTCTGTGTCATCATTACAAAACCTGTACTCGGCAGTTCCATGTCGAAAAAGGGTATCTCTATTATTCTCCGTGCTGTTCTATATCCGAATTCCTAGACACAAAATCCATCAGCATCGATCAACTAAGCGACCAGTTCTTCTCGGCCAAATCTAACATGTCATAACAGGAAACAGTAATGTCCTCATGTTTTTGTCAGACATAAACACATTTCGTGTTTCATTTCAACAAGATCCTGTCACGAGCGCAGGAAGGAAATTGATTACGAAATCACTGCTTTTTCGGTCTGTTTTTATTTAGCGTCTGGTGTACAAATGCGTTCCCCCGTATTCCATGTTTCAGTCCAAATTTCTGAAAATTTGATTTATACAAAAAACGCCTGGTGATTTGGGTGACGTATATTTTCGTTTCCATGTCTCTGTCAAAATATCTTATAGTTTGTTTTTAATGACACTGCCTGGTGCTTTTTGGACCAAAGTTTCCTTTCTATTGTCACAGTTTATTTTGTACTAGCAAAATCCTGTTTATTATTCATGATCAATTATCATTTTATGATTTACAAGTGCACGTATTAGATTCCGTTTGACAGAAAAAGGCTTTCGTGTAAACAGTAATAAATTCCGTATAAATTCCAGGCTAGACAAAAAAAAGAAATAAGCCAAAACAAAAGACATTTCAAAATTACTTAAACGACGAATGATTTTGCTGTGTGTGATCGTATGGTGCAGCACTTGCCATTCATCAAGACGATCGGGGTTCGATTCCCCGATCGGACGTGAAAAGGTATAGGGTGACCTATCCGACCACGTGGGTTTTCGCTGGATACTCCGGTTTCCTTCCATTGCAAGGACTCCGCGCTTACATCCAGGTCAACAAGAGTGATTGATATAAGTTAAAACTCGAAAGATCTTTTGATCAATCTTGAGCATCCCCTCCTAAAAAACGTCTTTTCGGTCAAAACATTTGGTTTTTCCACCCTGTACACTACCATACCTCATACAAAATTGAAGGAACGTCTCTGATCTCTTGTTATGAGAGCTTTCTTTTCTAAGAAAAGCGGACGACGATACAAATATATGGTAGTGAGCTATCTCGGGGCACACTTTGTCAAAAACACGACAAAAGCTAAGAGGAAATATACTGAAGAAGATATAGTAAGGATGATTGAATTCCTGGGCGACAACATTTTTGTTGAGTTCGGAGGAAAGATTTTTCAGCAAACTGTTGTCATTTCCATGGGAACAAACTTTGCCCCACTCTTAGCTGACTTGTTTTTGTTTTCATACGAGGCTGAATTTGTGGAGGAGCTAATCAGGACAGGCAACAAAAACTTTGCCAAATCTTTTAATTTCACTTTCTGATATATCGACGATATGTTGTCTATAAATAACAAGAAGTTTGCTGACCACGTCGATCGTATAAACTCTTCTGAACTTGAAATAAAGGACACAACAAACTCTTCTACATCAGCTGCTTACCTCGATATCTACTTAAACTACGACCAACATGGACAGCTTACTACTAAGTTATACGATAAACGTGATGATTTCAATTTTCCGATCGTTAACTTTCCATTTCTTGATAGTAACATCCCTGCTTCTCCAACATATGGTGTTTACATGTCGCAGTTGATTTGGTATTCCATGGCTTGCTCTAAATATCGGGATTTTCGTGATCGATGTCGTCTGCTGAGAAACAAACAACACAAGGATTCTTCGAGAGATGCAGGTTGATCAGTACTATGGGCAAGTTTTATGGTCGCCATCTTTGTCTCATTGAGAAATTATCTGTATCTTTAAGTGATATGAAGATGGACGTTTTTGAGTATGCTCATTAGTGTGCTTACTTGTTGTGATTGACAATGATACTCGGTTCTCATTTTGAGAACTTGATGTTTACTTGGATGTGACAAAGATTTACATGGCGGGTGTCGTCGATGAAGCAGAAGACGCTTACTCTTCATGAACACCTGGTCTTATTCTCTTGTACATTTGCAAGGGTCTCCATGTGAATCTTTCCTTTGTTCAAAATTTGCCACTGGTTTAATCGATTTTGAGTTTGGATTATGATTATGTTGACGCTTCGGTATTCTCTTATTTTATTTGATTTCATAATATTGTTATATTGCTACACCTTTGTATGTCCATCTCCCCTCTTGTTCAAACGCGACAGAGATCTTGTTATAAATCGGGAACCGTCGGCACATTGTGTAAACCAGAATTAAAATATTTTTACGTTTACGGAAATTACCTTAGTTCACGTGTAGATAAGTGTTAAGGGATAATTTTCTTTTCTTTATTAATAAGTCAGGTCGAATCCTTTGATTGAAAATTTAATTGTTGTTATATAGTGCAATGTTAAATACAGAGCGATAAAATGTCTGTGTAATGTGACCAAGTGACGTAAAATGTCTTTCAAGAATGTGGGCCTTTGAAAACACAAATCAAACATAAAAAACACAAACAAATAACAAAAATAAATACCTTGGATTTGAGATTTTTCTGTCACACAATCAAGGTCGGGAAATATGCTAATATTCTCCAATAATCAAATAAGTTTCAGTATCTCCCTTAACCAATATAGGTTTAGATATCTCCCACAACAAATGTAGGTTTTAAGTATATCCCATAACGAATATAGGTGTCGATATCTCCCACAACAAATATAGGTTTCAGTATATCCCATAACCATTATAGGTTTCAGTATCTCCAACAACCAATATAGGTTTCTCCGACAACCAATATAGGTTTCGATATCTCCCACAACCAACCCCATAACCAATATTAAGTTTCGATATCTCCTACAACCAAAATATGATTCCATATCTCCGACAACCAATATAGGTTTCAATTTCCCCCACAACTGTATTATATACGTGAATATTTCGATTTTCCAATCGTACTCTCTCTTTTCTCGATAATAACATTCCTGTTTCTCCATCCTTTGGTGTTTTTATGCCAAAGTTGATTCCTTCTTCCAGGGCTTGCTATGAATATCGAGTTTCGTGAATGATGTCAACTGCTGACGAACAAATTGACACATCCACCAAGATTTACATGGGGGGTGTCGTCGATGAAGCAGAATACGCTTACTCTTCTGGAGCACCTGGTCTTTTTGTACTTTTACTTGGGTTTCTATGTAAATCTTTCGTTTGTTCCTATTTTGCCTCTACTTTAATCGATTTTAAGTTCGAATTATGGTTTTGTTGACGCTTCGGTATAATCTGATTTTGTTATATCTCCAACAACAAATAAAGGTTTCAATCCCCCCCCCCCCACCAACTGTATTGTACGTGATGATATCGATTTTCCGATCGCCAACATTCCCCTCTTGATAGTAACATCCCTGCTTATCCATCCTATGGTGTTTTTATGTCGCAGTTAAATCATTATTCCAGGTCTTGCTCTGAATATCGAGATTTGCCTGATAGATGTCAAATTCTTACCAAAAAGCTTACGGCACAGGGATTCGAGAGATGCAGGTTGATGAAGACTATGGGCAAGTTTTATGGTCACCATCATGATCTCATCGAGAAATATTCTGTATCATTGTGTGTTATGAAGATGGACGTTTTTCAGTTTTCTTATTAGTGTGCTTACTTGTTGTGATTGACAATGATAATAGTCCAGTCATTTTAGCAAAAAAAAAAACCGGCCTTACCTCAAACTAATTGCAAAAGAATTTATTTTTTGGTCTTTGGAATGGTTTTCATTTGTACAATAACAGGAAAAAATCTACATCGATCAAAATTTGGGAAATTAATTTTTTAGCCATTTTTATGGTCCAGAAACAAGAAAAATTACATATATGACAGTTTTTGAAGTGAAATATTTAGCTATTTTACATTAATTAACATATGAAATTAAATGTATAGGAAGACCAAATTGAGTAGAGCTCAGAATAACCAATATTTGTCACCAAAAGCAATCTATCAACGATTAAATCAACTATCAAAATGACTATATTTTTTGTTTAATTTAACAATATTGACGTTTTTGCTCATTTTGAATGGAAAAGATAAAAATATCTGACTCTAAACAAACTTAATCTATACTTAGTTGCTGAAACCAAACCATATTAACTAATTTTAATTAATAAGAATTGGTATATTTTTATGTAAACAAATAATATGACACTTCTTAATTGACCAGTTGAACCAATTTGGTGTTATTTCATGCCTACATGAACAATATCCGTATTTCTCTAACAAATATTTTGATAAAAAGAAAAGCAAATGCTTCCAATCAGTTCATATCCTTTTGTGTATTGTTTATATTGTTAAGAAACAATAAATTTGGCGAGTTCCTCAAAAAGTATAGTCAATAACTGACGGTAAAAACTTCAATTCGTGCATTTTTGCCTGAACACTACAAAAATGGCAAAGTCCATCAATATGAACAACATAAATCATATTTTTTCGAATATGTCTTGTCCGATTTGAATATAATTTTGCCAATTGAACCACCATAAAACTTATGATTTCATGAGATTAATTTTTTAATATTTTCATAAATAATTAAGTATCCCACCATTCATTTCCATAATCAGAATATGAAAAATCAATTTATTTAAAGTTGACATCAATCATAAATTTAAATTTACTTTTATCCAGAAGGCTACGTCATGGTGGTAATTACTGCCAAATTATTTCAAAATCCAGCAAAAAACAAGAAATATATTCACAATTTTGTTGTTGAAAAACGTGGACTTTTTTAGTGGCCAAGTCAAATTTGCACCAAATGTGGTTTTCATCTACCCAATTTCAAGTAATATAATGGAGGTATCTTGTCAAATGTTTTATTTTTTGTTAAGAATAACTTGCATAGAAAATAATTTAATGCACATTTCAGCATATGCTGAAAATATTTATGAAATATTGTTCACAGAAATCGATGAATCATTCAATTTTATTTAAAATCAGCTCCAAATCAGACCAACAGACAAACTTTAAGCAGCCATATAATTTAAAAGGTGTAAGTTAAATATATCATTTTCTGAAATTTAAATAAGCAAACTATATGTGAATACATTCTCATAAAACAAGAATCAATAGTGACGTTGATTGATTGAGTAATCTTTCTTAAAAATCCAACACAAGCTGAAATATTGATAAAACAACATTTTAGTGATTTTCAAGGTGTCATAATGTTTTTCGTAAAACCATTCAAACTGTTTTGTTATTGATTTTGTGTTGTACAACAAACAGGCTTGTCATACAATGCTTTTTAGTTATCCTGTATTACACCTGATGTTGATATTTGGGTTAAAAAATGGTCCATCAAGTAATTTTTTATATTTTTCCGATTTTTTAGGGGTAGAAAAAAATATTTTCCCCAATTTTAATTAATGTAGACTTTTTTTCTGTTACAATGTATACTAAAACCTGTATGAAAAACCAAAAATAAATTCTTTAGCAATTGGTTTGAGGTAAAATCATAAAATGACTGGACTATAACCCGGTTCTAATTTTTAGGATTGCTGCTTACTTGGATGCACCAAAATTTACATGGCGGGTGTCGTCGATGAAGCTGAAGACGCTTACTCTTCCGGAGCATCTGGTCTTATTATTTTGTACTTTTACGAGGGTTTCCATGAAAATATTTCGTTTGTTCCTATTTTGTCTCTAGTTTAATCGATTTTGAGTTCGAATGATGGCTTTGGTATTATCTGGTTTTTTTTATATCACCCACAACCAATATAAGATTCGCTATCTCCCACAACCAATATAGGTTTAGAAATCTCAAATAACCTACATAGATTTCAATATCTCCTACAATCAAAATAGGCTTCAATATCTCCCACAACCAATATATGTTTATATATCTCCCACAACCAATATATGTTTATATATCTCCCACAACCAATATATATTTAGATATATCCCACAACCAACCCTATAAACAATATAAGGTTTTGATATCTCCTACAACCAAAATATGTTTCCATCCCCAAAACCAATAAAGGTTTCAATTTCTCCAACAACTGTATTACCCTTCTTGATAGTAACATCCCTGCTTCTCCGTCCTATGTTGTTTACATATAGCATTTGATTCGTTATTCCAGGGCTTGCTCTGAATATCGAGATTTTCGTTATAGATGTCAAGTGGATGAAGACTATGGGCAAGTTTTATGGTTGCAATCTTGATCTTGTCGAGAAATATTCTGTATCATTGTGTGGAATGAAAATGGATGTTTTTGAGTTTGCTTGTTAGGGTTCTTAATTGTGATTGACAATGATAACTCGGTTCTCATTTCGAGGATTGATGCTTACTTGGATGTGACGAAGAATTACATGGCGGGTGTCGTCGATGAAGCAGAAGACGCTTATTCTTCCGGAGCACCTGGTCTTATTATTTTGTACTTTTACGAGGGTCCCCATGTCAATCATTCCACGGGAAAACTTTTAGTTATCCAAGAGTTTTGAGTTATGCAAGTTTAAATGCTGACGGAACTAACAAAATACTTCGAATTAAATGTTGTCTTCGAGCTAGAAGAGTTCGAGATAACGAGGTTCTACTGAATATGTGAAAATATTTATTTACAGAAAAATACCAACACACCAACTTTTATAAAAGGTGTGTAACCAAGGTCATAATATTTTTTATGCGGCCATGAAGATTAATTTTTTGCTTTTTCATTGTTACTGTACTTAGTTTTTTTCAATAGAGCTAAACAGAAAACAACCGTGCTTTACATACTAATAATACGGAATAAATTCGTTAAAATGAAAATATTCAGAAATTATGACCTTTTTATTAAGGGGATTTTCATTTCATTAGAAACAAGTTTGTAACATGAATTTCTTCGTAACCATTGCTAACCGATTTGCGACATAGCTGGTAAAATTTAAAACATTACTTGTTTTTATTTCTATATTTAAAAGTTTATCAATTTCCATTGATAGAAGGCAGATTTTGCTTTACATTATCAATACTATTTTTTGTTCTTTGATAGCATCATTACACGTTTATTTCTAAATACCTAAGTGCCTGACGATTATGGTGAACATCTACATTGTTGTAACAAAGGTTCAACATATGATGAAGGGGAAGCAACTCAAATAAAGAATTGGGCAATGATTGTCAAAAAGCTTTCTAATATTTACACAAGTATTAGCTTTCCAAAAAGCTAAAAGAGCTACCAACAGCAGGACTGTATTTTAAACAGTACCTTGCAGTAAAGGCTTAGGCCGAGCTTTATGCAGAATTCGGTTTAGTTATGCTGATGACTCTGATTCCGTAGACCATCGGTACCGCGCACTCGCCACATCAATTTTTCTACATATAATCTACTTATAACCTTATTTTATTCTGACCAACTTTCCTTCATAATGTCATAACAAAATCTTAAGCACTTAATTAATGTAAAATGTATTTGACCTTAACCTATGACCTTGACATTTCACCCTGTGACCTTGAGGTTTGGTCAGTGGACATCATTTTTTTATTCTGACCATCTTTCCTCCATAGTGTCATAACAAAATATGTATCGCTAAACACGAGGCCCAGAGGGCCTTATCGCTCACCTGGATACATTGGTATCTAGCTAGGTAATCATGGTAAAATATTTTCCAAAAAGGTCGCATGGACAGGGACAGACATGAAGACAAATCCTTGAAGCATAAATTAAAGTTTGGTTAATGGGTGAGTTTCTCAACTGTTTTCAAGTTCAACTGAGAAACCGGGTCCCTAAGGGCTGTGACCAGACACTGACATCAATGCTAATATCATGATAACATTTGTCTCTTTATGCCCAGCAATGTATAGTATTTGGTTAGAAAGTCTACAAGGGCATGATAGATACTTGGATCAAATCTATATCAGGATTGTGATCGTCTCTTAATGCCAAGCAATGGTATATATAGCTTTGGGGTGGGGATCTCAACCGTTTAAAAGTTATGATTCAGAAATTGATTCTGCACGGACATGACTCATCCCGGGACCAATCATAATCATGATTGTGTTAGTCTTTTTATGCCAAGCAATGGTATATATTGTCATGTTATAGGGTTGGGATCACAACCAAAACCAAGTTAAACAAGCAGCGATTTAAAAGTCTTTTCCTGTATTTCCCCTATTGGGCCTCGCCCTGCCTGCCCCTGTGGGGGTCAGAGTCACTATTTATACAAAATCTGTTTTCCTTCTCCAAAGGATATATTGACCAAATTTGGTTCAAAACCATTCAGTACTTTATGACAAGTAGGTATTTAAAGTGCTTTCCTTCTATTCCCCTATTTGGCCCCGCCTCTCCGGCCCCAGGGGGGTCAGAAGCACCATTTATACAAAAACTGTTCCTCTACCCTAAATGATATTTCTGACCAAATTTTATTAAAATCTATTCAGTACTTAATGACCAGTAGGCATTTAAAATGCTTTTCCTCTATTTCCCTCTTTTGCCCCGCCCCTACGGCCCTAGGGGAGTCAGAACCACCATTTATACAAAATATGTTTCCTTCCTCCAAATGATGTTTCTGACCAAATTTGGTTCCAATCTATTCAGTACTTTATGACAAGTAGGCATTTAAAATGCTTTTCCTGTATTTCCCCTATTGGGCCTCGTCCTGCCTGCCCCTGTGGGGGTCAGTCACCATTTATGCAAAATCTGTTCCCCTCCTCCAAAGGATGTTTCTGACAAAATTTGGTTCAAATCTATTCAGTACTGTATGACTGGTAATAGGGATTTAAAAGGCTTTTCCTCTATTTCCCCTATTGGGCCCCGCCCCTCCGGCCTCAATTAGGTCAGAGTCTCCATTTATACAAAATCTATTCCCTTCACTCAAAGCATCTTTCTGACCAAATTTAGTTAAAAACCATTCAGTACTTTATGACAAGTAGGGATTTAAAAGACGTCCTCTATTTCCCGTTTGGGCCCCGCCCCACTGGCCCAAAGGGGGTCAGAAGGACAATCTGCTCCTCCTCCAAAGGATGTTTCTAACTAAATTTGGTTCAAATCTAGTTAGTATTTTATGACAAGTATGGATTTAAAAGGCTTTTTCTCTATTTCCCCTATTGGGCCCCAGGGGGTCAGACCTAACGTTTATACAAAATTGAATCCCCTTTACTCAAGGTTCCTTCAGACAAAATTTGGACAATATCGTGTTATTCCTACAGAACAAGAAGGATTTTAAATATTTGCTATATTTTTCCTATTTAGCCCCACCCCTCAGGCCCCAGGGGGTCAGAAGCACCATTTATACAAAATCTGTTCCCCTCCCCTTAAGGATGTTTTTGACCAAATTTGGTTCGAATCTATTCAGTACTTTATGACAAGTTGAGATTTATAAAGCTTGTCCTCTATTTCCCCTATTGGGCCCCGTCCCTCAGGCCCCAGGGGGGTCAGACCTACCGTTCAAACAAAATTGAATCCCCTTTACTCAAGGATGTTTCTGGCCAAATTTGGTCAAATTCCGTTATGTGTTACAGGACTAGTAGGGATTTATCGGAAAAGTTGACAGACGGACGACGGACGCTGCACCCTTTGGGCCAGGTGAGCTAAAAATGGACAGACGAAGGAACAGAAGGACAAATGACTGTTGGCTAAAAAGAGTTAAACATTTCCGTTTCGGTAGATTCCGTCGAAAAACAACAGCCCAAACGCACGTGAAAAAGCAGAATAATTGAAATAACCTTGTAAAATACGTTTGGAGATATCTGCCATAACCAATATAGATTTCAGTATCTCCACAAGCAAAATACGTTTCGATATCTCCCACAACCAATAAAGATTTCAGTATCTCCACGAGTAAAATAGTAAAAACGAATATATAGGTTTCAATTTCACCCACAACCAATAAAGATTTCATAACTCGCAGGGTCGTTTCATAAGCCTGCTACAAGGTTTTATACGTCTCTTGCAATACTACCTACATGTACCAGTATTAGTAATATGTTTCACTATACACTAGGGTACATACGAATGAAAGGTTATATAAACATCAAGTACTAATATAAGAAAAGAATACTTTCACCAGAACATTTAAAGCCATTTCCTTCTTCATATCAAAATACCAACATACATCTACATGTAATCCAATTGACTGTAATCAATGTTATCATCATTAATCAATTAACAGGCTAGGGCCCTCAGGCCTTTAATCAGACTTGGCCAGTGATGGCTGTGGGGGGGGGGGAGGTGAGAAATTCACACCTGGCTAACTACAGACAGCCTAGGGGTGTCCCCTATCTTGACCTCTGTATGTGAGGATGTGGCCCAGGCAGGTCAGGTACATGTACGTAATTATGCCTGGAGGGTAAAGGATTCTACCTGAAGATCTATATTTGTCCCTTTTAGTTAGATTTTATATAAGTCATTAGGTTGATTTAAAAGTACAATAAATGTGACTGGCATAGGCTTAACTTTGTCCTAAGTTAGGTTAATATAACTGCATATTATTTATTTGTTGTATACTTAGTCTTACAATATAGAATTAATTAAAATGATTCCATTAAACTGACTTTGCTTTTTTAAAAATCATTATTACATATATGCATAAACCTTCAAGTCATATTTAATACAACCTGTAATTGCCTTCAATATTTAGGCCTAAATATTGGAAATGCATCATTTTAAAATACTTTTATACTGATAATTAGAATAAAATTAAGTATAATGAATGTTAGTATTTTATTATCAAACTATATATATGAAGCGACTGGGCCAGAGAGTATGTATTCTCTCACATATATATACATCCCTGATTACACCCAATATAAACTAGATAATTTTTCAACATTTAACAAGTATATATATATGTAAATATTTAGAAATTGAAATGCGTCATTGGATTGTATTCAATCAAGTGTCATAAGATACTTGGTATTTTAAGTTAATTTTTAAGAAAACCAGAATCTGGTAAAGGACTGATATAGACTTACATTGTTGTCCAATTAATTATTATTAATTTCAATGTTATTTTATGTACTATCAATTTATTATTGTATAATTTAATGTTTTGAATGAAACAAAAAAATGGATTAAAGTCCTCAAAATATCCACTATTTAAAGGGAAATGTGTAAATATCTAGAGATATTCTCAAAGATTTTTAATTTCATATAAACTTGATAAACCTGAGTAAAAGTTCAATATGTATTATCATATTTATGATCCTGGCCATATCCAGCTTAGCCCTTTATTAATCAAATTGGTTTCAAGTTTGACCAGTGATGGTCAGATGAGAAATTCACACCTCAATTATGTTACTGACAGGCTTATGTCAGCAGGTGTCCCTAGACAAGGTTGGGACAGGTCAGGTAATTGCCTGAGGCCGGAGGGTAAAATCAAAACATCCGTCCCATACTGAACAATCTGACTAAATTTTAATTTGTTGTTGTCTTACTTTATTTTAACTTCAAGTTCTTATATTTATATTAACACTTTTGTATGTGGTGATTTATATACAGGTCTAGATATATAGAAAATTAAATAAAAATAAAGATTATCAAAACTCTATAGTGCGTTCATAAATATATAGATCTGAGGCATGCATGTATTTTATAAATATATATATATATATCTAGTTTAATTAAGTAATAAAAGAATATTTATTTGTTATTTTCGCAATTAGTTTTTACAATATTTAAAAATATACTTCTAAACAAATAATAATCAATAGATATTCATTCAATTTTTCAATATACTTGATTGTAAATTGGTAAATTAATATAAAAAACGTTAATAGTGAATATTAAATGAAATATAAGACATCAAAACTGCTAGATAAGTATTAATTTTCTATTTTATTTATATGATGTATGCTAGAAAGTTTTTGGGAAAATTGTAAGAGTAATTATCATAATTTCACAATTTCTAGTTTTGAAAGGAAAGAAAAAATGTTTGAGAAAAATAACTACATAAGATGCATATATTTATACATTAAAGTCATAAATATTAACTAATGATAAGGCCAGCTTCAAAGTACCAGCAGACGACAAAGGTGAGGTATAGGTAAAAATCACAGGTAGATGGATGGGACTGCCCATTTACCTGTAGGGGTATTTGACCTATATGGGGTTTAGGGTGTAGTGCACTACTAGTTTACCTGTAGTTTAAATGTAGTGCACTACTAGTTTAAACGTAGTGCACTACTAGTGCACTAGGTGTAAAGGTTAGCTTACACTCAACTGTAGGATATGGGGTCTAAAATCTAAAATGTTTAAAAGAAAAAGGCTACTCCTTTGCTAAGATTAATAAGGTGACAAGAGTATATCTTAAGTCCTGATTTCTTAAACCATGAGCTTTTGATCAGGGTTAAAAATGTTTTTCTCGATAACATTCAGTAAAGTTTACCAAAACTGCTCGCTATAGAACACAGGTGGTACATATTGTGATGAATTAGCTTACATGATTGCTTCACTTTGCAGAACATTTGAAGGGTCAAATCACAAAATTGTTATCCAAACATAAGCAGTTACTTTGGCAAACTACTTTATTTATAATTTCCTTTCAACGAAAGCACAAATATCATATCAATTTCCAGGAATTAATCAGAAATCTGCATGTTCCTCTTCAGGCTTCCGGAACCCTACAGAGATACGCTATGGTTCTGATTATTCTAAAGAAGATGATTAAAAGTTTTATCCAAATTTGAACCCCGTGACCTTGAATATACATGTAGTTCAAGGTAATTATTTGTGGAAACTTCACAGTACTTAATGCCAGCTGGTACAACCTACTGATAAAGTATCAGCATCTGGACATAATGGTTATTTATCAGATTTTTCGATTTATTAATATTTCACCCCTATGACCATCATAATAAGTCAAGGTCATTTGTATGAGGGAGATGTTGACATGTTTGACTCCTGTATCCTGAAAGAAGGTAAAGGTCATTTATTTCAGGGAATGTTTTAGTATTCGGTCCCAGTAACCTATATAACTAGTAGTAGAAAGTAAAATGTTGACGCGTAATAGATACTGGACAACGGAAGACTGACACATAGACAACAGATGCAGCAACACAGCGTAAGTTCACTTAAACCTTTAATTTGGACCAAATGAACTAAACAAGATATCCCTGAAGGATTATGGTGCCCACCATCGATGATTTTTCATTCATTCTTAGAATGATGGATCTTTTTCCTTCTTATTTTAGCCATAGGCACTTGCGGCCAGGAGAATAACCATCTATATATATCTAATATATAGAATATAGCGAAATTTGAAAAATTAAAATAAAATATATAAACTAAATTTTCCAATTTTCTTTTTATGTTATTAATCATCTAAAACCATAATGAAAATAGCTGCCAAATTTCAGCTTGATACGTCAAGCGGTTGAATTTCACAAAAAATCGATTATCAGACACTGAAAAAGAGTTGTTCGTTTTTCTCTAGTATAAACGGAAAGTAAGTTTTTATGACTGATTTGTAACGTGGTCATGGTATTTTCTGCCACTGAGTTGCATACCTTCTCTCTTTTTCAGTGTCTCTTAGTCTATGAATTTCTCTTAAAAAATAATAATAGTGAAAGAAGGTTTCTTGTCAGATTTAGTTTTTTCTGATCAGTTCCAAATTCCAAATACATCTTGTATTTCTTAACAATAGAAATTACCTTTATATGGAATTTAGCACAGGCACTTGTGGCCAGGAGAATAACCATCAATATATATAATATTCTAAAATAATATTCTATATATTATATATATATATGGTTATTCTCCTGGCCACAAGTGCCTGTGGAATTTAGGAAAAATCCATCCAGTACTTCTCAAGATATAATGAAAACAAATTTTCAATGTCAAAATCTAAGATGGTCATCTATCAGCCATTTTGTTTTTCTGATCAGTCCCAAAATCATTACAGCACTACTTGGCACCAAGGGAAACCTGCATATGAAATTTTGGAAATATCCATCCAGTACGTCTCAAAATATAACGGTAGCAATATTTTATTGTCAAAATCCAAGATGGCCGCCTATCAGCCATTTTATTTTTTCCAATCAGTCCAAAAGTCAATACAGCACAATTGGGGGCCAAAGGGAACCTGCATATGAAATTTAAGAGAAAGATCCATCCATGTACTTTTCAAGATATAATGGTAACAAATTTTCAATGTCAAAATCTAAGATGGCCGCCTCTCAGACAATTTGTTTAAGGAAGGGCGACGGACAGACCATGGAGGTAGGGTGATTTAAATAGCCCACCATCTGATGATGGTCGGCTAAAAAGTTGATGCCGGATGATGATAGAGGCAGCACCATGGCATAAAGTAATTAGGCTTTGTTGCCTAATTACATACAATAAAAAACAACATATCCTTGTTTGACAACAATTCTTTTTATTTCTGATTATCATATAAGATATATGTCTTACACTTATGGCACTCATATATGGTTTAAGACACTTTCAATTTTCCTTTAAAATGTGTGCACTATAGGGGTGAAATTATGGTACTATTAAATGAAAATTTTGTATAAATATTGTTTTTTTATCAAAGAACATATTTTGTTGATATGTCCATGATTTTTCCCAATTGTACTCAGCAGAACCCGGGCTTTCCGGATTTACGTAGAAAAAGACCAGTAAAGAACATACAGATTTCATCATATTACATAATCTATTTATGGAACAAAATTTTGGTATAGACAATGAAATTTTTGACTAGTACAGCACATGATAAATCACTTATTTTCCTAAACTCAATCACCACTGAAATTCCATAATGAACTATTCCTACTATTGAGATGAAAGAGTTCAAACATATCTTCAGGGGTAATGAGTTGAGATAATCATTCTATAGTCTACCACCATATTTATCTACACATTGTATACTTCAAAATTAAAAATATCAAACATTGTTATCAACAAAAGTTAAATTTAATTATTAATAATAATAATTCAAGGTTCTTATCAACAGCATTATCAGGACCTTAAAGGACGCCCTCAAAGCGGTTCACAAGTTATTATCTTTGGTGATAGGTCCTTAGCAGCCAGCTTATATCGTCCTCAACTCTGTATATTTGAGTACATAAGTCATTTTCAAAACTTTAAAATAACAAAAATTATTATCAAAGAAGTAAAATTTAGTTAGTCTGATAACAAATTTGATAATAACAATGGAATATTAGAGCTCAGAAAATTGAAGAATGAATTGTTCATTTCACTTCAAACACAAGACAAATGGAATGAATTATGGTAATCAATTTCATCAACACACGATTATGATAATGAATACATTATAATTATTTTGTTGCGATTGCAAATTTGGAAGCCTCACTCTATGTTTTTTATAGTGGAGCACATTTAAGTTTTTAAGTTTGCAAGGCCAAATTAAAAAAAAATATTCAGGGGTTTTATTAATTTAAAACTTGTTCTTTTCTATGTTCAATTTGTGCGGAATTATTTCAGATACTCCCTGAGGTCTTCATATTTGATCTGTGTATGAAAGAAAATAATAAATTTAAAAGCTATCAGTGTTTTAACTACCTACAGTACAGTAGTATAAACTTTATTGATAATTTTAATGACACTTTTGCAAGTATCTTAAAATTTATGGTAAGATTTAATTTTTTACTGATTAGAAAATATACGTTGATATGTGATAATAGTAGCTAACCAAATCACTGTCAGAGAGGTAAGTTAAAATACAACATTGTTTTGTTGGTGTTATTATCTACATCATATACCAAATTAAAGTTATCAATATTCTTATGCAAATTTCGAAAGTAAGATCATTATTACCCGACTTATCTAATTTTTTCTAAAATTTCCTTCCAGAAAAAATTCAGTATAATTAAAATCAATATAAATATATACCTTAAGTCTGAAGATTTATAATTAATCTATGAGAATAAAAGTACTCAGCATGTTTTAAAGATTACAGTTTAAACATTGATTCGAAGATATTTGCTTTGGTTGATTTTTTATTTACGTCCCATTAACAACCACGGTCATTAAAGGACGCGCCCTGTTTTGGAGGTGGAGGAAAGCCAGAGTACCCAAAGAAAAACCACCGACCTACAGTCAATACCTTACAACTGCCCCACGTGGGTTTCAAACTTGTAACCCCGAGGTGGAGGGCTAGAGGTAGAATGTTGGGACACCTTAACCACTCAGCCACCTCGGCCACTTAAATTTTTAAGAAAAAACCTAGTACAGTATATATAATGCTAATTCATTGAGCAACAAATTACCCTGTTAAACTCATTATGACAATAGCTAATGTATATATAGAACAAAACCCGAACCAATTTGGTAAAAAATCATAACATTCATATTATGGTATAAAAAGGAGGTACATGTATATATAAAACTTTCTCTGTCAATCTATCGAGCACACTTGATCATGACCTTGATTCCTTCGCCCCTCAAGGTTGTCTCAAAGGCCTTGATGGAATCCTCCAATGAAAATCTGTGTGTTATTAGAGGTTTTACGTCAACCTTCCCAGAAGCCACCATGGCTAATGCAGTCGGATAACTAAAAAGAAAAGGGGGGAATAAAATGTTATGTACATGTACAGTCAAACCTCGCTATCTCGATGTGACCACGGGAAAACTTTGAGTTATCCAAGTATTTGAGTTATGCAAGATTCACGGGACTAACAAAATACTTTGAATTAAATGTTATCTTCGAGCTAGAAGAGTTCAAGATAACAAGATTCTACTGTATATGTGAAAACATACATTAACAGAAATACCAAAACACCAACTTTTCTAAAAGATGTGTAACCAAGGTCGTAATCTTGTATACATTTACATTTTTTTTTTATGCGGCCATGGAGATATAAATACTTATAACACGGATTAAATTTGTTAATAAAAAAATATTCAGAAATAACAGTGGATTCTACTTAATATCACCCTTGTCAATATCACATTCCTCTTTATAAGATGTTTTTCCCAAGCACCATTTTTCCCCACTATACAAGAGGCCCAGAGAGCCTGTATCGCTCACCTGGTTTCATGTGATATAAAACAAGAATGACTCATAAGTGTATGTGTGGCCCTTCTTGTTATTTCAATATATCATAAGCATTTTTGATGGGTACATGTACATTGCTTTTGCTGTAATTCTAAAAATGTTAGGTTTTTTGGCAAATAGGGCATTAATCCATGAAATGCATTCAGTGCAGCAGGCTCTACTACCTATGTTTCAGCAATGATGACCAAGGTTTGGTTGGTCTAGCTGTTAATGTAACGTTGCAATCTGATTTCTTCCAAGTCCAGGAATGTGAGGTTTTTACCCCAAAGATACAAAGAAATCTTTGAAATTCTAGTGAAGAATGCACAATGCATTCAACCATACATCTAATGATACACCTTTGGGGGGCAGAACCTTTAACAGGGTTCATTAAGAAAACTTTGAAGGGGTTTTCAAGACAACAAAATTCATGTGAAAACCACTATGATCCTAAAAAAAGTTTGAAGTGTTTTTATACCTGTAGTTTTATACAGGACTTCAAAATCATGTGATTGTCATGTACCGGTATACCTCTGTCATGGTAATTAACTTTCTGAGGAACGTTTTTCTTATATTTTTTTTCAAAAGAAAAGAAATATGGACCAAATAATGAAACCTAGTTTAACATAATCAATAATTTTTTCACTGGGTTTTTTAAGTTTTTCATTAATTTTTAAGGGTGTTTGAATCTCTTATCATTTGGAAGGTATTTTCAAGACATCAAATTCAAAGGTTTTGCAAGACATGTGTGGATGCTATCACTGAAATATAAATGCCATACATTGCTATAATAGTTCCAGAGAAGAAGTCGTTATATCAATATTGCTATTCAGGCCCCTTGAGGATCAGCCTCATCATTTATATAAATTTGAATCCCAGCCACCTAGGGATGCTACCACTGAAATATAAATGCCATACATTGCTTAGGTCCAGAGAAGAAGTCGTTAATATCAATATAGCCAAATAGACACTTTTGGCCCCGCACCTCAGGCCCCTGGGGGGTCAGCCCCATCATTTGTATAAATTTGAATCCCAGCCACCTAGGGATGCTACCACTAAAATATAAATGCCATACATTGCTTAGTTTCAGAGAAGACGTCATTAATATCAATATTGCCAAATAGACACTTTTGGCCCCGCCCCCCAGGCCCCTGGGGGGTCAGCCCCATCATTTGTATAAATTTGAATCCCAGCCACCTAGGGATGCTACCACTGAAATATAAATGCCATACATTGCTTAGTTCCAGAGAAGAAGTCGTTAATATCAATATAGCCAAATAGACACTTTTGGCCCCGCCCCTCAGGACCCTGGGGGGTCAGCCCCATCATTTGTATAAATTTGAATCCCAGCCACACAGGGATGCTTCCTACCAAATTTAGTTAAATTCTGATCAGTGGTTATGAAGAAGAAGTCAATTGTTGACAGACTGACGGACAGACGGATGGACGGACGCCTCGGTATGGCATAAGCTTTGGACCAGGTGAGCTAATAATCTATGTAAATTTATTTGGTTAATGTCATCTATTTTGAGGTGAATTCCTCATAATATCATGTTGTTTTTTTAAACCAATCACCTAAAATAACCCGAAAATGATGTCATTTCCATTGATTTCAGATAAAATGTGTACAAAATATTGCATAGAAAATAAAAAATGACAAAAAACTATTATTTTTTTACTGAAATAATATTATCTATAGATTGAAACATCTTCACATGTGCATTAAATAGCTTAGATGTAGTTATGGAGATTTAAAATGCACTTTTGATTCAGTGGGAAAACATGTTTCTCTTAAAGGAGTTGTGCAACGAAAAATGAAACTTTTATATAAGATAAAAGTGATGTTTTAAAACTGTATTCAAACACCCAATCTTGGACGCGTGGTCTGGTTAATTTGTGGTGACAATATTATCTGGTCATTTGAGCTGACCTCTCAATTGTGCATATTTCGTGACCCAGAACGAGGCCATTCGCTTGTGACGTCATCGTAGTCCGTGATAATCAAATCATTGCCATATTACACTGTTTGCGTATACATAAACATTAAATATGTATAACGTGTATATTATAAAACAGCAAATATTGTTGTGATAGTTACATACTGATACATACAATATATTTAGGTACAATATACTTTTTAAAATGAAAGTCCATGCATACTTTTACATTGTATTTGCTATAATGGTGTTTTGTGGGGTATTTGAATGCTAATTTTGTTCCTTATCCCGAAGAATAATACATATAGTAGTCAAGAGTTGGACACATTACAAATCACGGGCGTGCCATTCACAGGGATTATTGTAGTGATCTAACAAAAGCGTGACATGTACTAGGCCAATTAGTTGATTGGTCAGTGTATTCACCTGGATAAGGCAGGTAGATGGTAGCATTTTACCTTTATACTGCTATATACTGATATCAGTCAGGACGACGAAACCTGTACAGGAGTCATAAAACTGATACGACAGCGCGGCCATAAACCTGGCAACCAACTTCATATTTTAAATACCAATTTGACGAAACAATTACATTGTACCAAAATTAATTTGTATCGCCAAATGATTTTTGCATTTTACGCTATGTAAAAAGCCATATACATTTTATAAACCAGGGGCGTAGCTGGGGGTATTTTGATGTGCAAGCCCCGCGACGTTTACATTATGGGGAGGGGGCCTTCTGGGGAAAAATCATATTTGGTCTTCAAATTGTGCCAGTGTTTTGAACTTGTTTGAATAATCATTGTCTGGTCTATCATTGTACAAATCATAAATGCGGAAATAGAATACAGGATGTTTTACTTCCATGATGTTACATTGTATGGAAACAAAATAATTATCTAATTTTTTTTTAGGTCATTTACTCGTCAGTCAGTAATAACAGAGACATACGAGAGATCCCAGTGGAATCTTGGCGGCCACCATTGATGATTTTTCATTAATTCTTAGAAATTTGTTTTTTACCCATCTGTTTTTTCTTTCATTTATGTATTTAATCTTAGTTCTTTGAATATTTCTTGAAAATTAATAATAGGTGTAAGAATGTTTCTTGTCGGGAGTTTTGTTTTTTTTCTGATCAAATCCAAATTCCAAATATTTAAGAAAGTTCCATCTTCTATTTCTAAAAAAAATAACCATAATGTACTTCCATAGTTAACATAGAAGATGGCCGTCAGGCGGCCATATTTTCCTCTTGAGCAGTCTAAAAATTAGACCATGCACAACTAGGGACCAAACAGAATTTTTTATGAATCACCTCCAAAAACTTGAAAACGCACAACTTGGGACCATGAATCCAACCAAAACTTTTAAAGGCCCAATATACGTAGCTTTCGGTGAAACTTGAAACAAAAATCAAGCCTAATAACTTATTATATTTATAGATTTAGTTAAGATTAACTGATATCAGCAATATTCAAGATGAATTCTTTCGCTGTTACCGGTACAGCAGCAGTTGAAACACGCTGTTTGTAAACACGCGTCCATTTCGAACCGTCTTCTACCTTCGGTTTGTTGTTGAAGTGGGCCCCACCTAAATTATTTTCAATTCTTTGGATTTTTTTGCAAGAGTTTCTTGTTAGTTACCGCTCAGGTTTATTTCGTTTTAGGCTTATTTTGCATGTTTATCAGCTGGAATTTTTTTCAGAATCATTCAAAATCCCAAAAATTTCCCTGAAGTTACGTATACTGGGCCTTTAAGAAATAGCAATCACAAACTATAAATGCAAGATGGCTTTTTGTCGGTCATATTGTATTTCAGCCCAAAAAATGTACAGTGCACAGCAAGGCACTAAGTGGAACCTACGACCACGGACGCAGGGCGATGTGAATAGCCCACCATCATCATGATGGTGGGTTAATAAAACCATCTTAATATACATACGTCTCTGTTAGTAAGTACATGTTCATATGTGATTAATACAACTTAGGGTGTAAGAACTCATGCTTGTTTTCTTAAGCATAGTTTTGGACAATTCCAAAAGACCTAGTTTCACGAACGTTCCTCAACGAAAGGAAATTCCTTAATTTAAAACTTTCCATAGAAATGCATCAGAGAAGTAACGGGAAAATCTAAGTCAAATGAATTTTCCTTTCATTTTGTAATGCTTTCCTATGGAAATGTGACCATTTTTTATATATTAATACTAATAAAGATTGACTAAAACCTAATATGACATAATTATACAAAAAAAGTCGGTCTAAGTATTTATGACTAACAAACTTCCCGCAGCCTGGTCTGTTAATGTGACGATTCGACAAAAAAAGAGTTACAATATCAGTCGAGTTTTAAAAATAAAATTTCTCGACTTTCATACACATACTTTGGAAAATGATGTGCAAGCACGGGCTTATGTGCTTACATTGCAGCTACGCCCCTGTAAACGTATTTGTAATCGGGACCTAATTTGTACTTGTACTAAATAGGATGAAATGTAAATCCAACAGTATTTCATTTAGTTTTCAATTGTATCAAGGAATTATATTAGATTTTGCTATCTAAGTGTGTGGTTGTATGCTTATATGTGTGTTAATCAAAGAAACTACCGAATGATAACTTTTAAGGAAATTCTTTACTTTTTTTTTTGGGGGGGGGGGGTGTCTATTTCTGAGTTACAACAAGAGGTCTTTTTAAATATGATCATTAATGTGAGCTTTAGATATTTCAGAAATACTTCATATTTGCTAGTTACCTAATACAAATAACCCCTGGGGTCATCACAGGTATGAAATGACTTAATTGCCTGAGATATCAAAGGGATGCGCAGCGGGTAGAGGTAAAAAGACGATCGGTACATGCAATTGTAATCTTATACATCTGGCCAGTTAACACATTAGGGAAGGTATACAACAGACTGACACCCTGTCAAATTCTTCCAGATCATAATTAAATGTTAACACTATATACATATACTGTATCTTGCAGAGCCGTTGCAGTGTACCTTATTACACCCTCTATACATATATTTTGTATTCACTTGAAAAAAATATGAATCAGAAAAAAACGTTGATAGTGCAATCATTGCGATGGATAGGTAAAATTGTCACCGACATTAAACTTACTAAAGAAGCGATTATTTATATTTCCTTCTTTAAATTCTCAAATGATCCCATGCAAAGATTGACACGGGAAAACTATCGAAAGTCCGTTTTTTCTGCGACAGATCTACGATGGGAATGGTCCGTTCCACAACTAAAATAATCACATCTTGAAATTGTTTGCATTTCTGAGCTGACGTAAAATAAATGAAAATAAGTACTTTTGTATTAACATTTATCTACTGTGATTCCGACCTTGTAATTTTGAATTCCCTGTCATAACCGTGTTTAATGTATATACATGATGTAATGTATATTTATTGGGTTCTGAATTAGTTTGTTGGTATTTACAGAGCATTTTTAGATATTTAGATTGTATTTCCCGTTTTTTCAAGTCAAAGTGCCTGTTGACAATGTTTTCTGCGCTGATGTCGCTTTCCCTGGTATGTCTATACTACTTGTACGCCTCTGAAAGTGACAACTACTTATCTAGCTCTATATAAACATTGGTATTTTTATGTAGATAAAATATCAAAAGCAATTCTAATACCAACCACATCACTATATGTATCTGGCATGCTGAATGTTGCCAAAATTACAGTATTTTAGGTCGGTAATCAGCGGACCTAATATAAGAATGTAAGCAGGTAAGGTAAGATTGAGGAGTCCTTGTACTGAGATGACGTCACACGATCACGTGACTAACAAACTCATTTATCTCTAGTTTCGCTTGAGAGGTCCAAGGCGTAATTGACCCGAATTTCATGTCAATGCAAGAGGACAAAGAAGATATGTTTTTACCAGTTGACGTATCTGAAGATTCCTCTGATGTCCACTTCTCTTACAGAAGCGTTGACGATCGGCATGGTAACATCAGCCTGGCCAAGCCCAACCAACACCACACAGCCTCCTGACTGGGTTGCCTAATGGTAAGGAAAAATGCCAGCAAATCATAAAAATACACATATATGATTTACAATAATAATTTCAGCAATCAAACACTTAATTGAAGTTTTAGTCTGGTGTAACAGGAGAGAAAAAGTGCATGGCCAAAACGGGGTTCAAACTTCGGACCTTACAAACTCTTAAGATGGATGCTTAAACGATTGAGCTTAGTCTATTAACTAAGCCGACGATCTACCCAGTCCAGATCCGCTATATTCCTCCCTCCTTAAACAAAGTCTTCAACCCTGAAGACACTAATAAGACCCTACACCACCTTCTATGGGTAAAATTTGTTGGGCGCCAAATGTAACAGGAGAGGAAAAATGCATGGCCATGCAGACCAGGGTTGGAACTCGGGAGCTTTTGAAATCTAGACAGACGCTCAACCATTTTAGCTATTTGGTTGCCGACAAATGACTCAGTCTAGATCTGCTTCACTGGTACGATTTACTGTCAATATGTTTTATCTCTCGCACTACATGGAAGGCAGGTAAATAAATTGTGTTTAAAAAGACAAATAGCACACTGATTAAATCTTTCATAAATCTGCTACGTTAAGATGAGATGGTATTATGTAGCCAAACTTGACTGGGCCGTCTAGAGTTTGAAGGGACAAATTGGGGGCCAGTAAATTGCTTAAGTGTTTTAGAAAACTCCTCTTTACAAGAGGCCAAGAGGGCCTGTATCGCTCACCTGGATTAATTGGTATCTTAAGGTAATCATGGTAAAATTTTTAACAAGAGGCCCAAGGGCCTTAGCGGTGATTTCAATGATGAAATCAACATGTAAACTAGGTGAAATACAACATTTCTCATGTCATTACAGGAAACAATTCTCTTCACCAACAATAATCGTGGGCGGAGCATGCAAATTCCATGCTGTTACATTTATTGAACCATCCCCACGTTTATTAGTTTTGAAATGAAATCTGTGTCCGAAGATTGGACTATAATGAACAAATAGTTACGAACATTTCACAGAAAGATACTGTAAATATAAGGATAAACTTTCTATTTTGTTCAGGTTATCGGGGGATAACTACAATGGAAAACGGGTAAATTCAATAACCGGCAAAGCACGCTCCTATTTAAGGATTAAGTTAATCCTTAAATATATCAATTTAAATAATTCAGTCTTAGATAACTTTGTATACCATATATTTGTACATTTGAAGGTACACTTCAGTGCTTTTACTTAAATTTTACCAATGTATCCTCTTTTATGAATTGGAAAATACTGCATGATTTTATGAAATTTTTAATAAATATATTCTGCATTTTATTGTAATTTCAGGTACATTTTCTATATGATACACATGCAGCCTGTATTTTAAAATGTGTGGATGTTGCAATACCTGTGCTGTATCTTTCAAGTAAGTGGCACAATCAAAGATACTAATGGAAGCACTATCCCACAACAGTTAGAACACAATACATTTGCAGCACATACATTGGCATACACATATTAGGGAGATGTTATCCAGGTGGCATATTATATATATTTCTAAGAGGAGATAATTCTTTGTACATACATATATAGCTGTTTGTATACTCGGTGTGGCCCCGCTACACTCAATGGTGATCTCGGCCTTGTCCCCCATTATATCCTCCACCTGCTTAGCAACTTCCTGGGGGTCACGACTTGTCACCTTTACTGTGTATGTAGCACCCAATTTTTTAGCGACTTCCAATCGGGATTGATCAATATCTGTTATAAATAAACTCATAACAATTCATACTTACAACATTTTTAGCATTTCAAAAATTAGAATGTTTATACACTTTTTCAGATTACCAGAAAAAAACAAGAGGTCCAGAAGGCCTGTAGTTTTGGGGTGGAGACTCAGGAATCAAATCTGCAAGGGTTTGGCAGACGCTAGGGTCAAATCTTAAATCATGTTTGTGACCATCTCTTTATGCCAAGCAATTGTATATATAGTTTTGGATGTAGATCTCGATCATTTAAAAGTTATGATTCAAAAGACAAGTGTGCAAGGGCTTGGTGGACCCTGGGATAAAATCTAAAACCATGATTGTGATTGTCTCTTAATGCCCAACAGTTGTTATATAGTTTTGGGATGGGATCTCAATTATTTCAAAGTTATGACTCAGGAGTCAGGTGGGCAAGGGTGTGGTGGACCCTGGGGTAAAATCTAAAATTCTGTTTGTGATCGTCTCTTTATGCCCAACAGTTGTTATATAGTTTTGGGGAAGGGATCTCAACCATTTCAAAGTTATGATTCAGGTTAAAATCAATGCAGTACTTACTGACTAGTATCAATTTTAATGGCTTTTTCTCTATTTCCCCAATGGGATCCCGCCCCTCTGGCTCCTTAAGGGTCAGATTCACAATATATGCAAAATCTGGTCCCCTTCCCCAAGAATGTTTCTGACCAAATTTAGTTAAAATCCATTCAAAATTTTAACATGTAGCAATTCAAATGGCTTAATTTGCCTCTATTTCACCTATTGGGCCCTGTCCCTCTGGCCCCTTGGGGATCAGAGTCATCATTTATGCAAAATCTGTTCCCCTTCTCACAAGGATGTTTCTAACCAAATTTGGTCAAATCCAATCAGAATTTTTTGATTAGTAGTGATTGTTGAAGCAAATGTTGACGGACAGACAACGGACAGACGCCAGGCTATGGCATAAGCTCATGCATCACATGCCATTATTTCTTGATATATTATATATCATCAAAATATAGTCGTTGTATCAGTAACTGTTTAATTGGAGAAAGTATATATTTATCGTTACATTTAAATAGAGTACATATATCATCAAATTAAAGTCGTTTTGTCAGTAACTGTTTAAGTCTGTATGAGTTACTTCCCTTTAAAGCATAAGTTAATACTCTCATAAAAAAAATATGAAGATTTCCCTACTTTGTACAAAGAAGATATTGCTATGAATTTGCACAAACCTAGGTAAATGTATACTTTTTAATAATCAGAAGAAAAATTGTAGAAATCTTTAATAAGGAATGCGCGGGCGGGTTCAATCCTCGCATGACACATATTATTCCATGAAGGCCGAATTTGACCGAGATTCCTACATCAAAACATATTTCGTTTCTTTATGATGACCCGACCGACCTGAATTTTTGCACAAATGTAGGTAATTACTTATATTTAAAGAATCAGAAGAAAAAATGTAAAAATATTTTATAACAAATGCGCGGGCACGCAGTATCTCCACATGCCACTTATTTCAGGCAAATTTTGCGTTTTTTATTAACATATTTCATAATTTTCCATCAATTCGATCTGAATGAAATTTTGTACACATATAGATATATTAGGCATATTTTGTATAAATCAGAAGACAGCTAAATACGAATAAACCCAAAAATGAATGCGCGGGCACGCAAAAACCCCTGGAAGACACTCTTTATCCGGAGGACACTCATTAAGGGTAACCCCTCAGCGGACTTTGGTCAGGATAGCTAAAAACAGTCATACATGACATAACAATGACATTACAAATGTACTAGATCTAACAAGAGATCCTAGTTCTTGTCTAAAAGTAGTATAGTCTCCCCTTACCTGTAATGCACGTCTCTGAAGCACCATTTGCTCTAGCTGTGAGGAGATTGACCAGGCCAATCGGACCTAGAAACAGAAATATATATATACCGGGTATTGTTACAAATGTGACAGAATAGATTATACAACGTAGACAGACAAACCAAACCGGATTCGTCATGATGCAGAAAACGTAACACTGAAATTGGAACCAGAGGCTACAATCATATCATGAAATCATTTATTGTGAAATTAAATCACACAAACACCCCGACAAGGGTATTAGAAACAATATTTTATGAGAGGGAGAAGAAATAAAACTAGTGAGACTAGCAGGCTGTAAATCCAAAACCTCTAGATTATGGAGCCAGGACTTTACTACCAGGCCAAAAAGTGTGGACCAGTTGAACTGGTTCATTACTTCCTGATATTGTTATACAAGGTCATGTTTCACCCTGTGACAATATACAAGAGGCCTAGAGGGCCTGTATCGCTCACCTGGCTTTCAGCAAATGCAACGAAAAGTCCTGTGTACTTGGTTAAATAACACAAACTTTTCAAGTATGAGATCTGCCCAATATTGCCCTCAATGAACTCTTAAAGGATTTTGGCCAAGATTTTTCACAATTTCATATTTCAATCTCATTTGATGCAACAATGGACAGCCTAGATGATGCCCCATTTATATCAGCCTAGTGAATATGCATAGTTCACGTGATGTGTGACGTCATTGAGGCACAACGTTACCAATACCTGTACCTATTCTGACACGCCCATTACATATGAATGTAATCTACAAGTGTAAGCATGGATCTCTTATCTAAATCTTTGGTGTAAGTAATGACAGCAACCAATAAATGTTGTGTGGTAAAAATTATCAATCATCATTAATGATCTTATCAGAAAAATAAAACTGATCTAATTCCGATTTTTTGCATAAACTGCATTCAATTGGACCTAGTGCGTGACGTCACAGTAATTCCAAGCTTATAGACAGTGATACAATTTACACAATCTGATTTTACATCTATGTTAATTACCTGTAGCCTTACCTGTCATATATATACTAGCCAAAGGGCATTTGTGGTACATACCTGTGAGTTGTGGCAGGTGTACTAATTACCCTGTAATTACCAAGAGGTGTGAATGTTATGCCGCTGGTGAATTCGAAGGGCATTCATGATCATTTTAAACAGAATCTACCTCTATTTTATCAGTATTGAAAAAATTAACATTAGACTAGTAACCTTGGCAATAATTACGTCCCTGTGTTTATGAATCACATTGTATACAATGTTCTGAAATTTCTGAATTTGTAAGTTTTATTATTTTTTGTAAAAATGGTGATGCTGATTATCACTATGATTTTGTTTTAATTATTGTATCTTTAAAACTATCAACATAGACATTTGGTTATTGGATTGATCAGGGGCGTATATGTGTCCCTGGATTTATGATATATCTTCAGGGGCGCATCCAAGAATTGTAGACGCGTTAATGTGACACACTTCCACTTTATGATTTAAACCCAAACTTATCCAGATCTTGCATTTGTTTATGAAAACAGCAAGTGTAAGTGCGCTAGGATTTAGAATAATTTCTATTTCAAACTGCAACCACTTCAACACAAAACTGGGTGACTTAAAGAGATCAGGTTGTAACAAGAGGCCCAAGGACCTTACGTGGTCACCTGAGTAATGTTATAGGTATGGTAACTCAATTTTAATGATGAAATCAACACGTTAACAAGGTGAAATGTAACATTTGTCATGTCATTACAGGAAAAGAATTCTTAAACTTCTGAAATGATTGTCACGAAGTAGGAATGGTTTCCACAAAGAATATGGACAAAATATACCAAAAAGTGTTATTTCCAATATAAACTACAGTACACTTTACCGGAGCCCCTGGTGATGATGATCTTTCTATCAATGTAGAGAAATAGCTAGACTGTAAAAATATAAGTATACCTACATGCGAGTCTGCCTAGAAGAACATTACTCTAGAAGAACATTTTCTTTTTTGGGCCCCGGCCTGGTCCCTGGGGTAGGGGCAGGAATCCAAATTTTTCAGTTTGATTCCAGTTCTTTCTCCAAGGATGATTGTGACAAAGTAGGAATAATTTCTTACTTAAAATGGACAAAATATACCCAAAAGTGTTATTTCCCTATATCAACTGAAGTAAACTTAACCCCTTAACGAGGCATTGTGTTATGTTTTCAAAGTTTCCTATTCAAAGGTGTTTGTTTAATTAACCTTAAATACCTGGTTATTGCTATCATTCCGGATTGATGTTTTTTTTTTCAAAAAAAAAAAAGTATTTATTTTTTTCATTTTTGGACCCCAAAAAGTACCTGCCCACTATACGCGAGTGCGCACTATATGCGAGAAAATACGGTATATACAGTTTTGGGGATCTCTTCCATTTCAGTGTTATGACTCATGACTGCAAGGGTATGGCAGACCTTGGGTCAAATCTAACATCATGATTGTGATCGTCTGTTAATTGCAAAGCAATTGTATAAATAGTTTTGGGGTGAGGATCGCATCGTTTAATAGTCATGACTCAATTAGTTAAGTCTAAAAGGGCGTGGAAGACCCTGGGGTCAAATCTGAAATCAAATTTGTGATCATCTATTTATGCTCAGCATGATTGTATATATTAAGTTTTGGGGTGGGGATCTTAACCGTTTAAAAGATATGTCAATATTATCAATGGACCCCTTTTGGCCCTGCCCCTCAGGGCCCTGGGTGGTGGGACAGTTCGGTTAAAAACCGTTGAAGCGCGGTTCAACGTTGTTGGTTCGATTTTCGGTTCGTATATTCCGGTTTTCGGTTCGGTTCGGTTAAAAAATTACTCATTACTGCAAAATAACATTCTCGGTCCAACACTCTTGTTGTCTGCGCATCTAATTATCAAGCTGCTGGCTGACCATAACTAATGCAAATGGCGGTGATTACGAGGCGTTGGGGATTATTTCCAAGTAAAACTTGATGCCAATAACAACAGTCCCAGAGGGCCTGTATCGCTCACCTGGATGAATTGGTATCAAGGTAATCATGGTAAAATATTTCTAAAAAAGATGCTATGGGCAGGGACAGACCCAAAGAATTATCCTTGAAGTATATCTGTATAAATTAAAGATAGGTAAATGGAGGGGTATCAACTGAGAACCAAGGTCCCTAGGGCTGGGCAGCAAACCCTTACATCAACAAGAGGCCAAATGGGCCTGCATCGCTTACCTGGAATTAATCTCTGACTTGTAACCCTAAAGTCGCCAAAATGGCTCCTTAGGGGTCAGAGTCACCATTTATGCAAAATCTGTTCCCCTTCCCCCAAGGATGTTTCTGACCAAATGTAGGCAAATCCATTCATAACTTTTTGACAAGAAGAGATTTAAAGGAATTTTCCCTATTGGGCCCCACCCCTCTGGCCCCTTTGGAGTCAAGAGTCACCATTTATGCAAATCTGTTCCTCTCCCCCAAAGGATGTTTCTGACCAAATTTGGTCAAAATCCAATCATAACTTTATGACAAGAAGAGATTTAAAGGAATTACCTCTATTTCCCCTATTGGGCCCCGTGCCTCTAGGTCCTTAGGGGTCAGTCATCATTTATGCAAAATCTGTTCCCCTTCGCCCAAGGATGTTTCTGACTAAATTTGGTCAAAATCCAATCAGGACTTTTTGACAAGAAGGGATTTAAAGGAATGACCTCTATTTTCCCTATTGGGCCCCGCCCCTCTGGCCCCTTTGGAGTCCGAGTTACCATTTATGCAAATTTGTTCCCCTTCCCACAAGGATGTTTCTGACCAAATTTGGCCAAAATCCAATCACAACTTTTTGACAAGAAGAGATTTAAAGGAATTGCCTCTTTAGCCCCGCCCCTCTGGCCCTTTGGGGATCAGAGTCACCATTTTTTCAGACCAAATTTGGTTAAAATCCAATCAGGACTTTTTGACTAGTAGCGATTTGAAGCAAATGTTGACAGACGACGGACGGATGACGGACGCTGCGACATGGCAAAAGTTCACCGGACCTTCGGTCCAGGTGAGCTAATGATAATACAGTACATGTATCATGATTGTGTTTGTTTCTGTATAGTTTTGGGGTGGGATGTCTGCAAGGGTGTGGCAGACCCTAAGGTCATATCTGAATACCATGTTTGTGATAATCTTTTTAAGCTCAGCAATTGTATATATAGTTTTGGGGTGGGGATCTCAACAGTTTAAAAGTTATGACTAAAGAGTAAAGTCTGTAATGCCATGGCAGACCCTTGGGTCAAATCTAAAATCATATTTGTGATGTTCTCTTTATGCTAAGCAATTGTAGTTTTTGGGTAGGGATCTTAACCGTTTAAAAGTTATATCAATATTGCCAAATGGTCCCCTTTTGGCCCCTTCCATCAAGCCCCTTGTGGGGTGAGATCAGCCCCATCATTCGTAAAAATTTGAATCCCTGCAGTCACCTAGGGGGGTCAGTCCCATTGTTTGTATGAATTTGAATCCCATTCACCTAGGGATGCTACCACTAAAATATGAATGTTCCACATTGCTTAGATCCAGAGAAGTCGTTAATATAAATATAGCTACCGGTAATTTGACCCCTTTTTGCCCCACCCCACTTGCCCCTGGGGGTCAGCCCCAACAATTGTATAAATTTGAATCCCATCCACCTAGGGATGCTACCACTAAAATATGAATGTTCCACATTGCTTAGATCCAAAAAAGAAGTCTTTAATATGAATATAGCTAAATTGACCCCGTTTTGGCCCCGCCCCTCTGGCCCCTGGGGGGTCAGCCCCATCATTTGTAAAAAATGTAAGTCCCAGCAACCAAGGAATGCTTCCTACAAAATTTGATTAAATTCCGATTAGGGGTCAAGAAGAAGAAATTGATTGTTGACGGACGGACGGACGGACGACACAGTATGGCATAAGTGAGGAATCAAAAGAACTAATCAACAGTATGTAACATGTTTGGAAGCTCATTCATAATTAGCACGGCACTTTATCTATCATGTCAATCCGTCTAAAGCGGAAACATGGCACGCAGGCTAAGGGAAATGTCCATATCAAGCATTGGTTATGATAAAAAGATCCAGGTCAGGTTGGTCATCTTCGTTTAACTGAGACATTTACTTGAAAAATAAACAAGCAACATCTTCACATCAATTCAATTGTATTGCAAGGTCTATAACTGTGATCATTGCAACTGATTCACAGCCCTATTCTGTCGCAGAAAACCCGGATTTCAGCAGACAATCCACAAACTTGAGCCTCGATGTACGATACCATCTCGTAAACATTTTCGCTGAAGCTTGCCATTTGATAGACCTAGGTGATAGACTGAATCATTAGCCTGTTGATATTTGTATTGTGTTTACATGATGCTAGACCACACTGATCAAAGTTCATTTAATGATTTATTTATGTACAGTATAGCTTAAGCCAGCTGTTGTTCAATATTCATTAAAAAATTTGAAATCCTAATGTTAGTTGATTTATATCTCTGCCTTACAGTTGATTCACTGCATGGTGAAACTATTTATTGTATGTACAAACTAACCTGTGTAATGTGTATGTTATTGGAAAAAATAATTTCTACTTGCTTACAACTACAAGCTATATACTTGACAGACCTCTAGTGTCACATTAAGCTTGTTTATCTGAAGATATATTCTAAACACACAATTAGTTTAAATTAAAAAAATGACTTGCGTACCAACAATACATTGTGTAAATGGAACCGAACCAAAAAAAAAAAGAAAATTGAGACAGAAAAACCCCAAACGAACTGAACTGAAAAAATCCTGAACCATCCGACCCAGCTTGTAACCTAAGGATGTTACCACTGAAATATGAAAACTGTACATTTCTTAGGTTCAGAAAAGAAGTATTTATATGAATATTGCAAAATAGACCACTTTCGGCCCCACCCCTCAGGCCCCTGGGGGGTCAGCCCAATCATTTGTATAAATTTAAATCCCAACTACATTAAAGGATGCTACCAGTGAAATATGAAAGTTGTACATTTCTTATAGATCCAGAGAAGAAGTCGTTAATATCAATATTGCCAAATGGACCCCTTTCGGCCCTGACCCTCAGGCCCCTGTAGGGTCAGCCCCTTCATTTGTATAAATTTGAATCCCAGCTACCTAGGGATGCTACCACTGAAATATGAATGTTGTACATTGCTAAGTTTCAAAGAAGAAGTCGATAATATGAATATTGCCAAATGGACCCCTTTCGGCCCCGCCCCTCAGGCCCCTGGTAGGTCAGCCCAATCATTTGTATAAATTTGAATCCAAGCTACCTAGGGATGCTTCCTACCAAATTTGATTAAATTCTGATCAGTGGTTATGAAGAAGAAATTGATTGTTTACAGACGCCAGGGTATGGCATAAGCTCACTAAGTTGGTCCTTTGGAGCAGGTGAGCTAATAAACAAGAAATAATTTTTCTACTATTTCCAATGCAGCTAAAATTGTCAACCTTTAATCAGACAATACTCATGCAGTGTAATTCTAATTCATTAAAGAAGTTATCAAAATTTGACAAATTATAGTTTTCAACATTGAAATTAAATGCAAGCTCAAGACTTTTCTTCTAACAAAAAGATCAGCATACATGTTCCTTTTTGTAAAATGTTATCGACAGATGATCTCTAACAAGACAACAAGATCAACATCCATCTTATACATAGATTAATTGTAAGAGGTGTCAGAAGAATAAAAGATGCTTCTATCAGGTATTACCCAGTCTTCCACTCAACAGGGACGGAGGCAAATATCCCTCCAGTTTTATCAGAAAAGAGTTTGAAAGGCAAGGTGGGGATTGGACAGTTTTCATATCCCATAGGGAAGCACATTGAAAACAGACAATTTAAACTTACAGGATGACAGATATTAAGGAGAATTACCCCTGACAAACTGATTTCTAGGTTGCATAGATATTAGGGAGATCAAATTAACCCAAAACAAATTCAAACCAGGTTTGGATATAAGGGAGACAACCCTGATATACTACTGTAAAAGATGAGCATTGATTGTAGCGGGTGCAAGCCCCAGCGATGGCACTATCTTTATCACTTTTCCTCGCCTTTTACAAACTAGTGCTAATTTGACCCTCCCTGTTTTAAAGGTAGGAGAATCCTTGGCGGGATTCAAAAAACCTGGGTTGGAGATTAAGAATCAAAGTACTGAAAACACAAACGAATTGGACCAGTATATGTCCATAGTATATTATAGAAAATTATCTGAATCCTAGTTTACAGACCGCAGTGATTCAAATCAAATTTTGCATTTTTCACAATTGAAAGTGGATGCATATAAGATTCAAAATCGTATACCAGAGGCCCAATCAGCCAACATCTGTGTGAATCTAGCTATAGTATCAATCTCCCACTACATGTAAGTGTACATTATAATCCTAAAAGAGGACTAAAATAAAGTAACAGGCAAAATATCAATTTAATTCCAAAGGTTTCAAATATATTTGACTACTATGACCTTAATTATAAATTAAGGAACAACTTAAGAAATATTCTTTGTAAATATAGGGTGTTACAGTTGTGGTATCACACAATGCACCAAAAACTGCATGCGTGAATCGTGCATACATCGTGCACACATCGTTTGCCCATGGTGCGCACAACTGGGCGATCTAAAGATCGTGCGTTTATGTGTGCGATTAGAATCGCACACACGCACGATATGGTACAACTGGTCGATACCCTAGCTCTTGTCCAAAAACTATTTAAATTTGTATCATATTTATTGGGATTATCTCAATTTAACAATATACAGTAAACAGTATTACAGTGACCATGTGACAGCCAAGGGCGGGTTTAGCTACCAGGTAACAGAAAAGGTAAATAACATGCCAGAGTTTTACCTGTCCCGTGTGCGGCGATACGCTACAACAGCCATTACCGAGCGACCGTTATGAAAACAAACTGGACTCTTATGATTAGTTATTTGGAAACCCCCTCCCCTCCTCACCACTTTACCTGTGTTTTCACACCTAGGCGAGTGTTGTAAGTGCCCGGGGCCAGAGACATCTACATATATTGTCCATGTACAGATGAAGTGTATAACTTGGTAAAAACTGGCAATATTTACTTGAATGAGAACTTGTCAATATGTGTTGAAAGTTTACATGTGTCTATTTGGTTAGTTTCAAAAACTACAGAAAGACTATTACTATATTTTAAGAAATATATCGATAGAACTGTCAGCTAATGTAAATAGTTAAAATATAGAAATATTTTTAAAACAAGTAGCGCGAAACCGTATATATTGTTAAACCATTTCTAAATTTACATCAACCACGATTGTCATCGCAGAATGTTAGTTTATCGTGCGCCCACATGTGCGTTAGAAATAATCGCCCAGGATCGCATCGTTCGCACATTGTGCATACACCGCACATCGTGTAACGTTGTGCGATCCCACAAGTGTATGTTGTTTTGCCACGTATTTAACGAAAGGAAAGTGTGAAATTTAAGTGTTATACATGGAACTATTTTCTTTTTGCTAATAAATATGATTGTTAAAGCTGACAATATAAGTAAGAAAGCTTTCTTAAGTTGGTTTTTCATCGACCACGCTGAAAAAGTCTGAATTGCAACATTCAATAGTAAATAGTTATAAGGTTACATAATCATTATTTTTAATTAAGAAAGGGGAGGCGGTGGCCAAGTTGTTATATAATTAAGGTGTTCAGACATTCTACCACTAGCCCTCCACCTCTGGGTTGCAAGTTCGAATCCCATGTAGGGCAGTTACCACTCCGGTACGTTGCGGTGAAGAAACAAACAACATATCAATACATGAACCATACACTTTATTTTCACATTTAGCAATAAATAACATCAATGCATCAATTAACAATACTAAGAGTTAAAATAAGAGCTTTCTTATCAGGTCAGAATCTGTCAAAATCTCAAGATCATCTCAAGAATGCATTCATCTTTCATTATCTGTTAAATTGTTCAAGTATGTAATTGTACATGTATGTAACACTTTCCTGGATTGCTCTTACCAGGTAGTAATACATGTATACGTATCTAAATTTTATATACATTTATTTTGTAATGAAAGAGTTACAGCTGTGGATTTCTTAAACTGTCCATTTGGCATTTCTGCATTTCATTTTGTTGTCGACCTCTTTCTCAATGTGGTTCCAAATGGCTGTTGTCAACTTGTCACCTGTAAATTAAATGAAAATATTATTAGTTGATACAGAAGACGAGAAAGAAAGACATGTTTGACCCTTTAATTTCATATAGGTTTGTAATATAACGATGGTTTACATCATACAACATATATATTTATAACTGTCACATAATCTGGTTTAATGTCATTTCCTTAAACAAGAGGCCCAGATGGCCTGTATCGCTCACCTGGATACATTGGTACCTCATGATCAGCTGTTTTCAAATTCAACTTATCGAGAAACTATGGATGTGCCAGACCCCAACATCAATGCTAATATTACAATTGTGTTCATCTCTTTATGTCCAGCAATGGTAATATAATTTTGGGGTGGGAATTTCAATCGTTTAAAAGTTATGACTCAGAAGTCAAGTCTGCAAGGGTGTGGCAGACCCCGAGATCAAATCTAATATCATGATTGTCATTGTCTCTTTATGTCCAGCAATTGTATATTTAGTTTTTGGGTGGGGATCTCAACCAGTTAAAAATTATTACTCAATAGTTAAGCCTGCAAGGCCGTGGTAGACGCTGGGATCAAATCTAAAATCATATTTGTGATCGTTTCTTCCATAATGCTCAGCAATTGCATATATATATTTTTAGGTGGCGACCTCAACTGTTTAAAAGCTATGACTATTTAGTTAAGTCTGTAAGGGCCACGCAGACCCTAAGGATCAAATCTTAAATTGTTTATGGATGCACGACAAATGAAAGACAATTAGAATAGGTCACTTGAGACTTTGTCTCAGGTGACTTAAAAATATGAAAATTATTAATTGCTTTTGAAATTAATTCAAAATTTTTCTGAATATTGTTCATTCATATGTGTCTTTAAATTAATCATATTGGGGTTGGTTATTGGCTAAAAAACCATTTCTAACTACTTTTTTTAATAGAAGAATGCATTTTATATGAACCGATTGTGTTTCATTCATTATAGTTAAACATCAGTAATAACAAAGTACCGATCAAACACGCCTTTTGTTTTTCCATTTGATTGCGCCAAATAGGAGATAATTCCTATCGACATGCACATTGTTAGAAGAAAATGACAGACAAAAAACAGTCTGAACAGGTCTGTGACATATCCAATCATCCAGGGCTGTGTGTGTGGAAGTATAAACTCAATCAATGTGGTGCGGCAAGTTGCTGACTTTGCAGAAAAAGTTACAAGAACAATTACGCGAGTGACGGTGTAACATCTCGAATGAAGTTGACCACTGAACTATCTTATTAAACATTACAACCTAAATGTTGATTTATTTTGAATAAGTCACATCAGCCCACAGAAAACTTGTCCAAAGTCACCTCAGCCCATGTGAATCACGGTCTCGTATTTTATATTAAGAAGTGGTTACATATTGTCAAAGTATGTTATTAAGCCTAATATGTTACATGAATAAACATCATCGTTATTATTTGTTATCCTCAAGTTGCAGATGATTTCCTACCGAGAACGATAACTCAACTTAAATAACAGTCATGGATTACGGCTTATTTTTGTATTGCAAAATTGTCCGAGATTACAGCTAATTGTTCCCAATTACTGCTTATGTTTGAAGTAAAAAAAAAAGTCTCCTGATTCGGCTAATTAAGGTTTATAATTTATTCTGTTATGCCCATTTAGTAATACACCTATTGTGTTTTTAACTTATATATATCAATATATCTTGCAATAATTAACATCACCCGCAGATGCCATACATCTACAACAAGATTTAGATAAATTATCAAAATGGGAATCTGCATGGGAAATATCAAATCACCCAGATATATGTAATGTCTTTTCAATCACAAACAACATCACAAATATATACTCTAGTCTGCACGGAGAGGAACTTGAACATCTAGTACAAGGCAAAATATCTTAGTGTTACATTCCAATCTAACCTTGAATGGGAGTCATATATCAATAACATTATTATGTAATAAAGCAAATTCCACACAGGGCTTTCTCAAAAGAAATTTTAAAATAACATCCACATCTGTGAAAGAGCAAGCATACAAAACTCTTGTGGTGAGACGTCAAGAAAAACGCGTGTGTTACTCGCTCGTTTGGAGTGTTTGTACAAAGGAAGTTACATACGAAATGCCCATAATACTTATAAGAAACACCTAAATATATTTGATTTTACTTATAACGGCAGGCTTTTATCGAGTAAAAACAGCAGAATAGTATAAATACGTTTTAACATACAACTGAGTACAAATGATTGTCAAAATGAAACCAGATATGGTTAACATGTTTTTCGCAACGAAATAAAAAGGTTACGATGTAGTGATATCCCACAAGAGGGATACGGTGAGCAGATAAACAGTTCCGAGTCAGTTTGTTTTCCTATCAGACCATTTCATTATGTATTCTCGTAGATACTTAATAAACATATTTCTACCTTTTTATACAATGAATCCAACAAATAAATGACAACGTACCGGATTTATAACCACTAGATAGCCGTAAATCATCCTTTGATCGAAGCGATAGGCCTAGCATTCCGACATGTGCTGCGAAAAGCACCATGCGGAAATTGAAGTTACACAAACCGGTGATCACTTCCGGGTATGAGGGTTATGCCGTTGCAGTGACATTGACGGAACCAATGGGCAACTTGTTGCTATCACCATTAAATTATCAACTACCTTAATCACATGCGACACATCTGACGGTCTGATTATTTGGCTGAGATCTAGTATCACTCTTGCTTTTATTTACATAAAGTTCTGAAAGATGGCGGACACAAACAGGATTCTGCGTTGGGTTGTTTCCAATCTACAAAATAACAACGATATTCTGTCGAAACTTAAAAAAATGTATAACCCATCAAGTAGCACTAGCATGACACAGAGGAATGAAACACTTACGTTTCTAGGCCTAGAGCTTGGTGTAAGTAGGTTTCATCTTCCAGGTCACAGGAAAACAGCAATATGGCGCCAAAGAAAAGCCGATATGGGGTATCATTCTGCGTACAATGCGCACAATTTTGTGCACAATTTTTTAAGCAATCTCAACAGAATAAACTCTAATCACAAGCCTTGAACATGCAATTTGTGTATGATGCTCTGTTGTTTTGTCATATATTTTACGAAACAAAAGAGACATTTCAGTCCGTAAGAAAAGGAACTATTTTCTTTTGCAATTGAATATGATTGTGAAGTGGCAATAGGAGCTTGAGCCAAGATAAGAAATGCAAAAAAGACAATCGTCCTGTTTGCTTCTTACAGAAAAACGTAACTGAAACTTTTTTATATCACAAATTTTAACAAATATTTACTGCATAAAATAACGAAGTTCCTGTAAAGCAAAGTTGTGATTGGTCAAAACGAAGTATCTGCCAGAGGGCATCGTAGATTTTGCACCCTACGTTCCCAGGTACTGCAAATAACAGCAAACTTACGTTTGTGTTAAAAAAGGAGGGAAAAGTGTAAAAGATATGCATTGATTAGGTTTCCTTACAAGCGTGAGCTGTAGGAAATTTCCCTTTAGCTCAGCTATACAGCATCAGGCTGGAGTGCCAATGGTTGTGGTAGAGATACCACAGATACTGTAACACAGAAGTGACTGAGAGGTTTAACATTACCATTTGGAGCTCGTAGTAGCTGGTAGAGATACCACAGATACTGTAACACAGAAGTGACTGAGAGAATTAACATTACCGTTTGGAGCTCGTAGTAGCTGGTAGAGATACCACAGATACTGTAACACAGAAGTGACTGAGAGGTTTAACATTACCGTTTGGAACTCGTAGTAGCTGGTAGAGATATCACAGATACTGTCACACAGAAATAACTGAGAGGTTTAACATTACCGTTTGGAACTCGTAGTAGCTGGTAGAGATACCACAGATACTGTAACACAGAAGTGACTGAGAGGTTTAACATTACCGTTTGGAACTCGTAGTAGCTGGTAGACAGTGACAACACTATCTTCATCATTTATTCCTCATCCTATTACTGATACAGTTCATGTATAAGGAAGACAATCTCCACTCACCTGCCCCACAGATAAGCACCTTGCTGCCCAGAGTGACTCCGCCTCTATTACAGGCATGAACCCCCACAGACAAGGGCTCCAGGAGGGCTCCCTCCTCAAAACTCACATTGTCTGGTAATCTGAAATTTTACATAGTCATAATATTAATTTTCAATAACACAACAGGTGGTAGTCATCAGAACAAGAACTGTTGCCAGAATGGCTGACTAATAACCCTGCAATCCGCATGACAATAAAAACCCATTAAAAGTGACAGCTACCATGGCAACCAAGAATAAAAACATGACAAGTTACCATGGCAACCAAAATTTTGAAATTTTTAACAGCTGCTTGCAACTTCTAATCTACACAATCATATTCCCTAACATATCTGTGAAGTTTTATGAAAATATGTATGCAAGTAAAGGATGAGTTGTTCGGACAAGAACAACTTGCTAAGTGATCCGTTTCCATGGAAACCACAATTTTGGAATAAACAGCTGCATGCAAATCTACACAGCTTCCCTAACATACCTATGAAGTTTAATGAAGTAAAGGATGGGTTGTGTGAACAAGATGTTTTGACAGATAGACAGATGGACGGACAAACAGACAACTTGATTCCAGTATACCTCCCTAATTTCTTTGAGGGGGGATAATAATTTCAATTTTCTTGTACAAATATTATGTATCTTTCATATATTTTGATTTCTTCACTCTTTGGTGTGATGTGACTGACTGCTATTTTTGCCGAGTACAGGATTGAAGTTGAACCCTTGCATCCATTTTACTCTTTTGTGATTAAAATCAGGGTCCTTTTTCCTGTTTGTTTTATACAGCCTTATCAACAGACTAATGTAATTCAAAGGATGACAAGTGACTGTAGACAAGCAGACAACTTAACCATTATATATATATAATAAGGTCACAGTGCCCTCCTCGCCTATTGAAACAGGGCAAGTCACTGTAGACAGGCAGAAAACTTAACCATTAGGTTACAGTTTTCCCTCCCTCCTCCCCCCCCCTTTGAGGAGGGAGGGAGGGGGAACAGGCAGACAACTTAACCCTTAGGTAACAGTGCCCCCTCCCTCCTCCCCCCCCACCCCTTGGAGGAGGGCTAGTGAATGTAGGCAGGCAGACAACTTAACCACTAGATCACAGTGCCCCCTCCCTCCTCCCCTATTTGAGGAGGGCTAGTGACTGTAGACAGGCAGACAACTTAACCATTAGATCACAGTGCCCACTCCCTCCTTCCTTATTGGAGGAGGACTAGTGACTGTAGACAGGCAGACAACTTAACCCTTAGGTCAGAGTGCCCCTTCCCTTCTCCCCTATTGGAGGAGTGCGAGTGACTGTAGACAGGCAGACAACTTAACCATTAGATCACAGTGCCCCCTCTCTCCTTCCTTATTGGAGGAGGGCTAGTAACTGTAAACAGGCAGACACACTTAACCATTAGATCCAAGTGCCCCATCTCTCCTTCCTTATTTGAGAAGGGCTAGTGACTATAGGCAGGCAGATAACTTAACCATTAGATCACAGTGCCCCCTCCCTCCTCCCCTTTTGGAGGAAGGCTTGTGACTGTAGACAGGCAGACAACTCAACCATTAGATCAAAGTGCCCCCTCCCTCCTCGCCTATTTGAGGAGTGCGAGTGACTGTAGACAGGCAGACAACTCAACCATTAGATCACAGTGCCCCCTCCCTCCTCCACTATTGGAGGAAGGCTTGTGACTATAGACAGGCAGACAACTTAACCATTAGATCACAGTGCCCCCTCCCTCCTCGCCTATTTGAGGAGTGCGAGTGACTGTAGACAGGCAGACAACTCAACCATTAGATCACAGTGCCCCTCCCTCCTTTGGAGGAGGGCTAGTGACTGTAAACAGGCAGACAACTTAACCATTAGATCACAGTGCCCCCTCCCTCCTCGCCTATTTGAGGAGTGCGAGTGACTGTAGACAGGCAGACAACTTTACCATTAGATCACAGTGCCCCCTCCCTCCTCGCCTATTTCAGGAGTGCGAGTGACTGTAGACAGGCAGACAACTTGACCATTGGGTCACAGTGCCCCCTCTCTCCTCCCCTATTGGAGGAGGGCTAGTGACTGTAAACAGGCAGACACACTTAACCATTAGATCACAGTGCCCCCTCTCTCCTTCCTTATTGGAGAAGGGCCAGTGACTATAGACAGGCTGATAATTTAACCATTAGATCACAGTGCCCCTCCCTCCTTTGGAGGAGGGCGAGTGACTGTAAACAGGCAGACACACTTAACCATTAGATCACAGTGCCCCCTCTCTCCTTCCTTATTGGAGAAGGGCTAGTGACTATAGACAGGCTGATAATTTAACCATTAGATCACAGTGCCCCTCCCTCCTCCCCTATTGGAGGAGGACTAGTGACTGTAGACAGGCAGACAACTCAACCATTAGATCACAGTGCCCCCTCCCTCCTCCCCTATTGGAGGAGGGCTAGTGACTGTAAACAGGCAGACAACTTAGCCCTTAGGTAACAGTGCCCCTCCCTCCTCCCCTATTGGAGGAGGGCTAGTGACTGTAAACAGGCAGACAACTTAGCCCTTAGGTAACAGTGCCCCTCCCTCCTCCCCTATTGGAGGAGGGCTAGTGACTGTAAACAGGCAGACAACTTAGCCCTTAGGTAACAGTGCCCCTCCCTCCTACCCTATTGGAGGAGGGCTAGTGACTGTAAACAGGCAGACAACTTAGCCCTTAGGTAACAGTGCCCCTCCCTCCTACCCTATTGGAGCAGGGCTAGTGACTGTAGACAGGCAGACAACTTGACCATTGGGTCACAGTGCCCCCTCTCTCCTCCCCTATTGGAGGAGGGCTAGTGACTGTAGACAGGCAGACAACTTAACCATTAGATCACAGTGCCCCCTCCCTCCTACCCTATTGGAGGAGGGCTAGTGACTGTAGACAGGCAGACAACTTAACCATTAGATCACGGTGCCTCCTCTCTCCTCCCCTATTGGGGGAGGGCCTGTGACTGTAGACAGGCAGACAACTTAACCATAAGATCACAGTGCCCCTCCCTCCTCCACTATTGGAGGAGGGCTAGCCACTGTAGAGGGGCAGACAACTCAACCATTAGGTAACAGTGCCCCCTCCCTCCTCCCCTATTGGAGGAGGGCTAGTGACTGTAAACAGGCAGACAACTTATTCCTTAGGTAACAGTGCCCCCTCCCTCCTTCCTTATTGGAGGAGGGCTATTGACTGTAGACAGGCAGACAACTTAACCATTAGATCAAAGTGCCCCCTCTCTCCTTCCTTATTGGAGAAGGGCTAGTAACTGTAAACAGGCAGACACACTTAACCATTAGATCACAGTGCCCCATCTCTCCTTCCTTATTGGAGAAGGGCTAGTGACTATAGGCAGGCAGATAACTTAACCATTAGATCACAGTGCCCCTTCCCTCCTCCCCTATTGGAGGAGTGCGAGTGACTGTAGACAGGCAGCCAACTCAACCATTGGGTCACAGTGCCCCCTCCCTCCTCCCCTATTGGAGGAGGGCTAGTGACTGTAAACAGGCAGACACACTTAGCCCTTAGGTAACAGTGCCCCCTCCCTCCTCCCCTATTGGAGGAAGGCTTGTGACTATAGACAGGCAGACAACTTAACCATTAGATCACAGTGCCCCCTCCCTCCTCGCCTATTTGAGGAGGGCTAGTGACTGTAAACAGGCAGACAACTTAACCATTAGATCACAGTGCCCCCTCTCTCCTTCCTTATTGGAGAAGGGCTAGTAACTGTAAACAGGCAGACACACTTAACCATTAGATCACAGTGCCCCATCTCTCCTTCCTTATTTGAGAAGGGCTAGTGACTATAGGCAGGCAGATAACTTAACCATTAGGTAACAGTGCCCCCTCCCTCCTACCCTATTGGAGGAGTGCGAGTGACTATAGACAGGCAGACAACTTAACCATTAGATCACAGTGCCCCCTCCCTCCTCGCCTATTTGAGGAGGGCGAGTGACTGTAAACAGGCAGACAACTTATCCCTTAGGTAACAGTGCCCCTCCCTCCTCCCCTATTGGAGGAGGGCTAGTGACTGTAAACAGGCAGACAACTTAACCCTTAGGTCACAGTGCCCCTCCCTCCTCCCCTATTGGAGGAGGGCTAGTGACTGTAGACAGGCAGACAACTTAACCATTGGGTCACAGTGCCCCCTCCATCCTCCCCTATTGGAGGAGTGCGAGTGACTATAGACAGGCAGACAACTTAACCATTAGGTAACAGTGCCCCCTCCCTCCTCTCCTATTGGAGGAGTGCGAGTGACTATAGACAGGCAGACAACTTAACCATTAGGTCACAGTGCCCCCTCCATCCTCCCCTATTGGAGGAGTGCGAGTGACTATAGACAGGCAGACAACTTAACCATTGGGTCACAGTGCCCCCTCCCTCCTCCCCTATTGGAGGAGTGCGAGTGACTATAGACAGGCAGACAACTTAACCATTAGGTAACAGTGCCCCCTCCCTCCTCCCCTATTGGAGCAGGGCTAGTGACATGGAGACAGGCAGACAACTTAACCATTGGTTCACAGTGCCCCCTCCCTCCTCCCCTATTGGAGGAGGGCTAGTGACTGTAGACAGGCAGACAACTTAACCCTGGTAAATCTGTATGATTATAATTTCTAGGTATGGCTTGACAAAACAACCCAATAAGATTACTAGAAAATAATTTCCTTGTTCTTTTGATTCACTAGAAATAAGTTTTTTTCTAAATAGGTTCGTGATTTGACCTCTATTATTTGTTTCCTGATTTGGATTAACACTCACCATGAAATAAAGAGTTTTTTCGACAGTACATAATACATGTACTCTGCTTGCAAGTCTAATTTCGGTAAACTCACCCAAATTTTTAATGAAAGATTTACACAAGTCTTTCACATTTTTTATCATATTTATTGTTCTGGTGGTAGCAGAAATTTATGGGGAACAAAATGTTTGCTTTCAATTACTTACTTGAAACAAAAATCAGCTGCATGGACATAGAAACGGGATAGGTTACCGTCGTAAGGGGGTGTGGCACAGAACTTCATATCAGCACAAAGATTATAGCGACCAGATTTACAGTATTTACAAGTCCGACAAGACACACCTGGTTCTATAGCGACCCTGTCCCCTACAACAACAAAACAATGTATCTACAATGTGGGTTGATCAATAATAATTGGTATATATATATCATATAAAACTGCAACTGTATTTGATACTGATCTTTGGATTTACCAGGTATATAGTTTGTGCTGATACCTGGCTCTCTTTATAAAAAGGTATTCGATTAGTTAGACTATTTTAATGGTTAAGCCAATGAATTTCATATACAGCAATGAATTAGTTAAACTATTTGCCCAATGATGTCATAAACTAATACACATTTCCTTCGGCCTTGGGAAATAGTTCACCAGGTTGGTCCCAATACACACCCTAGGAAAACAGTTTTGACTTATTATTGACTGAAAGGGCATGAATTAACTGTATAATGTGATATTAAAGCATTACAGTACTGTAAATCTAATTACCGGGTAATAAAAAATTCATAATGAACTATTCCAAATTTTTAACTGGAAATTTAAGATATTCAAACCTGTCCTCAGGGGTGAATAAGTTAATGTCCCATAGTAACCTGTAAACAAAACACACAATCCAAAAACGTTGTCTGAAAGCCATCTTGTTTTATAAATCAGTAAGATAAATCTCCATATGAAGTCAGAACCCAAGATCCATTCAGCACTTCTTAAATTCGTGGATCAGTACTCCTTATATTCGTGGATCAGTACTCCTTATATTCGTGGATCAGTACTCCTTAAATTCTTGGATCAGTACTCCTTAAATTCGTGGATCAGGCCCCGGTTTCATCAACGTTCCTTAACTTAAGGAAATTCCTTAACTTAAAAATCTCCATAGGAAAGCATTACAGAATTTAAAGGGAAAATCCTTAGCTAAGGAACTTTCCTTAAATTCTGTAATGCTTTCCTATGGAGATTTTTAAGTTAAGGAATTTCCTTAAGTTAACTAGGGAACGTTGATGAAACCTGGGCCAGTACTCCTTAAATTCTATATAGTGATAACAATACATGTTGAAGGGCAGGTGACAAACGATAGTTAGGACAGCGACTGAAATAATGCAGTGGATTAATTTTTTTTATTATTTCTAAGAAATTGATGCAACCGGCACTGACTTTTCCACAGATTGGTAAGAGAAGAGAGTTATCAACATATGCTTTTATATATTAAAACACAGATTTGGTACTGACCAACTTTAAGTGTTGTCACTCCCTCTCCAAGCTTGCTGACTACAGCACTGGCTTCGTGTCCGAGGATCATCGGGGCCTTGACCACAAAATCCCCAATGGAACCATGCTGCCAGTAGTGGACATCTGACCCACAGATTCCGACCTGCTGCATACATAACTGGACCTCTGTAGGGACACAAAGCTTGACCACTGTACATGACTGTATTGGCTAAGTGAAATGGGGTCTTCTCATAACCAAAATTTGCCTGCCATTTTATTTTGTATTTAACAGAGTGTACATAATGACATCAATAGTTTGTTAAGGATATGTTGCTTTTAGCGTATTGCTTCTTGTATAGTTCCTTTATTTATATTGGTTTCATAGCAATACTAAAGGATTAACTTAAGCTTCAATCTATCTTTGATGCTATTGCTGTCAGAAAATGGACTATGCAAAACTAGCTAGCACCAAGGGGAACCTTTGTAACATATGAAGTATGAGAATGATCCATCCATCCAGTACTTCTCTAGAAATAGCGGTAACAAACTATTTCTCACAAATCCAAGATGGCACATGTCTACCATATCATTGGATCTGTCCGAAAATAGACTATGCACAACTACGCTCCAAGAGGAACCTAAATATAAATTTTGAGAATGATCCATCCAGCGGGTAACTAACTTAATCAACAAACTATTTCTAACAAATCCAAAACGGCCACCTCTCGGCCATATTGTTTATCAGATCTGTCCAAAAATAGACTATGCATAACGAGGCACCAAGGGGAACGGTTTAGTCTCACCTAGCATACATTTCTGTTTTCATACCTATTGACAATTTGGCTATAGTCTGTTTCATAGTGATGTAGGTGGTGTTATAAGGTATAAATATATTAATTATAAAGCAGCTGTATATCTATTTTAATTTAAGTGTAAATTACAATATCTTTGTAATTAATTCCAGCACCACTTTTGTAGATGTTTATATTGTTCCAATTTGTTTTTTATTAAAGTATATGACTGTATACAAGTTACTTTTGCATTGTACACTTAATAATTAACAATATATATTCTTTTTACATTCCTAAATTATTGTATTAAAGTGTACAATGCAAAACAGAAGGAATTAAAATCCTGTAAGATGACAGCCAATGATACATGTACACAATTCAACAATTACTTCTTAATGATAAATTTAACCTCAATTACTCAAATATCAAATGACTTTTAAACAGACATCCTTTATGAAAATATATATATAAGTATTTCAGAATAAGGAACATACAGATAAAAAGATTTATAATGTCTAATGATGTGCTTCCAAAATAGTATGTATCCTTTGATACACTTTCATTTGTATATAGTAGATATTAAGAAAGTTATATTTAATGAACAGTTATCTACCAAAAAATTAAAATACTACCTGAACAGAATTTTGTTCAATATTAGGAATGAATACAATATTTTTCATGGTGAGATATATACAAATTTGTGGACAATAAAGACAAGTAATACTACATTTTAGTAAGATGAGGTGCATAATTAATTTGAACTAGATATGGCAGTAGGACATAAATTCCCCCACTAAAAAGCAATAATTAGTACATTTTTGTGAATTCTAAGAAATCTCTACCGGTGTCAGGCCAGGTTCTCCAATGTTGATTCTACTGTTTTACTGATTTTTTAAAACTAAAGGGCCATAACTCTGGAACCAAATTAAAGTATAAAAAATAATAGTACATTTGTATATATATGAAAGTGTCCTACTTTATTATAGGGAAATATGAATAGCTAGATATAATAAATATGAAGTGAGTGGTTTATTTAAAATCATAAAGTGATATTTGAATAGTAATAAGTGTGCAATATATGAATTCATCAGATGAAAAATCAAAATTCAATGTTTCATAAAGAATATCATCAATACATATAAATAAACAGTTTAAATAATTGTTGAGATGTATGCATACGCGGTATGTATATATCCGTGTTTCAATTTAAATCATAACTATTACTTTCGGTTTAACGGCCAATCACTCATCTCAAAATCATGACACAACATTTTACAGCATGGTGTATATAAAACATAGAGAATATAAGATGTAAATCATATTATACAATTGTTTAAGTTACCAAATTCAATATAGCTTCGTTCATATAAATATAAGTACTCTGGACGAACTACAGTTCTTTTACATTTTCTACTTTATATAACTGGGTCAATTTATACATAGGTGAATTTTCCCAATAATAATTTTTGATGTGTTTCTTCATTAAGTTTATAATTTCTATATACATTATAATTCAAGAATTAATTCGAAAAATTGTCTTGTAATACAGAGGTTACATACAAAATTAACACAATTAAAACCATTTCTTGTTTTTTAATATTTTTTTTTAAATACTCAAAAAAGAAAAAAATATTTAAATATTCCAATTTTCTATAATATTTGAATGGAAAACGAATATCAAAGGATTCGGGACAGATGTTTTAACATTAAGTATGTTAGGTAAGATAGTTTCTATATGATACAGGCTATAGTTTACCTGTAATTAAATCCTATTGTTCTCTACCTGACACAAAATCTCACTTAGCATTCACCCAACACCTTACCGGTATGTAGCAAAATACCAAATGTATACTACGTGAGACGACACTAGGGGAACCTACATATAAAATTTCAGAATGATCCATCAAGTACTTATCAAAGAATATAGCTGTAACAAACTATTTCAAACAAATCCAAGATGGCTGCCTTTTGGCCATATATAATTTTTAAGGCGGACAACGGATGCCCGGGACAAAGTACCATGGACTCTAGGCGATTTGAATTGCCCACCATCTGATGATGGTGGATTAATATAAACGTTATAAATATGGCCAAATTGACACTTTCAGCCCCACCCCTCAAGCTCTTGGGGAGTCATACCCAATATTTGTATAAATTTGAATCTCAGCCGCATACTGGGATGCTTCCTACTAAATTTGAAAAAAAATCTGATCAACAGTTAAGAAGAAGAAGTCAATTGTTGACAGACGGGAGCCGGACGCTACGGTATGGCATAAGCCTTCGGAGCAGGGGAGCTAACAATAGATTGAAGTTAATCCTTATAATTTAATCTTTTTGCATAATCCCTGTGAAAATATTCATATCTGTGTCCTTCAAGAAACATAGCTCGTCAGAGCTCTTGCCTTAGCGAGGGCATACCTCAAGTTTGTGCTATCTGAGTGTCAGGAGAGGTACTTGTATACTTGTATGTACATGTACAACTTAACATCAAAATTTAGTTTTATCTGTGTGAAACTGATTAGTCCAAGATTTCAACATAAATACATGAGACTTATAGCAGATGGAAAGCATTTATAAGTCATGAATCTCATTTTCTACAAGCTAATTTAAAACTGATAATTTTTCATACACAAATGAAATAACATGCATTTCATTGTGAAATAGAAATGTTTTTTCATATTGTTTAAAGCAGTTTAAACAAGAAGCCCAAGGGCCTTTAAGCGGTCACCTGAGTAATGTTATAGGTATGGTAGCTCAATTTAATGAAGAAATCAACATGTTAACTAGGTGAAATATATATATTTGTCATGCCATTACAGGAAAAGAATAAAACTTTTGAAATGATTGTCACCCAGGTTATCTCAAAGAACATGGACTAAAAGTGTTATTTCCAAATACAAGAGGCTCAATGGGCCTGCATCGCTCACCTGGTATCAATCTTTGACTTATATTATAGTGTAACCCTAAAGTCCCCTAAAATCTTTCACTGTAAGACATTTAGAAGAACATGTTAAGATTTTAACATATTTTACCCCTGTGACCTTGTAAGACAACATCATTTTCATTTTCAAATTTTGTTTGGCTTCATCCCAGGATGCTACCAGCCAAATATCATGTCACTATAGGCATTTGGGTTGATCAAAGCTCAAAGCTTTTAACAGATTTGACCCCTGTGACCTTTAATATGGGTCAAGGTCATTTTTTTTCGCAAACTTTGTCGGACTTCATCCAAGGAACCTTTCAGTTAAATATCTCTTTCTAGGGCTTTTGGTATTTCAGAAGAAGTAGTTTGAAGGTTTTAAGAGATTTGGCCCTTGTGACCTTGAATATAGGTCAAGGTACTTTTTTTGCAAACTTTGTCATGCTTAATCCAAGAAAGCTACCAGCCAAATATATTGTCCCTGGGCCCTTTGGTTAATCAGAAGAAGATGTTTAAATGTTTTAACAGATTTGACCCCTGTGACCTTGAATATATGTCAAGGTCATTTCATTCCTTCGGGCCAGGCGAGCTAATAAACTATAGTAAACTTTTCCGGGACCCTCTCTGATGGGGATGGATAGCCCAGGGGTACTGAAATTTACAAATGAACTTAAAACCATGATGATCTTTCTATCCATGTAGAGAAATAGACTTTCTACCACAATACCCTGTGTTATTCCACTCTCAGACTATTGTATAAACGTGCTGACTGTTGAATGGTTGAGAAGTTGAACTTTAACCGGAATCACGTGGTTCAATGCAACGTGCATATTGCTGACGTTGTCATCGATTGTTGAATATGTACGAGATGATGTCTTTTCGTCCAAATATTCTGCGGTTCACAGAAAACAACACTACCACTGCAACTTAATATTGTTGTGGTAGAAACAGGTCACACGACTCGTGGTTATTGGATATGGAAGTTATTTCACTCTCGTTAATTATCTTTAAAAAGTTACAAAAGACACTCTAAAGCTCATGTCTTTTGTAACTTTTAACAAATAATTAACTCGATTAAACTAAATTCCATATCCAACAACCACTCGTTGTGTAACCTGTATGGAATACCTATGAGTCTGTCTAGAAGAATATTTTTGCAATTTTGTATAATTTCTTCTTGGGGCCCCGGCCCTGGCCACTGGGGTAGTGGCAGGCATCCAAATTTTACAGTTTGATTCCATCTTTCTCCAAGGATGATGGTGACAAAGTAGGAATTATAATAAATTTCCTTTTTAAAATTGACAAAATATACCCAAAAGTGTTATTTCCCTATATAAACTATAGTAAAATTTACCCCCTTCTCTGCGGGGGAACGGATAGCCCGGGGGTACTGAAATTTACCAATTAAATAAAGCCCCTGATGATCTTTCTACCCATGTAGAGAAAATAGGCTGTAGTACCTCTGAGTCTGGAGAGGAAGATTTTTGAAATTTTGGATAATTTTCCCTTCGGGGCCCCACCCTGGCCCCTGGGGTAGAGGCAGGAATCCAAATTTTACAATTTGAATCCATCTTTCTCTAAGGATGATTGTGACAAAGTAGGAACAATTTCCTACTTAAAATGGACAAAATATACCAAAAATGTGCTATTTCCTTATATAAACTATAGTAACAAAACTTTACCCCCTCCCCGAGGGGGAACGGAGAGCCTGGGGGTACTGAAATTCACAATTAAACAAATTTAAGCCCCTGGTAATTTTGCTATTCATGTTGAGAAATTAGTTGTATAGTACCTTTGAGTCTGGAGAGGAAGATTTTTGAAATCTAGGATAATTTTCATTTTGGGGCCCCACCCTGGCCCCTGGGGTAGGGGCAGGAATCCAAATTTCACAGATTGAATCCATCTTTCTCCAAGGATGATTGTGACAAAGTAGGAATTATAATAAATTTCCTTTTTAAAATGGACAAAATATACCCAAAAGTGTTATTTCCCTATATAAACTATAGTAAACTTTTCCCCCTCCCCGGGGATACTGAAATTTACAAATTAAAAAAAGCCCTGATGATCTTTCCACCCATGTAGAGAAATAGGCTGTAGTACTTCGGAGTCTGGAGAATTTTTTTTTTTAATTCAGGATAATTTTCCCTTTGGGACCCCGCCCTATCTCCTGGGGTAGGGTCAGGAATCCCAATTTTACAAATCTGTATCTTCATCAACTGAGGATCGTTTTAGCAAAGTTTGAAAAAATTCCATCCCCTGGTTTTGGAGAAGAGGTCGAAAACGTATAAAATTCACACACAACAACGATGGACGGAAAGTGATTGGAATAGGTCACTTGAGACTTCATCTCAGGTGACCTAAAAAGCATATTTGAAAAAATGGAATTCTTGTTACTTTTCACTGTTACTAAAATCAGTTTCAGTATAAGTAGATCAAAGTTTTTAATAAGCGACTGAAATTTGCCATTGTTTGATGAGAATGTTGTGAAGATAACAATATGTATGATCTCTCACCTCCTGGGCCAGGCTCTGGAATTGGTTTGTCCTCCTGGAAATAGAAATTATTACATTACCATTAGTAGCTACAGTTTGGAATGTTTCTGTTTTTCAAGCATATATTCCATCTGTATTTTAGTACAGTGCAAGCCTACATGTGCAAGTCATCAAAGCATTGTTCTTGTGATAATTAATTCATTAGTGCTATGTATATTGGACTGTTATCATAATGTCATAATCTGATACTATCATTTTTTTGAGGAAATTAAGTTTTGTATTATTTTAGTTTATTTTGTTTTACATCCTTTTTACAGCAAGGATCATTTAAGGAAGTGCAGTTTTGAAGGTGGAGAAAAGCCTGAGTACTCGGAGAAAAACCACCGGCCTACGGTCACTAAACTAGCAACTGCCCCACATATATTTCGAACTATAGCAATCCAGTGGTGGAGGGCTAGTGGTAGAATGTCGGAACACCTTAACCACTCGGCCACCACGGCCAAGAGGTGGATGGCTAGTGGTAGAATGTCAGAACACCTTAACCACTCGGCCACTGCAGCCCAGAGGTGTAGGGCTAGTGGTAGAATGTTGGGACACCTAAACCACTCGGCCACTAAGTCCCCCAGAGGTGGAGGGCTAGTGGTAGAATGTCGGGACACCTTAACCACTCGGCCACTGCAGCCCAGAGGTGGAGGGCTAGTGGTATAATGTCGGAACACCTTAACTACTCGGCCAACATGGCAAAGAGGTGGAGGGCTAGTGGTAGGATGTCGGAACACCTTAACCACTCTGCCACTGCGGCCCAGAGGTGGAGGGCTATAGTGGTAGAATGTTGGAACACCTTAACCATCCGGCCACTGCGGTCAAGAGGTGGAGGGCTACTGGTAGAATGTCGGAACACCCTAACCACTCGGCCACTGCGGTCAAGAGGTGGAGGGCCAGTGGTAGAATGTTGGAACACCTTAACCACTCTGCCACCGCTTCCAAGAGGTGGAGGGCTAGTGGTAGAATGTCGGAACACCTTAACCACTCTGCCACCGCGGCAGAAGAGGTGGAGGTCTAGTGGTAGAATGTCGGAACACCTTAACAACTCTGCCACTGCGGCCCAGAGGTGGAGGGCTATAGTGGTAGAATGTTGGAACACCTTAACCATCCGGCCACTGCGGTCAAGAGGTGGAGGGCTACTGTTAGAATGTCGGAACACCCTAACCACTCGGCCACCGCTTCCAAGAGGTGGAGGGCTAGTGGTAGAATGTCGGAACACCTTAACCACTCTGCCACCGCGGCCGAAGAGGTGGAGGTCTAGTGGTAGAATGTCGGAACACCTTAACCACTCTACCACTGCGGCCCAGAGGTGGAGGGCTAGTGGTATAATGTTGGAACACCTTAACCACTCTACCACTGCGGCCACGAGGTGGAGGGCTAGTGGTATAATGTCGGAACACCTTAACCACTCTGCCACCGCGGCAGAAGAGGTGGAGGGCTATAGTGGTAGAATGTTGGAACACCTTAATCATCCGGCCACTGCGGTCAAGAGGTGGAGGGCTACTGGTAGAATGTCGGAACACCCTAACCACTCGGCCACTGCTTCCAAGAGGTGGAGGGCTAGTGGTAGAATGTCGGAACACCTTAACCACTCTGCCACCGCGGCCGAAGAGGTGGAGGTCTAGTGGTAGAATGTCGGAACACCTTAACCACTCTACCACTGCGGCCCAGAGGTGGAGGGCTAGTGGTATAATGTTGGAACACCTTAACCACTCTACCACTGCGGCCACGAGGTGGAGGGCTAGTGGTATAATGTTAGAACACCTTAACCACACAGCCACTGCGGTCAAGAGGTGGAGGGCCAGTGGTAGAATGTTGGAACACCTTAACAACTCTGCCACTGCGGCCCAGAGGTGGAGGGCTAGTGGTAGAATGTCGGAACACCTTAACCACTCGGCCACCGCGGCCCAGAGGTAGATGGCAGGGCTTTATCAGGGGGTTTTAAGGAATCTGACCCAGAGATCAATTGGGAAAAACTGATTGACATAACAGCTATTTGGGAAATTTTGATAAACACTATTATAACAACAAAGTACATTATTTCTTTTCTAAATTACTATTTAAAGCACTGTCAGTTCTCATGACATTAACAGCCCATCTTTCTTGTTAACTTAATGTCACAAAAAGCTCCTGAAGCATGTAAAAATCACTAAGTGTCTGAATTGGGAATTTTTAAGAGACAATTTGGGGAAAATCACACTTTTTTTTCCATTGGGAATGGCTCAATTAACCGTATCTAAAAAGAGGGGTGATAAAGCCCTGGAGGGCTAGACTGGTAGAATGTCCGAACACCTAAACCACTCAGCCACTGCAGCCCAGAGGTGGAGGGCTAGACTGGTAGAATGTCCGAACACCTAAACCACTCAGCCACTGCATCCCAGAGGTGGAGGGCTAGACTGGTAGAATGTCCGAACATCTTAACCACAGGGCCACTGCAGCCCAGAGGTGGAGGGCTAGCTTGGTAGAATGTCCGAAAACCTTAACCACTCGGCCACTGCAGCCCAGAGGTGGAGGGCTAGACTGGTAGAATGTCGGGACACCTTAACCACTCGGCCACTGCAGCCCAGAGGTGGAGGGCTAGCTTGGTAGAATGTCGGAACACCTTCACCACTCGGCCACTGCAGCCAAGAGGTGGAGGGCTAGACTGGTAGAATGTCCGAACACCTTAACCACTCGGCCACTGCAGCCCAGAGGTGGAGGGCTAGCTTGGTAGAATGTTGGAACACCTTAACCACTCGGCAACTGCAGCCCAGAGGTGGAGGGCTAGTGGTAGAATATCCGAACACCTTAACCACTCGGCCACCACAGTATTATTTTAGGCAAAGTGTCTACATATTGGTAAAAAAAAATTTGGATGGGGTGAAAACTGTAAAATGTGTTTTTCATAAGTACAAGGAATACTTGATGTCAAAATCGATGTGAATATATATATTTAGCAGGATGAATGTCACATTCTAATCAAACTATTCAAATAAGTATTGATATTTCCCTTTCAGACTTTGGGACAAGCTAATTTGGTATTTATGCTAGCATATGATAGAGACATTTTGTTTCTCCCAGCAGGAACGTCAATATCCACCATACACATCAAATATTTGGGGCGGAATAACAGATAAGTCCCTACAGCTAGAGGACACATTTGCTATCTTAAGAAAAGCTAAGGTCAATCTTACGATAGCTTATCTGACAAGAAGACACTATTAACCAGGATGATGTTGACTTTATCTCTTGGGTCAATAAAGGTGACAAAGACATTGTCATACCTTACACACATACACTGTATGTATACCTTCCTTAAAAGATGTTTGCTTATAGTTATCATTAAATGTACAGTAAGAATTTTCCTACAATAATATTTGGGGGCGAAAATAGGCCTTCACTGTGTGTGAACCAACAACTGGCTTTCACACTGATTCTCTAACTCTATATGTTCCACATACATAACAACATAATCTCGGAAAATAATTTCATCTGCCCTTAGAGCTAACAATATCCAGGTCATGTTTTATGGGTAACCAACTTTATATTTCAAATATGTATATATACAATATTAATGAGCATGCCATTAAATTGCTTTAATCTTGTGATACCTTAAATTATTGATGATGCATTTTCCCTCTCCTTACAGTGCTAGTGGTGCCTGTGATCTACTTCTGTTTAAAGTATATATGCTACACAGGGTGCTTATAGGGATACATCACACTTGGATTCAAATAATTGTCTTTGGGGGTGAATTCCAAGTCTTAGAAAATTTAAAAGGAGGGAGAAATGTAACGAAACTTAACTGGGTCAAGTGTTGGCGACCAGATAGGTAAATTGGTTGAACATCGGTCTAGCTAGAGTTCAGAAGGGTCTGGGTTTGAAGTAAAATCCAGTCTAGCTGTACCTCCCCGGTATTTTTGCTCCCTTGTTTGAGTCTACCTTAGTATACATGTAATTCTATTCCTTATACATGTACTTATAAAACTACAAATAACCTCTGTATTTAGACACCCTGTATAATCTGAATGATTTGCTCAATCCCACAACTTTAAGTTGGATTCATCGGAACTCATTACTACATTTGTACTTCTAATAGCATCATATTTAGCCTTTAAAGGGGCATCCCGGGGAAGTCTACAATGAAGTACTTGAATGTATATACTGTTTGCACTACCAGATATATTTTCCTGTTATTTCAATATCCAAAGTTCAAAGTTATAATGTATATGAAGCCGTATACATTATAACCTCAATTGCACCTATACCGGCGTTTTACAACTTAAAAACAAATGCCCCCACCCCTTACAGTTTATCTTGTATGTGAAAAGGTCTTTCTCTTCAGCAATATATTTCAATAATGCCGTTTTAATGGAATATTATAAAGGGAATATTACAAAACACGCTTTCAAGTTTTACACACGCATTTTATGAAACAGAGGATTGAAAGAGTTATCCCCTGGGAGGCCCCAAAACCAAATCAAAGCTGGGTCACCGGCTACTCAGAAGATAACTGTAACATATGCAAACAGTTAGGCTGTTAGTTTCTCCCTTGAATAATTCCCATCCCTCATTTTGCTTCCGTAATATAATCCTTACAGTATAGTTTGACCATTCGGCCACTTTTCGCTTGGTAGTTACATGTAGGTCACACGGGTAGCCATTTTTTGTTTACCGATGTAGCTTGTTATGGGCATGCGTTATCATATGTGACGCAAAAAATTTACATGTCCAAATCGTTGATCAACAAATAGTGATTCCCTTTTTTAATTATTAATTAAAGTTTTTGAGAACATATGATATTTCAGCGTAAAGCACCTATTAACTTTCCACAAGATTATACCTTTAATTCATTTATACAATAATTCTGAATAAGCATAAGAAAATATAGTTTTACCGTGAATCAATGCCTCTTTAAACCAGAGGTGACGCCATTTCTCTATATTGACATTTGCGCTGCAGTGTCACAATATAAACCAAGTAACTGATCTGTTTCAGATTATAGGACTATAACCAAAAACGAATATGAATATAAACGTGAGTTGAAGGTTAAAAATCAATGCATATCACGCCAAACTCTTGTTTGGACGAGAAACTTTAGACAACTTATTGACTTTATTTATTCCATTTAAATCACTCATTGGATAAAATCGAAGTAACATAACTAACATTGAAAAAGCGTTGTTATTACAAGTATACTAAGCTTTTAATCACTGACTGTCTGCCAGGAAGAGGGTGTCCCTCTCTGTGATTCCCGGAATCATGTGCAGAACTATTTCAGTAGGCTTATCGTCCGAAATAATGTATTGTCAACAATCTGACACCATGTACATGTATATAATTATGTAGAAAGACGATTCATATCCCCCATCAGCAGTGAAGTTGACCAAAATATAGCATTATGCATTAGGGTTCTTATGCACTGCAGCAACAAACAATACAACGCTGACAACTTCAATTTCCATGGCAGACCATCTTACTCATTTTTTCTAATTCAGTGGACATTCCTCCAAAGTATGACGTTATAAATACTCGTCATTTATAATGACGACAATGATTGCAAGTGTTATTTTAAAGCACACTTCGACAGAAACAGTGCAAAAGAAAGAAAAAAGGTTTCAACATTTTCACAATAAAATCCTTGAGCAGCACGTAGCTGTTTTCCACGGACTAATTTATTTCCAAGTTGCCGTTCCAGAAGAAAGCATGTGACATGTTTCAATCTCTCGAACACGAACATGCACTATGGGCTGTTCTCCCAATTCAACATACAAGTATTTCTTGTAGCTACAATTTGTTTTATTTTATGGTTGAAATTGTTTTTCTGGTTTGGTTAGAGGTGGAAATGTAAATATAAGCATTAAACTGCATTAATTCTGTTTCGAGTTATAGGCTATAGGAAGGCCCACTGCATTAAAGGAAAATATAAACATGAGCCGCTAGCACTAGCGCAGTTCATGCTAAAATGCAGTGGGCGTTCCTATCACCTATAACTCAAAACAGAATGCAGTTTAATGCTTAAAGCTGACAATGCAAGATAAAAAGTTACGGCAAAGTAATATTTTAGAAAGCTTCCGAGATGCCCCCTTACAGGTTACTAAGGAAAGGCAGACATTTCAGTTTCTGCCTTGCTTGGAAACGAGAGTCGGCCTCTCTGGGTATAAAAGGCACCCAGTCTGTCAAACCGAATTTTAATACACGAACACTGGCCGTACAAAGTGCAACACACCTGCAGAAACAACAGGTGACACTGGAGTTAGAAACTGGAATAACCACAGGGACTTTCCTGGGTATTTTGAGCATTGCCACAAAGCTTCAAATTGGGAAAATTAAGGACGGAAAAGGGGGTAAATTGGGAATACTTGTAAAACTACATCTCAATATAAATTATAAAACAGCTGGTAACTATAAGTATTATTGATGTGGGTTTTATCTAATATTGCTTTACCATTGCTTATTCACCTGTCCTTTTTATTTTAATGACTGCTTGTTTTTTATATGCTTTTTTTTTGCATGGTTACTTTTTTTGGAAAAAATATGAATTAATTTTGAAATCTGTTTTCATATTTTTTCTTTTTAATTCCACCAGGCCTAAAATCAATCTCAATTTTATCATTAAAATGTTTTTCAATTTATAAACTTAAAGGCCCAATATAGTCACGTACCTTTCGGCAAAACTTTTAAGGGAAAATCAAGCCTAATAACTATTTTTATTTATTGATTTAGTTAAGATTAACTGATATATCAGAAATATTCATGATGAATTCTTACACGGCTACCAGTACAGCAGCAGTTGAAACTCTGTATTTGTAAACAAGCGTCCATTTTAAACTGTCTTCTATCTTCGGCTTGTTGTTGAAGTGGGCCCCACCACCTGAATTATTTTCAATTCTTTGGGTTTTTCTATCAAGGGTTTCTTGTTAGTTACTGCTCAGGTTTACTTCGTTTTAGGCTTATTTTTGCAAGGTTATCAACTGGATTTTTTTCAGAATCACAAAAAAGTTACATACATATTGGGCCTTTAATAAGTGATCATAGAGTTATATAAATTATCATGAAAATTGAAGTTTTTGTAACTGATGTTAAACTGGGAAAACCATGTGCTATTTTTAGTTTTGGGGCCCCTCAACCATGTTTCAATAGGCATTGCATCACAGATTACGCAAGATTGTTCAGGTTCTAAGATGGCCGCCATATGCCATCTGCTCAACTTATGATCTAGACCTCTTTAGTTCCTACTCCTCTAGAAATTGTACTGGCAGTCATTTAAACATTGAACTGCTTTCAGTTGGCATTCATTGGCTACATGAATGCCAACTGGACTAAGGCAAATTCAATGAAGCGCACTAGCGCTTCATGTTTGATTTGCTTTTGTCCAGTTGGAATTCATTTTGCCTATGAATGACTACTAAAAGCAGTTCAATACTTACATTTACCATTTTTAGAATCTGTTCATCTCATAAAAAAATCAATACCTCTTTGTATTTCTCAGCATTAAGCTCAAATAATATATATATTGTGTATGCTTGTTCAATGAAAAAACAGCCATCGACCGGGGACGGTTAATGGTATCCAGCGTAACAATTATGACGCCATAATAATGATGACGTCAACAATTGGACAATGGCATTCATGGTCTTATGAATGCCAACTGAATTTGGTAGGGTCATATAGTGCCAATGTCATACAATGGTAAATATTTGCCGTCGGCCTCGTGCAAAAGAACATCGATCGCCACAATTGCTTTGGACGAAAGGTGGCGGTATAACGAGGGTACACTGTAGTTTAACACACAAGCATAGTCCTGATCATATAAAACAAAAAATTATGTGAGTGAGGTGAACTTATCTGGAAGAAAATAAATGGATATTATAGCAATGTTTGTCACACAGGAACTGATAACTGTTGGCGACATGATGTTCCAATTGAATACTAAGGTAGGTTTATCAGTTGTCATTCATGAACTTGATTTTTTTCGCACAAATTTTTTGTGTACCGGTAATCTAAATTGCAATAATATGTATATTTTTTAATATTTACACCTCTCCCTTCTTTTCTTGAGCTTAGTAAACTCTGACTGCGAATATATAATTAGTGTATACGCAATGGAAAAAGGCTCGACGGATTGATATTTGTTCAAATATGGCGTCGTTCACATTTCAGAACAATAAGTATTCGCTGACGGCCATTGTTTGGTTCCTTAAAGATTTTGAAACATGGAATATATATGGCATCAATTTCGTATGATAATACAATAAAATGTTTCTAGCAAATTTTTATTTCAAATGATGTGCATTCGAAATTCTTTGACGGTCATGCAAACATGGCGGCGCCCTGCAGTTGTGACGTCGGACCGCATAACGTAACAACCAGATCACTGTGTCAATGCCTATACATAACGACCGTTATAAATAAAGATATAAGTTCGAAGTGCTAGTAATATTATTCAATACCAAATTAAAAATACTGTTATGAAGAAAACTAGTGTTATTCACTGTGTATTTTCTAAACTTACCAATATATCGATGAAGATTCAGTGGGACTATATTATCTTAGCAACCACAGCAATCGTAGTTACCATCGTAGCAACCCGCTTCAAATGTGTTTTCCTTCGTATAGCACTTTAAAATTAATAATGATGTAAAATATAAGGATTACGTTAGCTCACCATAGAATATGTTCGTTGCCATTACTGCGGGCATACTACCGTATACGCAGTCAAAATGAGGTACAATCCTTATTTATATTCATATTATAAAATTTCATTATAATATAACAACACCTTCAATATTCATGTCAATGTTCTTCAGATATTGATAGAATACATGAATATCATGAAAAAAAATCAGAAAGTATGTGATGGCTACGTCTAAGGTGACAGTATCCAAATTGGATCACCAAACCATCATTTTATTCATTCGTTAAAAAATCTGAGGATGAATTATATCCATTAATGGTTGAATCAAAAGAAGAACATCGATGGGTGCATGTTCTTGCAAAAAAAAATTGCACGCCAGGTTCACGTTGGATATTTATAGAACGCTCTGACGTCACCAATCAGCGGTTCGAGATTTTGCGAATTGAGGACCCAAATCGGGTCAAGACTTGAATTTTGCAGTAATTTACATTTCAAATTAATATTTTTGTTGTAGCATATCAACATTTAAAGAGGCATCACGGTAAAACTATATATTTTTTATGCTTATTTAGAATTATTGTATATATGAATTAAATGTATAATCTTGTGGAAAATTAATGGGGGATTTACGCTGAAATATGTTCTCAAAATTTTTAATTAATAATTAAAAAAGGGAATCACTTTTCGTTGATCAACGATTTGGACATGTAAATTTTTTTGCATCACATATGATAACGCATGCGCATAACAAGCTACATCGGTAAACAAAAAAATGGCGATCCGCGTGACCTACATGTAACTACCAAGCAAAAAGTGGCCGAATGGTCAAATTTTAACGTAAGGATTATATTACTGAAGCATAATGAGGGATGTGAAGTATTCAAGGGAGAGACTAACAGCCCAATTGTTTGCATTGTTACAGTTTTCTTCTGGATAGCCGGTGACACAGTTTTTAGTTGGTTGTGGGGCTTCCCAAGGGATAACTCTTTCATTCCTCTGTTACATGAAATGCGTGTGTAAAACTTGAAAGCGTGTATTGTAATATTCCCTTTATAATATTCCAGTAAAACGGCATTATTGAATTATATTGCTGAAGAGAAAGACCTTTTCACATACAAGGAAAAACGTATAGGGGTGGGGGGGGGGGGGGGGGGGTTACATTGTAAAACGCCGGTATCCCGGGTGATTGAGTTTAATGTATACAGATTCAAGTTGGACAAAATGAATAAATTTATGTCATCATGTGCGGATAAAAAAATCTTGTCAAACTTAATCTATAAAATACGGATTGTACAAATATTATCGGGTTTGGACCCCGGTATTAAATTTGATATGAACCAAAATATATGCATTATATAAGTGAAGTCATTAATTCATAAAAAAAAAATCATATATATGTATGTCCCATGTCTGCAGTTGTGTTGAAAATGTTTACGAACCTTTAAATTTACATAAAAAGTAAAGAATCATAACATTTATAAATGGATTAAGTATTGGACAATTATCTTCTCGACAAGTTCCAAATTTGAGATATATATTATACATGTATTCTACATGTTTAGTATGTGGTGCGTCATACGAGTGCACGGACTTCCGTGATACATATATAATTGTAAGTGTTAAAGTATGTTGACGCTGAAATTTGGATAGATTTTAGATGGTTCTATAGAAAGTTTGAAAAAAATCGTCAAGACATCGAGTTGTATAAAAAAAATCGGAATAATTTCATTTTATTTTTTTACTTTTCAATGCATGCACACCTTTTGTGAAATGGTTCTAAATGAGGATTCGTGAAGATAACTTTTTACAGAAATTAAGGTTTGCCCTATGGTTGTCATCGTCGGAAACCCACATGACACTGTTAAACGTACAATGTAAGAGTGCAGTGTAGCTTTTATGACCATTGAGGGGGCATTTTTATCGAAAATTGATCTTTACCCCCCAAATGTGTAAAATTACTCTAAACATCCTATTTTACATGTAGGTCCAAAACTAGCTGTAACAAATTCTCAGGTCCCTGTGATTTGCATCGGTTTCAGTCAGGTACTGATGTCGATAAATGATGCAGAGATATGACGACATAAATTTATTCATATGCATATCGTGTGTAATTAACGTCCGATTGTTAATGTGAATGTGATTCAATAAATTTATACACGGACTTTGTGTCTGGTTCATCATCGGACCTGTACATTACGTATCCCCTCCCTATGGGCCCCTCGTCGACTTGCGACAAAATAGTCACGTGATTGAAGCGTGATCAGCGCTATTTTTATCGGGCTTTCCCGAGGAATGCAATTTTGCAAGTGGCTAATAAACACATTTTGAGTGGACTTTGAATATTGAAATAACAGGAAAATGTATCTGGTAGTGCAGACAGCATGTACATTCAAGAACTTCATTGTAGACTTCCCCGGGATGCCCCTTTAATGATGTCATTTAGAATTTATATGAAAACAAGTATTTCTATCGGGTAGATTTATTTTTATAGTTCAAAACAGAATGCATACTGTAGTCATTGCACGCGCCATTTTTTCCAGAAACGTAACAAAACACAAAGTTTGGAGGTTCAATACTGTTTTATGACATATTTAAACTAAAAAACTAATGATATGTGGACATAAAATGGTGTGTGACTATCTATTCTAAGACTAAATTTTTGTTATAATTAATCTGTTGACACTGTTGTTGATTTAGAAGTATTTTTTGAAAAAAGTGATCCAATTATGGTACTGATCTGATTTGGGTAGCTGTCACCTTATAGAAGTGTAGCCGTGCGGTTTCATCACAACACTGAGAAACGGTTTGACGGCCTGGGTGCCTTTTATACCCAAGGAATTCAACTATCATTTCCAAGCCCTTTAAGTTAAACCTTTAAGTTAAATCTGTAAGGGGGCATCTCTGAAGATTTGTAATATTTTTACTTTGCCGTTTTTTTTTTAATCTCAACAAGAAAGCTTTTTAACTTGCATTGTCAGCTTTAAATATATAACGCAACCAAAACCAAGTCAAAAATGCGTCCAAAAACTTGGACGTTGTAAACCTGGTCATTCACAACGGAAAACAGTGTTAAATATTGTGAAATGAAACAGGAAACATTTCTCCGTATAACGTAACCGACACAAAATTTCATTTGAAATTATCCATAAACAAAGTCGTGAAAATTCATTGAAAAAAAAGTTGGAAATACAAAGATTATAGCAAAATAAAAAAAAAGACCTTTGGCATTTCATTGTATATTTTTTGAGCATATATTAATTGTGACTTCTCCTTGTCACCACATGTACCACTTTAACCACGGACTTAGATACAGTAGTTATCTTATTTCGTGCGTGCTTCAACATAACAAAATCCCCGGTCATGACCAATCGCGAGAGGCTCGGTGATCATCTTAATTACTGTCAAATTAATCCGTGTAGGGCAACGTTGCGTGTGCAAACTGCGCATGCCCTCCCAATTCTCAGATTATCATTTACGTACGTACATATATAGGTGCTTACCAGTTTGATGTCACCTTTCTTGTAGAGGATTGCAGTTAAATTCGTGTCCGTCATGCTGAATTATGTGAATGAATTGTGTCAAACTGCTGGCACTATATGCTAGCTAGGCCTATACTACTGTACATACAAATGAAATTGTTGGGTAAGGTCTATATCTCATCCACCAAAGGCCACCTGTCCATCAAACAAGACTGACATGTCTTGCCATACAGTCAAGCAGCGTTCGTTGGTTGAACAGATGTTTCATAATATACTTAAGAGTAGCATTTTTTTGCACCGTATCGCTTATTTTCATTTCTAATAGGCCTACAGATCGGGTAAGGTCTATATCTCATCCACCACAGGCACTATATGTGTATCTCATCCACTACAGGCCACCTGTCAATCAAACAAGATTGGCATGTCTTGCCGTATAGTCAAACAGCGTTCGTTGGCCTCCAAATAAGCTAATGATTGAACAAATGTTTCATTATACGTTTAAGAGTAACATTTATTTACACCGTACCGCATACTTTTATTCCTAATAACATGATATTACAGATCGACGGAAACGGCTTTCTCCTCATTTAAATAAAAGGGTCAAACGATATACAGGATCGGGTGACGAATTACAGAACCGGACAAGATCGGACAGTATTTGGTTGGTTACAGTACTAGTGCTATTTTGATATACTCATAGCATCTGTTTAAAAAGAACAGCACGGACTTTGTAGTTACATCAAGAACATACTAACCTCTTTGTAATAGACACCCTACGGTTATCATAACTAATTACCTCTCGATAATAAAGAGATACCCTACGATACCCACAACTAACCTCTATACAAGGGACACCCTATGGTACCCACAACTAACCTCTTCATAAGGGACACCATACAATACCCGCAACTAACCTCTTCATAAGGGACACCCTGCGGTACACACAGCATACCTCTTTATAAGAGACACCCTACGGTACCCATAACTGACATCTTTATAAGGGACACCCTACGGTTCCCACAACTAACCTCTTTATAAGGGACACCAAACGGTACCCATAACTAACCTCTTTATAAGGGACACCCTGTGGTGCCCACAACTAACCTCTTTATAAGGGACACCCTACGGATCCCACAACTAACCTCTTTATAAGGGACACCCTACGGTACCCACAGCATACCTCTTTATAAGGGACACCCTACGGTACCCATAACTAACCTCTTTATAAGGGACACCCTACGGTACCCACAGCATACCTCTTTATAAGGGACACCAAACGGTACCCATAACTAACCTCTTTATAAGAGACACCCTACGGTACCCATAGCATACCTCTTTATAAGGGACACCCTGCGGTGCCCACAACTAACCTCTTTATAAGGGACACCCTACGGATCCCACAACTAACCTCTTTATAAGGGACACCCTACGGTACCCACAGCATACCTCTTTATAAGGGACACCCTACGGTACCCATAACTAACCTCTTTATAAGGGACACCCTACGGTACCCACAGCATACCTCTTTATAAGGGACACCAAACGGTACCCATAACTAACCTCTTTATAAGAGACACCCTACGGTACCCACAGCATACCTCTTTATAAGGGACACCAAACGGTACCCATAACTAACCTCTTTATTCGGGACACCCTACGGTACACCAAACTTACATCTTTATAAGGGACACCCAACTGTACCCACAAATAACCTCCCCACTATAGAGTGTCCCTAGTCATTAGGTTTCACTAATTGAGAGGTTATTGTGCGTTATTTCGTCTTTTCGCTTTGGCGAGTTTTCGTCTTTTCGCTTTAGCGGGTTTACGTTCTTTCGTTTTTTCGTCTTTCCGTTCTTTAATAACAATATACAACATTTGATATGGCACCCTATCTACCTAACATAAGCCACTCTAAAGCGCTTTACAGTACATAGATATACAATTCTTATACAATCAATACAATTAACGCATACAGTTATATCATATACAATTCTGAGGAGTTCGCAGGAGCTGCCTTATCAGGCTCTAACTACTTGTCCTATACCACCTGGCTAATATCTCCATTTGTGTGTATGCATACGTGTGTGCTGGAGAGGAATTGCGTTCTGTTTGTAGTGGGACCGTGTTTCCAACGGCATCTTTTTTTATAGTGCCACCTCACTTGAATGCTACAGCACAGATACTGCAACATCCACCCCAGACCAATTTATACTTCACCATGGTTGTTGGAGTTGTGTGGGCAGGAGAAAAACACTTTTCTCTGAATGTTCCATGCGTATGACGATTTCGGGGATCGAACCCCGGCCGCCTGCATGGAAGGCCGGAGTGTTTACCACTCGACCAAATCGTCCTTTCGTCTTTTCACGATTGTCTACAGATATTGTAATATGTGTTTCCATGTAGCAACGAGTGATTTCGAAATAATTATTTTAAAATTTGGATTATAAAATAAGTTATAAGAAAATTATTTTAATTTCGTGTAAATGACTATGATTTTCTGATACTGTGCCTGGGACAAAATTTGGGCCAATTTATTAATTGTAAGTTTTTGTTTTATGTTCTTGTCGTTAAGATGTTTTTATTTCCAGTCCACATCTTTGTACAATAAAATGATACTTGGCAATTTTGTATCACCTGTAACTGTTCTCGTAGCTTCAATTTGGATGTTTTCCAGATTTTCTATTTTATACACTTGGCAAAGGAAGATAAATTTAAACTTCAATCCCAAATTACGAAACACGGACACTTTAATGATTATTGAATTATGATATTATATTGTTAAAATGTACTTTCTGTAACAGCTATATATACCGATATGACCTGTGGTAATGACGATATGACCTGTAGTGGATGAGATGCGTAAAATCTATTTTCTGTAATATATAGTTATATACCGATATGACCTGACCTGTAGTGGATGAGATGCGTAAAATTTATTTTCTGTTACAAATATATACCGATATGACCTGTAGTGGATGAGATGTGTAAAATCTATTTTCTGGAATACCGAAATGACATGTAGTGGATGAGATGCGTAAAATCTATTTTCTGTTAAAGTTATATACCGATATGACCTGTAGTGGATGAGATGTGCACAATCTATTTTCTGTAATAGTTATATATACCGATATGACCTGTAATGGATGAGATGAGTAAAATATACTTTCTGTAATTGTTATATATATCGATGTGACCTGTAGTGGATGAGATGAGTAAAATCTACTTTTTGTAATTGTTATATATATCGATGTGACCTTTAGTTGATGAGATGAGTAAAAATCTACTTTCTGTAATTGTTATATATATCGATGTGACCTGTAGTTGATGAGATGAGTAAAAATCTACTTTCTGTAATTGTTATATATACCGATATGACCTGTAATTGATGAGATGAGTGAAATCTATTTTCTGTAATTGTTATATATACCGATATGACCTGTAGTGGATGAGATCATACATCAGTATTGCAATCATTCCAAATACCCGTTAATGATAAAGACGCTGACTTACCTCGGCTATATTGGATACCTAAACTACACAAGGATCCTTATAAGCAACGTTTTATCGCTGGCTCGTCGCATTGCTCAACTAAGCCATTATCAAAACTTCTTACTACCATTCTTAGTACCGTTAAATCGGGGCTACAGTCTTATTGTGACACTGTATACTCCAGAAGTGGCATTAATGGGATGTGGATTTTGAAAAACTCAAAAGATCTTCTGATCAGTCTTGAGCACCCTCTTCTCAAAAATGCTTCGTCCATCAAAACATTTGATTTTTCCACCTTGTACACTACCATACCACATGCCAAACTGAAAGAACGTCTTCGGTCTCTCATTATGAGAGCTTTCTTTTCCAAGAAAGGTGAACGGCGATACAAATACAAGGTTGTGAGCTATCTTGGAGCATACTTTGTGAAAAACACAACAAAAGCTAGACTGAAATATACTCGGGAAGTTATAGTACGAATGATTGAATTCCTGGTTGACAATATCTTTGTTGAGTTCGGGGGAAAGATTTTCCAACAAACTGTTGGCATTCCAATGGGCACTAACTGTGCACCACTTTTGGCTGACTTGTTATTGTTTTCATACGAGGCTGAATTTGTCGAGGGGCTTATCAGGACGGGTAACAAAAACCTTGCCAAATCTTTCAATTTCACTTTCAGGTATATCGATGATGTGTTGTCTATAAACAACAAGAAGTTTGCTGACCTAGTCGATTGTATATACCCTACTGAACTTGAGATTCAAGACACAACATACTCTCCTACATCAGCTTCTTACCTCGATTTTTACTTAAAATATGACCAACATGGCACAGGGATTCGAGAAATGCAGGTTGATGAAGACTATGGGCAAGTTTTATGGTCGCCATCTTGATATCATCGAGAAATCTTCTGTATCTTTGTGTGATATGAAGATGGACGTTTTTGAGTTTGCTTGTTAGTGTGTTTACTTGTTGTGATGACAATGATGACTCGGTTCTCATTCTGAGGAATGATGCTTACTTTCTATAATAGTTATATATACCGATATGACCTGTAGTGGATGAGATGAGAAAAAAATACTTTTTGTAACAGTAATATATACCGATATGACCTACAGTGGATGAGATGAGTGCAAATCTACTTTCTGTTATAGTGATATATACCGATATGACCTGTAGTGGATGAGATCATACATCAGTATTGCAATCATTCCAAATACCCGTTAATGATAAAGACGCTGACTTACCTCGGCTATATTGGATACCTAAACTACACAAGGATCCTTATAAGCAACGTTTTATCGCTGGCTCGTCGCATTGCTCAACTAAGCCATTATCAAAACTTCTTACTACCATTCTTAGTACCGTTAAATCGGGGCTACAGTCTTATTGTGACACTGTATACTCCAGAAGTGGCATTAATGGGATGTGGATTTTGAAAAACTCAAAAGATCTTCTGATCAGTCTTGAGCACCCTCTTCTCAAAAATGCTTCGTCCATCAAAACATTTGATTTTTCCACCTTGTACACTACCATACCACATGCCAAACTGAAAGAACGTCTTCGGTCTCTCATTATGAGAGCTTTCTTTTCCAAGAAAGGTGAACGGCGATACAAATACAAGGTTGTGAGCTATCTTGGAGCATACTTTGTGAAAAACACAACAAAAGCTAGACTGAAATATACTCGGGAAGTTATAGTACGAATGATTGAATTCCTGGTTGACAATATCTTTGTTGAGTTCGGGGGAAAGATTTTCCAACAAACTGTTGGCATTCCAATGGGCACTAACTGTGCACCACTTTTGGCTGACTTGTTATTGTTTTCATACGAGGCTGAATTTGTCGAGGGGCTTATCAGGACGGGTAACAAAAACCTTGCCAAATCTTTCAATTTCACTTTCAGGTATATCGATGATGTGTTGTCTATAAACAACAAGAAGTTTGCTGACCTAGTCGATTGTATATACCCTACTGAACTTGAGATTCAAGACACAACATACTCTCCTACATCAGCTTCTTACCTCGATTTTTACTTAAAATATGACCAACATGGCACAGGGATTCGAGAAATGCAGGTTGATGAAGACTATGGGCAAGTTTTATGGTCGCCATCTTGATATCATCGAGAAATCTTCTGTATCTTTGTGTGATATGAAGATGGACGTTTTTGAGTTTGCTTGTTAGTGTGTTTACTTGTTGTGATGACAATGATGACTCGGTTCTCATTCTGAGGAATGATGCTTACTTTCTATAATAGTTATATATACCGATATGACCTGTAGTGGATGAGATGAGAAAAAAATACTTTTTGTAACAGTAATATATACCGATATGACCTACAGTGGATGAGATGAGTGCAAATCTACTTTCTGTTATAGTGATATATACCGATATGACCTGAAGTGGATGAGATGAGTGAAATCTATTTTCTGTAATAGTTATATATACCGATATGACCTGTAGTGGATGAAATGAGTAAAATGTATTTTCTGTAACAGTTATATATACCGATATGGCCTGTAGTGGATGAGATGAGTAAAATGTTTTTTCTGTAACAGTTATATACACCGATATGACCTGTAGTGGATGAGATGAGTAAAATGTATTTTCTGTTACAGTTGTATATACTGATATGACCTGTATTGGATGAAATGAGTAAAATTTACTTTCTGTAATAGTTATATATACCGATATGACCTGTAATGGATGAGATGCGTAAAATCTATTTTCTGTTATACCGATATGACCTGTAGTGGATGAGATGTGTAAAATCTTTTTTCTGTAATACCAATATGACCTGTAGTGGATGAGATGTGTAAAATCTATTTTCTGTGATGGCGATATGACCTGTAGTGGATGAGATGTGCACAATTTCTTTTCTGTAATAGTTATATATACCGATATGACCTGTAATGGATGAGATGCGTAAATCTATTTTCTGTTATACCGATGTGACCTGTAGTGGATGAGATGTGTAAAATCTTTTTTCTGTAATACCGATATGACCTGTAGTGGATGAGATGTGTAAAATCTATTTTCTGTGATGACGATATGACCTGTAGTGGATGAGATGTGCACAATTTCTTTTCTGTAATAGTTATATATACCGATATGACCTGTAGTGGATGAGATGAGTAAAATCTATTTTCTGTAACAGTTATATATACCGATGTGACCTGAAGTGGATGAGATGAGTAAACTGTAAGTTTTAGTCATTAGATCTGACAAATGTTTATTATATACCTCTACCCGTGTATCAATTTCAGACAAGAAGAAGAATATTTCGTGAAAATTGGCCTACGTACGGGTAAGAAATATGGGTAAATATGCTATTAGAGCATGCACTGTTACAATGGCCCATGTCCCAACATTTACAACATACGAGGGGTGTCCCATAAATAATGTCATCTGTGCTTTATTTCGCGTTTCATAGCCTATTTGTTAGACTAGACACAAAATGACAGGAAAACGAGCTGAAAATGTTCTTGAAATTAGGGCCTATATAAAAGGTAGGTCATTATTCGGCATAAAGGCTGTAGATATTCACCGCGAGGTGTGTGACATTTATGGGAAGGGCCAAATGTCTCACAGGACTGTTTGTAGGTGGGTAGGTAAATTTAGTGCTGGGCAGCAGCAACTGAAAGATGCTGCTCACCCAGGTCGTCCTGCAACAACTACGATCAAAGGTAACATAGAAAAAATCCGAAATATCCTCCAAACTGATGCTCGATTCACCGTAAGACAATTGGCTCGAATGACAAACTTGTCGTTAGCAAGAGTTCATGCAATTTTGAAGAAACACCTAAAAGTCAGAAAGATAAATGCAAGATGGATATCCCATTTGTTAACGGATGAGCAAAAGAAGACACGTGTAACAATGGCAAAAAAACTTCTCAAAATGTACCCAAAATATAGTGAAAAGGCTTTTGATAATATAGTCACTGGTGATGAGACTTGGGTGTGTTATTTTGAACCAAAGCGGAAGGTTGCCAACCGAATATGGGCCACTAAAAATGCCAGACGCCCAAGTATTGCCAAACGAATACGAACGGGAAAGAAGGTTTTGTATGCTATTTTTTCACTAATAAGGGTCCAGCTATTCAAATTCCGGTGCCAAAAGGCAGAACGGTCACAGGCAAGTTCTATAAAAACGTTGTTCTGAGAAAGTTGAAGAACTACTACAAAAGTCGCCGCCCCAAAACAGTACTTCAGTATGTCCGACTTTTGCATGATAATGCACCCGCTCACAAGGCACGTATTGTGACTTACGTTTTGGAGCCAGAGAAGGTTACCGTCCTTCCGAACCCTCCGTATTCGCCAGACTTGGCCCCCTGCGACTATTTGCTCTTTCCAAAACTTAAATATCATTTATCTGGAAGGAGATACAATTCGAGAAATGCCCTTGGATCTGCTGTTTATCAGTGTCTGATGGGTGTACCCATTGAAGAGTTTGAAAAATGCTTCCAAAAATGGATTGACCGCCTAAAAAGGTGTGTTCTGGCTGGCGGAGAGTATTTTGAAGGGCAGAGTAAATTAAAATGAACAAAAGCACTTCCGCTATATGAGCACCGATGCAAGTGACATTATTTTTGAAACACCCCTCGTATACATAGATTAGCAAATGATACTTACATGTTGTAATGTTACATATATACACACTGAAAACTTTTAACAAATGTTTATGTGTAAATTATTATACACAGTTACAATACATGTAGATTACACCGATGGCGAGAGCAGGAGCGTATATGTGGTGAGAGTGAAGCAACATATATATATATATATTTTTTAAGTTATCGGAATTTCCCCTAGAATGATAAAAATGCTCAAAATAAATGAATGTACTATCATTTATTTACCCGATTATAGGTAATAAAGAACAGCTGTTTCTGTGAAATTCTTTTTCTCAAAAACACCAAAATTACGAGGCACGCACTTCTTTTATGTGATTCTCATTAACACGTATACATCAGGATTGTACCTCATTTTGACTGCGTATACGGTAGTATGCCCGCAGTTGGCAACGAACATATTCTATGGTGCGCGTTAACGCTCCATAGTGAATATGTCCGTTGCCAACTGCGGGCATACTATCGTATACGCAGTCAAAATGAGGTACAATCCTTATATTTACACCATTATTAATTTTCAAGTGCTATACGAAGAAAAAAAACATTCGAATCGAGTTGCTAAGATGGTAACTACGATGGCCGTGGTTGCTAAGATAATAAAGTCCCATTGGATTTCATCAATATATTGGTAAATTTACAAAATACACCGTGAACACAGTATTTTTCTTCATAGCATCATATGTACATTTGGTATTGAATAATGTTTCTAGCATGTCGAATTTATTTCTTTATTTATAACGGTAGTTATGTACACGCATTGACACAGTGATCTGGTTGTGACGCGGTCCGACGTCAGACGTCACAACTGCAGGGCGCCGCCATGTTTGCGTTACCGTCAAATAGTTTCGAATGCGCATCATTACGAATCAAAAGATTGCTAGAAACTATTTATTCTTTAATCACAGGACATTGATTCCATGTATGTTCCAGGTTTAAAAATCTTGTAGGAACCAAACAATGGCCGACTGCGAATACTTATTTTTCTGAAGCGTGAACGACGCCATATTTGAACAAATATCAATCCGCCGAGCCTTTTTTCACTGCGTATACGCTAATATATTCGCAGTCAGAGTTCACTAAGCACAAGAAGAGAGAGGTGTAAATATATATGTGTATACTATCGATAACTGGGCTATGACATTGACCTGGGTCTCGCACGAAGAGAGGGCTGTTGTTGACAAGTAGTAAATGCCCCCCACCCCTGTCCTCCTCCTGCCAAAGACGTAAAGAAATTCCTATTTCTATACAGCGGTCAGTCAGTCTAAGGTTAATGGCTCATATATCCTATTTCATGTGTGTGGCCGAGAGGAGTAAAAGGCCCCCATTAAATCAGTTACAAAACATTATCACTGATTTATATATAATTAGTTAGCTACGAAATGCAGTTTTGGTGTGCTAGACAAGTGTACGTTAGCTGGGAAATAAAGATCGGATATAATTAGTTTTGACAGTTCGTCACAATAGAAAAAGGGCTAAAGTGTCTAAATTGGTATGATAAAAAATTAATTAGCACATCTGAACAAACGATATTCAAGGAACACAATAATGCCTCACTACTTGACGTTGATCTATAGATCGTTACTTCATCGTAAATTTCGACTTTTTCTTATTAAATCAGTGTATGTAGGCCTACATCCATAAGAAATTGATAATATCCTTATCGCCCGTTCAACATTCACGAGCTCATTCAATGTTTACAAACTTGCCAAGTGGTTTTATGGCCTAACTCCGCCCTAAACTCCGCCTCTCGTGCCGCCATTTTGTCCCGCCTTTCGCCCTGTAGTGGATGATGTCTGTGGTGGATGAGATATAGCCCTTTCGACAGATCGACGGAAGAATCTTTCTCCTCATTTGAATAAAAGGGTCAAACGATATACAGGATCGGGTGACGAATTACAGAACCGGAGAAGATCGGACAGTACTTGGTTGGTAATAGTGTTATTTTGATATGTATTTAAAAAAGAACAGCATGTACATTGTAGTTACATGTATATATTTACATTTACGCTGCAGTGTCACTATACAAGATGCCCAGAGGGCCTGTATCGCTCACCTGGATACATTGGTATCTAGGTAATCAAGGTAAAATATTTTGCAAAAGATCCCATGGACAGGGACACCTAAAGACAAATCCTTGAGGCATATCTGTATACATTAAAGTTTGGTTAATGGGTGAGTTTCTCAACTGTTTTTAGTTTCAACTGTGAAACTGGGCCCCTAAGGGCTGGGACTAGACCCTGAAATCAATGCTAATACATCTATCATGATAGCATTTGTCTCCTTCTTCCCAGCATATGTATAGTATTTGGTTAGGTATTCTACAAGGGCATGGTAGATCCCGGGATCAAATCTGTATCAGGATTGTGATCATCTCTTAATGCCCAGCAATTGTATATTTAGTTTTGGGGAGGGGATCTCAACCATTTAAAAGTTATGATTAAGACATTGATTCTGCAAGGGCGGGACTCACCCCCAGGACCAATCATAATATCATGATTGTGTAAGTCTCTTTCTGCCAAGCAATGGTATATATTGTAATGTTGTAGGGTTGGGATCACAACCAAAACCAAGTTAAAGGGGTATCCCGCGAAAGCCTAAATGTCTGTTCTTGAATATACATAGCGTCTGCACTACTAATTATACTTTCCTGTTATTCAAATATTCAAAGTGGACTCAAAATGTCTATTATGACCACTTGCAAAATCCCATTCCTCGGGAAAGCCCAGATAAAAATAGCGGGAATGACGCAGCGTGACAGGTGTGCCGCATGTTCCCTGATCGGTTTGCCGGCAGGGGCCACACGGGAGGGGACGCGTAATGTATAAGGCTGATGAAACAGAGACAAAGTCCATGTATAAACTTATTGAATCACATTCACATTAAAAATAGACATCAATTGCACAGATACCGATATTCAAATGAAGAATAATTGTCGGCATATCGGCACCATATATCGACACCAGGAATTATCTATATTATATTTACCTGAACGAGGCCGGTACACATGGGTACGGAATACGGCCATGGTACAAATCTTAATTTATGTAAAAGGTAATATTCACGAACCCAACTTTTCAGATGATTTCATAAAATTTATGTAGCATGCATTGAAAAGTACGAAATAAAATGACATGAAATGTTTGCGATTTTTTTTACAACTCAATGTCTTCAGGATTTTTTTTCAAACTTTCTATATATATACAAGATACATTCATATTCATTTAAAATCTATCCAACTTTCAGCGTCTTCACACGTTAACACGTATCACGGAATGCGAACGTTTAAGGCCATACACTCATATAACGCACCATACTCTTAGCATGACTACGTGTATATCAGATTTGGAACTGTTAAAACACTTAAAACTAACCGTTATGAATATGTTATGATTATTCCGCTTTCTTTTTACATCTTTTTTTGTTGTCTTGTAAAGGGACGGTGACCTTTTTAAAACCTGCAGGAATGGAATATACATATAGGTATATGTTGTATAACTTTGGTTTTTTATTATTTTTTTCCCCGTTATGTATATATTTTCGTATCAAATTCAATACTGGGGTCGCAACCCAATGATATTTGTACCTTCACTAATTTATAGATCAAGTATGAATATCACCTTTTTTACGCGTGAAAACATATTTTTTTTATTCCTTTTGTCCAAATTGAAGCCGTATGTACCTCGGTCGCACGTCCTGTTTTACAACGTAATCAAACGACTTTTTCTGTTATGGTATATATTGTATTTGAAAATGTCTTTCTATCCAGCAATATAATTAGATCATACTGTTTTACTGGAACATAAGATTTTATAAAGGGAATATTATAAACACACCTTTAAGTTTCATATTACACACGCATTTTATGCAACAGAAGACTGAAACAGTTTCCCCTTGGGTAGCCTCAAAACCAAATCAAAGCTTTATTTGTGCATGTTACCGTTACCCAGAAGAAATATGTTACATACACATAATAGAGCAGGTAGTTTCTCCTTTAAATACTTCCCATCTCTCAATATGATTCCGTAACGCAGTCTTGCGTTATTTTTTGACCATTCGGCAACTTTTCTCTTAGTAGTTAGGCCTTATCGTGGTGTAACGGTAATAGCAGATAGAGTGTTAACAATGGCAGCGGCGCTCGCTGCGCATGCGTTGGTAGGTGGAAATCCCAAACCAAAACGTCTAGCCAGACGTTCTGGAATTCCACTAGTTATTTTGAAATTATTTATTTTATGAATACATATATGCAAAATCCGATCGTCGTAGTCCATAAGAATACCCACTCGATATGTGTATGTAATATTTTGAAAAAAATTATGAAAAAAAGCTGACTTTCGCGGGATGCCCCTTTAAACAAGCACCGATTTAAAAGGCTTTTCCTGTATTTCCCCTATTTGGCCCAGCCCCTTCGGCCCTAGGGGGTCAGAACTACAATTTATACAAAATCTCTTCCCCTCCCCTAAAGGATGTTTCTGACAAAATTTGGTTCAAATCTGTTCAGTACTTTATGACAAGTAGGGATTTTAAAAGCTTTTTCCTCTATTTCTCCTATTGGGCCCTGCCCTCAGGCCCCAGGGGACTCAGACCAACCGTGTATACAAAATTTACCCCCTTTCTTCAAGGTTACTTTAGATTAAATTTGGACAATATCCTGTTATTCCTACAGAAGGAGAAGGATTTTAAAAATAAAGTACTTTATTTTCCCTATTTGGCCCCACCCTCAGGCCCCAGGGGAGTCAGACTATTCAGTACTTTATGGCAAGTAGCGATTTAAAAGTCATTGTCTATTTCCCCTATTGGGCCCTTCCCCTCCGGCCCCAGGGGGGTCAGAGTCACCATTTATACAAAATCTGTTTCCCTTCCCCAAAGGATGTTTCTGACCAAATTTGGTTCAAATCCATTCAGTACTTTAAGACAAGTAGGGATTTAAAAGCTTATTTTTGCGTTAATTTGTGAGGTGATTCAATCGCGAATTCAAATACCTCATGATTATTTCTATCTCTAGATGTGCCCGTGTTTGTTCTATCATCATTGTCACTTCTAGATAGACATTCGCAAAATTATGCATTCGTGAATATGCCTGAAAAAGTAAGCTCGCGAAATAAAATATTCGTGAAATTAAAGTGATATACAGTACTCATTATCTTCATGAACAAAAAAGTGCAAAATGGCATGAAACCATTTTGGTGTCAGTGAGCACTATTACTAAGTTCCATTGAGCTGTACGTATACAAGTTCAACTGATTTTCAGCTCAAACTGTGTTCATGAACTAATTATGTATATATATACTGCTAAATTGAAGTTCAGACATGCATGTTCTCTGCAGCATTCACTAGGGACTGACGGCAGTTCTGTGTGATATTGTGCAAACAGTCGAGACTCTGATGTCTTGTCAATGGGCGGTTGATACTGTAATTCTTCCAGTGAGTCTTCAAATACACCAGTTTAGTCTTCCGTCGCTGACCCTCAGGGAGGTTCCTCCTCTTCCCCAGCGGTTCATACCGTAGTTGCGCTAATATAGGTGGTAGGTCTGGAACTACAGCAAATCCTGACCCAAGTTTAATCTTATAACCGAGACTCAGCACTTGATCACGGTCTAGTAGACTAACAAAACGCACTATAATGTTCCTCTTTCCTTCGGGACCGTTTGGTAGCCTATGAATCGCTTGGAACAATATGGTGTCTGCAGTATGACCAGCCATACCCAGAGTAGTCTTGAAGAAATTGCGTACTGCAAACTGAGTGTCATGGTGGAGTTCTTTAGCATTGCCAGGGATACTACGCAACATCAAGTTCGCCTTTCTGCCTCACAAATCTAATGACATGATAAAAAGGTCACTAGCCCCGGGCTAGTAAGCTTCTAAATTTCACTAGCCGAAGCTGAAAATCAAAATTGCTTCTGTTCCGTTTTATCATGATAAAGGTAACCAATTTATATTGTCAACCTGTATTTTCACTGCAAAATTTATTGGAACATAAAGTCTTTCTCGCCGTAACTGAGCATGATGATGCAAGAAAACATCACTGTTTAACATATGCATTTTGTGTGATTGTAAGAACCATTCACATCTGAGTTAAAATTGAAACTCTGTAGAATACTAACCCTCTAGGTTCCAAATCATTTGCGAAATTTATATGCCGGGGGAAAACTTGGAACACATATTCATAATTCAGAACTGTACGAGTATGCTGTTTTAATTCAAACCCAGCTTGGTCTATACAATTAAAGTTTGAAAAAAAGTCTTTTCAAGAAAATGGCTCCGTCTCGTAATACACTCAAAACCGTTCTGTAGAAATCATATAGTTATTTCACAGACTTCTCTTATTTCGTGGTCCTTTGTAGAAGCATTATTGTTAGCAAGAGGCGTATGTGTAATACACACTAACACCACGATATTTCCTTTCTTAAGTTTACAATACATAGCTATATTTTTTGAAGATATCTTATTCGTAAATCAAAAGGATAAGACAACAATCAAGATTGACATAAATGTCGAATTCAATAGGCGTTTTTTCTACTAAACTATCTTCGTCAACGTACCACTGATCAGTTTGCCTGAGTCATTCAGTTGTGCTTCAATGACGTCACATGTACCACGTGACCGTTCACCTCATTTAAATTCTCGCCAGTCGGGAGCAGTCAACTTTGACTGTCAATATCTAGGTCCCCGGACACAATCGAATGCTCGTTGATGGGCTAATCAGTTTTTATTGAAATGTGCTACACGTTTCATCACTTTTTACAAATTTTACAAAATCATGGCCAAAATCCTTTAACACAGGAAAGAATCTTATTTATTACATGGTTGGGTAAGTACACAGGTAAGGTATATTAATATTTATACGTGCATTACATTTGTCATGTCACAATCATATTCGCAACAAACCAGTATGGATTCAATATCTAGTGATAATGATAATGACTTTTTAGTTACTCCCAACAAATTCAAGGAGGATGCATATGCCTGCAGCTCGGAAATTGATACAAATTTCGTTATTGACAACTTTTTAGATTTGGAATCAAATAATGCACCGGTTCCGGACTCTTTTAAGACCAACTTCCATTCTTTATATAGTCTGCATATCTTGTATACCAAAACAATAGCTTCTATATCCACTTTGTATTTATCCTGTCGGTTATCATATACTATGCACATGTATACAGACCTAAATATATGTTCTGTAAATAATGTTCTATACACCCTGCATAACACTATATACCATGTATTACAATCCTCCACATACCCCTCTTTACACTGTATACTCCTATACCACCATCTATATACTGTATATACCACTGTATACTATGTATAATACTCATATACAGTATACCACTCTCTACTTAAGGATTAAAGTTTCTTTCTGGTGGTTTTATCAAAGGATAAAGTTCAGCAGGATATCGATAGTTGGAATGGAACGCGAAACTTTAATCCTTATATTTACAGTCCAGACCTTATTCCCATGTGTCATTATTTCTTTAATCAGATATTATGATACTTACTGCGATGAAATCAAACAGTATCGTTTGGTTTCGGTAGACTGTTGAAACAGCCGCCTTATGAGGTGACGAACTCCCGCGAAATTTCAGTCAACAAGTAAACAAGAAAGGTCCAAAAGATTACATCTTTTTATAGTTATTTTTTTCACATAAGTTGTTATATATAAACAAACCACACTGTCTTTGTTTCTGTTATTGTATTTAAAAAACCCATTAAAATGCTTCTTATTTATTTCTTAAATAAATTAACACATACTACGCGGCAGGATATTGATCGAGTCTGTAAAGTAGTGACGCGGCCTCGTGTTCAAATCGTAACGGAGTGTATTACTGCGCGCTGCGCCAATAGGCGCGTGATCCACTGATTTTATCGGAAAATAAAGTTCAGTAGGCATTCGTAGAAATGCATAGGCAATATACTATCAATTCCAAACAGACTGTAAATATATACATATATAACACCCTATATATACCCTGTATACCAAATACCATATATAGTAATTGTCATTGCTTTGTAACAAGACTATGCCATTATTATGGGTGCCACATCTTGCACAAAAAAGGTTGATCCTTTTGTCTGTTTTTTTCGTTTGGGCTCACTTCAATTAGCATTTATTGTCTTTTTGTACAGTACGACTTTGTGTCCGTATTTCAGGCGTCGAAAATTTACGCTGTGTATTTTTTTGTACCGTTTTAATCATCGCCATATATGGCGACAGTGAAACCTTTAGAGATATTTTTAAACGACTACGTCACCAGGTCGTGTTGTCCATATGTTATCTATATAGAGTAGAACACGAACTGCCCTTTAATGTAAGTATTGTGCAAGAGAAATCCCGACATCATGGCCGACCAGAACTTAACTGTCCTTCTCTACAAAAAAGGTGATATACAAATGGTAAGTAATCTTGTCTACATTATTATATGGAGAGTGAAAGGTAAACTTGAATATGTCGTTTAGTGCAAACCGATATATTTTTTCGAACGAATTTCATTACAGTCTTTCATAAACATGGATCGTATCGAACAACTCTATCACGGGGTTATGTGTGATTACTCAATTCGAAATCGCTTCCCTCCGCCGTACACCTTTCAAAAGAATTGAACAGACTCTTGTGCACCCAGATACTAACTCTTTATTGATATCAACATAAGATATATTATAATAAAAACATAGGCATAACGCTTATACATTTGCCTTTTCCATTAAAGATTACAAAGCAATTATTACCTTTACATTAATGATCGACAATAGGACAGAACTATGCTTTCATCACTGATTGATAATAAAACAATCCCTGATATATACAGTTGCTAGTTGAGTTCGCTACGTACATTAACCATAAGTTACAGTGATAAAACATTTGCATGGTCTTACCTTTCAAAAGAATTGAGCATACTTTTGTGCACCCAGATACTAACTAGGGTGCTAGTCTTCTCGTCGACTATATATATCAAGCCAGGCATTCCATCTCATTGACATATTTGGAGAAGAAAAATGGTTGACCAATGGTCTTCTTATTACCGAGACCCGGTTTTACCGATTTGGTTCCATGATGGGAGCAGCAGCACCTTGGTCCTTCGTGATCGCCTATAGGTCAGGGTGACCTCCTACGGTTCAAGTATTGTTGTCTTTAGATAGCTGTGACTGTATTTATTTCGGCCAGCCGACCTTGTATTGGTTTGAAGGTCTCATTGTGGCCTAGTGTTGACCAATGATTATGGCAGCCTCTACGGAACACAGTTTTTACATTATGTCGCTTAATTGACTGACTGGTACAGTGATTATCGTTGTAGTAGTTAAGTGTTTACTACTTGTTATTTCTCCCGTTTCTACGTCATACGTTCTCCCCTTCTGACGAGGTGACCTTGTCCCCAAGGTCGGGCACATGAAGGTGCAGGAGAACGGGTTTCAGCAGTGGGCTTGACGATATTTAAGCGCTTTACAATAAAGAGGAACAACACCTGTATACCTGAAATATGTCGTTTTTACGTGTTTGGTCTACGAGATGTACCATGATATGCGTGCTCAATTGTCATGTGCGTCAATGAGGTAAGACCAGCCGAGAAGCAATTGTATAATTGAGGTAGGTAGTTATATTTCTAAAACCATATATACAGTGTACAGACGTCGAAAAATTATAGCGAAAGACGAGGTGGTTGACCATAGTAACCTTGTTATAAACCTATAAAATATATAGCTAACGTTGAATAGCCCGTGGTCAAGAGCGTGTGATACATAATTCTCTGACCGTTTCTGGTCTCGTAATATTGGGCATTATTTGCGAAACCATATGTTCGGATAAACAGAGGAATGATGCTGATATAGCTGTTTTGCAGACGGTGTCCTTCTGCTTTGGGATATCAGTATAGCCCTGGACAGTCTGTAAAAAGAGCTGAAATGTAGCCCTCTCTATAAATGGGATGTACACGGCATATTCACCGCGACGAGGGAGCATTTGGAGTAACTCATTTGCTTGAAGGAGTGGTTCCGGAAGGGCCATATGATAGGCTGAACCTTCCTGAAATGAAAAGTGAAAAGATGGTTCCCCCATGGTTTTTGTAATTTGTTAACACAAAAAGTCTATGGATATATAGAGCGTAAAAAGCGACGTCAGATAAGATAGACTGTAAGACGTCGTCAATGGTGGTGTCTCGGTGACAAGAAATAGCACTCAGCGTGTCATAAACTATGGTCCGTACCTCATGTGAAATCATAGGGGGGTATCTTGAATGATACAGCCCATCTAGCATCCTCAGGTACGTAGCATAGGAGGAGGACCGTATTGAGGTGTTGGGGTTTTGCAATCGAGTAGCGGAAAACTTTAGACAATGGAGAAAAATAGCGTCGCTCGTAGGGTTTCGATCTAAAGGAGACACAGCAGATACACCATGAGGCTGCTGTCTACCCGAACGGTTACTTAAATATAAGACCAAAAGTTGCAGGTCTCTGGGAAGATCGGACAGGTCTTGAGCGGTTAAACCTGCCTGTTTGGAAACCTTAATGGCGGCCAAACTGGTAAGGGAGATGGAATAGAAACTCCCTTCAGGTTCAACAAGGATTTTAACCTACCAACGGGAGTTTGTGGATGTTTGGTACCAACACCCTTTGAAAACTATATGGTTCCAACCCTCGTACAGTCCGGAACCAGGGGTCGGGTCTGGAATCCAGACACCTGAACGTCCGTCCGTGTGATACCTATATACTAAGTGTGTGCCTTCGGAGAATTTTAAATTAAAAAAAAAAATAAAGCTGGTGTGGAAGATGGCCTTTAACTCGTCTAGACCTGAAACAGGTAAAAAAAACATTTTTTTACACAAGGTTATCGTAATTCAATGACGGATAGCGCAGTGCTGACTTTGGTGAAAGGACTGGTGGGGCATTTGGGCTGACCATGGGAGGTGTGTTAGGGTGCAAAACCTCTTGATGAGCCACCATCTGAAAGATTGTATAATCTTGTGTAAGGATATTACGAATCATGTGACCTACGCGAGGTGAGACCTTGATGACCGACGGGACATTGATAACTTGGTTAGACAACGTGTTACATAGCTTGAAATCGGGCCAAGTGATATTAAGCCGCGGAAAAATTGTGCCTTGAACAGAGACGTTAGTGATAGCGTTTGGGTAACTAATGTTCCAGTATATCGGACATACGGGTAGTTTAGCAGCTGTGACTGACACACAGTCAGTTATAAATGTCAGAATAGTAAATAGAGTAATGACTGAGGTAACTGCTAGAAATAATATTGCATGATCCCAGACAAGGAAGGTAGATATTATGTGAGCTAAATCTGGAGACGGCGTGGTAGACGGAATCGTGTACCTAAAACTCGGTACAGCCTCCGATGCGACCTTGCGGAATAGGAGCGCAGTCGATAGGTGTCGAAAACAGTGTAGGAATCAGAGTCCTGCAAATTAATCACCGGTAAAATAGCGGTGGCAATTGTTATAATGTCGATAAACGGAAAATCATCGGAGCTTATCTAAACTTCTCCTGCAACCATTGAGTCAGCTAATGACGTAAATATGACCTTATCTTGTTTTGCCGCGGCCGCCAGATTACGGAGGTTTAGATCAAACACCTTATCTGCGGCTAGTAAGTTGTGCATGGTATGGTTATACACATTGACCGGTGGGACCGTTATAGACATAGAGGTTACACAACGAGTGGTTGTTGGATATGGAATTTATTTCACTCGAGTTTATTATTCTTGAAGCTCGTGTCTTTTGTAACTTTTAAAAAATAATTAACGAGAGTGAAAGAAATTCCATATCCAATAACCACGAGTCGTGTGACCAGTTTCTACCACAATATTAAATCGACAGTGTCAGTGCTGATTTTTGAAGTGAACCGCGGACTATTTGCGCGAAAGCACATCATCTCGCATATGTTTTCGCCAAGTTGTGACGTCGTCGATAATCGATGACGACTTCAAGAATCGTGATTTCCGGTTCAACTTCTCCACCAATCAAAAGTCCGGAAGGTCATATTCCACTAGTGGTATATAACATGTATTTATCCAACAGTCAGCATGTTTGTACAATGGTCTGAGAGTGGAATAACTCGGGGCATTGTGGTAGAAACTGGTGTACTGAATGTTTGATGTTATATTGTGTAGTCTGGAATCATTAAAGAATTGCTGAAGTAGGGCCAGGTTCACAGGATGGAGTCTTGTAATATTTATGTCATTGGAGCATTGAGTCAAAAGACCGGTGAAATACATGTCATTCGTGAGAACGGCACAGTCACACGGTATCTGCAGGGTGCAATAATTGCAGCCTTGAACACCCTTTTACCGTCGGGGCATTCTAAGGTAATTTTTGGAGTTCTATAGACAAGAATTGAGGAGGGTTATTTATCTAAAATATGGGGATAAATGTTTTCGTGTAACTAGCGGAAATTACATTTCGCTCGAATTTGTGCCACTTGATTGAAGTAAATACTTGAAAGACAAGATAAAGTCAAATTAACCTCATTAGCTGACTCAATGGTTGCAGGAGAAGTTCAGATAAGCTCCGACAATTTTCTTTTTATCGACATTATAACAGTCGGCCAGCCGACCTTGTATTGGTTTGTAGGTCTCACTGTGGCCTAGTGTTGACCAATGATTCTGGCAGCCTCAACGGAACACAGTGTTTACATTATGTCGCTTAATTGACTGACTGGTACAGTGATTATCGTTGTTGTAGTTAAGTGTTTACTACTTGTAATTTCTCCCATTATTTCGAATTCTCTTCGTAATAATTCTCTTGTTTAAAGACTTGACTCGTTCAATAGAAAGTAAAAATAGAAGACAAATCAAAGTCTTTCCACCTTAAACATTAGCCAAGAGTGTATATCTTAAAATAGCTTATTAAACCATTCAGGTAACTGATACTAATTAGAATTTATGCTGGAAATTTTGTTTAAATTTAAAACAAAAATATATGTCAATAACGGTTATGATAAAATATATTTAGACTAACTTTAAATGTAAATATTTAAGTTTAATCTTAGGAATGAAAATATAACATTTTCACAACATGTACATCCATATCGATTAAATGTTTTCTTCATAAATTGAGACGTTTAAGTAAAGTACTAAGCGGTCAAAAGGAATATTTTTGGGAAATAGGAAATTTTATTTTTCTGCCCAAACATTCTAATTTCAGTCGCTTTTACGACTTATAATGCTGTGAAAACATGCTTAACATATATTTTGCTGATTGGTCTTTGCAATACCGTTAATATGATATAAGAAATGGGATTTCATTGATGAAATTAAAACCAAAACGCAAATACATATTCCTTTTTCTATGCACACTGTAAGTAACGCTTTGGTACACCATTCGTTTTTATTCAGACTCGAAGGTATTTCTCTAGTGTTTAATGAGGCCCCATGTTTACCCCGGATGTCTAACGACGGTTAGTGTAACGACGTGTCCCTTGTTGTCTGGAGTCGATAACACCATGTCTACTTGCTGATATGTACACCATGGCTACTGGCCGACATGTACACTATGTCTACTGACCGACATGTACACTATGTCTACTGACCGACATGTACACCATGTCTACTGGCCGACATGTACACCATGTCTACTGACCGACATGTACACCATGGCTACTGGCCGACATGTACACCATGTCTACTGGCCGACATGTACACCATGTCTACTGGCCGACATGTCCACCATGTCTACTGGCCGACATGTACACCATGGCTACTGGCCGACATGTACACCATGGCTACTGGCCGACATGTACACCATGTCTACTGACCGACATGTACACCATGGCTACTGGCCGACATGTACACCATGTCTACTGGCCGACATGTACACCATGTCTACTGGCCGACATGTCCACCATGGTTACTGGCCGACATGTACACTATGTCTACTGACCGACATGTACACTATGTCTACTGACCGACATGTACACCATGGCTACTGGCCGACATGTACACCATGTCTACTGGCCGACATGTCCACCATGTCTACTGGCCGACATGTACACTATGTCTACTGACCGACATGTACACTATGTCTACTGACCGACATGTACACCATGGCTACGGGCCGACATGTACACCATGTCTACTGACCGACATGTACACCATGTCTACTGGCCGACATGTCCACCATGGCTACTGGCCGACATGTACACCATGGCTACTGGCCGACATGTACACCATGGCTACTGGCCGACATGTACACCATGTCTACTGGTCGACATGTACACCATGTCTACTGACCGACATGTACACCATGGCTACTGGCCGACATGTACACCATGTCTACTGGCCGACATGTACACCAAGGCTACTGGCCGACATGTACACTATGTCTACTGACCGACATGTACACTATGTCTACTGACCGACATGTACACCATGGCTACTGGCCGACATGTACACCATGTCTACTGGCCGACATGTCCACCATGTCTACTGGCCGACATGTACACTATGTCTACTGACCGACATGTACACTATGTCTACTGACCGACATGTACACCATGGCTACTGGCCGACATGTACACCATGTCTACTGACCGACATGTACACCATGTCTACTGGCCGACATGTCCACCATGGCTACTGGCCGACATGTACACCATGGCTACTGGCCGACATGTACACCATGGCTACTGGCCGACATGTACACCATGTCTACTGGCCGACATGTACACCATGTCTACTGACCGACATGTACACCATGGCTACTGGCCGACATGTACACCATGTCTACTGACCGACATGTACACCATGCCTACTGGCCGACATGTACACCATGGCTACTGGCCGACATGTACACCATGTCTACTGGCCGACATGTACACCATGTCTACTGACCGACATGTACACCATGGCTACTGGCCGACATGTACACCATGGTTACTGGCCGACATGTACACTATGTCTACTGACCGACATGTACACTATGTCTACTGACCGACATGTACACCATGGCTACTGGCCGACATGTACACCATGTCTACTGGCCGACATGTCCACCATGTCTACTGGCCGACATGTACACTATGTCTACTGACCGACATGTACACTATGTCTACTGACCGACATGTACACCATGGCTACTGGCCGACATGTACACCATGGCTACTGGCCGACATGTCCACCATGTCTACTGGCCGACATGTACACTATGTCTACTGACCGACATGTACACTATGTCTACTGACCGACATGTACACCATGGCTACTGGCCGACATGTACACCATGTCTACTGACCGACATGTACACCATGTCTACTGGCCGACATGTCCACCATGTCTACTGGCCGACATGTACACCATGGCTACTGGCCGACATGTACACCATGGCTACTGGCCGACATGTACACCATGTCTACTGGCCGACATGTACACCATGCCTACTGGCCGACATGTACACCATGGCTACTGGCCGACATGTACACCATGTCTACTGGCCGACATGTACACCATGTCTACTGACCGACATGTACACCATGGCTACTGGCCGACATGTACACCACGTCTACTGACCGACATGTACACCATGCCTACTGGCCGACATGTACACCATGGCTACTGGCCGACATGTACACCATGTCTACTGGCCGACATGTACACCATGTCTACTGACCGACATGTACACCATGGCTACTGGCCGACATGTACACCATGTCTACTGGCCGACATGTACACCATGTCTACTGGCCGACATGTCCACCATGGTTACTGGCCGACATGTACACTATGTCTACTGACCGACATGTACACTATGTCTACTGACCGACATGTACACCATGGCTACTGGCCGACATGTACACCATGTCTACTGGCCGACATGTCCACCATGTCTACTGGCCGACATGTACACTATGTCTACTGACCGACATGTACACTATGTCTACTGACCGACATGTACACCATGCCTACTGGCCGACATGTACACCATGGCTACTGGCCGACATGTCCACCATGTCTACTGGCCGACATGTACACTATGTCTACTGACCGACATGTACACTATGTCTACTGACCGACATGTACACCATGGCTACTGGCCGACATGTACACCATGTCTACTGACCGACATGTACACCATGTCTACTGGCCGACATGTCCACCATGGCTACTGGCCGACATGTACACCATGGCTACTGGCCGACATGTACACCATGTCTACTGGCCGACATGTACACCATGTCTACTGACCGACATGTACACCATGGCTACTGGCCGACATGTACACCATGTCTACTGGCCGACATGTACACCATGCCTACTGGCCGACATGTACACCATGGCTACTGGCCGACATGTACACCATGTCTACTGGCCGACATGTACACCATGTCTACTGACCGACATGTACACCATGGCTACTGGCCGACATGTACACCATGTCTACTGGCCGACATGTACACCATGTCTACTGGCCGACATGTCCACCATGGTTACTGGCCGACATGTACACTATGTCTACTGACCGACATGTACACTATGTCTACTGACCGACATGTACACCATGGCTACTGGCCGACATGTACACCATGTCTACTGGCCGACATGTCCACCATGTCTACTGGCCGACATGTACACTATGTCTACTGACCGACATGTACACTATGTCTACTGACCGACATGTACACCATGGCTACTGGCCGACATGTACACCATGTCTACTGACCGACATGTACACCATGTCTACTGGCCGACATGTCCACCATGGCTACTGGCCGACATGTACACCATGGCTACTGGCCGACATGTACACCATGGCTACTGGCCGACATGTACACCATGTCTACTGGCCGACATGTACACCATGTCTACTGACCGACATGTACACCATGGCTACTGGCCGACATGTACACCATGTCTACTGGCCGACATGTCCACCATGTCTACTGGCCGACATGTCCACCATGGCTACTGGCCGACATGTACACCATGTCTACTGACCGACATATACACCATGGCTACTGACCGACATATACAACATGGCTACTGGCCGACATGTACACCATGGCTACTGGCCGACATGTACACCATGTCTACAGGCAGACATGTACACCATGGCTACTGGCCGACATGTACACCATGTCTACTGGCCGACATGTACACCATGTCTACAGGCAGACATGTACACCATGGCTACTGGCCGACATGTACACCATGTCTACAGGCAGACATGTACACCATGGCTACTGGCCGACATGTACACCATGGCTACTGGCCGACATGTACACCATGTCTACAGGCAGACATGTACACCATGTCTACAGGCAGACATGTACACCATGTCTACAGGCAGACATGTACACCATGGCTACTGGCCGACATGTACACCATGTCTACAGGCAGACATGTACACCATGTCTACTGACCGACATGTACAACATGTCTACTGGCAGACATGTACACCATGTCTACAGGCAGACATGTACACTATGGTTACTGGCCGACATGTACACCATGTCTACTGGTCGACATGTACACCATGGCTACTGGCAGACATGTACACCATGTCCACAGGCAGACATGAACACAATGGCTACTGGCCGACATGTACACCATGGCTACTGGCCGACATGTACACCATGTCTACTGACCGACATATACACCATGTCTACTGACCGACATATACACCATGTCTACAGGCAGACATGTACACCATGTCTACTGACCGACATATACAACATGGCTACTGGCAGACATGTACACCATGTTTACAGGCAGACATGTACACCATGGCTACTGGCCGACAAGTACACCATGTCTACTGGCCGACATGTACACCATGGCTACTGGCCGACATGTACACTATGTCTACTGGCCGACATGTACAACATGTCTATTGGCCGACATGTACACCATGTCTACTGGCCGACATGTACACCATGTCCACAGGCAGACATGAACACAATGGCTACTGGCCGACATGTACACCATGGCTACTGGCCGACATGTACACCATGGCTACTGGCAGACATGTACACCATGTCTACTGGCCGACATGTACACCATGTCCACAGGCAGACATGTACACCATGTCCACAGGCAGACATGAACACAATGGCTACTGGCCGACATGTACACCATGGCTACTGGCCGACATGTACACCATGGCTACTGGCCGACATGTACACCATGGCTACTGGCCGACATGTACACCATGGCTACTGGCCGACATGTACACCATGGCTACTGGCCGACATGTACACCATGTCCACAGGCAGACATGAACACAATGGCTACAGGCAGACATGTACACTATGGTTACTGGCCGACATGTACACCATGTCTACTGGCCGACATGTACACTATGTCTACTGGCCGACATGTACACCATGTCTACTTGCCGACATGTACACCATGTCCACAGGCAGACATGAACACAATGGCTACTGGCCGACATGTACACCATGGCTACTGGCCGACATGTACACCATGTCCACAGGCAGACATGAACACAATGGCTACTGGCCGACATGTACACCATGGCTACTGGCCGACATGTACACCATGTCCACAGGCAGACATGAACACAATGGCTACTGGCCGACATGTACACCATGTCTACTGGCCGACATGTACACCATGTCCACAGGCAGACATGAACACAATGGCTACTGGCCGACATGTACACCATGGCTACTGGCCGACATGTACATCATGTCTACTGGCCGACATGTACACCATGTCTACTGGCCGACATATACACCATGTCTACTGGCCGACATGTTTACCATGTTTACTGGCAGACATGTACACCATGGCTACTGGCCGAGATGTACACCATGGCTACTGGCCGACATGTACACCATGGTTAATGACCGATATTTCTCTCATCCCTACCGGTGTCATACTGGTCTGTCCAGGTAAATACACCCATGCTTGCTGTGTGTGTATTACCTCGCTTCCGGTGTAGGATAGCCACGCGCGCGCAATGATACAAAAGTAGGTCGCCGAACCGAAAGTAGATATATCTATAGATTTGTAAACACATCGTCTGCTCCATGTGCTAGGCCAGATCTAATGTGAAATTTGTTTACATTGAATTTCAAGAAATCATGGCTAATTTTGGAAGATTCCAGGAAGTGGATGTGGGTAAATTTATTGAAGGAAACGAAAACAAAAACACTTTGGTGAAAACATTGAGTAATTTGAAACTTTTGAATGAATTTTTGACTTCAAAATATCCAAATGAAACAAGGCCAATCCACTGCATCCCTGCTTGTGATCTGGATAACTATCTGGCTAGTTTTATTGTGTCGGTCAGAACGAAGGACCACAAGGAATATGAACCTAGTACCCTACGTGGCATGATTGGCAGTTTTGATAGACATTTGCGAAAAAGGAATTATGGTATCAGCATCATTGGTGGTAGTGTTGAATTTTCCAAAACTCGCGATGCTTTAAAAGCGAAACAACATGATTTGAAAGGCCAAGGTAAAGGTTCTAAACCTCTGAGAGCCGATCCTCTCAACGATACTGAAATCAACAAATTATATGAATGTGGACAGCTAGGCAATATGAATCCGTCGTCCATTATAAATACCCTGTGGTACCAAAATACGCTTCACTTTGGAATGAGGGGCGGGGCCATGGAACACCGAGCCATGTCTTGGGGTGATGTTGTTTTGAAACACGACGCAGAGTTGAACTTGGACTATCTGCAGTATCACGAACGTTTGACAAAAACTCGAAATGGTGACGACATTCGATCAACCCGTTTGTGTCCCCCTAGGATGTATGCTACACCGCAGCAACCGGACAGATGTCCCGTTCAACTTTTTATGTTTTATCAAGCAAAACGACCTGAGGGTTATTCTAACAAAGACGACCCCTTCTATCTCGCGACCGTAACTCAAGATAAACACCCACGTGTCCAAGACCAATGGTTTTTGAAAGGTCCCATGGGAAAAAACAAACTGTCAAACATCATGAAAACTATGGCTAAAGTAGCAGAGATTGACTTACCTGAAAAACGGTTAACAAACACAAGTGTGAGAAAGACTCTCGTCCAAAAGATGACCGACAATAATGTGCCCGATAATTTGCAGACCTACGTAACCGGCCATAAGAATTCCGCCTCACTGAACAATTACCGCACATTAAATAACAATCACAAGTTCGCAATATCCAGTATGTTGTCGAGCACGTCCAACAAATCCATCAAACCTCCAGTCACGAGCACTGTTACACGACCGACGCAAAATACGAGTGAAATCTGTTTTGAACACACACCTTCCAATGAAAGTGTTCGGCCTGTTACAAGCGTGTCACATTCCATCGTGCCAATGCCAACATCTTCTTCTCATTCATTGGACATTCCCGCGCCGGCTCGATCAAACATGTGCACATCGGCGAAAACAACAAGCAACACAAACAGTCGTCTTGAATCATTATTTGCTGGATCTTACATTCAAAACTGTTCCATTAACATAACAATTTCAAATCCAACACCAGCACCTCGTCGTCGTGTAAACATGATCGACAGTGACAGCGAGTAAACTAAACGTTGTTGACCTAAATATTGACGTCACACCACGTGCGGCTACTAGCCTTGACTGAACATTCCTTTGATTTGTAGGTTATCGGTACTTTAAATTACATTGAATTCAGATATTTTAATATCTTTTTTTATTTTTGATATAAATTATGTTAAAAAAAACACGTTCTTTTATTGTTTTTTATTAATAAAACATGGAACTATATTTTCACGCGAAAGGACACACTAGCTTGGCCGACATCAAGTGATTTTGGCTTCGCTTGCAATGACAGGGCTGCTGAAACAACGTTAGACTGTGGAAATGAATGGTTCCCTTCGTTTTTAGAACAGCAAACGTCGTTTGCATATATGGGGTATGGTAAATCGATTGGCGCTGTTCTTTTTTTATTATATGCAGTAGAAAAAAAGTTTGGATTTAAAAAAAAAATGGCGTCTATCTGAGAAAGCTATCGACAGATAGTGCCTATTTTTGCATATTTTAGGTTGGGGAATGAGAGAAAAATACTCAATCATATGTGGTCATGTAGGATAGGGATATTCCACCCTCTGGGTCACAAAATGTGGTAAAACCCTCGGCGGAGCCTCGGGTTTTACCACATTTTGTGACCCCTCGGGTGGAATATCCCTATCCTACATGACCACATATGATAGAGTCTTATAGTACACCATGGCTACTTGCCGACATATACACCATGGCTACTGGCCGACATGTACACCATGGCTACTGGCCGACATGTACACCATGTCTACTGGCCGACATTTACACCATGGCTACTGGCCGACATGTACACCATGTCTACTGACCGTCATGTACACCATGTCTACTGGCCGACATATACACCATGGCTACTGGCCGACATGTACATCATGTCTACTGGCCGACATGTACATCATGTCTACTGGCCGACATGTACACCATGTCTACTGGCCGACATGTACACCATGGCTACTGGCCGACATGTACACCATGTCTTCTGGCCGACATATACATCATGTCTACTGGCCGACATATACACCATGGCTACTGGCCGACATGTACATCATGTCTACTGGCCGACATGTACATCATGTCTACTGGCCGACATATACACCATGGCTACTGGCCGACATGTACATCATGTCTACTGGCCGACATATACACCATGGCTACTGGCCGACATGTACAACATGGCTACTGGCCGTCATGTACAACATGGCTACTGGCCGACATGTACTCCATGGCTACTGGCCGACATGTACACCATGTCTACTGACCGACATATACACCATGGCTACTTGCCGACATATACACCATGTCTACTGGCCGACATGTACACCATGTCTACTGGCCGACATGTACACAATTTCCATGTGCTCCGCATGTATCCAGTATAATACAATGTGAAGGCAAAATAGTGTTACAAGAATATACATGAAGCAACATGTATAGAAAGTCATAATAATGGATATTAATTAGCTTATACTGGAAATAATTATGAATACAATGTTTAAAATATATGCATGTCAATAATCTTCAAGGTAAAATATGCTTAGACTTATTTCCCATGAAAGTGTATCCCCCCCCCCCCCCCCCCTATTACATTTGGCGTCCAACGAAATTTACCCAAGGAAGGTGGTGTAGAGTCCCTCGAGTATCTGCGGTCAAATACTAAGAACTGTACCGAATTGATCGTTTGTGACAAGATAGATCAATCAGCAGAGCGTCCATCTAACAGGTTAGGAAGGTCACGGGTTCGAATCGCGGTAATGCCGTGCATTTTTCCTCTGGTCGAAGATACAATGAAAGAACAAAAAATAGCTCTCTGATTATCTATTAATGACTGCGTCCATTAAGCGTTGCAATCAGTCGGCTGAAATCTTTAATCCTTTTGATTGGTCAGTTGCTTTATGGCTTGAAACTATGACATGACTGACCACATACATAGGCATTTGATGCAATTTGTTTTGTTATTACAGGTAGATAAACCAATCCCTGAACCAGGTCCCGGGGGTGAGCTATTTAAACACTGTGCTTTTCAAATTTGTGTCCGTAAAAACAAAATTAATGGCAATTTGTGATTAATGCCAAATTTAATTCTGAAAAATTTAGTTAAACATTAGCTATTTTTATTGAAGGAATAATTTCTACTACCTACAGCTTACTCACGATATTGATATAAATGTAACATTTTTTTAATTGGTGAAATATAAGACTTCAACTCTCCTAACGGTAAACAGACGACCTATCCAAGAACAATATTTATCGTGAATAACAAACAGAAGTTGATTACCTAGATATCTCTCAACAAACTAATCAATACCATGCTAAACGCGTTACACATTCAGATGATTTACAAAAGTTACAAAAGTAATGTGAAACGCTGAACTTTTTTTGCTACAGAGGTCCAGCTATGCATGCAGCAGGTAGGTATCTGTGGGTCAGATGTCAATTTCTGGCAAAGGGGCTTTATTGGTGACTGGGTGGTGAAGAAACCGATGATCCTTGGTCACGAAGGGTGTGGAATTGTCAGCAAACTTGGAAAAGGAGTGACAACACTGAACGTCGGTTAGTAGTATTGAATACGGTAAATTCTAACATTTCGTTACAAACGAGATGAAAAGAGATATCGTTACTTTTTATATATTCTGTCAGCCATCGTAAAAAAAAAGAAAATTAAAATTTAACAATAAAAATTAATGAACATGCACCTTGGAAAATGGAAACTCTTACATGCTTTTGTAATTAAAAGAAATCAGGGAATACCAAAGCGACAACAAAACCATAATCCGAACTCAAACTCGATTAAACGGGAGGCAAAATATGAACAAATGTAAGATCTACAAGTAGACCCTTGTAAAAGAACCAGGGAATACCCCTAGTAAGACCAGGTGTTCTGGAAGAGTAAGCGTCTTCTGTTTCATTGACGACACCTGTCAAATAAATAGGTCAAATCCAAGTAAATGCCATTGCCTCAAAGTGAGGCTTAATGCATAATTCTCAATCGCAATCAATCACAACAAGCACAAAAACGACCATCTTCATATGATGCAGGGATGTAGAATATTTCTCAATGAGACCAACTTGGCGACCATAAAACTTGCCCATACTATTCATCAACATGTATCTCTTGAATCTCTGTGAGTAAGTTTGTTCGTCAGCAGTTGGCATTTATCACGAAAATCTCGATTTAATCATAGTTTTATTAAAATTATTATGTCTTATATGAAATAGGCTTTGTTTTGTTTTTGGTTGTACGAGCAATGGAAATGAAATAAATCTTTGTTTAGAATGTCGGCATCAGTAGCATATGCGTTGACATGGCTGTAGTGAATATAGTCAAAGTCACAAAATGTTGAGTATGGAGAGATATGGCAGGTTGTTATGCCTACATTGTATTTCCCTAAAGCTCTCCTCTTTAATAGTTCACTATAATGGTAGCCCATCGGAAGTTTAAGAATAGATAATTGTGAACAGACATTTAGGGTCATGACTAGAAATACCTGCGTTTCACCATGAACACTCTGAAACTTAAGAGAAACCAATTCTGTATCAACTATGATACTGAAATCCCTATGGCCAGATGGATAGGGCCCAATAGAGGAAATGTAGTAAATTATTTGAAAACCTTCTACGTTGGAATGACAGGATACTGTCAAGATTTAGTTTGAAGCACACCTGGACGGAGGGAAATAGAGGTGTGGCGCATACTGGTCAAAATAAATAAATAAACATCAAAATGTGAGATTTTGGAATACAAATGTTAAATATATAACATGTATATGTTGTAAAACGTTGTGATCGAAACTTTTCAGAGGGAAAGAGTAAATTAAGTGATTAACTCTATATCCATTCCGTGTAAAATATAAACAAATAGCCAAGTCGACTGATACTTGTACAGGTGCGTATATACAGGTAAAAACTCACCTACATTATGACATTTTAGTATTTATCTTTTCTGTCAGTGAAACATGATATGAATGACACGGATTTTTCCAATATTTATAATTATGTCATAATAATATAGAATGTGTTTGGTTACCCTTTCACACTACAGCGAACCAATGAACCATGGAAATCTATTTTAGTACTTGCAGATTTAGAAAAGGTCGCATGATATTTCATCTGTATTTTTAGTTCGGGCAAGCGAGCGCGTAGCTTAGGTCGGTATAGGAAAGTGACCATACCTCTTCCATATAAACTGATGGTCCGACTCCCCTGTGGCCTTAGGGGCGGGGCCCGATAGTGGAAATTATATATATATATATTTAAAATCCTTTTTCCAATTGACCGGACATTGTTCCAATTTCTCAAGGATCGTTTTGATACAAGTGTATTTAGGTGAGCGATACAGGCCCTCTGGGCCTCTTGTTTCATTACACATTCCTATTACATTTGTAGGTGATAGGGTTGCTATAGAACCCGGTGTACCGTGTCGGATGTGCAAGTATTGTAAATCTGGCCGGTACAATCTTTGCAACGACTGTGTGTTCTGTGCCACGCCCCCTCACGATGGTAACTTGAGTCGATATTTCACCCATGCTGCTGATTTCTGTTTCAAGTGAGATCATTACGTTTGTATGCTAACTATTATTTTTTTTTTATTTTTTTGTGATACGGAATCAGTTTCCCGTTAACTCATTACAAATTTAGTGAACAAAGACACATACTCGTGGATTTTGCGAGTTTAATTCCTAGAAAAATATTTATAAATATTACAGGTACTTGCTTTATCGTAAATAAAAGGTGAATCACGAAAAACGGACACTTGTACAAAGTGATAGTAGTGGATATGATAATCGTAAAATAAAATATAATATCTAAAATTTATATGTCATTTACATTTTAGAGTAATGGCTTCTGAGAAACATCTGTTTTCTCTACCATATACCGAAATAAAATTAATACATCTATTCTATCAAGTGTGAATCTGGGTTCTGTTCCCACCCTTTGGGACTTATGCCAATAGTCATATTTGAAAATAACTTCGGACCTAATCAGAGAGTTATTTACTGTATAATTGAAGTATGTCACTCCCAAGAGAACTGAGAGGCAATATCATACGAGTTGTGATATTTTAAAGGTTTAAATCATTGAACATTTGATTTATCATCTTTGGGACAAGAAAAACCACATATAAAAGAGGAGTCATAATGGAAAAATAATGCAAATAAATCATTGCTATTAATTATGATTTTGATTGTTTAGCAGTCAACGTAAGCAATACAGACTGGGAAAAAATCTCGCATTTGTTTCACATTGATAGATACCAGAAAAACAAAATGTTATGTAGCACAATTATTGATAAGTTTTATACACAGTTTCACAAAATATGTATTTATTTGGTTGTCTCTATTTTTTTACTTAAATGTTTTACTTTCTACTTACTATGTTTTCTATATCTAGACTACCCGATCACGTGAGTTGTGAGGAGGGGGCTATGTTGGAACCCCTTTCAGTCAGTGTTCACGCTTGTAACAGGGGCGGAGTTAAACTCGGGAGCAAGGTGCTGGTTCTTGGGTCAGGTATGTCATTTTCTCCCTAAAATAATGGGAACGTTTCCTCTCCCATTAACATTGGTAATTCACACACACTGTTTAACTTCATTTCACCGATATAACATGAGGCTTAGCTGGGCTGTTTTATGTTTCCAAGATTGATTCTGAGCTTTGAATGGAAATGCTTGAAAATATGCGCTAAATAAGAAAACAAATCTTGGCTGTCTTCGGATCTTTTTCTCCTTTTATAGGATAGGTTTCGCCTAATCTGTTAACCTCCTTGTGTCTTCTCAAATGTAAAGGTGTTATTCTCGTGAGTGTCTTTTGTACACGTTCTAGGTCCAATTGGATTGGTAACCCTCCTGACGTCGAAGGCCATGGGTGCATCTGAAGTGTGCATAACAGGTAAGGGGAAATTACTCATATGATCGTAAAAATGAATGAAAGGTTTTGTTGTAGGGGAGATAAATTGTCACCCTCGCTGCTTTAAGATAAGGGATGATTACTGATGTTAAATCCATTGTCATTATTTAAAGTTAAGGAGATGCTACTCATATAGTCCATTATCCTCATTGAATAAGGGAAGGGGAGATTACTCAAATAACCGGTATTCCCAACTCTTTAGGACGGGGAATGGGGACGGCACTCAAATAATATTTATCCTCATCTACATGTAGGAAAGGGGAGCATGCCCGATCATACCGTTTATCTAATCGTTGGATTCTCTTTCGTATTAGTTTTGTTTTCGTTGAAGTTGTTCCTGGCAAAATACACGATAAAATAATCAAAAGCATTGTTTCATGTACAACGTCAAGGAATAAACTTTCTTTTCGGATTTCTAAAGTTTAATTTAAGGGGATGGTAAATTAAAAATACAGAAAAATATCATCTACTTTAAATCATTTCAATTTGTGCATCGGTTTCATCTTCACTTACAGATATTGATGAGTCACGGTTGGAGATTGCTAAAAAGTTGGGTGCTACCTACACACTGAAGGTAACAAGTCGTGACCCGGAAGTAGTCGCTAAGCAAGTGGAGGATATAATGGGAGAAAAGGCCGAGATCACCATTGAGTGTAGCGGGGCTACTCCCTCTGTAAAGACAGCAATATACGTATGTATACAGAGTTATATCCCAAAGAACTAATTGTGTCTATAATTATCTCCTGTGACGAAAATAGGCCTTACCTTAACGTGATATCGGCATGTATGTAAATATCCGGACATGTGATCTTATTGTTGTTACTAGCGTACTATAATTGTACAATATACATGTACAGGGTGTGTAAATAGTCCAATCATTTTATGATTTTACCTCAAACTAATTGCAAAAGAATTTATTTTTGGTTTTTCATACAGGTTTAAGTATACATTGTAACAGAAAAAAGTCTACATTAATCAAAATTGGGGAAAATAGTTGTTTCTACCCCTAAATTAAAAATCGGAAAAATATAAAAAAAAATTACTTGATGGACCATTTTTTAACCCAAATATCAACATCAGGTGTAATACAGGATAACTAAACTTATATAAAATTCAGAAAATGATATATTTAACTTACATCTTTTAAATTATATGACTGCTTAAAGTTTGTCTGTTAATCTGATTTGGAGCTGATTTTAAATAAAATTGAATGATTCATCGATTTATGTGAACAATATTTCATAAATACCTTCAGCATATGCTGAAATGTGCATTAAATTATTTTCTATGCAAGTTATTCTTAACAAAAAATAAAGCATTTGACAAGATACCTCCATTATATTACTTGAAATTAGGTAGATGAAAACCACATTTGGTGCAAATTTGACTTGACCACCAAAATTGGCTAAGTCCACGTTTTTCAACAACAAAATTGTGAATATATTTCTTGTTTTATGCTGGATTTTGAAATAATTTGGCAGTAATTACCACCATGACGTAACCTTCTGGATAAAAGTAAATTTCAATTTATGATTGATGTCAACTTTAAATTAATTGATTTTTCATATTCTGATAATGGAAATGAATGGTGGGATACTTAATTTTTAATGAAAATACGAAAGTAAAGGAATCTTTAACTTCAAATTAATCTCAACTCTCTTAAACTTCCGGTATGGCCGGGGACTGAGTGGTCGTCTTGAGCGGAGCTCCGTGAATAATGTAGTTTTCTTGGCTTTCTACACAAGGAAAGGGACCATTTCTTGGGTAAAATGGAACATGGACATCTTAAATTGAAAGCTGAAGAAAATAGGTATGCTAACAATTGAATTTAATGAAATTATACGTGAATTTATACGTCTCTGAAATTTCATAAGAAAGCCATAGTCGGTCACGGTTAATCGATTACGATATGTACCTGAAGTCTAAATATAGACTAGTCAATCAACCCTTTACCTGAGATCGATGTCCTGTAGACTGTGCTGTGATTACATGTTCATATAAGTGTATACATAATGTACGGGAGACCGCTGGCCAGAACTTCTATCATATTAATATTATGACCACTTTGAAAAAGGACCGCAACTCTTCAAATTTTTCGTCAACATCTTCCAAGTCGAGGTCACCAAAAAAGAATAAAACAAGAAACGCGTCAGATAATAACTGTCAACACGAGAGTTACATTAGTTTTAAATCGGATGACCAACATTCCACTATGAGTTTCACTCAACCTCAACAACAGTTGAATTTCCAGGCCCCTCCTGCTCCATTCCACCAATATCCTCAGAGCAGTTTCAATCCTCAGTTGATGTCTACACCGTCTAACACAGCTCCTCATATTAACTTTTCCTTATCTGAACAGGATTTCGCTAGAATAGCTCAGACAGTCCGTGAAATTATCATCCCTGAAATTAAATCCACAGTTGCTGCGGAAGTTCAACAAATGAAAAATGATATTGCGGAGCTAAGACTAGAAAATGAGGAATTGAGGTCAAAATTAGATGATCTTGAACAGTATAGTCGCCGTGAATGTGTAAGGTTTTCAGGTATTGTGGAAGAGGAGGGAGAAGATACAAATAAACTGGTTCTTGAAGCAACAGCGAACCTCCCAGGGTCAGTCTTGAAAGCAGAAGATATCATCAGGTCTCATCGCGTCGGCCAAAAAAATTCTGGGAGACCGCGCCAGATCATAGTAAGACTAGCTAACCGCGATACTAAACGCAACATCTTGATGGCGCGAAAACACTTCAAAGATACTGTGAGTCATAAACATGTAGCTGTTAACGAAGATCTGACCAAAACTCGCGATGCGATTTCTTACCACGCCCGACAACTTGTAAAGAGTCAAAAACTTCTCCAAACCTGGTCAATTGATGGTAAAATATTCGTGAAAGACCGAAATGGAGGAAAACATTCCATTCGGCGGGAGTCGGATCTTGTTCAGTTTGGACATATCATCAGAGTCAAGAGTTCGAACCCCGCTACAACAGAAGATCGAGTTACGTCTGTTGCCAATGCATTTGGTTGAAATCGTAAAATGTTACGCATGTGCAAAGCATATTGACAGTTTGAATTCATGATGTTAAAAGGTATGCCCTTATCTAGCCAATATCATGTTTCATCTTCACTGAGTTATTCCCCCACGGGACAGTATTATGGGGGTACCTCAGGAAGTGATATATATATACTGCGCCCCTGCAGTATAATAGTTGTAAAAACACGGGCATGTTTCTCTCTGGTAAAAAGCATGTCATATTGCATATTCGTGTATAACACATTCTGATATGTTGTATGTATTTAACTTGTTGGTCAGCCTATACAAGCTCTTGGAATGTCTACTCTGCTTGACTAAATATGTTACTTTCCGTGTCAAGTTACAAAGGATATATACACGCTATATGTGGTCCGAAACTTGGAGCGATTAAACGTATTAGTCAGGAAAGAAAACAAACATGTTACTCTATACGTGAATAAGGGTTTGTTGAATAACCTCATATATCTTTTTTGCATTTTTATGTTATTCTTCTCATATCGTCCTGTCTGAAACCCATGATTTATTTTTTCTATCGGAAAAGACAGGTTTCACTATATGAGGGTGTAAATGTAAGTAAGCTAAATGTCGTTGGTGTCATATCACGTCGATTATTCTTTTCAATCAACAATAGTTGTACCATTGAACTTGTAGGTTTGACAACATGTGATATTCTACATTTTAACCCACTCTGCTAAAACAAGACATGTCCCACTATTCACGAGTCTGAATGTATGTTTATTAAATCATTCGTGTGTCAAGTCACGAAGATTTTTCAAGTGATTTTCACAATTTTGAATGTAGGAACACCGAAACCCTATTAACGCTCCAAACGTACTTTCAAGACTACTGTAATATCAGTGTACGTATATGTGTTTCAGGATGGAGTTTTGGTATTGGTTGTTATGTGGGGTGTTTCTCGCTACTTCCTCTCCATGACTTCATTTTGTCAAACTTGTGCAACACTTCATTTTTGTTATCCTACGGACAGTCTGAGCTCCCACGGCACTATACCCTCCAGCTACCCAGCACTTAATAAAATGATCGTAGTGACTCTTACAATCACTTGAAATACAGTATTTTTGTCTGTCTGTGTGTCTGTCTGTCTTTGAGTCTGTCTGTGAGTCACTGTCTGTCTGTCTTCCTGTCCGTCTGTGTATCTTCCTGTCTGTACGCACGTACATATTTATGTGCGTTCGCACTCGTCCGTTTTTGCGTGAATATGCTAGCGATATCCAACATGACTATTATGCATGCTTAGTTTTGATTAATGCGATACAAGTAGTCAAAAATGTCCCTAATAGGAATAAATCCATATGCTATGGTTTTTGCATCAAACCTTATAAATATATCGTCCGGTCCGTAAGTGATTAAATATTTCGGTCTGATAAGGCAGGTTTCTTTATATGATAGTCTAAATGTTAAAATACTTACTTTTATGTCTTATGGCATTGATAACTCTGTTAAACAAATACTACATGTACGATTTAACTTGTGGATAGTACAGTGTTAATTGGTATATTATTCCGCTGACTTTTCCATCATGTTTTTTTAACGAATCTCATTGTACTTATATAATACATAATCTCCATCTCTATTCACTTATGGAACAACGAATAGAACTAGTCGATGTGTTTTACTCATTATTAGTACCTTTTCTTTAGCTCAGACATGAATGACTTTCAAAACGTCTACTATTGGAAAATTCGAGTAGATGTATGTCCCTTACTCTTGTGTGAAGGCTAATCATCATTATGTTCTAAACCCGAACACAAATGTACATAATTATTATACTACAAATTAGTCAAATGTTGCTCATGGCTATTCTTATCGTGATGTGTATCAACACTAATTACAATGTAAACGTGGAAGACACCGGTTTTAGATTCATCTATCTCTTCTACGTTTTTGGCATTACCTGATGCCATCAGATACAATAACTCATAGATATAAAACCGGTCTCTTCTACGACAAATCCGTGAGATTACCATGTATTCTGTATGTTACTTCTGTAAACTTGATATTTATGTTTAGATTGTGTACTTTACCCGTGTTCATAGTATTAAGTATACTGATCGATATTGAATGTAAACATGTGATAACGGGTAAGCGTCTTAAGCACACTACAATGAAATATAGTGTTAAAATTGCTGCTATATTTTGCAATGCTGCAATGTTCAGTATAATTATTTTCTTGTTTGCATTACTGTTATTATGTGGTGATATAGAAACTAATCCTGGCCCTACTGAAGATAATATTAGTATTGTTCATTATAATGTCCAAAGCATTCTACAAAAAATTGACACAATTTTTTCTGAGTTAGATGACTTTGATATACTAGCTTTTACTGAAACATGGCTTAATCCTACAACCGAGTTATATGATGAACTAGTGCATGGCGATTTCCATCAGCCGTTTTGTTGCAGTAGACAACACCAGCTTGGTGGGGGTGTTGCTGTTTACGTGAAAAATAACATTTTTGTAAAAAGAAGACCAGATCTTGAGGTAAATAATATCGAATGTGTATGGCTCGAACTACGTATTAAAAGCCGGAAAGTACTATTGGGTACTTTTTATCGTCCTCCAAATTCTTCAGTAGAGCAGTGGAACCTTATAGGTCACTCGATTGATTTGGCGTATAATACAGGTATAGATAATATTTTAGTGACAGGTGACCTGAACGAAAACATGTTATCCGTCAATAGCCATAACCTTAAAGATATTATTTACCAATTTAATCTAAAACAGTTGATTTCTGAACCTACTAATTTCACAGAAAACTCTAGTACACTCTTAGATGTCTTCTTAGTAAATAACAGTGATATTGTTGAAAACTGCTATGTTGGAGATCCATTTCTTGGTTGTAACCAAAGATACCATTGTCCAATTTATGCAAAATTAATATTTACTAAACCAACACATGTAAAATGTCAAAAACGTGAAATATTTTTGTATGAAAAATGTGATTTCGTTGACTATCGCGGCACGCTATCAGCATTAAATTGGGATACTTTGGTTCAACAAACTGTTAATAACGCTTCCAAATTTATTGAAAAGGTTATTCTTGATACTGCGTCTACAGCCATACCTCATAAATCAGTCGTTATACGAAAGCATGACCCTCCATGGATGCATAATAACATACGTAAACTTATTAGACGTAGGAAAAGAATTCACTCTAAAGCTAGAACCACACACAATGCTAACAAATGGGAACAGTACAGACACATTAGAAATCGATGTATCGATGCAGTTCGTAGCGCTAAGGAAAGTTATCGTATCAAGCTTACAAATGAACTTCAGAATAAAAATACGAATCCGCGTAATTGGTGGAAAATTCTAAATAATTTTACAAAATTTTCTACAAAATCTACTTCTATACCTATACTAATACATAATGGTAAAGATTATTCAGAAAACAAGGAAAAGGCTACCATATTAAATAATTTCTTTGCTAAACAGAGTCAACTCGATGACGAAAACAGCTTTGTTCCTGACGTACATAATAACACTCAATATAAATTTGATAATATAACTATCACTAATGAAGATGTTTTAGATGCAATAAATGTTCTTGATCCATCAAAATCATCTGGTCCTGATCTTATTAATGGTAGGTTATTAAAGGAAGGAAAACATGAGTTATGCCCCTCACTTTGTGATTTGTTTAATAAGTCATTACGAGAACAATGTTATCCAGAGGCTTGGAAGCTTGCAAATATATCCCCTGTTTTTAAAAAGAACGACCCTAGTAACGTATCTAATTACAGGCCCATATCATTAATAAGTATTTTGGGGAAAGTCATGGAAAGATGTGTTTTTAAGTATGTGTATAACTTCCTTCGCGATAGCAACTTTTTTACTATACATCAATCTGGTTTTACTAAAGGTGATTCAGCTGTCAATCAATTATTAATTTTAACGAATGACATATGCAAGGCGATTGATAATGGGAAAGAGGTGCAAGTAATATTTTGTGATATAAGTAAGGCCTTTGACCGCGTCTGGCACAAAGGTCTAATTCATAAATTAAAATTGGCAGGAATTTCAGGAACTTTACTGGGATGGTTTAAAAATTATCTTTCAAATAGACAGCAACGTGTAGTTTTAAATGGAGAATTTTCAGACTATGTAAATATTAAAGCAGGCGTTCCTCAAGGTTCTATCCTCGGACCGCTGCTATTTTTAGTGTATATTAATGACATTGTATCTAATATAAATTGCCTTATAAAATTATTTGCCGATGATACCACTTTGTATCTTGTCGTTGATAACCCTATAACATCGGCAAATATAATAAATTCCGATCTCTCTAAAATACAGGAATGGGCAACGAAATGGTTAGTTAATTTTAACGCAGATAAAACCAAATCGCTACTGGTAAGTAGAAAACATAATAAGTGTCAAATGCCTGCTTTGTCTATGAATAACATAGTCATAAAAACTGTAAACTCTCATAAGCATCTCGGTGTCACACTGAACTCGGAGCTAAGTTGGATAGATCACGTAGACTCTATTATTTCAAAAGCATCAAAGCGACTCTCAGTATTACGCAAATTAAAATTTATTCTTGATCGCAATTCATTAGAACAAATTTATTTTTCCTTCATTAGGCCAATATTAGAGTATGCTGATGTCATCTGGGATAATTTACCATTATATTTGATAAACAGAATAGAAGACATTCAGAAAGAATCCGCAAGAATTGTTACCGGTGCTACAAAACTTGTCAGTATTGATTTATTGTATAAAGATGTTTGCTGGGAAACTCTCTCTGATCGTCGTGAAAAACATAAAATCATTCAAATTCATAAGATGATACATCAATTAACCCCCTCTTACCTGTCAAATATCGTTCCCCCCAAACAGTCTGAAATACATACTAGAAATACTAGACAAGCAAATGATATATCTATGATTAAAACCAGAACTACATTTTTCAAAAAATCTTTTCTTCCGTCGTCCGTTAGTTTATGGAACAAATTGCCAAATGAAGTAAAGCAAAGTCCATCCCTTTCTGTATTAAAAAATCACCTTAACAGAACTAAAACAAAATCTCCACCATACATAAATGTCGGAAATCGTATAGCACAAATTCACCACAGTAGGATACGATTACAATGTAGCTTCTTAAAATCTCATCTTTTCGAGAAGAACATTATTGATGACCCGTTCTGTAGCAGCGGATATATTGAAGACAGTTTTCATTATTTATTACAATGCGAGAAATTCTCAGAAATTAGAACTCATTATATTTGGTCTCTGAACTATGATCTTGATTTAGACACACTGTTATGGGGAAATCCGTCTTTGAATAACCAACAAAATGAAGAAATTTTCATTGCAGTTCAAAATTATATTATTAATAGTAAACGCTTCGAGTGACTTCCAGATTTTAAATATCAAGTTATCATTGAATTATCATTCAAATATAACTGTATAATTACTATTGTAATACTTAATATTGAATTAATCCATGAGCAACATTTGTATATGTTTTTGTTTTATTTTAATAACTTGATCGATTGTTTAAATACCAATTCATTCACTTGTTGAATTGTATGTTTAATTTATATAATTCACGATTGCAATGTTCAAAATACCACTGACTCATGTAAACGCATGCTGAACACAAACAAAGGGAGATGACTTACATAAGCTGTAAGCTTGCTGTCAAATCCCTATTCATTTGGACTTATATGTATATGTTTATTGATTTTTCCACTGAATAAAATACTGTTTAAACTAAATTAATCTCATGAAATCAAAAGTTTTATGGTGGTTCCATTGGCAAACTTATATTCAAATCGGACAAGACATATTCGAAAAAATATGATTTATGTTGTTCATATTGATGGACGTTTTTGTAGTGTTCAGGCAAAAATGCACGAATTGAAGTTTTTACAGTCAGTTATTGAATATACTTTTTGGTAAACTTGCCAAAGTTATTGTTTCTTAACAATATAAACAATACACAAAAGGATATGAACTGATTGGAAGCATTTGCTTTTCTTTTTATCAAAATATTTGTTAGAGAAATACGGATATTGTTCATGTAGGCATGAAGTAACACCAAATTGGTTCAACTGGTCAATAAGAAGTGTCATATTATTTGTTTACATAAAAATATACCAATTCTTATTAATTAAAATTAGTTAATATGTTTTGGTTTCAACAACTAAGTGTAGATTAAGTTTGTTTAGAGTCAGATATTTTTATCTTTTCCATTCAAACTGAGCAAAAACGTCAATCTGTTAAATTAAACAAAAAAAATAGCCATTTTGATAGTTGATTTAATCGTTGATAGATTGCTTTTGGTGACAAATTTTGGTTATTCTGAGCTCTACTCAATTTCGTCTTCCTATACAATTAATTTCATATGTTGATTATTGTAAAATAGCTAAATATTTCACTTCAAAAACTGTCATATATGTAATTTTTCGTGTTTCTGGACCATAAAAATGGCTAAAAAATTAATTTCCCAAATTTTGATCGATGTAGACTTTTTTCCTGTTATTGTACAAATGATAACCATTCCAAAAACCAAAAAATTAATTATTTTGCAATTAGTTTGAGGTAAGGCCTGTTTTTTTGCTAAAATGACTGGACTAAAAGTGTGCATGAAGTGCGATAGTTCATTTTATGACTTACCTCCCCTACCTTCTCACAGTTTTACCTCCACTTTACCCTGTATTATTTTGAATCCCAATTTATTATTTAAGTTTACTCTGCCCATTGTGTGAAGAGAATTAATATAGGCTTTGCCTGTATTTGAATTTATCCACATTGGCTCATAAGATCATCTGCCAATAAGATCGTTGAAATGATAAATGAAATGAAATATGAAAAGGTACATAAGTATTAAATCAAAGGTGTTTGACAATGTCTGTGTAGACAACGATACCAAGGTATTAGACACGATTACATAAATTATGTATATACATATCGGTGCGCGTCAACAGAGTTATCTTCTGCTTGGGGGTATACGAGTTTTATCAATAATTATGTATTTATAATAGATAGTAATAATTGATATCTGTGTTTCCTCAAATGATGAAGTACAATTTATTTTGTAACAAAGGCAACTGAGCGCGGGGGCTGCGTGGTATTGGTAGGATGTTGTCAAAATACCATCGACCTGCCTGTAACGGCTGCTACTCTCCGGGAAGTGGACATCCGGGGAAACCTTCGATACTGTAACTGGTAAAAATATTTGATATTTCAACTTTAAACGACACCAGCAGTACGTGCATCCTCGATATCCAGGGGTTACGATCACCTACGCTCTCTACATTTCGGAATATGTCATGGCAAATTTTAAGGCTCCGTGTGCCCTACCTTGTTTGATGAGACAAGAAAAAGAATCTCATTGTCACATTACGGTAAAACTTGACAAGCTTTGTAATCTTGAAAGGACAGGCATGCAGCCTAGAGGTTGGTCGGGGTTTTTTACTTGAACGTGCCTTCAGTTTTGCCATGACATATTCTGAGGTGAGTAGCCTATGGATATCGAGGATGATGATTCCAGGGGTGAAGAGAGAGCGTAGGTGATCGTAAACCCCGGATATCGAGGATGATTCAGGGGTGTAGAGAGAGCGTAGGTGATCGTTACCCCTGGATATCGAGGATGATTCCAGCGGTGTAGAGAGAGCGTAGGTGATCGTAACCCCTGGATATCGAGGATGATTCCAGCGGTGTAGAGAGAGCGTATGTGATCGTAAACCCCAGATATCGAGGATGATTCCAGGGGTGTAGAGAGAGCGTAGGTGATCGTAACTCCTGGATATCGAGGATGATTCCAGCGGTGTAGAGAGAGCGTATGTGATCGTAAACCCCGGATATCGAGGATGATTCCAGGGGTGTAGAGAGAGCGTAGGTGATCGTAACTCCTGGATATCGAGGATGATTCCAGGGGTGTAGAGAGAGTGTATGTGATCGTAACTCCTGGATATCGAGGATGCAGTACATGAAGTGTTCTTCTTTGTTTGGGTTCTCACAGAAGTTGTTGAGTTTGATTTATTGTATCCCTCGTGCTTAAAGTATACCCTGCGCAATTTGCTTATTACTAATAGAAGTGTGTTAGACTGTCGGCTCTTTAAGAGTCGTCTGGTTCATCAAAATATTAAAATACATCATTACAAAGAAAATAGCATAAGTTTTAAAAATACTAAAAACACAAGCGACAATGTTTACAAACTCACATACCGTTAAACAGCAATAGCACTGATCTTGTACATAAAAGACATCTGCTACATATTAGTTTAAATAAACTGTTTATTGCTTTTATTTTTTAATAATATTGAACTCGTATAAATGATTTATTGGTTTGGTGTCACGTTTCTTTCAGCTATCCTTCAGCTTTGGAAATGGTAGCCTCTGGGAAAGTTGACATAAAACCTCTGATAACACACAGATTTTCATTGGAGGATTCCATCAAGGCCTTCGAGACAACCTTGAGGGGCGAAGGAATCAAGGTCATGATTAAGTGTGCGCGTTAAATAAGATGAAATATATTTTTTATTAGGTCGTTTGCAAGAATATATTTCTAATTGTTTTGTTCAAACGACTTGTTAGCATATTTCAAATAATGATCTATACTGAAGAAATGACCTTTTTATCAATTATAATAATATGATAATATTATGACAGAATATTGACGTGCTGTGAAGAATTCATTGAGAAAGCATTCTTACAAAAGTAAAAGAAATCCATGCTTGTATGCATTATTTAACTGTAGAGCACTACATGATGCTCTCAGAAGGAAATTCATTATCTCGCAAATTATGATAACGTTGAGCTTCTTGTGTTGTGTTACCACAATAAAGTAAAATGGACTGGTTAATATACACGGCTTTTCTTTTATTTGTCAGTTAACAAAATATCCTGTCTCTAAAAATGTAAAAGAAAGAATACATTTGGAGACAAGGTGTATGTTCATTATAGCACAACTTATAAAGTAATGCTCATTTACAAATAAAATGTTACAGTACCTGACCGGGGAGAAAATAACCAAGTTGTTCATTTCTATTTTATCCAGAACTCGTTAGTGCAACGAGAGCGAAAAATCTTGGTAAATTATTCTTTATTCTACACAGGTGGCTATCTTCTCTTTCTCTCTTTCGTAGTCCTCCAGACCTGGGACGCTCCTCAATATGCCCGGTTTGGTTTAGACGATGCCGACATTAAAACTTGCAGCAACTTACCTCTATGTAATTTCGCATTGACCCATTCCACAATATTGACTGAGTCCAAGAGAGCTTTTACAGTCACCCTCAGGTTTTTGCCGGAAATAGATTTATTTAAACTTTGTGGAAAAAGAATATCAAAAAGAGCGAAACTGTCAGAATGGATTTAGAGACACGTGATTGGGGTCGACATGAACTAGATTTGACAAGTTTTGAGTTGTTCTGTGTTTTCATTTTCAGGTAATCGTTCATTTATGGCGTCATTCGTGACACACTCGGTGTCACAGGGACCCGCAGAACGTTATTTTGAGTAGGTGTGAGCTGGAGTGGAGTCCACCGGCGTGTAGGTGGAGTTCCTCCAAATAGCCGCCGTAATATGTTTATATTATAGCATGTCAAATATTTGCTGCTATGCGTGTTACTTTATACAATATGTCGTCTGCTACAATGTACATTTAACAGACAAACAGTATGCAGACAATGATAAAATGGAAATGAAATGTGCAGTGAATCGAAACCTATATATACTTTTTACTTCCACCCTGTTTTAGTGAAGTTTCCTGCTTTGTCAATATTATTTCGGTATTTTGTACAAAAATATGCAGAGCTTCTTCTCATAATTTGCACTAAGTTTTCGGTTGTGTTTTTTGGAAAAACAAGGATTTTTCAACACTGTTAATTTTCGTTATGAAGGTACAAAAAATGGTGTTGTGTGTAAATCAAGAATTTCCTGATCATGCACAATGAAAAATAGTGAATATATTATGATATTAAGCAAGAAACAATTCTGCACAAGTCAATCAAATTTCATCAAAAATGATCCATAAATGATGTCAGGAAAATTCGCTGAAAAAATGGAAATACAAAGAATATATAATAAAAAAAATGGCAAAATGACTTGTTTGTCGCCACCTGATGGTGGTGGGCTAAAAATGCCAATTAGTAGTGGGATAGATATGTAATGTCCATGTATAGTTCAGTCATCATGTGGGGGATCATGTGATCTGCAGTTGGTGAGCAACACGAATATAAATTGGCGGCTGCAAGTGTTGAAGATGAAAATACTGGTAAGGCACTAAAAATTATCATTATGTAAGCATTTTAAAGTGACGAGCATATACCATACTAAATTATGGACATTTTGGGACTAATCGGAAAAACAAAATGGCTGAAAGACGGCCATCTTGGATTTGACAATGAAAATTTGTTATCGTTATATCATGTGAAGTATTGCAAAGATCCTTCCCAAATTCCATATGCAGGTATCCCTTGGTCCCTAGTTGTGTTGATTTTGGGACTAATCAGTAGAAACAATTGGTGGACAGACGGTCATTTTGGATTTTGGCTATGAATATTTGTTGCCATTATATCTTGAGAAGAACTGAATTGATCTTCCCCAAATTTCATATTGAGGTTCCCCTTGTTGGGCTGTTCCAGGGGGGAAATATGGCCGCCAGACGACCATCTTGTATACGTTGACTATGAAAGTATATTATTGTTATTTTTTTTTCAGAAATACAAGATGGGTTTAGAATTTGGAACTGATCAGAAAAACAAAACTCCTAACAAGAGACCGTTGGACTATTATTAATTTTCAAGAGAAATTCATAGAACTGAGATTAGATACATGAATGAATGAAAGTAAAAATAAGAAGGGGACAAATCCATCTTTCTAACAACGCATGAAAAATCATCGATGGTGGGCGCCAAGATCCCTCTGGGATCTCTTATTTAAAGAAGACATTTGTAAATATACCCGTGACTATATATATAACAAAGCATATCGGTCAACTAAAACCAAGTAATGGAACGAGGTATGCTACGGATACAATTTAAGTGTGACGTCACCATTCCGGGGGAAAGAATTATTGTTAGTATCTAAAATAATTTCTTTACGTTATCGGTTAGCCCACCCCACCCCCTCCCCATTCGTTCCATCTAACTCCGTCCCGGCTCTTATCTATTGTTGCAAAAATATCATCAGACTCCTTTCGTAATTAATGAATACTCCTGATGTATAACAGTCTTCAGCGAATAAGGAAATATGATTTATGTCACAGCCAATAAATAGCATGCTGTTAATAGTATGTATGTAAACATGCTGTTAATAGTATGTATGTAAACACTATACACAGATGTCTTTTGTCCGAGTTGTATACCCTGAATGGAAGGAGATGAACACATTTCTGAAAGAGACTATAGTTTTTTGCAAACACATACTGATCCATGCACATATTCCTTGTCATTTAAATAACTAGTACATGTAAATTATTTTTGTTATATCATATTTACAAACTATCCATATCAGTAGTCACATTAAACCTACCTGCAATCTACCTTGAATGTTTATATACATCCGGTTTTCGACGGGGTAATCAATTATTGCAGATATCACACAAAACAACTGTGAATAAAATATCCCAATATTATTTATGCAATAGTCTATCTTTTACCTTACCTGTACAATTGTTTCTCTGTCAATTCGTTATTTCCTCATTACAATGTCGGCACTTTCCTGCTGCTACTCGTCATGGCGACCGCCATGACCCTATATTGTGTTATCGACGGTAGTGCTCCCTAGCGTTTCAAAAGCATTAAAGACCACACTAGTCGAATTTTGTAACAGGAAAACATTTCAAAGAACAAACATTTGAGTTTTAAATAATCATCCTTCAGAAAATTCACATTTTTATTTACATAATAAGTTTTATTATTTTTTCAACGGAAGTGACATCAGAACTTGCACAAGTCAACATCTTTTTTGTATAATTCTCTGTTTAAAACACAACATTGCCTACTATTACAATTTTTTTATTGAAATCGTATACTATAGCACTTCACAGAGTCTGATGTAAAAAAAAAAAAACGCAATTTTCCATTTTTTTTTTATGAGAAAATAAAATCCAAAATATGCTCTTTTATAGCGTTTTATTTATAACACAGCAAAAATTTCGCGTATCTTGAATGGCAAAATTAATTTTGCCTGGTTGTAATATGTCGCTAAATATCACATAATCAGACTCGGGACATCTGGCACAATGTTCACTAAGCGTTGCAAATTTGACTGAGGCTCAGAACGCTGCAGGTAAGGTTTTAAAGATGTATATAAAATGGGCTTAAGTAAATACTTGATTTTACGTGAGTATATATTCAATATGTGATAAAATTACCCGTTTGAAACGCAAAGTCTACTTTACTTGGTCAAAACGTTTCTTGTTGTGTGGGCATTAGGCAGACGACACCTGGTGAGAAATCTCGCGAGAGTTTACGAGATATTTACAAAATGGCAAAGGCGTCGGAAACTCCATCTCGTCGATAACGTAATGCCCGACCATACACCTGAACCCAATTGGATATGAATAATCGAGATTGATTGCGTGTTCCATTTAGCGAAACGTCCCGGTTGGTCCGGAACGAACCAGACGTTCCGCTAAATGGAACGCGACGTTCCGCCGGAACGAACCGGTTCGTCGGGAACGTCTCGTTTGAGGGTTCCAAGTTGGATCCAATATGGCGGCCAGTGAAAGGTTTTCATTTCGAATGTTCATTAAATTATTAAAAGATATGACAGTAACCAGTTAATCAGCATTTCACCAGTAAAATATATCACTACCAATTCCAAGTGGCATCATAGTGTGTAAAATTTGTAAATAAAAGGGATTGCTCGCATTGTTTTGCGGAATTTATGACGGAACCGTTTGGTTATTTCCAAAACAGTTGATTCTTTTTCCTTTTCGATTATTAGATTTTCACCTGCAGGAACGGAATTTGGCACGTTCCTGTTGTGATTATACTAATTATGGCTAGGTAGAGCTGAGCTGTATGCTCATTGAACGGTCAAAGGGGAGACAACCCTTTCATATTACATTTCTACTTTCGGTTTGTATCCGGAATATTATATCCGGCATTCGTTTTGATGATTAGAAGGAGAATAAAATTTGAAATGAAAGATGCCATCTCGTTTTGTCAAGCTATTTCCCCTGACAAATGAAGACAGTCCAAGATCGGCACATGGTGGCGAATCCTTCTTCTATGAAGAATGAACGAACTGAATAGCTCAGTGGTAATTGACATTGAGGGCAAAGAGGTACGTTTGTGTTCGCCGATTAAAGAGACGGATTTAGCGCGCGAACGTGTTTGTGACCGGATCCCCCCGTGTTACGTCCATGTTTTCAAGACAGTGCTACATCATCTCTAGTCATGTTTCGACCGGTTCAACATCAGTCTATGATCCCTAACATAGAAAATTTAATGGTTATCAAGGTGAGGATGGTGAACGTTTCCTGAATGATTTTTGTGCATTGATGCAGATTCAAAGTATTGATGACAGCGAAGTTGTCAAAGCTGTGGTTTCTGTATCACTGGGACATATCATTCCTGTCAAAATATTCAACCCAACAAACTCTGTATTTTTATTGTATAGAGGTAACAATGTAGCTAAGATATCTCGTTAGACAGTACATACAGTGTGCTTGCATGTAATGATAAACGCAGAGAAGTGTAAGGTGACAAGCAATGTTCTCACGTTACTATTGTATCTGATCCATGTAACAAGCTGCTACGCATGTGCATCATTCAAATGTTACAGAAAATGAAAATGGGCCAGCCCATAATTTTGAATTGGAATTATTCCTGGCTAATTTTAGCCCTAATCTTGAGCACCTTGTTGCAGAGCAGAAGCAGACCTTACAGAGATGTTTATTTGACAACAAAGACTTATTTGTTACTAGTGACAATTCTTTTTTGGGTTTACAAAATTGGTAGAGCACAATTTTTAAAGAAAGATGCTAAACCCTGTCAACAACGTGCACATCGTCTGTCTCATCAGAAAAAGGAGGTGTTGCGTCATCAGATGAAATAGTCCGAGAAGGTATCATTACTCCTGTAAATGACTCTGAATATATTCCAATAACAAGTCCGGTAGTTTTAGTGTCAAAAGTGAACAAAACACCCACGCGTGGAAAAGAGTGTAATGGTTCCGTGACAAAGAAAGAGGCTTTACGGTCTTATAGATTTTGTTGTGACTTTAGATATCTTAATTCACAAATGGAGGAATTCAGATATGCCATACCAGATCTTGAGGACCTGACAGAATCATTCACATCGCGCATTTCAAATTATTTGACATCAATAGACTTATCATCTGGTTTCTTTTAGATGGGAATTTCACCCGAATCCACTCGCTATACAGCATTCAACACGTGCTATGGGACATACAAGTTCCTCCGTCTACCAATGGGATTAAGAACATCGCCTAACACATTTCAGCTCCTCATGGACAAGGTGTTGAAGGGGCTGTCTTTCCAAGCTGCTCTATGCTACCTTAATGATGTGCTGATCTGTTCAAAGACATTTGAACAACATATTTCAGACCTAGAAGCTGTATTTGATCGGTTCCGTCAAGCAGGTCTCAAACTTGGGCCAAAGAAATGTCGATTCGCAGAGCCAGAGTTAGTTTTCTTGGACGCACAATATCAAAGGACGGACTATCGCCTCCCAAATATAGAGTCCAAGTCATTCAGGAATACCCATCACCACATGATGTTCCATCTCTTCGACGATTTCTGGGCATGATTGGGTGGTTTCGCAAGTTTATTCCCAATTTTAGTGCAGTAGCAGACCCATTCAATTTCTTGCTGAGGAAGCAGGTTACATTAAATTGGACAGCAGCTTGTCAGTCCGCGTTTGAGGATTTAAAGACTTTGTTACTTCAATTCCCTGTTCTAGCATTCCCATGTTTTGACAAACAATTCCGTTTAGCAGTTGATACGTCAAGTAGGGGGGTTGGATTACATGTTGTACCAGTACCATGGTGAGGATGAGTCTCCAGAATCACTTCGGGTAGTCCGGTTTGGCTCCAAATCTCTGTCCAAATGGCAGCGTTCGTACGGACCAACGAAGCTTGAATCGTTGGGCATGACTATAGCTATCATGGATTGCAGTTCCTATCTTCGAGGGAACAGTTTCATCGTCGAATGTGATCACCAGGCGGTGTACCCCTTGTTTCAAAAACGCTTAAAGGGGGCAATTTATGACAGATGGCTGATTATTTTGCAACAATTCAATTTTGAAATCAAGTACAAAGCCACATCACAAATGGTGGTTGCCGATGCTTTGTAACGCTGTAAGACAGACAAGAACTGTGAGGTTGAGAGTCCTGATGAACATGACTCCCATTTTCCTTATGTGCCTGACCCAACAGGGAACATCATTCTGCCTGGAGGCCAACAGTTGGCTCAGTTGTTACGTCCATCTGATGTGGAAAAGGACAGTGTATCAGTTCAACAAGAACATGAAGTAAATCATTTAACTCTACAGTTTGGACCACTACAACTAGCTTCAGAGGTTGATTTGGGTTACGATGCTGATACGGATGAGGATTTGGTAACGGGTGGGAAGTCACGTGTCAAACGCGTTATCGGTAAACGTCAATCTGTCGTAAAGCAAGGTCATCAAACTGACAGGAAACCTCCAGTTCTCTAGGAGACCTTGAACTTGGTCAAATATCCATCTCGTTCAGTTCTCCCATCCACCCAAGGAAGTACAATTTGCACGGAGAAGCACAGTACTGATATGGACATGATCAGTTATAATTTGCCAAATCATGATAAAGTTACTCGGGTACCTTCCACTTCAGATCATGGATTCTACAATGGAAAAGACAATTTTCCTTCCAAGGAAGGACCAGTTTAATCTAATCCAAGGTATGAAATAAAATAAGAGAATACCGAAGCGTATGAGTAAAGACGTATGATCTGCCTACTCAAGTCGATTTGGCTCCACAGAACCAAATGGAACAGTCTCCATTCAATTTTACTACAGATGTTGATTCAGAAACAACACCCAATCTTTTTTGACAGTGCCACAGTGGTGGAAGAGTCCTCTGTAAAACAAGTCATTGACAGTGTTGATCAGTTGTCTACATCAGGTCAGAAAGACATGGAAAGTAATCTACAGAAAACATTGAATTGGATGTCATCAGTGAATTTATCGCGGCATAATTGATTTGCAAGCACTGGATGTTAGTTTGAAACCATTGCTAATTTTTGTACGGAATGTTGTGTTTCCCCAGTTTTCTCAGAAACTGGCGCGCCAAATACTCGTAGAGGCTAATGACTATGTTTTAGTGTACAACCTCCTTTTGCATTCGCGAGTCAAGAAGTCAAGTCGCGTGAAAATATGCCCAATGTTTACCAGCTAGATCTTCCACGGGTTTTGTATCGTCTGGTATTAACTCAGTACCATGACTCTCCTGTTTTCAGGCATGGAGGTATTTAGGACACGCTCGACAAAGTCCGAGATTCTTTCTTTTTCAAAGGAATGTCTACCATTGTATCAGATTATGTAAGGTCTTATCCAGAGTGCCAACGTAGGAAAATGACACATCGGCATACAAAGAATGGAATCACCGCGTTCCCCACCCCTGGTGCACCATTTCAGGTATGGGACCTCTACCTATTACACATAGAGGCAATATTTACATTTTGACCGCAGTGGACTTGTACAGTAAGTTTTTAGTCGCTATTTCTATTTTTATACCAGCAAAGGATGCAGTGTCGGTTGCCACCGTCTTGTACCATATATTTACATTGTTTGGAGTATGTGAGACCCTCATCACAGACAATGGCACAGAATTCACATCACAGGTCACTCAGACGGTTTGTAAGATGTTGGGGTTCAAACAACAGTTTACCCTTCCGTACGCGCATCATTGCCTAGGGGCATGTGAAAGAACCCATGCTTCATTGGCAGAACGCATCTTCTACCGCTTCTTTGGACCATTCTACTTATCTGGAAAACCTTACAAAGCGTCTAAATAGCATTCAACAGGACATGCGTGAAAATGTTTCCGAATACCAAGCCAACATGACCACCAGAGCCAACTCTGGGGTCAAAAGTCCATCAATCCAGAAAGGTGATTATGTGTATCTGTTACATGACCAATCAGGCCATGGCAAGAAGCTTCAGGACCAATATGATGGCCCATACGTTGTACATGAGGTATGTTCGGATCATACAGTGCACCGGACACTGGATTTCCTTTGGATTCTATGGTTCATGTCGATAGACTGAAAATTGCTTATGTTCGTGAACCTAATCCTACACCATATTTCCTAGACAAAGTGGTTACTCGACTAGAGAAAGGACTTTGTGAGGTTGCGACCCAAACTCTCTTGTTAGATTCTCCTGTAGATTCCCCTGAGATCTCTGACTCTTCCACGGAAAATTCTGAGCGCCCAGCGGCGGAAGTTGTCCGCTCTGTGTCAGGTGTTCCAATTAGACCTACTCGTACCAGGAGGAAACCTATTTGTTACCGTTCCCCGAATCATGTATCTTCATTCTCATCAGAGGAATCAAATAATGCAAGCATTTACTATACAATCAAAAAGTAGGTTGGACAACGTGTGAAAGATGGAAATGTTGAATATTTAGTTCAATTTGTGGGCGAGCCTGCCCAAAGTGCAATGTGGCTGTCCTTTGAGGATTTGAATCTGAAAGCCAGGAAGGCTGTTCAGCAACATCCGCCTCCAGTGCTACGTTGAATAAACATGTATACCTGTTGCAATGGCACCGTGTTATAGACATTACTAATTTGCCATAGAATTTATCATACACATTTTTCAAAATGTGGTTTATAATTGACAGGAGTTAGTATTTTTGAACATGTTTTACAGTGATGTATGTGTGTGTATCCCTTAGGCCAAAGGTTTACTTGTTTGTATGTGTGTGAGATAGAGATAGTTCATGAATATTAATTTGTTTCATTATAATTTGATAGAGTTCCACACTCGCTGGTAGTAAGGAATGATTCTAATATGTATTCCAAGATTTTAATATGATTGTACAATTCACATTATACAATTCCATGTCAGCACCATTCAAGTCTGTAATCAGGTGATACTAATTTAAGAAAAAAGATAAAGTATATGTTGTCTTTCATGAGCATGTTCTGTTCTTCCTGACCAGTTTATAAAAAAAATGGCTCAAATTTTGTTTTTGGCGGCCCGGATGTTGTGATTATACTAATTATAGTCAGGAAGAGCAGAGCTGTATGCTCATTGAACGGTCAAAGGGGAGACAACCCTTTCGTATTACATTTCTACTTTCGGTTAGTATCCGGAATGTGATATCCGGCATTCGTTTTGATGATTAGAAGGAGAATAAAATTTGAAATGATAGTTGTCAAGCTATTTCCCCTGACAAATGAAGACAGTCCGAGATCGGCACAGTTCCATTTAGCAGACCAGTTCCAAGTTGGCACATCTGGAACGTTCCGATAAAAGGAATACACATGAATATATTACTGAACAACTAGAAGCTCAAATTAGCCAATTAAAACCAAAAAGACGTGTTTAAACACAAAAATTACCATGTGTGTCATAATCATGGCCTTGTTGACCGAATATGACACTCTTATAGAAATCTGAAGATTTTTTTTTAAAAGCCGACGTGTTCGAAACGCTCAAATACCGGACAAAACACGTGAACGTTTCCAAAATAAAATAAAAGTTTAACTTAAACAAAAGATGAAATAACATTCATATATATTATCTTTGATTTTCAAAAACTTTAACTGGACGGTCGAACATAACCTTCAAAATCAACATATTGCAGAGTTGTATGCATTGAATCAATTGTTTTTCAATTCGTTGCACTATTTAAATTTAATTACGGCCAAGAACTAGAAGCAGCTAGCTAGTGAATTATTTTAGTATATCTGTAAACGTCATTTTTCATATGTTAAATACGTCATTGATGAAATTGGTATGATTTGGCTGGTACAAGTGTATGTGGATCTACTGCAGCCATAGGGTCGCATTACAGAATGCATGGTTTCATATCAAATACTCTTTTCTAAAGAATACTTACGCCATTTTAATTGTTTTCTGTCTAATTTGCATCATTTGAGTAACTGTATATAGTCATATGAGTGCATAATGATACCATTTTTAGCGCTAAAATTACGAGTAGGTTTTGCGTCTATTGCTGCCACTATTCTGTGACCTTTGACCCATGTCATTTTTCCCCCTCCCCCTTCGGAAAAAGCTTGAATGCTACCAATCGTATGATATCTGAACTATTTGAAATCCTAAACATAACAGGAAATGATGTTTGCATGGTATTGTTAATAATCATGATGACTTTAATAATCTACATGCAATTTGTAACAAAGAAATCATTTTTTCACTCCCACGGCTCATTTAAATATTAAGTCACTGCTCCTGTCAGACCGCTATGTGTATACATCAGTTTATAGGCGCCCTATATAGCTACCTCACTGTGCTTCGACACACGTATACGGATCGCGGAATGTGCTGTATGCTAAACTTTGATTATGTTATCGCGCCATAGCCAACGATCCTATTTTGATTTCAATGATATATTACCTTATACACGTGTGTAAACCAAAACACTTGATCAATTTGTCGTTCGGAAGTATTAATCCGTAATTAGAATGTAAATCCGCCCTCCTGATATGAAATTGTTATTTACGAGTTACCTCCCTTGATCGTCACTAACGTTGTACACGTAATAATTATGTAGTACTGAATGTACAAGTCTTACTTAATATTGTACTGAGTGTACATTTTTTTAATGAGACATTATCAGAACCTGCATAATGTACATATCAAAACATTCGATTAATTGAAAATAACACTTATACTTCTGTATGGCGAGCAAAAGCTCGTGCTTTTATAATTACGTTCTCTGTATAGTACATAACAATTAACACAATATAAGTTATTTAGTAGAAATAAAACTTACATTGATATGGCGCTTAATTTTTGGTGTACATTCTCGTAATTCTGTGTGGCCCTATATGGGTCACGGCCACAGTTGCTTGAGTTTCTTTCAGTATATATAAACATTTTTTATATACTGACAGAAACTCAAGCAACTGTGGTTACGGCCAACACACATGTAATTTTCTCTTCTTTGTGTATGCACTTGATAATTGATAATTACACATTGTAGGTCTAGAGATGTAAGTGAATATAACGTATATAACGTAACGTATATACATACCATTCTATTTCTCCAGCTTAGTAAAGATATCGTAATAGGACGTCGTTTTTTGGAACAACAATACGACTGTTTACTGTGTCGTTTATGTCAAATTGCATAGTTCGAACTTTAGTTTAATTAGTAGCTTGAAATTAAAGGAGACATATGTTTGCGAATTCTTTTGACTTTTACCTAATATCCATTGTGCTAACTACCGGCAGTGTAGATTTCAATGATTCATTCACCTTCCTCCGAACGATAATGTAAACCTGAAGTTTTTTTATTGTGTTACAAACTTCTTCAGTGAGTTTCTGCAATTGCATGTAGGTTTCCCGTTATGCTTAGTTATGCCCGCTTGATTTAATACTGATCAGTCAAAACAAAATGGCGGAAGGCATTGAAATATTGTTAACTACTTGAGGGATCTTTCTCAAATTCCATATGTAGGTTCCCTTTGGTCCCTATAGTTGTGCTCTTTTGATTTTGTAACTGATTAGAAAATAAAATGTCTGAAAAACATCCATCTTGGATTTTGACATTGAAAGATTGTTATCACTATTTCTTAAAGTAGTAATTAATGGATCTTTCTCCAATTCCTTATGTCGTTTCCCTTTCGTGCCTAGTTGTGGCCGTTTGAGAGATTTTGAGACTGATCAGAAAAAACTAAATGTCTGACAGGCCGCATCCTGAATTTTGACATTTAAAGTTTGTTATTGCTTTTCTTTGAAAGGTCAGTACATGTACAAATGGATCTTTCTCAAATTTCATATGTGGGTGCCTTTTTGTCCTTCAAGTTATGATATTTTGTTTTTCGGGCCGATCAGAAAGAAAAAAAATGGCCGGCCGACAGCCATCTTAGAATTTTAGTTCACAGGCTACCGTCTTTCAATTAATAATGCCTTTTCTTAAGATTAAAAAAAAAGGAAAATATAATTGTCTATGGTTGGCACCAAGATCTTTCTGGGATATATTGTTTAATGTTTATACAGAAATGCTTTGACATAGATAAACTGAATACCACTCAACAAAGCTTCTCCTTATGTGTGTTTCATAATTTAGCGTTGGTAGCTTAAAATGTATGCGTGTTTGCGACATTCGTAGCCTACCGCTTGCATATAAAATATTAAAATTTGAAAGATGGTATCTATTTATAGCAGTCGCTAGACGATCTAGTCTGACAATGTGAGCTGTAATGTACGTCCGGTTGAAGCTTGAGTGAATTCATTTCACGTATGGCGTTGATGTTCGTGACCCTTGAAGACGTGAAGACATCAAACGCCTATTAATGTGCGTACAAACAGCGTGGTGCTATACTGTGAACGATCATATGTGCGACAAGCACATACGAGTCGAATGATATAGACCCATAGAAGTATGTATTATATAAAGGAAGTGTCAGTTTTTCTTTCTCCATATTGGCTTGATACGGCGAGTAGTTCAGTTTACATACAAAATGGCAAATGTCATACAGATTTTAGGCATTGCCTCCATGCAGCCAAATTTTACCAATCGTTGCAATAATAAAGATATGTTAATGATGGTACCATTAAACAAGAGGAACCTGAGGATTTTTTGCAGGGTTTTGATCTATTTTCGATTAGAATCCCCCTTTGAAAAATATTACCATTGAGGGGGAAATTTTATCGGTAATTGATCTAAACTCCCAAAGGTGTATAATTACACCAATACACTAGCTAGTTTAGGTCAAATACTAGCTGTAACAAATTATCAGGTCCCTGTGCAATAAACCGATTAAGAGTAGGCCTTTGTTTATCTCTACGTAACTGTAATGAAAAAGCTTCCTTTTATTCGTTTTGAATTTTGATACATTTAAAATCATATCTAAAGGAGGGTTGACGTTGACTATGAACGACAATTCCACTTTAACTAATGAATTACATAAACGAGGTTGCAATTGATTGGCTATTCATAAAACAAAGAGTATCAGTGTGAGGTACCGTAGCAAATATGTGAAAAACTATTTTCGTATTTACCTGTAGAATATAATAGGTGTTTTCGAAATTTACCTTGGGTAGGTCATCAAAGGATTATACTCCTACGCGAACGAGCCGATTAGCGTATGAAAATGATACAGGTGGGATGCGTTGTTATAGTAACACACAATGTAGCCTCGATTATTTTTTTTAATTCAACTGACTACCTGACTGAATGGTGAGCTGTGATGATAACGTATTATATATGATGAAACGCCCCAAACCGGTTTTGGTCACTGCAAGTGCCTAGTGTCATGGTTTTAAATTTAATGTGAAGTGGTTTGAAGGCGATTGGGTCGATTTAGCAGGACAGCGAACATACAGGGGCTAGGCACGGACTTATGTCACTATGAAATGATTGTCAGATAATTATTTAAGAGTGACATAGGTCCATGCCTAGCCCCTGTGTATGACAAGTGTAGCTTTAATTACAGGGGCCTGATGATTTTTTAGAGCTATAGTTTTGGACCTAAACCAATGTATCTAGAGTTGGAATTGGGGAAGGGGTCGTATCCTCCTCCCCAAGTGTAAAATTACTCTAAACTCATTAGTTTAGGTCTATAACTTGATGTAACAAATTATCAGGTCTATGTAGCTTTAATGTGTTAAGACCGTGCCGTTCATATATATTGACGGGTTTCAATTTAGCCTTAAAATACATTCTGTTTCGAGTTATAGGCGATATGAACGCCCACTGCATTACAGGAAAATAGCATGAACCGCGCTGTTTTATTTTCCTGTAATGCATATATCGCCTATAACTCGAAACAGAATGCAGTTTAATGCTTATATTTACAGTTCCACTACTAACCATACCCGAAAAAAAAAATTGACCCTAATATAATATAAACTGTAGCTCCAAGAAACACTGGTATGTTGAATTGGGAGAACAGCCCGTAGCGCATGCTCGTTTTCGAGAGACGGAAACAGGTCACGTGCGTTCTCCTGGAACGACGACTTGGAAATATAGTCCTTGGAAAACAGTTACAGAACAAGGATTTTATTATGGAAATGTTGAAAAAAAAATTTTCTTTCTTTTGCACTGTTTCTGTGTTTAAGCTGCTTAAAAATAATACTTGAAATACTTGCCGTCATTATAAATGACATCGCGTATTTATGACGTCGTACTGCTGAGGCATGTCCGCTGAATTTGAAAAACGAGTAACGTGACGTTGTCCGCCATGGAAAAAGTTGTCGGCGTCGTGTTGTTTGTTACTTTGTGATACGGCTCATATATTATAATACGATGCATAAGAACCCGGCCGAAAATATGCATGCTATATTTGGTCGACTTCACACTCTTGTTTAAATCAATTTTATTGTAACATAAGACAAATGGATTGGACAAAAGTTATTACAACTTACTGACGTCCTTTCCATGACAAATAAATTCGTATTTACAGAGTTACATGTAATATGTCACGAAATAGCCTAAATGTATTTATATATAATTTCTATAGCAAAACAAAACAAAACTATTGTAGATCTGTTCAGTTATTTATTTCAAACTATTGTAGGCGTATTGCCTATTGCACACCTGACCCAGGTTCTGGCTTGGGCTTTCGATAGTTCACGAATAACGAAATTCACAAACATTTCTCTTTAGTTTATTCTCCAGTAACATACTGAGTAAATATAACAATATACCAGTCGCTGGGACAAACACGCACATACTACGGACAAACTTACATGATGACATATAACAAGGGGCCAGCTCCCGGCTTTTCCCCGACAATGAATATATAATATACTACACAGACACGTACCTTACAGCCCTCACCCAGACAACACGTTGACAGCTACCGACGGACTCCCGAAACACACGTGCACCCGATATACGATATAAATACCCTACAACGGACCAATCAGTGGCGCCAAACCAACAACACACAACCTCAGATACACCCAACCAATCACACGACAACTAACACTCGACGGAAACATTCGCGTACATACAACATGGCGGACTACAGACTTCCGGGCGACCGTAACCAATAAAGGTATTTACATATCAGGATTGTACCTCATTTTGACTGCGTATACGGTAGTATGCCCGCAGTTGGCAACGAACATGTTCTATGGTGCGCGTTAGCGCTCCATAGTGAATATGTCTGTTGCCAACTGCGGGCATACTACCGTATACGCAGTCAAAATGAAGTACAATCCTGATATTTACACCATTATTAATTTTCAAGTGCTATACGAAGAAAAAAACATTCGAAGCGAGTTGCTAAGATGGTAACTACGATGGCCGTGGTTGCTAAGATAATATAGTCCCATTGGATTTCATCAATATATTGGTAAATTTACAAAATACACCGTGAACAACACTATTTTTCTTCATAGTATCATATGTACATTTGGTATTAAATACTGTTTCTAGCATGTCGAATTTATTTCTTTATTTATAACGGTCGTTATGTACACGCATTGACACAGTGATCTGGTTGTGACGCGGTCCGACGTCAGACGTCACAACTGCAGGGCGCCGCCATGTTTGCGTTACCGTCAAAGAGTTTCGAATGCGCATCATTACGAATCAAAAGTTTGCTAGAAACTATTTATTCTTTAATCACAGGAAATTGATTCCATGTATGTTCCATGTTTAAAAATTTTGTTTGATCAGAACTATTGGCAAGTTTTATGGTCGCCATCTTTGTCTCATTGAGAAATATTCTGTATCTTGACAATGATACTCGGTTCTCATTTTGAGAATTTGATGTTTACATGGATGTGACAAAGATTTACATGGCGGATGTCGTCGATGAAGCAGAAGACGCTTACTCTTCCGGAACACCTGGTCTTATTCTCTTGTACTTTTACAAGAGTCTTCATGTAAATATTTCCTTTGTTCATATTTTGCCCCCGGTTTAATCAATTTTGAGTTTGGATTATGATTTTGTTAACGCTTCGGTGTTATCTTATTTATTTCTGACCGTATAACGCGAGTCTTTCTCAATGATTTACTTGATTTTATTGACGTACAATTTGTTGGTAACCGCAGATCCAAGTCTTTCTGAGTAAGTGGCATCTTCGACCGATTCATGACCAAACTGAAATTTAGAAAACCATCTGTAACGGAACCGGTTAGTGGATTTTAATAAAATTTATACACCCAATACAGGGATGAGCAGCGAACTAAGGACCTGTGGATTTGTTACAGCTAGTTTTGGACCTAACCTTAGGTGTTTAGAGTAATTTTACACGTTTTGGGGGTTTAGATTAATTTTCGATAAAATACTCCCTCTATGGCCATAAAGGTTAAGGGTGGAAAGCTTTCCAGGCCGAAAAATCGACCCCATCTACATTAATTCTTGCATCAAAAATCACAATTCTAGTAGAGGTACGAAAAATAGCTTGGTACTGTTGGAAAGATGGATAATTTTTATTTTAGAAATCTCTTAATGCAAAATGTATCCATCCGCAGAGATAATCTTGATTTACTCAAAAAAAAAAAAACACGCAAATGACCGTGTCTTTCGTTTGCTATCGTGCCACTTTCTGCATAGCAATGAGTTTGACGTCATTGCATGCGCTAGCCTTTCGCTGTCAATGGATGGCGGCCTTCCTCTTAACCAAGGCATCCAATGAAATTTTGCGTGTTTTTTTTAGGAAATCGAAATTATTTCTACGGAAGGATACATTTGACGTGCATTTACATGTAGGAGGTTTTTAAAGCTTTCCACCCTTTAGACTTTATGACCATTGAGAGGGAATTTTTATCGAAATTTGATCTAAACCCCACTAAAGTGCAAAATTACTCTAAACACCCTAGTTTATGTTCAAAACTAGTGTAACAAATTCTCATGTCCTTGTGGTTCGTACTGGTTTAATGCACGTAAATCACGTGATACTCGAGTATACGGTGCGTGCAAAAATTTTCGAACACTCTTCGTGTGAACAACAAAGATGCATTTTATAATGTTGTTGTGAACTCAATATGGATGAGAGGCCGAACACCCCATACACAAAAGTGTGTTCGGCCAATCATTACATTGCTTGTACTATTCCCGAGGAGAGGAATTTATATAAGCTTTCATCTTGTTTTCCAATCCCCAATATACTTTATTATTTTGAACAACTGTGTCAAAATTTTGGACAATAAAATACTGTTTATACTAAAAGTTCATTTCAGAAAAAATGTACGCCCCCTCTAACCCAAAATCCTGGATCCGCCTATGCAAACCTACTCTACCCTAGGTGTTCACATAATGGAATAGACAAACTTACGTTAACGTTACAGATTTACGCACCCAATAACATTACGTTTCGTTATATAATCATTATTGAATAAAAATACTGAATAACTCAGTCGCAATCATCTACCGCTACATACACATGTGCGTAACACTTGTAAGAGCAAGTTACATAAAAAAACTACATCTGTGAATACAACAGTTATATAAACAAATTACCTGCGACTGATGTACTTTACTATAACACTGTTAGGAATATCAATCACATAGGCAGGATTAGAAAATACAACATACCTCTTCAAAGGGAATAGGGTCTTAATCCAGGGAGGACAACCTGTACAGCTGCTGTGGACTTTGTGTTACATTGCTACAAATTAAGGAATTTATAATAGTTACTACTAACTAGACAATCAAAATAATCGTTACCAAACTGTACAATGACTTGAAACAAAATGGTGGGAAATTTGAAATTCGAATTAATTGAACAATCAATTAATTAATAGAATATATATTTTGAAGTATTATAAATGTACGTTAACAATCATTGCAGTTAATACATATAAATACTATAGAAAATATACAATGTACTCACAATTATTGTGGTCTGCGGCCAAAAAGATCAACACAATGCAAGTAATGAAATCCGTCCACACAGCTTCACAACTTGTACAGGTGTGAATAAAAGTTAACACTGACGCGACTAACTGCGCAGCCGCGCAAAGACTAGCCATTACAAAGAGTTTTAAAATACATTAACCCCTGACCCTGTCGGACAGGTGTACATTCAAACAAAAAACAGCTCACTGTCACACATATATATATAATGTACGACAAGTGCACGTATACAAGTTGCACTTACATACTGATTGAAAAGCTAAACAATAGAAACAATACATTGACAATAATGACACTGTTGCACTAAATACATCAAAACAAAACAAAACCACAGGTTTGGGCCTTCACTAAGGCCTCTAAAGCAGATTGCACTATCGGGAGGTTTAGATCAATTTTCCGATAAAAATGCCATTAACAGCAGTTCCGTATAAAATACGACAATCGAGCTGGTATTTTATCGAAAATTATCTAAGAACCACCACCTAGAAATAATGAAAGGGGTCGATATGTCAATTATACTCTAAAAACCTTTCTTTCGACCAAAAAGGAAATATAAGCGATTCTCAGGCCCCTGTGGTTGAGGCGTCAATAGCAATGGCTGTAGATTACTTCCCTTTGTGTTGATAATGTAATTATTGTCCATTGTTTCATACTAGTATAGTAGTCTTTTGTGGTAATGTTTGGTTAAGTTACAAATCCGCGTGTACACTGATAATTAGGCTTTGTTCCTGCGTGGACTGATTAGATTCAATATCCTTTTTGCATATAAGCATACATGAGCGTAATGTACTGTGATATAATACAAAGTTCAAGTTCAAATATTTTATTTGCGTGTCGAACACATATTTCACATAAAATCATAATAACATAACTATACAAATTGAAATAAAATATATGTGTCCAGCCATACTGACTTATTAGACACGTTATTGAAAGATGCGAATAATAAAAAATCATGCATTACGCTAATTAAAATGAATATAGATATATAAACATTTGCCACTCAACTTTTCTATATGCTTAACAATATACAATTACATGATATATTATACCACCTGAGAATGCGAAATGAGAAAAAGTGGTTGGGCCAATCCCTACCGACGATTCACCCATCCTCCATTCTCTTAAGACTTTTAAGATATTAACGGGTATATATATATAAAGTTATGCAGTTAATTACCTACAAGACATACATTTATTGCCGTGTGCTCTTGTATACTGTGCACTGATATTAAACGATTATTATGGGAGAAACATGGATCTTCTCCCCCACATAAGAGAAAGTTGGGTAGCCAATGTTTTTTGAATAATATCTGAACTGTTCAGGTTTGTTCATATCATAAAAAAATTATACACATGATTTGCTTTGTTTAAGAGTTCATATATAATATCATCATACAATGTACATTCCATTAAAAATGATTTTCAGTTTCTACTTTATTATGACATAATTTACGTAGTCTATTATTTAATATAAACTTTATTTATTTTACAACAATTATGAAACAAGTTATACAGCTTATATTTATCACTCTTGTTGGCCCGGATGTTAGAGCGCTAGGGGTCTTATTGTGGGAGGAAACCGGAGTACCCGGAGAAAACCCACTTGGTTGGGCAGGTGACCCCATACCTTTTCACGTACGGTCGGGGAATCGAACCCCGGCCGCCTTGGTGAAAGGCAAGTGCGCTATCCACTGTACCACCCGACCACCGATATTATTTACAGGAATCACAGGTCGGACATGCCTACCTTTTTTCAATTTCAAGGGGCAAAGAACTACATCTAAAATTGAATAATTTTTTTCTCTTTTACTTTTGAGCTGAATAGATTTTACGTAGTCACTGGTAACAGGCTCATATTTGTATGTTCTGTATGTACGTAGTTTGTTACCGTTGGCATTATTTGTATCGTCCCACAGAGACAACTGCCACTTATCATCATCCTCCAAACTCTAAATATTCTTAATATTTTTCATACATTGATATATAGAGGTACTTCCGTTTAAAACATCACTTAAATTTTCTCCTTTATCATACTTATAACTCGAGAGTTCCATGATTTTTTAATATGACATGACCATTTATGGATTGTCAGCAGTAGTCTGCTACCATCACTATTCTTTATACGTAAATATAATCTAAAAACCTCAGTGTGCTGGTTAACTTCGCACGAGTTCCAACCCATCTCACCTCGGAGGGCCAAATTACTGGCATTTCTAGCAGCGCCCAGAAAATACCTACATGCTTTATTTTGGACAATAGCTACTTCTTTAAATCTATTTAAACCCCAAATTCCAGCATCATAAAATAGTACTGGTTCCACTACGGATACATACAACTTAATACAAGCTTCATAACACATTTCTCCAGCATACACATACTTGGAATAAAGGGCTGACAATGCTCTACTTTCAGATTTACTAAGTTCTTACACGGTAAAATGCAGTTTTAAATGTTCATGAAACCATAAACCAAGGTATTTGTATTTCTGGCTTTTATCAATAGGTGTAGCACCACATATAAAATAATGATTTGTCTGAGACACTGACGGATTACGGAAGTGAACAACATTTGTTTTTTCTTGGTTTATGTTTAGCGTCCATTTTTTACACCAACTATCAAGCTTGTCTAACATAAGTTGCATCGAATTTTCGTCCAGGGCAATAAGTGCTATATCATCTGCATACAGCTGAGGATACCTGGGCATCATCGACCATGACACCTTTACATAATGAATTTATATCAAATGCTAGATCATTAATATATAATGAAAAAATAGTCGGTGAAACTTTACAACCCTGTTTTACACCTTGCTTAACATCAATGGCATCTGTAAGTTTACCATTAATTTTTACACTTGATTGGATATTATGGTACGCAGATTTTATGGCATGTAAGAAGTTACCATGGATACCAAAATGCTGCATCTTCATCCATAAAAATTCACGCCTGACACTTTCAAAAGCCTTTTTCATATCAACAAAACAAACAAAAGTGGATTTCCTTATTTTTCTATTATTTAGAATTGAATATAAAATATTTTGGTGTTCAAGACAACTTCTATTTTTTCTAAATCCATTTTGTTCTTCGGCTAGAAGATTGCTTGTTTCTAGAAATTTGGATAACCGCTGGTTTAATATGTCAGAATAAATTTTACATGGAATAGATATTAAAGAGATCGAGCGATCCCCCTATAACTTAAGGGCGACATTGGGTCTTTCCCTGCCTTTAGTATAGGATTTATAATGTTGTGCGCCCAAATATCTGGGACTTGGCCAGATATAGTACATATAGATAATGAAAGGCAGTTTCGGTTCCCGGTTTTCGAGTGGTCAGGCACTTTGACTCCGAAGTCGACAGAAACAGGTGCCATCACAGGCACTTGTGGCCAGGAGAATAACCATCTATATATATAATATCCCTGTGGTACATATATAGCTGCGTTCTCCATCAAGGATAATCCGTTTACATATTACGTCCCTAGCTGATAGATCTCGGAAGCTTCGCTATTTTAGGCAGGTAAAATATGAACTTTGACCGTGTCTGTCAAGCAGGGATCGACATATTTACCACACGGACCTGAGAATTTGTTACAGCTAGTTTTTGGACCTAAATAGGGCGTTTAGAGTTATTTTACACATTTGGTGGGGTTAAAATCAATTTTCGATAAAAATGCCCTCCTCAATGGCCATAAAAGCTAAAGGGTGGGAAGCTTTTCAGGTCGAAAAATCAACCCCACCTACCTTTCTTGCATCAAAAAACACATTTCTAGTCCCTGTGGTATGTACGAGTCTCACATATACGTCCCTGCTGTCAAGCCAGGGATGAAAGCGCTTATGAACATGAAAAGAAATTTAAAGTTTTATTTAAATATTGATGTGCGTCTCATTACTAATCGGGAGTGTGGGAACGCTAGGGAAATATTTACTACAACCCGTAAAATCCTAGCCGATGGCAACGACGAAATGGAATTTACTCTGTCACTCAAGCGTACAAGAGATCCCACACAGTAGTCGATCACGTGACTAAAAAGGCGGGTACAGACGCTATCCACATTGGCGGCCATTTTGCCGAAGTTTACATGGTCTGTGTTTATTTTGGAGCTCCGATTTCTCAATAATTGTTGAAGATGGCAAGCAAAACTGGAACACCAACAAAAACTTCAAAGAGGACTGTCACTACAACAACTTATACTCAGCGGTCATCAGATGAGACTCCTTCAACCAGCAGAGCATCGCCGGTACGGCGCGTGAGATCTCCCTCGCCGGCTCGAATGACCCGACAAAACGAAAAAGACCAACTGCTTAATCTTAACGATCGCCTGGCAGCATATATAGACAGGGTCAGATTTCTGGAAACAGAAAATAGTAGACTGACAGTTCAGATCAAATCTGTCGAGGAGACCGTGAACCGGGACAGGTCGAATATAAAAGCTGTTTTTCAGACCGAGCTTGACGATGCTAGACGTCTGTTGGACGAGACTGCTAAAGAGAAAGCACGTTTGCAGATCGAAGTCGGAAAGTACAAAGAGGAATCGGAGGACTGGAAACTCAAGTGAGTTAGCTGTCAATTTGCTTTCAATGAACCATAAAAATGTAAACAAAGAAACTTGATTTGGGCGTACAGGTAAATTTTGTCGGTAGCTGTGTTACTATTTAGCAAGCCTAACGTTATAGGCTATAGTCCGTTTCATACAAAACGTATTTTTAATTTAAACTGAAAGGAAATATGAGAAACGTTTCTCCTGCCTGATATGCTACATTTATTCACATTTTAGGTACTGCTGTAAAGTTGGTGCTTTTATCTTCAAAATAAAGTCCCTTTTTGCACATGTACATATTGCTGAGGCTGAAAGTGTAGAGGCTGTCTTTTCGTTATGAACGCTCATGAATCTGGTATTAGAACAGATCTATAGGCTATTATAGTGGGGGCTAAGGGCGTGTTGTGGCCCCAGCTGGGAAAACACGCTCCCTGAGTCATTGAAGCTTGTCATCCGATACTGTTAATAACAAGAGAGTGTATATATATTCTGTTTGTTGTTGAGTGTGTAGAACCATTCAGCGCAAGGCTTTGATGTGAAACATTGGTAATCTTAATCCAAGCAAAATTGATACAGATATAGCAAGATTATCAACTAATTTTCTAAATTTAATTACAAAAGCAAGTTTTGTAGTTTACTACACTCCTGGATTTAGATGTGTATCTTATATATAAGGACCAATTTCAAAATGATGGACGGAGGAAATTTTCTCTGACAATTTTTCTGTCGTGAACATGTGCATGTAATTTTGTTGCTGTGGCGCAGTATTGCGGTGCAGCGTTTCAAGAAACCAATGTCAATAAGAATAGAGATTAAATTATATTGTTTAATTCAGTTCCAAATAAATATCATTTACACACTCATTTCCATATATACATAGTACCTTGTATATCGAAACAAAATAACAGCTTATTTTATTATTTAATAAAACTACAAATATACATTCCTCACTCTGAAAATCATCTATTTACTTTCGCAAATCCATTTCAATCTGAATTCCAACTCACTGTACTTCAATATAACATTAAATCAAACAAACTTAAAAGAAATTACTACTTGTATAAACATGATAAAAATACGATAAAAATTCACATCAAAATCATAATACACAGTGTTCTCACTTTGTTTTGCAATAATTGGTTGACTTTGAAAGAATAGCTGGTTGAATTTTCACATTCTGTAATGTTGACATACAAAAAATGTATATAAAATTCCGAAAAATAGCCGGTTAAAAATTGGTGAATAACAGACTTCTTTTGCCGGCAACCGGCTTTTAATGAGAACCCTGATACATTGTCAATTATTTCAAGTAAATCATTTCAATTATTAATATCATATTTAATAATTTCTTCTGAAAATAGTCTTCACTGTGAGCACGCTATGTCTCTCCAAATGAAATGAAAATGAAGGACACTCTCCTGTTGCACAGTTCCTTTTAGAGAGAAGCAGCTTTCTTGAAGAACTCCCTGGGAGATGGTCCCTGCATGTGTATACACCATCATCAGATCTAGAGAGTTCAAGATCCTCTGGGAGAGCCTGTTCCTGCTGGTGGTCTTAATTCTCTGCAAAGCAGAAAATCTTCATTCATTAGCTAGCAAAAAACATGACCATTAAAAAAACAAAAGAAATATAATTTCAAACATATTTAATTAAATATTTTTGAAAAGGTAAGATAAATCATGTTGTGAATATTACCTTATCATAATTAACAATCTCGCAATCAGCAAAATTATTAAACAATCAATAAATGTTTGAAAAATAATTCCTCATTTTATAAATATATTTTAACAGATATTTATAAAATTAAGTTATAATTATTGCATATTCCAATAAACGTATCTAAAATTAAGAATTATTAAAAAAAAATCCAAAACCTAGATAAGCTACATATAATGTATTTAATAAAAAAAAATACAATAAAGGTTATTAAAGGAGAGATTCTGAGATTGGACGTTTTGAGAACGTTTTGGGAAGGGACATCACTCTAATGGTACTTTCTAAAAATAGCATGTGACAAGTGAAAACGAACAGACGATAATTTACATGAAATATTCCATATTCAATCAATAAATCATTTCAAATATTGGTTAATTTTAAACTTACCTTTGCAGGGATAATTCTGACTCTCAAAACCTATTGGAGAACTTGAGGGATTTTATGGGATCAGCAAATTATCTGAGATTTTCAGGAAAAATATGGGTAAAAATCCCTAAATCTCGCCCCAAAGTGATCCCTGCTTTGTCATCTTCATGCACAATCCATGTATTTCTGTAGTCATGGTTTGTATCGTGTTGCTTGAGAGGTTTTGGGCTGTTGAGTTAGCTGCAGGTTTTCCATCAGATGTCACGACGGCATGTCGTAAATAAAAAGGAGCTGGAATGGAAGTCTGATCTGCTCCTCTTTTCATTGTGACAATTCCATGGAATTTTCAAAATTGTATACATGCTTCTCAAATATTTGCTTCTGTTTTGATAACATCCCAGCTGAATATTTATTTGAACGAAAATAGAATCTTGTCGGACCGTCGGTTTTTCCGATGTCGATGATACATTTCTCTGACGTCCTTACTGAAACCACACAATCATAACATCTCCTGCATGGTCAAAACATTAGACCTTCTATTGTTCATCAATAATTACCACCGATAGGTGTGATCAAGAGGTCAGTCGACCATATCAAAACAATGGTAATGCTTCGCCACCTTACTGATCATGAGGTCGCGATCGCCTTTTGTTCGTCAATTAAAATTAGGCCTAGTTTACCTGTAAAACAGGGACCATAGGTATTAAGAAAAGGGTCAATTTACCACTAGGAATCAATACAAAATAGGGGTGTAAGGTTACAATTTACATGCGTGGCAGATGGAGTGAATTTGGTTGTGTAAGCGGGGCGGTAGCCAGCTAATGGGTGGCGGGCCGCCACTCTAAAACAGGTTATGGTGATCACTGATAAGTACCTTATCAAAGCTTTCATCTTATAATTTTAGTCTCTGAATTTGTACAATAAAATACTAAAAATAAATTAGAATACTGTTGTACAGGGATTAGATCCATGGTAAGAATTATAATATTAAAGTATATATAGCTTGTAGTTACTATCATACCGAATTCAGTTCCATGAAAGGTTTAGCGGTTAATACTAATAGTTCAAGACTGATTGCCTTGAATTCGGTAATCTTTGAAACTCTTTACTGATTGGATAGCCAATCAGTGCTTGTGCCGTTGGTCTGGACCCACCTGTCATCGTCTGCTGGACACTCATGATAGTTTGGCGAAGAAACAACGAAAAAAGTTCTTGGTTTATATTGTATAGTCTACCATGGAAAAAGCGCCGGGCATACACGCAAATACAGAAAATAATATACTACTGTACATACTCTTTACAAAGAATAAGATTGTTATCTAAGTCTGTACTCTTCATTCTTGATTTTTTTTTTTTTAAGTTCTTAATCTCCTAAAATTGTGAGAGCTCAATTTACACCGATAGTATTTGAAAAGATAAAACAACACAAAATAATGAAATTAACTATATATGCCGTAATTTCCCCCCATATAGTTCGTTTGTATGTTTTGGGGTCCAAAAATGAAAAAAAAATTAAGTTTGGCCATACCAATTTGATTTATTGTTCGTTGGATTTACCTCTCCTATTTTGGAAAAATAAAGTAAAAGTAAAATATTACCGCTCCAATTTTAGCGTCAATGAAAAATGACGAATCTGGATATATTTTACAATGGTTCAAAATTAAGAAAACGCCATTTCGGATCATTTGAATGTTTGAAATACAGTTAAATGGTATTTTAAGCGTTTTTTTTTGGCAGCGACACGAGGAAAATGCGCGACGAGGCTTATTCACTTGTGAATTAAGAAAACTAACTAGTTAATTTATCGTTACAAGATCACTTGATCAAATAAACAAAATACGGAACTCAAGCTGTCTCACTAAAAAGCGACTTCAATCAAATATCTTTTAAAATCCTGAATTAAGTAGGCAACATCAGAAGATATGTTGTTAATACAAATGTACGACTATAATAACATCTCTATATTGAATTTCAAATTGACACTCTTCTCAAGCAATCAACCCTATTTCGCCGATATCAATGTCATTCATCAGTCTTATTTTAGTAGAAAAGGCCTAATGTTGATAGTTAAAAAACGTTTTTGTTATTCATATTTTGAAATATGTATGTAGGTATTACCATGATAAAAAAAATAATTAAACATGAATGAGATGCTGCTTTAAGCCTTTCATAAAAAATATGACCATAAATGTATTTTTTATATAAAATACTGATGAGGCAAATGTTATGTTTATTGTTAAATATATTAATCATGGATATCGATATTGAGACCCTGGAATGTTAATTATTTACTAACGGACATCATGCGGGCAAAATGTGATTTTACATCTATTAGAATCCAATAAAAAATTAATATTTTTAGTATGGATAAATCTGTATTAAGGAACAGTTGACTGCCTGGAACTTTTTCAAGTCTAATTCACTGCTAAACAAACAAAAATATTATGATAGAGACATTATTGATTTTGTTTTCAAACAAAATTTGTCAAAAATAAACATATCAGCTTCAAAAATCAACTTCAAAGCTGAACACTTCATCTCTGTAAAATTCAACAAAATGTGCCATTGAGATGGTGCTCTGAAATGGCTGATGCTGCAACAATGTTCAAAATGATTTCTTCAATGATGCACAGTGCTAGTTTTCATAAGCTTGTATGTGGCAAAGGGTTATTCTGAAATACCAAAAGCCCTAGAAACATGGTATTTGGCTGAAAGTTTCCTTGGATGAAGACCGACAAAGTTTGCGAAAAGAAATTACCCTGACTTTTATTCAAGGTCACAAGGGTCAAAATCTGTTAAAACCTTCTAACGACTTTACCAAAAGACCTAGAAGCATGATATTTGGCTGAAAGGTTCCTTGGATGAAGCCTGACAAAGTTTGCGAAAAGAAATTACCTTGACCCATATTCAAAGTCACAGGGGTCAAATCTGTTAAAACATTTTAACTACTTCTTCTGATTAACCAAAAGGCATAGAGACATTATATTTGGCTGGTAGCTTCCTTGGATGAAGCTTGACAAAGTTTGCAAAAAGAAATGACCTTGACATCACAAAGTTTGCTAAAAGAAATGACCGTGATCTATATTCAAGGTCACAAGGGTAATCTCTGTTAAAAACCTACACTTTTCTGCTTAACCAAAAGCCATAGGAGCATGATATTTGGCTGAAAGGTTCCTTGAATGAAGCACAACAAAGTTTGTGAAAAAGAAATGACCTTGGCCTATATTCAAGGTCATCAGGTTCAAATCTGTTAAAACATTAAAATGACTTTTTCTGAAATACCAAAAGCCCTAGAAGCATGATATTTGGCTAAAGGATTCCTTGGATGAAGCTTGATAATTTTTGCGAAAAGAAATAACCTTGACCTATATTCAAGGTAACAAGGGTCAAATCTGTTAAAACTTTAAACCAGTTCTTCTGAAATACCAAAAGCCCTAGAAGCATGATATTTGGCCGATAGGTTCCTTGGATGAAGCTTGACAAAGTTTGCGAAAGAAAATGACCTTGACCCATATTCAAGGTCACAGGGGTCAAATCTGTTAAAAGTTTTGAGCAACTTCTTCTGATAAACCCAAATGCATAGAGACATGATATTGGGCTGGTAGCGTCCTGGGATGAAGCCAAACAAAATTTGAAAATGAAAATGATGTTGTTTTACAAGGTCACAGGGGTAAAATATGTTAAATCTTAACATGTTCTTCTAAATGTCTTAAAGTAAAAGATTTCAGGGAACTTTAGGGTAACACTATAATATAAGTCAGAGATTGATTCCAGGTGAGTGATGCCCATTGGGCCTCTTGTTTTGCCTTATTTTAATTTGGAAGATATTCCTGACTTTCCCCCTCATATTGTATAGAACAGTGTGTATTGACTATTCTACTGGTAATGTTAAATTAACTACTATAATTGTATTGCTTATACTTATCTTTGTAATGTTCCACCATGCATCTACTGTAAACTGTTTAGGATTCCTGGCACTGTATATTTTGGGCGGATTGGTCGAGTGGTGAACACTCCGGCCTTCCATGCAGTCGGCCAGGGTTCGATCCCCGTAATCGTCATACGCATTGGAACATTCAGAGAAAGTGTTTTTCTCCTGCCCACACAACTTCCAACAACCCAGGTGGAGTATAAAATGGTTTGGGGTGGATGTTGCAGTATCTGTGATGTAGCATTCAAGTGTGGTGGCACTATAAAAGATGCCGTTGGAAACAGGGTCTCACTATAAACAGAACACAATTCATCTCCAGCACACACGCATACATACACACACATATGGAGATATTAGCCAGGTGGTATAGGACAAGTAGTTAGCGCCCGATAAGGCAGCTCCTGCGAACTCCTCAGAATTGTATATGATAGAACTGTATGTGTTAATTGTATTGATTGTATAAGAATTGAATATCTATGTACTGTCAAGCGCTTTAGAATGGCTTATGTTAGCTAGATAGGGCGCTTTGTCAAATATTGTATATTATATTTTGGATACATTATTTGCCAGCAGGACTAGCTCTGGTAACAGTGACAAATTATCATTTCTGACAGGAAAAGCAGTCTAAACTCTTGCAGGGCTTTTATGAGAAAAAAAAATGTTAAGACCAAATAAATAAACAATATTATCCAACAACAGTATCTGAGGTCATCCTTGATTTCTAGGGGTCATGTTCACGTAGATGCTCTCGAGCTCTATGCCCCTAGAATATGTCATAGCAAAATTGAAGACATGCTTGGACAAAAACACCTCACCAATGCCTAGGCTGTCGTTGATGCAGGGGTAGACTTAACATTTGTAATGCCACTGGCCCTTTGGGCCAGCTGCACAAGGAATGAAATGGCCCAGACGGGCCACGGGCCTGTCCGAGGGCCCCAGGTGCAAGCCAGGTGAAGAGCACCGAGACGGGGGATGTATGCCCCCCTCTCGTAAGGGGGATACGGGAGTCTCCCCCAGGAAATTTTGAATTCCTAGATGGCAGTAAATGGATTTACAGCACTTTTGAATAACAAAAACATGAAATACAACCGCAAAAAATCTTAAACATTTATCCAAATACAGCACTTACATATGTAGGTTTGGAAAGTACACAATACACAACAACGAATAGATAACTTATACATCGATATCTCATTCTGCAACCCTAGAAATTAACTGGCCCGATGGTCTTCTTAACTGCAAACCCAACTGGCCCAAGTCTAAATCAAATGGCCTGGGACCAACGGGCTAGCGGCTAAAATGACCCCTGTTGATGGGTCATTGTTGAGTATTTTTGAGTAATGTGGCATATTGTTTCAGGTACCACAAAAAGGACAGAGAACTGCGAGATGCACAGAACCAAAATGCAGCCCTCCTCAAAGAAAACGCTGACTTGGAAAACCGAGCGACGAATGCCGAGAACCAGAGGAAACTGTTGGAGAAAGAGTGCAATGTATGACATCTCGGACTTGAGTTATAACTCACAACTCACTGTCACTCTCCTTGAAAACTGCTAGTCTTTTTAAGATCTTTTCTAGATTAAAATGTAGTGTAAATGAAGGACTGTAAGTAGCTAGGGCCTTGAGATTACATCTATGAAGGTATTGGCAGGGCTCACACTGGCAGTCGCCAATGTCAATGATTAAATTAAAAAAAAAAAGATAAAAAGGGGTTGCGCAAAATCTGTTGTGACATTTTAGTTTTGGCGAAAACAAATTTAGAGCCAGGGCTAGCCCTGACTTGTAATTGACTCTGATATTAGCTTTAAATCTTTTACTTGAAAGAAGCTTGTTTTACATTGAAGGGGATTAAAAAATGTGTAAGCAATGAAGTACAGTCAAACTCTGATGTTTCGAACTTTGCGGTACCGTCTTGAAAACTTCGAAACATCGAGACTTCGACTCTTGAATTTTGAACATCGAACATCGGCATGTATATGTATATATGTACTGTACATAAGAAGAACTGATGCCGTACTAGTGTAACATAACACAGGCTAAAAAATTGTAGATTCACATTTATATAGAATAGTTTTCTGAATTACAAACTGTAATTTTTGTAATGTGATAATCTTGTAAGATTTATTGTTTGTCAACTAAATTTTCAAAGCAGGTAAAATTTTCGTTTCAATTTATTAGTTGTACTTTTCAATGTTTTCATAACCAACGGGTCAGATTAAAACTTCCATACAGCGAAAAATTTGATTCATAGAAGTACGATTCATGAAAAGCATATCAATATTGTTATATTTATAATAAAAAAAATTTGGACTTTGTGAAAAGTTCGACACATTGAGACATTATATTCTAATCATCAAAGTTTGATTAATCAAGGTTTGACTGTATGTCGATCAAGTCAACTTGTTACTATTTGCCTTTGCCTTGCTACTGGTGTCTTGTGTTGTTGATCATTTGGTGTGGCTTATCATTTGCTTTAGTTAAGTTCTGTAATGAATTTCCATTTAGAAACTTCGAAGTGATTTGGCTGCATTGGAGCGACAGTTGGCAACAGCCAAGAAGCAGTTGGAGGATGAGACGTTGCTCCGGGTCGATCTACAGAACCGCATTCAGAGTCTCAAAGAGGACCTGTCCTTCAAAACTCAGGTGTATGAACAGGTAAAACATGCCATATATCTGTCCGATGCGAGGAGCTTTCTTTTGCAACCCCAGTTGTTAAATAGGTATTGAACTGCAACCAAACCCCATCCAGTGTCTGTTGGTTTGTTTTCTTATATGCTGTGGAAACCAAACTCTGCTTTTTAGGTCATCTGACCAAAGGGTCAGAATGACCACAGTAGCTTCAGTTTCTCTCAGTAAATGAAAAAAAAAACCTATATATGTACAAGGAGCTGCCCATTATAGAATATAATGGAAGTATACCAACGTTATTTCTCAACTGTTTGTAAACAATGCAAATAACTTACTTATTTTTAGACTGTCATGCAATTCTCAAACTAAACATCGACATTTCCGATAAATTTAGATATCAATCCATCCCTAGTAGATGCTTGTTTCATTTCATCTAACGATAATATAATTTCTCAATCGTATGGGCGTTTTTTAAAGACGAGGTGACCGGCAATTTTTTTAAGCAGTTGGCCATGGCTGTACACATATAATGTATGTGCTAAAAAATGACATTGACCCATGTTTAAGGTCACAGCGGTCAAATCTGTTAAAACCTTCTAATAATTTCTTCTGATGAACCAATAGGCCTAGAACATTGATATTTGGCTGAAACGTTCAATGGATAAAGCCCAACAAAGTTTACGAAAAAAATGACCTTGACCCATATTCAAGGTCACATGGGTCAAATCTGTCAAAACCTTCAAATGACTACTTCTGATTAACCAAAAGGCCTAGATCCTTGATATTTGTCTGAAAGGTTCCTTAGAAGAAGCCCGACAAAGTTTGTAAAAACAAATTACCTTGGCCTACCTGTATTTAAGGTTACAGGGGTCAAATCTGTTAAAATCTTCTAATGACTTATTTTGATTAACAAAAAGGACTATAATCTTGATATTTAGCTGAAATGTTCCTATGATGAAGCCTGACAAAGTTTGCAAAAAAAAAAAAAAAAAGACCTTTACCCATGGGGGAAGCCTGATAAAGTTTGCTTAAAGAAATGACCTTGACCCGTATTCAAGGTCACATGTGTAAAATCTGTTGTAAACATTTATATGACTTCTTCTGAAATACCAAGAGTTCTAGAAGTATAACATTTGGTTGGCAGCTTCCTTGTTACAAGTAAGAGATCAATACCAGGTTAGCAATGCAGGCCAATTGGACCTCTTGTTAAGTTGACTTGCAAGGTCACAGGTGTAAATTATGTTTAAATCTTAACATGTTGTTCTGAATGTCTTACAGTAATAGATTTTAAACGACTGTAGGGTAGCAAATCAGAGATTGATACCATGTGAGCTATGCAGACCCATTGGGCCTCCTGCTTCTAACTTAAGACTAAGGAATTGAAATTTTTCATGCAATGAAATGAAAACTTGCACCATTTTCCCCCCGGAAATATTTGACTGATGAAATTTATTTTTTCCAATTGGAAATTTTATATTTAATGGAAATATTATTGTAAAGCATATTTAGTGATCATTTTACAATTTATTTTAATGGGTCCTTTTGGTACATATTGCTAAAGGCAATGGGCTCCGCAATGTTTTTAAAAGTATTTCAAGACTTTCTTTGAGTCCCATCTTAATTTTAGGAGTATAGGATTCGGCATTCACTTGTAGAATGATCACCGATAATGTGTTTTTCCAGCACACCCACTTGACTTTAATATTAGATGATTAAGCTGATTAAGCTCCAGGGCTTTATCAGGGGGTTTTGGGAATCGGACCCCGAGATCAAATTGGGAAAAATTGATCGACCTAACAGCTATTTGGTAAATTTTGACAACACTATTATAACAACTAAATACTTTATTTCTTTTCTTAATAACTTTTTAAAGCACTGTCAGTATGACATTTACAGCCCATCTTTCTTGTTTCTTATTAAACTTAATGTCACAAGAAGCTCCTCAAGCATGTTAAACCCAGAGCTTCATCTGATTTTGTATTGACATGGGTCATTGGGCCCATCTAGCCAAGAAAGCAGGGGCCATTTTCAAAAGCCATGGGCCAGCATTTTTAATACTGTATGCATGATAGATAAAGATCGATATGTTCTTTAACCTTACTTCAGTTTTATAAAAAAAATATTTTCCTTCACTCTAAACTAGGTAAGATAGTCCTTTTTTGAACTCCCACAAATGCGTGCACAGACCTTGCAAAGTCAAACTTCACCAGCTTTGACCAGCTCAAACAATAAATTTAAATTTCTAATAGGTCTCTGATGGAATGCTTGCCTGTTTATAATTAGCTGTGACTATATAATTCTGAACACTACTGGATCTTTCAGTCAGCTGTGTGAGTGGGACTGATAATTGCAAGGCCATCTAACTTAAGTGAAATTTGGTTTCTCTCTGTCAAATTGAAGGAAAATATAGAATTTTCTAATTGATATTGGTCGACAGACTAGTGAAATAAACTATACTTAAATTAATGAGGTTTTCCAATAAATCAACTGGCTTAAAATCATAGTATTATCTATACTGGCCGACAGGTACTGCATTTCGAGGCCCCCAAACACGGCCGGTATCGGCAAATGGCTACAACTTTCAATCGAAATAATTGTGACACGGACACTCCAAGACCAACACAATTCTGATAATGTAATATCATTTTTATATTGCTTTAGATTTGTCCACAGACTGTTCTCATTCATAACTCAATGTAATTTACCATTTAATTCTTCACAATTAACACCAAGCGCGCTGACCCATATATCGTTATTGTCCTAACTGGGTCGATTGGTCACGAGCCAAAACAAAATGATATAAATTAATAAAAGCAAACGGGCATTCCAGTTTCTGTTTCTACATAACTGACAGTAGTATTCACACTGTCTTTCTCAACTTCAAAGTATTTACTTGCCTATTCTTCTCTTTTGACGATAAATTTGACAAGTTATGACATTTTCTTGCAACACATGCTTTGGGTTGTGTAATCTTACCGAATGGAAATAAACATGCGGACCGCATATTACTTTCCTTTTAGCATACATAGGATAACGTTACTTATATACAGCGATCGTTCTGTGCAGCAGGATGGAACGTTCTCGATGTTTGATGTATTCAGAGTGAAGTAACATATTCCACGGATTCACATGTGTTAACATAATGCGCAAAAAGGATAGCCAAAAACGGCGGACCCATGTGGAAACAAAGTTTTGCGCCGTATTCACAATTAATGCGGGATTGGCCCGGGCGCACCGTCAATCTGCAGCCCTTAAACCACCGAATTTTTTTAAGTGACGGAATTGGGAATTTTTAAGAGGATATTTGGGAAAAATCGCACCTTTTTCCATTGGGAATGGGTTTGTTTACAGGACCTAAAAGAGTGGTGATAAAGCCCTGAGCTCCTTGCTAAGAATACGAGTAAAAATTGCATGAACGGATACAAGTGTTTTTTCCAGACAGGGGAATGGTTTCTGTATATTTCATGTCATTGTTAATGCCCCTTTTGTTTCAAATCCATAGAAGCTCTGAAAATGTTTTTATTCTATTTTTAGGAGTTAAATGAGACAAGAGTCAGAACAACACAAGAGATTGAGGAAGTGGATTCGTCTGTCCGCATGGATTACGAGGCCAAGCTGCAAGAAGCCCTCCAAAGTTTGCGTGAGGAACAGGACATTCAGCTGCGTGAGGTTCGCCTCGAGGTGGAAAGTCTGTATGAGAGAAAGGTGATTACTAAGACACATTGACTTGATATAAAGTTATAAACAAGGAATCAACTTCTTCTCCATAACCAATAAGCCCAGGGAACTGATATTTGGCCTGTAGAATGCTAAGATGAAGGGCTAATTTTATATGGTTTATATAGAACTTTTAAAGGAGCAATTAAGTCAACCAACATTTTTTTAATTCAACTAGAATAAAAACATTATGACCAAAGAAACTGTACTTGATAATTAGATAATATGTAGCCAATATCCAGTGTGGTCAATTTAATTTTGTGGAAAGCCCGTGTCAAATTTTGGTCTGCCTAACATTGCTGCTGCATGAAAAACCGTGATAAGAATGATTTAGCTTGGACTTGCTACATTGATGATGTTTGTTTACAGGTCGGTGACGTGCAGTCGGCTCTGGACAGGAGCATGAACAGCTCGAGTATGTCGTCACAGGACCTTCTCACCACTCGCAAACGTCTCGATGAGATGTCGTCCGAGTTAACTAGGCTTCGGGCAGAGGTACAGTTGTAAATAAGACTTGCATGAAATCCTCAATGTGATAAAAATACAGTTAAGACATGGAGGTTTTAGATTTAAGACAAAAATATGTATTTAAAAGGAACAGTCGTAAAATTCTATTTGCTGATTTTTTTCTGAAGCTTCGCAGGATTATGGAATATTATTTGTATTTTGGTAACAGATTTAGCAAGAGCTTTCAGTGGCTTTGCTGATGTGAATCTGACTTGTTCTGACTGTCAACAATTGACAACATAGAAGAATGGACCCCAGAGTCAAGAGATATGGCTTTATTTTCCACAAACTTAATTTTCTGGAACATTGAAATTCCTTACTGAATTTAATTCCCCTTTTAAGTTGTTGTGTGTTAATGAACATCTTGTTTTAGAATGCTGCATACATATCGCGCATTGCTGACCTCGAAGCACAGCTAGCTCGTGATCAGGAGGAATTCCTCAGTCGTATAGCCATGAAGGAGCAGGAGATCAGCGACCTGCGAATCATCTTGGATGAACAGACACAGGAGTATGCTGACCTTCTGGATGTTAAAGTTAAGCTGGACAATGAAATTATGGCTTACAGGAAACTCCTGGAGGGTGAGGAAGAAAGGTATGTACAGAGAGTGGTTCGGCCAGTAACATTAAACTTGTGCAAATATATAAAAAGTCCTGTAGGGCTTAAAATCAAACAGTATTGTTAATGCACTGGATGAATTGCAGTTTTTAGTTTTCAAGTCTTTACTAAGGATGATAAAAGAAGTTGTAATTTTCAAAGTCGAAGGTTGAGATTTTGGTAATTACTTGAGGAAGTCAATGAGTATCATTGAAACCCCGAAGTTGATGTTAATTTCATTGTGATAAGTGTGTGTAATAAACTTGATTAGGAGCGTGTGATCTTATTGGTGGATCAAATCCACGTGTGTGTGCTCAAAAGTGTCTCAACAAAAGATTTTCAAAATGCCTCCCTTTTATCCCTAGACTTAACCTGTCGCAGACGTCTTCGTCATCTGAATCGACCCCAGGCCGATCAGTAGCAAGGGGTGCCAAGCGTAAGCGTGTGGCACTTTCTGATACAGTTGAGGAATTTAGCCAGTCATCATCTAGCTCAGGTTTCGCCACAACCTCCTCCGCAAGTGGTCACGTTGAGATTAAGGAAACCGATGGTGAAGGAAAATTTATCAAGATTTTCAATACATCTGATGAGGTAGAACAACCTAGATGAGGCACCAGTTCATGATTACAATTACTTACAAGGACATCATGTTTATTAGCTCACCTGGCCCAGTGAGCTTATGCCATGGTGCGGCGTCTGTCCGTAAACATTTCATTTAAATTCCTACTAGTCATAAAGCACTGCATTGATTTTAACCAAAATTGGTCAGGAAGATCGTTGAGGAATTGGAAACAGATTTTGCATAAATGATGACTCTGACCCAAGAGGGGCCAGAAGGGCAGGGGGAAATAGGGGTAATTCCTTGAAATCGCAACTTGTCATAAAGTTATCAATGGATTTTTAGCTCACCTGGACCAAGGTCCGGTGAGCTTATGCCATGGGGCAGTGTCCGTCGTCTGCCATCCGTCCGTCGTCTGTCAACATTCAATTCAAATCGCTTGTCAAAAGGTCCTGATTTGATTTTGATCAAATTTGGTCAGAAATATCCTTGATGAAAATGGAACAGATTTTGCATAAATGGTGACGCTGACCCCCTTATTATCCCCAAAGGGCCTGAGGGGCGGGGCCAAATAGGGGAAATAGAGGTAATTCCTTTGAAACACTACTAGTCATAAAGTTATGAATGGATTTGACCTAAATTTGGTCAGAATCATCCTTCGGAGAATGGGTACAGATTTTGCATAAATGGTGACTGACCTCAAAAGGGCCTGAGCGGCGGGCCAGATAGTGGAAATAGAGGTAATTCCTTTGAAACACTACTAGTCATAAAGTTACGAATGGATTTGAACCAAATTTGGTCAACGACATCCTGGGGGAAAGGGGAACAGATTTGGCATAAATGGTAACTCTGTCCCCAAAGGGAAAGAAATGACCTTGACCTATATTCAAGGTCACAGGGGTCAAATCTGTTAAACCTTCAAATGACTTCTTCTGATATACCAAAAGCCCTAGAAGCATGATATTTGGCTGAAAGGTTCCTTGGATGAAGCCAGACAAAGTTTGTGAAAAGAAATGACCGTGACCTATATTCAAGGTCATGACTTATATTCAAGGTCATGGGGGTAAAATCTGTTAAAACATTCAAACCACTTCTTCTGAAGTACCAAAAGCCCTAGAAGCATGATATTTGGCTGAAAGGTTCCTTAGATGAAGCCTGACAAAGTTTACGAAAAGAAATGACCTTGACTTATATTCAAGGTCATGGGGGTAAAATCTGTTAAAACATTCAAACCACTTCTTCTGAAGTACCAAAAGCCCTAGAAGCATGATATTTGGCTGAAAGGTTCCTTAGATGAAGCCTGACAAAGTTTACGAAAAGAAATGACCTTGACTTGTATTCAACATCACAAGGGTCAAATCTGTTGAAACATTCAAACGACTTCTTCTGAAGTACCAAAAGCCCTAAAAGCATGATATTTGGCTGAAAGGTTCCTTGGATGAAGCCCGACAACGTTTGCAAAAAGAAATGACCTGGACTTATATTCAAGGTCACATGGGTCAAATATGTTGAAACATTTAAGCGATTTCTTCTGAAATACCAAAAGCCCTAGAAGCATGATATTTGGCTGAAAGGTTCCTTGTATGAAGCTTGACAAACTTTTGGACGGAAAATGACCTTGACCCATATTAAAGGTCACAGTGGTCAAATCGGTTAAAAGCTTTGAGCGACTTCTTCTGATCAACCCAAATGCATAGAGACATGATATTGGGCTGATAGCGTCCTGGGATGAAGCCAAACAAAATTTGAAAATGAAAATGTCTTATAAGGTCACAGGGGTAAAATATGTTTAAATCTTAACATGTTCTTCTAAATGTCGGTAAAAGATTTTAGGGGACTAGGGTTACACTATAATATAAGTCAGAGATTGATACCAGGTGAGCGATGCAGGCCCATTGGACCTCTTGTCTTGAAAAAACCTTTAAATATTTTCTTTTTGCTTAAAAGTATTTATGTATCAATTAAATTTGTAATTATCAACAAAACTATACCCAGATTTTGTATAATACCCCATTAAAAATGTTTTTAAATGAGCTTGAATGGTGAGGGTTTACTAATATTATTGTTAAAAAAATATTTTTTACACAATTTCATGTCTATATCTTTTACAACGTGACTACTAGATCTCTAATTGTTGGTGTATTAGCAAAACATTTACTTTATTCCATGTAGAAATCACAGATATAAACAACAAAGTTACAGACATTGATTTGGTACTTTTCTGATAATGACTCGAATACAATTGCTTTGTAAAGATACATTCACAATCATGATATTATGATTAGACTTGGAGTACGCCACGCCCTTGCAGACTTAACTTCTGTGTCGTAAATTTTAAATGATTGAGATCCCCACCACAAAACTATATTTTGTTGGGCATAAAGAGGCGATCACAAACATTATATAGATTTGATACCATGATCTGCCATGTCCTTGCCAGACATCCCTCCCGAAAACTATAAAGTTGCTGGAAACAACAACAATGATGATATTAGCATTGATGTAAGGGTCTAGCCACAGCCCAATCTGATTATAATACAGATCCTCACTATTGGATCTGACAGCGACCAGTAGAAGGTCATGTGCAGATGACCTTTATTAGTCCCCCACCGGAATCCGGGGGGGACTATAGGTTTGCGTTGTGTCCGTCCGTCCGTCCGTCCTTCCGCACACTATTTGTCCGGGCTCTATCTCCCATACTATAAGACACTGGAACTTCATACTAAGTGTGTGGGTTCCCTGTGGGAAGGCGGTGTGTCGCATACAAAAACCGGGTCACTGTGACCTATATTTTGACCTCTGACCTACATTAAAGAAAAAGCTTGTCCGGGCTCAATCTCCTACACTATAAAGCACTAGAACTTAATACTTAGTAGTATTGTTCTCTGTGGGAAGGCAGTGTGTCGCGTACAAAAACCGGGTCAATGTGACCTATATTTTGCTATTTTTTGACCTCTGACCTACATTAAAGTAAAAGTTTGTCCGGGCTCTATCTCCTACACTACAAAGGACTAGAACTTAATACTTGGTAGTATTGTTCCTTGTGGGAAGGCGGTGTGTCGCGTACCAAAACCGGGTCACTGTGACCTATATTTTGACCTCTGACCTACATTAAAGAAAAAGCTTGTCCGGGCTCTATCTCCTACACTATAAAGCACTAGAACTTAATACTTGGTAGTATGGTTCCCCGTGGGAAGGTGGTGTGTCGCGTACCAAAACCGGGTCACTGTGACCTATATTTTGACCTCTGACCTACATTAAAGAAAGAAAAATTTGTCCAGGTTCTATCTCCTACACTATTAAGGATTAGAACTTTATACTTGGTAGTATAGTTCCCTGCGGGAAGGCGGTGTGTTGCGTACCAAAACTGGGTCACTGTGACCTTTATTTTGCTATATTTTGACCTCTGACCTACATTAAAGTAAAAGTTTGTCCGGGCTCTATCTCCTACACTATAAAGGACTAGAACTTAATACTTGGTAGTATGGTTCCTTGTGGGAAGGCGGTGTGTCGCGTACCAAAACCGGGTCAATGTGACCTATATTTTGCTATTTTTTGACCTCTGACCTACATTAAAGTAAAAGTTTGTCCGGGCTCTATCTCCTACACTATAAAGGACTAGAACTTAATACTTGGTAGTATGGTTCCTTGTGGGAAGGCGGTGTGTCGCGTACCAAAACCGGGTCACTGTGACCTATATTTTGACCTCTGACCTACATTAAAGTAAAAGTTTGTCCGGGCTCTATCTCCTACACTATAAAGGACTAGAACTTAATACTTGGTAGTATGGTTCCTTGTGGGAAGGCGGTGTGTCGCGTACCAAAACCGGGTCACTGTGACCTTTATTTTGCTATATTTTGACCTCTGACCTACATTAAAGTAAAAGTTTGTCCGGGCTCTATCTCCTACACTATAAAGCGCTAGAACTTAATACTTGGTAGTATGGTTCCCCGTGGGAAGGTGGTGTGTCGCGTACCAAAACCGGGTCACTGTGACCTATATTTTGACCTCTGACCTACATTAAAGAAAGAAAAATTTGTCCAGGTTCTATCTCCTACACTATTAAGGATTAGAACTTTATACTTGGTAGTATAGTTCCCTGCGGGAAGGCGGTGTGTTGCGTACCAAAACTGGGTCACTGTGACCTTTATTTTGCTATATTTTGACCTCTGACCTACATTAAAGTAAAAGTTTGTCCGGGCTCTATCTCCTACACTATAAAGGACTAGAACTTAATACTTGGTAGTATGGTTCCTTGTGGGAAGGCGGTGTGTCGCGTACCAAAACCGGGTCAATGTGACCTATATTTTGCTATTTTTTGACCTCTGACCTACATTAAAGTAAAAGTTTGTCCGGGCTCTATCTCCTACACTATAAAGGACTAGAACTTAATACTTGGTAGTATGGTTCCTTGTGGGAAGGCGGTGTGTCGCGTACCAAAACCGGGTCACTGTGACCTATATTTTGACCTCTGACCTACATTAAAGTAAAAGTTTGTCCGGGCTCTATCTCCTACACTATAAAGGACTAGAACTTAATACTTGGTAGTATGGTTCCTTGTGGGAAGGCGGTGTGTCGCGTACCAAAACCGGGTCACTGTGACCTTTATTTTGCTATATTTTGACCTCTGACCTACATTAAAGTAAAAGTTTGTCCGGGCTCTATCTCCTACACTATAAAGCGCTAGAACTTAATACTTGGTAGTATGGTTCCCCGTGGGAAGGCGGTGTGTCGCGTACCAAAACCAGGTCACTGTGACCTATATTTTGACCTCTGACCTACATTAAAGAAAGAAAAATTTGTCCAGGTTCTATCTCCTACACTATTAAGGATTAGAACTTTATACTTGGTAGTATAGTTCCCTGTGGGAAGGCGGTGTGTCACGTACCAAAACTGGGTCACTGTGACCTTTATTTTGCTATATTTTGACCTCTGACCTACATTTAAGTAAAAGCTTGTCCGGGCTCTATCTCCTACACTATTAAGGATTATAACTTTGTAGATAACAACCCGGTGGGGGACTGTAATTCGTTGAATTATCTTGTTATTTCCATATCTTGCAAATTTATAGTCTACAATATTAATGCTGCCCAATTTAGAAAAACAATCTGAAGGAAGGAATATATAGGAAATAATACAAGAACTTAGGCATTATAAAATTTCTTTTTGTAAATCTCCTAAGTTCTACATTGTTAGTGCGTTGAGATTTGCCAAAAATGACTTTAATTCAGTGTGTTGACGTTAATAGATGTTGTAAGAATGATCCCTACAGATTCATTAACTGTAGTAGAAGCCTCCAGATTTCAATCATTGAATAATGATGTATCATTTGTAAAGTTATGTTTAGCAGTAAGCTGTGAGAAGTCATGAGATGGGCTGTTTTACTGAAGAAAAAATGAAAAATGATAATCTATATGAGATATGATTAAATCACTGTGTTTGACATCTTGATTTCTTGCTTACAGGACATTGCTGTTGGAGGTTGGCAGCTGAGGCACACGGCTGGGAAAGATGATGGTGAAAAATCAACCCTCTACAAATTTCATAGAAGTCTACTTCTCCGAGCGAACCAGTCGTGCACTGTGAGTTTCTCAAGAAATCAAAATGAACCATTTAACTTTTGATGGCAAAAATAGAAAATTCAGTAGTTATACAGCCCGGGGTCTGAGGATTATCCCCAAAATGCTTGTGGCAGATATAAATATTTTTGACCAATAATAAAATACCTACTGGACCACTACTTCAGTCCAATCACTTTAATACAAGTCTATTGTATACCTGGTACTTTAAGGTGTTGCTTTCCGGTGGCAACGACTGTGTCAACATTTGCGTTGAAAATCCGCTTTTCACAGTGTTATAATGATCCAATTGAATTGAAAACTGGTCACATTACTCAAACCATCATACTAAATACTTGACCTCAGTATAAAAGAAATTGTGTTACTGGTTTTGGTGTTTTGGGGCAAAAACATGGGGATTTTGAGACTTTACCTTATAGTCCACATTTTTAATAGTGTTGCTGATATCAGATTAAATTGGAACTTAAAGTAGTTACTGATATCATTATACTGTTTTGGGGTAAAACATGGGGATTTTGAGAATTTGCCTTTAAGTCTACTTTTTTTTAGCTCACCTGGTCCGAAGGACCAAGGTGAGCTTATGCCATACCGTGGTGTCCGTCGTCCGTCAACAATTGTTTAAACGACTTCTTCTCCATAACCACTGATAGGAAATCAACCTAATTTGGCAGGAAGCATCCTTAAGTGCCCAGGATTCAAAATTGTACTAATGGTGGGACTGACCCCCTAGGGGGCTGAGGGGTTAGGCCAAAAAATGTTATTTAGCTATAGTGGTTTAAGTGACTTCTTCTCCATAACCACTGATTTGAAATCAGGATTCAAAATTGTATTTATGGTGGACTGACCCCCTAGGGGGCTGAGAGGGGGAGGGGGGGGGGGGGGGGCAAAAAGGGTGATTTAGCTATATCATGGTTTAAGCGACTTCTTCTCCATAACCGCAGATTGGAAGTCAACCTTATTTAGCAGGAAGCATCCCTAGGTGTTAAGGATTCACATTTTACTAATGGTGGGACTAGCTGACCCCTTAGGGGGCTGAGGGACTGGGCCAAAAAGGATTATTTAGCTATATCATGGTTTAAGTGACTCACTGATTGGAAATCAGCCTTATTTGGTAGGAAGCATCCCTAGGTGCTCAGGATTCAAAATTGTACTAATGGTGGGACTGACATTGCATTGATCTTGCATTGCCGACTTTTGCAGAGATGAGTTTTATTTCTGCACCCTACATGCTTAAATCAAATAAAAGAGAATGATTTGGAACCTAGAGGGCCATTTTGTTGTTTAGTATACAATAGACTTTCAATTTTAACTCAGCTGTGAATCATTCTTACAATCACACAATGCACATGTGAACAGCGATGTCTTGCATCACCATGCTGAGTTACGGCGAGAATGACTTTGTGTTCCAATAAAGTTGTAACAAAAATACCAAGCAAATAACAGGTTGAACATGTTAATTGGTTACCTTTATGATGATAAAATAGTACAGAAGCAATTTTGTTAGTCCTGACATGATAAAAACGTCACTAGCCCCGGACTAGTAAGCCTCTAAATTTCACTAGCCCAAGCTGAAAATCTGGTAGCCCCGGGCATCGGGCTAGTGGATTTTTACACCCCTGAAGTATATATGTTACATCTTTGTTTGTTTAAACTATGTAAGGAATGTTTTGAAACAGTTTGTAAACAATTTTCCACCAGGGTCATGTTAAGAATAGCAAGCTGCTAACCATTGCAGCACTCAAGCTTCCTTGGGCAGTGTTTCGTGGTTAGGACAACTAGGAGCCATATATATTTAGCTAGGGACATGGGCATGTGCTCCAATAAAACTTGCTCCCAGGGCCCTTTCTTGTAAATATCAATGTACTGTGCTGAAAATAAAGAGATGTTTGTAGTTAGGTTATGCTATGGATCCTCCATTACATGGCATTATTTGACCTCTTTTGACTGGGGTGGTTGGGTAATGCAGTGGATAGCACTCTTGCCTTTCACTGAGGCAGCTAGGGTTCAATTCCCCCGACTGGATGTGGAAAAGGAAGTGGTCACCTGCTTGACCCCTTGGGTTTTCTCCGGTTTCCTCCCATAACAAGACCACACATGTGCTAACAACCTGACCAACAAGAATGATAAGTATAATGTAGATAACATTCATAATTGGTGTAAAATAAATACAGTTTATTTCACTGGTTTCAGGTGTGGAGTTCAGGTATGGGTCAGACACACAGTCCACCCTCCGACCTGGTGATGAAAACGCAGCAGTGGGTTACTGATGGTGACATGAAGACGGTCCTTCTCAACAGTGATGGAGAGGTCGGTTAATTTCTGCCACTCGCTTAGATTGACTTTCATTTAAGCAATGAATGTTTTAGCAAATGTTGTTACAGTCCTAACAAACATTGTTGATCATGACAAACTTCATAAAGTCCTTCCGTAAGTTTGTCGGTAATAACTATCTGCGTTATATGAATCTCACAATATTTTCTAAAACATTCATTTTTTATTTTTTATTTTTTATTTTTATTTTGAACCCATTCTGAACAGCAAATCAGATGAAGTTAATATAGAGATTAACAATAGAGATTGATAAGATCACAATAGCAAAGGTTATAGCCTGAAGCACTAGGTGTTATAGGTGTAGGGTGGCAGCTGCCTCTTAGAATTATGTCTATGGGAAGATGCAAAGTAAATGTAAATATATGTATTACTGAATATAACTAGTGAGCTATTCAAATCGCCCTGCATCTGTTGTCCGTCCATCTGTCCTTAAACAATTCTTGGTATCGATATTTCTTTAGAAGTACTTGATGGATCTTTCTCAAATTGCATATGTATGTTCCCCTTGGTGCCTAGTTGTTCCCTTTTGATTTATGGACTGATCAGAAAAACAAAATGGCTGAAAGTTGGCCATCTTAGATTTTGAAATTGAAGTTTGTTATCCTTATTTCTTGAGAAGTACTTTATGGATCCTAGTCAAATTTCATATGAAGGTTCCTTTTGGTGCCTACTTGTGCCCTTTAGATTTTAGGACTGATAAGAAAATCAAAATGGCTGAAAGGTGACCATCTGGGATTTTGCCATTGGAAGTTTGTTAAACTATTTCTTGAGAAGTTGTAATTGTAAACTTAAGAAAGGAATAGGAAATGCCATTTTAAAACATCATGTTGGTAGTGTGTATTACACATCCATCGCATCCTAACAATAATGCTTCTACAAAGGACCACGGAATTTGTAAAGCCTATGAAAGGACTATTATGATTTTTACAGACACCTTATTTATTGGTTTTATAGATAGTATATGAAAACAGTATAGCAACAAACACACATAGAGTGGTTGTGAGTATATTACAGACAGAGCCATTTTGTGTCGCCTCCGACGGATGTCGGAAAGGCGGCACATTAGGGTTATTTTTCCAAAGGCGACGACCGCGTCAACAATGTTAAAGTTTTGCGTTTAGCTCTGTTTCTGACAAAGTTATATCAACCAAACCTCAATCATAGATGAAGCATGGGTATTAGAGCCTTCTCGGCTAAATAAAATTCATGGATTTCTCCTTTTTTGGGGTAAAAATCTCAAATTCCTGGAATTACACTGTTAAAGTTTTGCATTTAGCTCTTGCATATTAGGCTGTTTCTGACCAAGTGTAAAAGCTACAGCAACCAAACTTGGTATGTAGGTGTAATATGACTCAACGAACACTATCGCACCTTCCGTTTCATGATTCAACAAAATGGCGACCATTCCTTGCCACTGATTGGTCGAAATTTAGATATTGTCCGATTTCACTCAAAATTGGTGTAATAAAAAAGCACAATACTGATTTCATTGAGTAGAGTATCTTATTTAAACAATAATTACCTTAGAAGTGTTCTCCTTATCAATTAGCCGATAATTACTTTCATTAAAACCCATTCTGATGGCTTGGTATAATTACCCGCAATCACACAGGTACAGGCTTAGACAGCGCCACCGATAGACCAATGAAAAAGCGCCTTTTTTGAATGACACGCTCTCCTTCCTCAATAATAGGTATCTTTGATTGGTTATATCTAATGTAAACACTAAGGCAACCATGTGGAGGTGGTAAAACATTGTTGCGATTAGCGGTAACAGTATAGATGATATGACATAAACTTCACATTGCATTCATTAATAAAACGTGTAAATGTTATAACTCTTCGGCCCCTGTTAATGCCTTTCTGCACTTTATTTGCTTCGTGTGGTCTCTATTATTGTTTTTATGAGATATTGTCCGCCATTCTTGTGGTTAAGACGTTGTTAGAAAACATGGTACGACGGTTTTTATTGGTTGGATGTATCTGGCGACCAAATAGTAATGGAAATTTCCATTCATAAAGGCATTACATGACACATTATTCCCGCAAAAACCAAAGAATATACTACGAAAGTAACACACAAAGAACGCAATGGTGACTTTCGATTTTGATACGAGTTCTTGCAAATTCGAAAACATTTTGAAATATTTACTGCCGAAGATGTTACAAGAGCAATTGAAATGGATGCAGAATTACGGGGAAAAAAACAAGGAACTTAATTGGACATGCCTTCAGTGATTGTTCGTCTGGAATTGAAAACGAATGTATGTGAATTCAAAGTGATGACGAGACGAAACTTTTACCATGGTCGAAATATTTTATGGCAATATCAATACCTGATTTTTTCTAAACTCTTAGATCAACTATTGTTTTAGATGACCACAAGAGTAAAATTGAATGCCTGTATTTGATTTTATACATGCGTTGTATGTTTTGTTTACCTAATTACTTGTCAAATAAACTTTGTATGCCGAGCAGCCGTCTCAACTCTGGCCTCATTACATTGCGACATCAATCATAAATGACTTGTCGTCAATTACCGTGTAATTCATAAATGACAACACAAATACAGTATATATTTTTAAACTTCTTTTAATATTAATTTATTGAAATCAATCTGCTTGCATCGTCTGGATTTTGTGTACAAAGGGAAACAATCCTGACTTTCCGGCACGGCCGGGTTCTTCAGATTTCTCGATCTTTGTTGAAAAAAAAACTTGACACACATCTATATCATTGTAATTTACGCACCCCCAACTTTTTATTTTAATTTCCCTTAAAAAAAGTGCGCAGGTTACACGAGTTTTTACGGTATACTAGGCATAAAGAGATGATCTCTAGCATGGTTGTTAATTTGACCCCAGGTGCACCACACCTATGCAGACTTTACTCATATAGCTAAGTTATTGAGATCCCCACCCCAAATCTTTATACAATATTGCTAAGTATAAAGATACAATCACAATCATGATATTATGATTGGTCTCGGGGTATGCCACGCCCTGCAGACTTAACTTTAGTCATAACTTTTAAATAATTGAGATCCCAACCCCAAAGCTACAGTTGCTGGGCATGAAGATACGAACACAATCATGACATTAGCGTTGATGTTAGGTCTGTACTTAGGTCTAGGGACCGTGTTTTTCAGTTGAACTTGAAAACAGTTGAGATACCCACCCATTAACCAAACTCAACTTTATATAGATATGCTTCATGGATTGGTATTTTGGTAATGCCCTTGTTATTGGATCTTTTTTGAAATTTTTTACCATGATTACCTAGATACCAATGTATCGAGGTAAGCGATACAGGTCCTCTGGGCCTCTTATTTTTGTAAAGTGTAAGTATCGATTCGAGCCTTACTGTATCGTGATTCGTATCATAGGCTGACAAATCGTGATAAATCGGTGAATCGATAAATCGTTACACCCTTAATTTACGTTCCACTTGGTGCCCAGTTCCACCCTCTTGATTTGGGGTCTGTACTGGAAAAACAAATTGCCGAAAGGCGGCCATCTTGGATTTTGACATTGAAAAGTTTGTTATCTTGATGGATCTTTCTCAAATTTGATATTCAGGTTCCCCTTTGTGCCTAGTTGTGCCCTTTTGATTTTGGAACTGATGGGAAAAACAAAATGGCTGAAATGCAGGCATATTGAATTTTGATATTGAAAGCTTGTTATTGCTATTTCATGGAAAATTACTGAAAGGATCTTATTCAATATTCAATTTCAATATTGTTCGATTTCAATAAAATTTGGTATATAGGTGAATGATGACTCTACGAACACTATCGCAATTTTTGTATCATGATGCAGCAAAATGGCTTCTATTTATTGTCCTCTGATTGGTCAAAATTCAGATATTGTCCGATTTCTCTCAAATTTGGTATGTTGTGTCACCTCCAACAAAGCGGGAAAGGCGACACATATAATTACCCGTAATTCTTGTGTTTGATCTACACTGTATTTGGTGCCAGGTAAAATTTGGAGGTGCCAAGTGAGTTTTTGAAGAAAAGAATTTATCTAAGCCCTTGGTCCGATAAACAATATAGCTGACATGCGGCCATCTTTTATTTGTGAGTAATAGTTTGTTATCTCTACTGGAAGGATTATTTTCAGATTTCATTTGCAACCCTTGATGCCTAGTTATACATGGTCCATTTTTATACGCCTGTCAAAAATGACGGGACGTATTATGGTATGGCGTTGTCTGTCTGTCGTAAACTTTTATTTGTCCGAAGATCTCCTCTTACAGTTTTCAACCGATTTCTTGCTAGGCTTCACCACCATGACATGAAGTTGTGTTTTCCTGAACAACAGTTTGATTGACATTATTCAATAGAGTTATTGCCCATTGGGATGCCATGTCGGGCATTATGTAGAAAACGTCAGAACATTTTTGTGTATTCTTCAATTCCTCTCAAATTTGGTTTTGTACTTCGAAAAAGTATAATATTTAACACATTAGGGGTTTTGTTGAGTTGGTTTTTGTGGAGTTTATTCAACTTTTCACGGAACAGCATTGGATATTAAGATAAAGGCACTGGGTAGAAAATGTATTGTCGTAAACTGTTGTTTTGTCCGGAGATCTTCTACAGTTTTCAGCCAATATCTTTCAAACTTGGTAAGCTTAATCATCATGACATGAAGTTGTGTTTTCCTGAATGACAGTTTGATTCGACAAAAACATCATATTTGATGCAATTTCGGGCATTATGTAGAAAACGTTGGAACATTTTTGTGTTTTCTTCAATTCCTCTGAAATTTGGCATGATACTTTGAAAAGCTATAATGTTTAACAGATATTACAGGTTTTGTTGAGTTAATTCAACTTTTTGCGTAACAGCATTGCATATTTGCAACTGCAAAATATAGGCATTATGTGGAAAATCCATTTCTGTCGTAAACTGTTGTTTTGTCCAGAGATCTTCTCCTACAGTTTTCAACTGATATCTTTCAAATTGGTAGGCATAATAATCATGACATGAAGTTGTGTTTTCCTGAATGACAGTTCAATTAGACAATATTTATAAGAGTTATGGCCCTTTGGAACTTCATATCTGATGCAATTTCGGGCATTTTGTAGAAAGTGTTAGAAGTTTTTTGTGTTTCCATACAATTATACTTTTGATAGAATATAACGGGCATATTATACCTCCGCTTGCGGTGCTCTTGTTGGACAAAACCGTTAAACAGTATTGCTGACAGGCGGCCATCGTTGATTTTGACAATGATAGTTTGTAATCGCTATTTCCTGAAAAGTACTGGATGGATCCTTTTCAAATCTAAGCAGATTCTGTTCAGTCTCCTAAGTTGTGCATGGTCCAAGTTTGGACTGCTCCAGGGGAAAAATTGGCCACCCTGAGACAGCCATCTTATATGTTGACTATGAAAGAATATATGGTTATTGTTTAAGGCATACAAAATGGATTTGTACTTTGAAACTGATCAGAAAAGCAAAACTCCTGACAATAGTTCCGTCAACTATTATTGATTTCAAGAAAAATTTATAGACCTAAGATAAAATCTAAGAATGAATGAAAAATCATTGATGGTGGGCGCCAAGATCCCTCTTGGATCTCTTGTTTTAATTCCTGCTGAATATCCTACAGGTAATAAAACTGCATCAAAAACAAACTGTACCATATTAGTAAGCCATATAAATATGTGTTAAATATCAAGCCACACAAGATACTGGTGTGGGCAGGTATGTTTTAAAATGAAAGTTTTACTTTGCTTTAGTATGTTCATCCTGTTTATTCCACCACTGGTATTTATTAAGTACAGTAATTATAAAACCCCTTTATTCTAACCCGGTTTACTTGAAAACACCTTCATTGCCAAACAGCTTATTTGGTCCTGACCGAGTTCGTACATATTCAACAAAGTTGAATTTCTCGAAATTCCATACATTATTCAAACTATTCGTCAGGTTCCCATAAGTTCAAGTAAGGCCATACCAATTTGATTTATTGTTCGTCGGAAAATGAGATTTCAAAATTGGAGCGAGCGGGCAAAATTTTTTTGATTTTAAAAAAAAATTTGAATTCCTTAAAATTTCGAGCGAGCAGTAGTTTTCAAAAGACTGAATGTCAGAATACTTGTTTGGCTATTAATATAATGTATCACCAAATAGTACACGTATTTAAAACTGTTGAAGTGTTTTTTTAATCATTTCCACAATACAAACTACTTGTATGAAGCTGTGCAATAAAACAGCATTTGAGAGAAAAACTTTCTTAAATTAGCTTCTAATAGACGGACCAAGGTCATTCATTCAAGTTTAGTGATTAAACCAAAACCGAAGGAAAAACCTTTTAGCAACAACATTTTTATCTTGTAGTATAAAGATGCGTCTGTTTGTGCAGAATGCATATTTTATCGAAGTGATATAAATTAATGATCACAAAATATATGTATGATCTACCACTATAAAACAAACTATGGCATCTCGAAGAGAGTTCAAATGGTATTACATTGTACCTACATAAATATTTCAAAATAATAATAATAACAAACACATTTTTTTAAACTATCAACAGTAGGCCTATTCTATTAAAAAAAACTGATGAAATGACAATGATGTCTGCCAAATTGGGTGGATTGCTTGTGAAGAATATCGATTTGAAATTTAATACAGAGGTGTTATCATAGTCGTCCATTTGGTGAAAAAGCCTCAGCGCATATTTCCCTAATGTTGTTGCAAAAAACCGCTTGAAATTCCATTTTTATCTTCGTTTTAAACATTCAAATGATTCGGAATGTCACTTTCTAAATTTTGAACCATTGTAAAATATATTTGGATTTGTCATTTTTCATTGACGCTAAAATTGGAGCGGTAATATTTTACTTTTACTTTTATTTAATTTTTTCAAAATAGGAGCGGTTAATCCGACGAACAATAAATCAAATTGGTATGGCCTAAGTAGTGTTTTACTGTACATGGAAACTTATTTTTATTGGAAAAATAACCATAACAATAGTGTCTTATAGTCATGAAGATAGGAGTGTTTACAAAACATTTTAAGTTTCCGTCTTCATGCTGTATATATACGTTGTTTCTTACTTGAAACAGGAGGTGGCGTCGAGGGAAATGACAAAGACACTTGCTCGAAGCACATCATCCTTCCGAACAAGTCGAGGCTTTGATGATGTTGACACCGGTGTAAGTTTTAACTTCTTTGTTACTTTGTTAAACAAATCGTTCAAATTTTTAGTACTGACTTTGACATGCAAATTAATCACAAGGTCCCATAACTTAATACAAAGGATTCAGATTCGTAATAATGTAATAAAGATAAAGACATAATAATGATTTTAACTTAACAATTTAGGATTTGTAGATTTATAAATATGTCACATTGCTAGAAGTTCTGGTTTGTACCGGGTAAATCATTTTCTGCATTATTTACTTTAATGAGGATGCTTCTGTACTTCAGTCCCAATAGCTACCTGCATGAGTAACATTAGGCATTTCCCCGTACTACCAACACAAACTCGCCCCAAATTAAGTATGCGAATAAAACACACCCAACTGGACGAACTTCCGCTATCTGCGCTTGCCCACCAGTATTCTTTCGGATACTAGCCAACACGTTTTTTTAGCCCTAGTTAAAAATGGACAAATTGAAAGACTAAGCAATGTGAACGTTATTGTAGATCACAATGAGTGTTTTAGACATCTTGTGTGCAAGGAATAATTCCCTTGCGGGGTGTGCAGGGCCTGGTCTAATGACATATGGGCCATATATGAGAAGATGATCGAGAAGTCCACGGGTGGTGTGAGGCCCCCAAGAGGACAGACACAGACTCTGGGAGGGATAAGTCCCCTAATTTAGAGTCCCGTGTCACAAGAAAGTAACTAAGCAATGTATGGCATTTATATTTCAGTGGTAGCATCCCTAGGTGGCTGGGATTCAAATTTATACAAATGATGGGGCTGACCCCCCAGGGGCCTGAGGGGCGGGGGCCAAAAGTGTCTATTTGGCAATATTGATATTAACGACTTCTTCTCTGGAACTAAGCAATGTATGGCATTTATATTTCAGTGGTAGCATCCCTAGGTGGCTGGGATTCAACTTTATACAAATGATGGGGCTGACCCCCCAAGGGCCTGAGGGGCAGGGCCAAAAGTGTCTATTTGGCAATATTGATATTAACGACTTCTTCTCTGGAACTAAGCAATGTATGGCATTTATATTTCAGTGGTAGCATCTGTAGGTGGCTGGGATTCAACTTTATACAAATGATGGGGCTGACCCCCCAGGGGCCTGAGGGGCGGGGCCAAAAGTGCCTATTTGGCTATATGGCATTTATTAGCCCACCGGGTCCAAAGGACCAAGATGAGCTTATGCCATAACGTGTTGTCCGTCCGTCCATCCGTCATCTGTCAACAATTGTTTAAACAACTTTTTCTCCATAACCACTTATGGGAAATCAACCTAATTTGTCAGGAAGCATCCTTTAATTAGGTGCCCAGGATTCAAAATTGTACTAATGGTGGGACTGAGCCCCTAGGGGGCTAAAAAGGGTTATTTAGCTATATTGGTTTAAGCGACTTCTTCTCCATAACCACTGATTGGAAATCAGCCTTATTTGGCATTAAGCATCCCTAGGTGCTCTGGATTCAAAATTGTACTAATGGTGGGACTGACCCCCCGACAGGGGACTGAGGGGCGGGGCAAGAAAGAAAATATTTTACCATGATTACCTAGATACCAATGTATCCAGGTGAGCGATACAGGCCCTCTGGGCCTCTTGTAATATAATGACTACTTAAGTCTGTCAGTGTGTTTACCGTTGTGACGTCAATTCCAGTGGTATGGCAAAATCGGGGATTTTCTGATTTGCTTTCAGGTATGAAATTTAGTAAAATGGTCAAAACTTCGTAATTTTTACAAATAAAAAACTTTTGGGAGACTTATTTCACTTATTATCCACTAATCTTTCCATACACGAAAGATGGTTCAGCACTGCAGTTAAGTCTTTTATTTCGGGCGAGTTTGTGTTGGTTGTCCGGGGAATTGCCCTATGTTACTCACACAGGTATGTATGGTGACTTTGTAAACAGGGGTTTTACCTAAAAAATCCTCATTCTATGTGACAAATACAAGAATTCCCAAAATAAAAAAGAAAATAGAATTGACAAGCTGTTGTAAACTGATACATATTATTACTGTCAGTATAATAGATATTTTGAGATGGTAATTACAAGTTTTTTGTCTCGCCTCGATGAGACTAAGGTGTTGCTTTTCAGGCGGCGGCAACGACCGTGTCAACATTTGTGTTAAAAGTCTACTTTTCTCAGTGTTATAATTATCCAATTGAATTTATAGTTAGACACATTACTCAAACCATCATACTAAATACCTAACCTCAATTTAAAAGAAATCGTGTGACAGATTTCGGTTTTTTGGGGCAAAAACATGGGAATTTTGAGAATTTGCATTAATTGCATTAAAGTAAACTTTTTATATTATTATTTCTCTATTATATAACACAGTAAAGGATTGGTTGAGAGCTGTCACGTGTCAGGGAGACTACACTTCATGTCTCCCTCGCGTGCATCATGTCCAATTTCTCATGTCTCCCCCATGCGAAGCCCCTAACAGGATTCTCTTGAGAGTTTGTCGTTCGTGGTACTGGTATATTCTGCAGGCAAAGGACGTGGAAAACACAATACAGATTTGTGAATCATATGAATACAGTCTTCATGGATGCTGTATTCCGGTATAAGAAACAATTTATTGCCCTGGTTGTAGGGAGACATGACGATTAGTTAACCTGCAGCAAGTCATATTTGCCTTGGGCTCCGCCCTCGGGAAAATATGACATGACTTGGATAAACAAATCGTCATGTCTCCCTACAACCAGGGCAACAAATGTATAGTGTCACCGATATTAGATTCAATTGAAACCTAGGGTAGTTACTGATATCATCATACTGAAATTTGAAGGAAATTTATTTGCAGGTTCTGTTGTTTTGGGGCAAAAACATGGGAATTTTGAAAATGTACGTCAGCATCCACTATTTATAGTGTTACCGATATGTATTGTAATTGTTGTAAATATTGTATATTTTATACGTACTGTATCTTGACCATGTGTAAGACGAGATTTAAGCTCAACATGCTATCAAGTTTAAATAAAGTCCATTATTATTAATATTATTATAATAAAATTGGAACTTGGCCAAGTTAGAGATATCATCTTGCTGTATGTATTTTGTCATATTAATTTTCCGTTTGGACTTGAACATTATCGACAAAGCGGGAAAGGCGAGACATATTATTGCATATAATTCTTGTTTTTCTTAAATTATTCCTGAAATTTATATATAAATATTTTCTGTTGCAGCGAGGAAGTTCTAATGACCGATGCTCTGTCATGTAGATCAACAAGATCAAAAAGATGTGGTCGAGTGTCATTTATGAGGAGAGGTGTAGATCACGAAACCCAGATGGGCGTGCGTTCTTTTAAAAGTGCTAATGATGTTTACAGTCAGGGTGGAATGGTATCGAATCTCTTTTCTGACATATTTGTGTCCTGCAAGTGTTTCTGGACTGTCGTTGGAATCATGAACTCGGGATATACATGTATACACCAATTATACATATGATAGGTTTCAATTTCATTATGCATTCAGGGAATTATAATACCATGCTACTTTCAAGGACAAATCAAGCCTTCCTGGTCTCGTTATTTTGTTATGAAAGCAAGTATGACTTGTTTAAATGTATTCATTGTTTTTAGGAAATTTGAGTTAGTTGAACGATCTCAAATCAATTAGTTGTGATTTATGGTGAATTAGATTTTTTTCTTCTCATCCTCCTGAAAGAAAAATGTTTGAAACTTAACAAATCAAAATTTGAAAGTTCAGCCTTCATGGTATTCTGACAGTTAAACTTAAACTTAAGTTATTTTATTTTATTTCAAACAATGATATTTTGGTATTTAATCTGCAGCTGTAATTGGCGTAGATGATGAAAACCATGGAAACAAGTTGCCGTGTATATTCCCCTAAAATGTGTGATTGTGTTGCATTTCATAAAGTTTCATTTCTTATACCATTTTCTTTGATAACTGATATAATGAAAATTGTTAGGTTAATGTGGCATTATCATAAAATCCATTGTCAATGTGTTGTGAAAATGATCAATCAAAGCCTAGTACTGATGATGCATCTGTCGTTAGATAAAGTTAATATCATCTACTGCCTCTCTACCTCATACCATACAACAGGCGAGGTTAGATTCTACATTGTATGTACGAATGGAAATTCATAAACTGATGGCTCTCTTTCGAGTCAAGATTGGTACTTGCATTGCATCTCTGTTATAATCACTGCCTTTCAAAGCTTTCATTTGTAATCTTGCTTCCTTGTTCAAAAAATTAAATAACAGTTACAAGAAATTATTTTAGAAGTGTTTTCTTGTTTCAAAATTTTAAAAAGAAGTGCTATGATCACAAATTCCTTAACAGAAGAACATTGATGGTGTCTTCTGTCAAAGTGATGTGGAGATGTTTAGAAGCAGTGATACATCCTCGATATCAAGGGGTTACACTCACCTACATGCTCTACACCCCTGGAATTTGTCATGGTAAAACTGAAGGCTCCGTGTGTGCCACCTTGTTGATATGAAAGAAGACTGGTTTGACACTTGTATGTACATCAAAAAGATCTTGTGGTCATATAACAGTAAAAATTTGACAGCTTTAAAGTCGGTTGCGGCTCCTTTGAAATTTTCAAAAGAAGGCATGCAGCCTAGCAATTGGTCAGGTGTTTTAACCTGAGCGTACCTTCAGTTCTGCCATGACATATTGCAGGGGTGTAGAGAGTGTAGGCAAGCCTAATCCCTGGATATCCAGTATGGAATGTTTTAGTATCTGATGAAGTACCTGTCCGATGGGTGGTCACAAAGAAACGTAATAAACTTCACAGTCATTCGCTTATATTTGCTTTTTACAAAAATGAGGCAGCTTGAAAAAATGGTGTATATATTTTATGAAAATAACTATTATTAGATTGTATCTAAATATAGACACAAAGCTTACCAAATTAGTCAATATAATTCAAACCACAGCACTAATAGTTATTTTCATTTATCTCAATCCGAAATAAACCACTTGAAATCGCAATCATTACAATTTCCAGAAATATTCCCAGTAGATAAAACCTATTTATATAATGGTAAACCTGCGGTTATGTTTGAACTTTGTGACAGAGGCTTGTTATGTGTTTGTTGATACAGAACCACTGGAGTAATCCTGCCTTGTTGATGTTGTCACGTGTATTAATTGTTAATGTCTGGTTGTGGTTCTTGTCTGCTTGTAAGATTTTTCATTCTGTAAGTGAAGAAATCATGTGGAAATTTTACATAATGCTGTTTATCATTTGCTTTATATCATATCCAACATTTTATATATAATATATACATGTATGTCATTGTGAATTTTTCTTCCAAGTCTTAATCTTTGTTTTTCAAAGCTGTTCTCACTTGAATTTTGCCATCTATAAATAATTTGAAATTTGAAAAATCAAACAATAATTAAGTTGGATAGCTAAAAGAATGAGTTGAGTAAATGTATTTATTTTCGAAATATTTTCGGAGGATAAGTTCTCGGTAACTGCGGTAGCCATTTGTAGGAATGTTATGATTGGTAAGAGATACCAATGGTTTAAGAACCCTCAACCGTTCGAACACCTAAATAACATTGAATGATCGTTCTTTTACTTCCTGTGTCGCTTTGTTGCCTCAAAGGTATCCAACCATTATGATGTGTTTTTTGTGAGCAGCTTTGACGAATAAATTGTTCTTATCTGTCACCCTAGTCACTTCTGTGTTCTTTGGAAACTCATTGACCACTGAAGACACATTTGAACTCTTCATTGTCCATTAAGAAAACTCGGAGGTGAATGAGTAGATAACCCTTTCACCCCTATATAACTTAAGTAGACTCTATCATACACTGAAATGAATGAGTCCAATTATGGTCTACAGAGTGAAAAGGTTAAGTCCACACAATTCCTTTGTAGGCCATATACAGCACCTGATATATCTATATAGTCAAATAAAAAATCTAATTCTGTATGTGTGCAAATTGTCCGAAGAATATCCAACACAGTTCTGAAGATGCAGACTTAAATTTTAAGGGCAAAAGCTTTTCAATATGGACATGTAACATCATCCTTGCCAGAGAACCATTTAGCAACTCCGAGATTACTTGCCTTATTATTTGTAGTGATACTAATTATTATTGTAATTTTCATTTATCTGTAATATATATATACATGTACACTTTATACAATTGTTTTAAGATATTACTTATACTCCTGTATGTAAACCTTGTGTACTCTATGACATTTCACTTAAAAGTAAGCTTTTTACAATTTTTCATTTAATGTAGAAAATTAAAACATTCAGGGTGGTATTCTTTTGTGTTTCAATATATTCTAAATATCATTTTACCAATAAAGTTGGTATATTATTACTTGCATGTGTTCTAGAAATATGTAGGTTTACATAAAATTTCGTCATAATATTTTTTTAGTCTTCGAAAAATTGTTTTGTTAATGATTGGAGTTTGCATGAAATGGTAGCCTGGTGCCCCATCTAACTGTTTCGTTCTCCCCTAGCCCTGGTTGTGGTGTTATTTTCACCTTTATTTAGTTTAACATTATATATTAATGCTCAACACGGTATTGCAATGTAATTTCATACTGGGGTTTCCAGGGATCAAATTTCTTTTAGATGTAGATGTATTATTGCTTTGTGTAGTCATTATCTATGAATGGGGCCAGGAATGATTTCCATGGTGTACAACTGGCATCCCACCTTTATCAACTTGTCGGAAAGATTTTTGGGAAATCTTTATAACGGTGTTACTGTATGATTATATCATTATATACCAGTGAAAGTGTAGCTGTCTGCTTGCCCAATCCTCCGACTTGCACGAAACGGGGAACTTTTTTCATTGACCTGTGAACAGCAATGGCCTTTGTTTGTAGTCAATAAGTTTTTCAGTGTCCAAGTTTATTTGCAGTAAAAATGTACACAATATATACAAATATAAAACATAATGGCTTAAGAAAGAGGAGGAAAAATGCTTTCATGATATTTTTTTATAGACTGAACACACATGGAAGAGGACCTCAACTTGAGAAATAATCTGTGATTTGGTAATAATTCCTGGTAGGTTTATATAAAGACATACATTTTTTGTAGTATTGTCATTTGCTGATTTTACTTTCAAAGAAAAGTTACTTGTCATCTACCATAATTTCCCGCGTATTGTGTGCACTTGCGTATAGTGCGCAGGTACTTTTTGGGGTTTGGTGGGGGGGGGGGGGCATCAAGCAGGAATGATAGCACCAACCAGGTTGGTAGTCGACAATTAAGGTTAATTAAACAATGCCTTTGAATGGGAAACTTTGAAAACATAACACAATGCCTCGTTATTAGGCTTGCAAACGTTGATTGACACCAAGCGTGGGTTACGATGAAGATCTGTTGACACCTGCGAGGGCACAGGCCTAGTACAGGTAATTGAAAAATAAAGATGTTTTCCAGGCAATATCCTTAATAAAGTATTCGATTAAATCTTACATAAGACGTATTCTATAAAATAAACAATTTGTGAGTCTCTGTGCATCTAGACATCGTTTGTTGGCAGTGTACGTGTGTACTACAGATGGGTGTACTAAAAGCAGCCACTTGATCAGTTACGACGAGGACTGCCTACGGCTGAATTTGTGAGACATAAAAAAACACAAACCCTTTGTGATTTCAGCCTTTCTTGTTTGAAAAGAAAATATCGATATATTTCCAAACTCTTAACTTGTATCGTTACAGGTTCAACTCGCATTTTTGCGACTCTATTGGTTACTGCCAGGTAGATTGAAGCTTTCAGAATGATTTTACACAAGAAAGGCATTTTATCACCAGAGTGCTAATAACGATCTAATTCCTCTGTATATTTCACCGTATGCTTATGATTAACTGTTATTTACCGCGATGATATTTCAAATCATTCTGAAAATCTCCAAAAAATTAACAATACATGATCATGACCAAGTCAAATTTTTTTTATTGTTCTTGCATATAGTGCACATCCCCTTCTTAACACTTTCAATTTTCCCTAAAAAAAGTTTGCAGTATACGCCAGAAATTAAGGTAGATAATTTATAATTTTGTCCATTCTCAAATTATTAAGTTAATATTTCATGTGCTTATTTGCATTTGATTTTGACAACAATACAAGTGATATTAAGATAAAAGTTCTTTATCGCAATATAACATTGATGCATGAAAGTAACAATAACAAAGAAATCATTAATTTTAATCATAAGTAATTTTCACTTCCTCTTGATGAAAAAAAAAAACAAATAAAAAGTGTTTTTGTATTTACTTTCTTGTTTTGAATATCTTAATTGATATGGACGACATCCAGGTCAGTGTGCGAAAGTAATTCATTAAATCCCATAGACAATAGGTCTATGGACATTTCAAATTGCATAGACCCAACAAACATTCCGTAGACTGAATTTTTATATCCTTGTCAATGCACAGCTTTAAACAGTGTGATCTTCCCTCCTTCAACTGGTGTTTGATTAGAAATTGATTTGCAACAACAAATTCAGCCGAACAAATCAGGAAATGAACAATATGCAAGAGAAATGCAACTGATATGATTTATTCAAAACAGTTTTGATACTTTTCGACATTCATGAGCCATTAAATTGCTTAGACATCAGGTCTATGTACTAGCATTTTGCATAGACCAACAGGTTTTCCTGTGGCATCGGTCTATCATTATAATTACTTTCGCACATTGCCAGGTGCTAGAATCACTTGCTTTCTCCACAACTCCTCTCCACCCCTGGATTATTTTCCACCCAAGGATTATTCCAGAGAATTCCCCACCCCTGGATTATATTCCCGAGTGTTCTCCCCACCCCTGGATTATTCCAGTTTTCTAACCAACCCTGGATTATTCCAGTGTTCTAACCACCTCTGGATTAGTCCAGTGTTCTCCCCACCCCTGGATTATTCCAGTGTTCTCCGGATCCCCACCCCTGGATTATTCCAGTGTTCTCCCCACCTCTGGATTATTCCAGTGTTTTCCCCACCTCTAGATTATTCCAGAGTGTTCTCCCAACCTCTGAATTATTCCAGTGTTCTCCCCACCCCTGGATTATATTCCAGTGTTCTCCCCACCCCTGGATTATTCCAGTGTTCTCCCCACCCCTGGATTATTCCAGTGTTCCACCCCCCCCCCCCCCCCCCCCCTGGATTATTCCAGTGTTCTCCCCACCCCTAGATTATTCCAGTGTTCTCCCCACCCCTGGATTATTCCAGTGTTCCATCCACCCCTGGAGTATTCCAGTGTTCTCCCCACCCCTGGATTATTCCAGTGTTCTCACCCCTGGATTTTTCCAGTGTTCTCCCCACCCCTGGATTATTCCAGTGTTCTCCCCACCTCTCGATTATTCCAGAGTGTTCTCCCAACCTCTGAATTATTCCAGTGTTCTCCCCACCCCTTGATTATATTCCAGTGTTCTCCCCACCCCTGGATTATTCCAGTGTTCTCCCCACCCCTGGATTATTCCAGTGTTCTCCCCACCCCTGGATTATTCCAGTGTTCTCCCCACCTCTGGATTATTCCAGTGTTCTCCCCACCTCTAGATTATTCCAGAGTGTTCTCCCAACCTCTGAATTATTCCAGTGTTCTCCCCACCCCTGGATTATATTCCAGTGTTCTCCCCACCCCTGGATTATTCCAGTGTTCTCCCCACCCCTGAATTATTCCAGTGTTCCACCCCACCCCCCCCCCCCCCCCCACCCCCCTGGATTATTCCAGTGTTCTCCCCACCCCTGGATTATTCCAGTGTTCCACCCACCCCTGGATTATTCCAGTGTTCTCCCCACCCCTGGATTATTCCAGTGTTCTCCCCACCCCTGGATTTTTCCAGTGTTCTCCCCACCCCTGGATTATTCCAGTGTTCTCCCCACCTCTAGATTATTCCAGAGTGTTCTCCCAACCTCTGAATTATTCCAGTGTTCTCCCCACCCCTGGATTATATTCCAGTGTTCTCCCCACCCCTGGATTATTCCAGTGTTCTCCCCACCCCTGGATTATTCCAGTGTTCTCCCCCGCCCTGGATTATTCCAGTGTTCTCCCCACCTCTGGATTATTCCAGTGTTCTCCCCACCCCTGAATTATTCCAGTGTTCTCCCCACCCCTGGATCATATTCCAGTGTTCTCCCCACCCCTGGATTATTCCAGTGATCTCCCCACCTCTGGATTATTCCAAAGTGTTCTCCCAACCCCTGGATTATTCCAGTATTCTTCCCACCCCTAGATTATTCCAGTGATCTCCCCACCCCTGGATTATTCCAGTGTTCTCCCCACCCCTGGATTATTCAAGTGTTCTCCCCACCCCTGGATTATTCCAGTGATGTCCCCACCTCTGGATTATTCCAAAGTGTTCTCCCAACCCCTGGATTATTCCAGTATTCTCCCCACCCCTAGATTATTCCAGTGATCTCCCCACCCCTGGATTATTCCAGTGTTCTCCCCACCCCTGGATTATTCCAGTGTTCTCCCCACCCCTGGATTATTCCAGTGATGTCCCCACCTCTGGATTATTCCAAAGTGTTCTCCCAACCCCTGGATTATTCCAGTGTTCTCCCCACCTCTGGATTATATTCCAGTGTTCTCCCCACCCCTAGATTATTCCAGTGATCTCCCCACCCCTGGATTATTCCAGTGTTCTCCCCACCCCTGGATTATTCCAGTGTTCTCCCCACCCCTGGATTATTCCAGTGATCTCCCCACCTCTGGATTATTCCAAAGTGTTCTCCCAACCTCTGGATTATTCCAGTGTTCTCCCCAACCCCTTGATTATTTTCGTGTATTTCCTATGACCCCTTGATGTTTTAGCTAACCTTGTCCATAGACAATTGACTTCATTTAATCAAGTTGGTGGGAAGCATTCCAGCTATGTGACTTGGATTCAAAATACAAATGATGGGGCCGACTCCTGAGGGGTGGGGCCGAAAGAGGTCCATTTGAAAATATTCATATTAATGATTAGCAATTAGGGGATAGTACGTTGTTTTGAGTGGCTATGCTGTCGATTAGAACATGAAATTTGGTTTGAACTCGAGGCCGATAGGTCAAGAGTTTAAACCAAATTTCATGTTCTAATCGCCAGTATAGACACCAACATGTTTAGATACATGGTATTTCCTTGATACAAGTATGTAGTAAAGTACGTGTACTCTGTGACCTGGCTGGTGACGTGTCTTTCTATAGCCAACTGACCAATCAGAATGAAGCTTTCAAAAGTCGGTCATTTAGCCCCGCCCGTACATGTACTGGTGAGCGCTTGGTCTGGATGTTGACGAGGCGGAATATTTGGATTTAGATTCTTCGAGCATGTATGTAAACGACCTACTTGGTTTAACATTGACAAAATGTCTACAATTCCATGTCACTATGCATGCCAATACATGTATGTTCGTATCGACAAAATCGTGTGTTTAGATCTGTAAAAAGTTTTGTGCAATATCAGCGATACAGACAGAGTGAAATGTTTGTTTTGATTCCGGATCAAGATGCCTACACATGGTTGGAATTAATGTTTCACGAATAAATGTAGGTAAGAACAAGGAATTATTGCGTTTTATTCTAAATGTATTCAACAAACACATTCTATCGGTCCTCTCTGCTCTATTTGACGTAGGCCCACGCCTATCAAGCAGTGGAATGTTAATCGATAGAGAAACTTTAGGCCATTTTGTTTTGGGAAGAAACAGGGCGTGGCTTAAGCTCGATGGGCAGAGCTTGACACGATTGATGATGATTCTATCGCACATTAGAACAGGGTCAATATCCAATAAAAACATTCATTACAAACGAATCGTGTTAGAATGTACAATGATTAAATTTCAGTGGTAGCATCCCTAGGTGGTCCATTCAAATTTATAAAAAAATATACATGAAATTTGAGAATGATCCATCCAGTATTTAACAAGAAATAGTGGTAACAAATTATTTATAACAAATCCAAGATGGTCGCCTATCGGCAATATTGTTTATTCGATCTGCTCGAAAATGGAGTATGCACAACCAGGCACCAACGCGGGAACCTACATGTGAAATTTGAGCATGATCCATCCAGTACTACTCGACAAATAGCGATAACAAATTATTTATGACAAATCCAAATCGCCTTCTAGCCATATAGTTTTTCGGAAAAAATGGATTAGGCAATGAGGGGAACCTACATATGAAATTTGAGAATGATCCATCAAGCACTTTTCAAGAATTAGCAAAAGTAACGCCCCCTATGAATTTTTTTATTTCACATGTTTTCATCTATTCGAGTTTCAAAGCTAATCGGGGTGTTACAGGGAAATGTTTTGCCAGCCTTATCCCTCCAGATCCCCACCCCAAGGCCAGGATATTACACAAAAATAATTTTCAATCACTGACAAAGTTAAAGTTGGGGGGAGCCATGTAAAATCAATTGCAGTCACATAACACCTCAACATCCCCATCTCCTAAAAGTCCCCACCCCAGGGCTCAGAAATTACACCAAAGTCAATTTCAATCACTGGCAAAGTTAATGTTTGCAGAGCTATGTAGAAACATGTACAGTTATTACCAAACCTCTCAACTCCACCCCCACCCCCGGATACTTTGTATACACCCTACCAAAATGTACCCCCCTATAAAAAATGTCTATTTCTTTAGTATTATCAAATAAAGTATAGGAGATAAACAGGACAGTACTATTGAATATTTCACCCCCTCATCTCTCGGAATCCCCATCCCCCGGATACTTTTTATACACCCTACCAAAATGTAGCCCCCAGGATACTTTTTATACTCCCTACCAAATTGTACCCCGTATGAAAATTGTCTATTTCTATAGTTTTAATCAAATTATGTATAGGAGATGAACAGGACAGTACCATTGAATATTTCACCCCCTCATCTCTCAGAATCCTGACCCCCCGGATCCTTTTTATACACCCTACCAAATGTAGCCCCTGGATACTTTTTATACTCCCAACCAAAATGTACCCCCCTGTGAAAATTTTTAGCCCTGGGGTGGGGGATTCGGAGAAGTAAAGGTGTATAATTATTCCCCTGTAACATCCTGATCAATTTCTGAACTTGATAAGATGAAAATGAGGAAATTAATGAAAAAATGTAGGGGGGTACTTTTTATTCTGGAGGGGGAGGGTACTTTTTGGTAGGGATATAAAAGTATCCAGATACCTTTTATGCAGGAGGTACATTTTATGCATGACATCGGTCATGTGGAATAAATGGGAGTTAATACAGTTGGTATTATACATCGTCCAAGTAACTCATACAATTGTACATTGTGTTCATTTTGTACCACGTGACAAGATGGCAGCATCTGATTATGTTCTATCTAATAATGATGGATATTATAGTTAATCGATTTATTGATATTACCAAAGCCAATTATCAATATCCTTAATTCAAATCATGGCAATCAATAATTCAATTTATTGATATTACACGACTGCATCTCCAAAATTGGAATTAATCTAATCTAATAATGATGGATATTATAGTTAATCGATTTATTGATATTACAAAAGCCAATTATCAATATCCTTAATTCAAATCATGGCAATCAATAATTCAATTTATTGATATTACACAACTGCATCTCCAAAATTGGAATTAATGAAGTCCATAAATCGATTTATTGATACAAATTTGAATTATGGAAATTCATAACCAGATTTATTAATATTACAATTAAGAATTAAGGATATATCCATAAATCAATTTAAAACAAGACAAAAGGACTATATATACCATTATATTTACATTTGCGCTGCAACCCACTGTATGAACATTACCAGCAGGAATGCTTTTCAGAAAAGTGTGAAAGCAATGGTTCTCGAGACGTAGCACATGGTTTACTTATGACGTCAAAGATCAAGCTTATTCAATGAGTCTTGTTGCGCTGCTTTGAATAAGATGGAGAACGCCCCTGCGTCAAACGCTCAAATGGCTAATTATTATTATTAGAGCCAATTTTATTCAAATGACGATGCATATAAAAGGAAGTAATAAGTTTATAACTCAAAAAATATAAATGAAATTAAGCAATTGTTTTCATGTAAAAATGTAAATATAAGGATTAAATGTCAGTTATATACGCCCGTCAAAAATGAAGGGACGTATTATGGTATGGCGTTGTCCGTCTGTCCGGCATTGTGTAGATTGTCAGAACTTTTTGTGTTTTCAATTCCTCTAAAATTTGGTATGGTACTTTGAAAAGCTATAACTTTTGAGATAATTATGTTACGGGTTTTGCCGAGTTATTTTAACTTTTCCTGTAACAACGTTGTATAGTTGCAACAGCAAAATATAGGCATTAATATGTAAAAAGAAAATGCATTTCTGTTATAAATTGTTGTTTGTCCGGAGATCTTCTCCTACAGTTTTCAATCGATATCTTTAAAAATGCTAGGCTAAACCATAATATTTACTAGAGTTATGGCCCTTTGGAACTTTGTATCTGATGCAATTTGGGACATAATGTAGAAAATGTCAGAACTTTTTGGTGTTTTCTTTAATTCCTCTAAAATTTGGTGTGGTACATTGTACTTCGAAAAGCTTTAATGTTTAACATATATTACGGGTTTTGTGATGTTATTTCAATTTTTAGCGTAACAGCATTGCATATTTGCAATTGCAAAATATAGGCATTTAATTATTTATAGAAAATGCATTTTTGTCGTAAACTGTTGTTTGTCCGATATCTTCTTCTAAAGTGTTGAATTGAAATCTTTCAAACTTGCTAGGCTCAATCATCAAGACATGAAGTTGTGTTTTCCTGAATGAAAGTTTGATTCGACAATATTTACTAGAGTAATGGCCCTTTGGAACTTCGTATCTGATGCAATTTGGGGCATTATGTAGAAGATGTCAGAATGGATACATAGAGGTTAGTTGCAACTGGTAATCCGGGGTGTCCTTTATGAAGATGTTGGTTGTACATTTTTAAGTATTGTATGGTGTCCCTACTATAAAAGTAAATTGAAGGTATCGCAGGGTATCCCTAATGTAAAGGTTAGCTGTGGGTATCGTAGGGTGTCCCTCGTTTAGAGGTTAGTTGTGGGTATCGTATGGTGTTCCTAATGAAGATGTTAGTTGTAGGTATCATAGGGTGTACCTGATGTAGAGCATAGTTGTAGGTATCATAGGGTGTACCTAATGTAGAGCATAGTTGAAGGTATCATAGGGTGTACCTAATGTAGAGCATAGTTGAAGGTATCATAGGGTGTACCTAATGTAGAGCATAGTTGAAGGTATCATAGGGTGTACCTAATGGCGAAGTTAGTTTAGATGTTACTAGAATAAGTGGCCACCATCTTCCTCTCTTCAAGATCAAACTGGATTTTAACCTGATAATTGTTTAATCTGCAAATAATCCAAAACTTAACACCAACACAATTATTGTGAACCTTACCATATCGCGAATGGTTTACATACCATTGTGAACCTTACTGGAATGGTATTTGGTAGCGAAATCTAGTAAATAACACATTTATTTATAAATATTTGTTTGTCAAAAACATTTTTTAAATGAAAACCTGATTATTGTGATGGAACATTATAATCACATAATGTTAAAATGTATTTTGGCTCAATGTTATGCATTTTCGGCAAGGGTGTTGTGAACCATGCCTCGTCAAGTGAAAAAAGTTGCTGGGAATGTTTGGGGAAATGGTGCAATTTACATTTGCGGTGTATCTGCGCTTTATCCGATAGAAATCGGTAAATTATTAATGGAGATATAAAAAAAAACTTACCTGAAGCGACCAAAATGGCGGACAATTTTACGACGCCTTATCCTTTGATTCCCCGCTATGAAATTTGAGAATGATCCATCTAGTTCTTCTCAAGAACAAACTATTTCTAACATATCCAAAATGGCCGCTTGTTGGCCATATTGTTTATCGAATCTGCCTGATAATGGACTAAGCACAACCAGGCACCAACGGGGGAACCTACATGTGAAATTTGAGAATGATCCATCCAGTTCTACTCGAGAAATAGCGGTAACAAATTATTTCTGACAAATCCAAATAGCCTTCTGGCCATGTAGTTTTTCGGGTCTGTTCAAAAATGGACGGACCACAGACCATGGACGCCAGGTGATTTGAATAGCCCACTATCTAATGATGGTGAACTAAGAAGGAAAAGTAATTTTAAAAAACATTTTATTCAAAAATGCAAATTTTTGGATTGTAACAGATAAATTCAAGTTTTCTTGTGAACTTTTATTTTGCTCTTCCACTGTCGAACGATTCTGTTGATGGGTTCTGTAACACTCGAGGGACTATTATACAACATGTGACGATCGGCACTATTTATGACGATGTGCTTAGAGTTTGGGTAGTGTTTGGTAAGCAGAATCTGCTCTGATTTTGCCCAAGCCTGTAAATATAGAAATATGCATCACATTAAGCACAAAAGCACACAATTACCATAAAATCATCAATTTTTGTGTGGATTCTATATTCGTAAATTTTCATTGTACACTTTATCAAAAAATTCAAATTGTCTATTAATTAATTAAAAGTACGAAATATTGAATATTTGGTATGCTTCAGTCTGTGTGGTGTTGTAATGTACTATGTCCTTAGTGTGATGTCTTATTGAAACAAGAACTGTAAACCAATGGCTGACTTATACCCCCCATTCCCCCAATTTCTTACCCTTTCCAATACATTTTTTAAGGCAATGGTGATGATGAACAAATTTATAGTGACCTGATTACCATGGCAACCAATGGTCTGCATAAAATAGCCTGCATTTACAGTGATCTATCTACATGCGAGTCTCCAGTCCTGTACTCATGAAATTAAGATGGGATTGGTAGAAATTCTAGAAATACTTCAGTTTAACATTGTGGGACCCATTGTTTTGAAAATATATTACATTTTATATACTTAAAGGACCCATGAAAATAAATCGTAATTTGATCAATGCATTTATATCTATACATTATCCCTTACATTCTGTGAAGCTTCATTGAAATTGGTTGACTGGTTTAGGAGGAGTAGTCTGGTGAACATGTTCCAATAACAAGAGGCTTGAGGGCCTCAATGGTCACCTGAGTTTTGAGGTACTAGTACAGTGTAGTACCAATAACTGCATATCTGTGTCTTCAAAGAAAAAGATTGTTGAAATTTTAGCCAATTTGACCCGTTTAATTTGAGTCCCTTCCCACTTGCCCAGGGATGGTGGCCATGAAGAGTCAATTTTTGTTCAATATCAAATTGTCAACTCCTGGTTTCCAGGTTTCAATTATCTTCAACTGAAAATATACAAAATATATCCATAAGTGTCATTTTCCTATATAAACTTTAGTAAACTTCACCCCCTCCCCAGAGTGGAACCAGAAATCTGAGGGGCCTGAATTTCACAATTTTGATAAAGCAAAGCACTTAAACACCTTTTTATTGGTGAATAGTATTTAATTCCAGCATATCTGGGTCTTGAGAAGAAGATTGTTGTAATTGTAGCCAATTCAACCCTTTGGAGCCACTTCCCACTGCTCTGACCAGAGTCAAAATTTGCCCAGTATCAAACCATCATGTCCTGGTAATTATTCCAACCAAGTTTCAATTATCTGCAACTGAAAATGAACAAAATAAATCCAAATGCATCATTTTCCTATATAAACTACAGTAAACATCATCCCCTCTGCAGGTGGAATGTGAAGTCCGGGGAGGGGCATGAAATTCACAATTTTGATAAAGCACTTTAAGACCTTTCCATTAATGAAGAGTATCTGGGTCAGGAGAAGAAGATTTTTTCAAAGTTTACTATTTTGCCCCCTCCCGCAGGCCCCTAGTGGGTTAGGACCATATAATTTACACTTTTGGTGCATCTTTAGCAAGGGAAGGTTCCTGTCAAATTTCATTCAAATTGGTTCAGGGGTTTTTGAGAAGAAGTTGAAAATGTGAATTGTTTACAGACGCACGAGGCACGACGAACGACAAAAGGCGATCAGAAAAGGTCACTTGAGACATTGTCTCAGGTGACCTAAAAACCTGTTTATACGACCTGGTAAAATACCATGTCAACACATATTTCTCGTAAAAACAAATCTGCATGCATATTTATACAGATGAACTAACATTCCTGTGAAGTTCCATTGAAATTGGTTCATAGATTTAGGAGGAGTTCTCCTGACAAAGTTTTCCACAAGAATTTGAGTATTGTGACCTGGTTACCATGGCAATCAAAATTTACCAAGATGCAAAACTAGGCACCAAGGGGGGACCTACAAATGCAATTTGAAAATGATCCATCCAGTAGTTCCCCAGAAACAAGAGGCCCAGAGGGCCTGTATTGCTCACCTTGATACATTGGTATCTAGGTTATCATGGTAAAATATTTTCCAAAAAGATCTGAACACAAATCCTTGAGGCATATCTGTATAAATTAAAGTTTGGTTAATGGGTGAGTTTCTCAACTGTTTTCAAGTTCAACTAAGAAACTGGGTCCCTAAGGGCTGTGACCAGACCCTGACATCAATGCTAATATCATGATAGCATTTGTCTCTTTATGCCCAGCAATTGTATAGTATTTGGTTAGAAGTCTACAAGGGCATGGTAGATCCTGGGATCAAATCTATATCAGGATTGTGATCGTCTATTAATGCCCAGCAATTGTATATAAAGCTTTGGGGTGGGGATCTCAACTTTTTAAAAGTTATGATTAAGAAATTGATTCTGCAAGGGCAGGACTCACATAATATCATGATTGTGTTAGTCTCTTTATGCCAAGCAATGGTAGTGTGGGGATCACAACCAAAACCAAGTTAAACAAGCAGCGTTTTAAGTCTTTTCCTGTATTTCCCCTGTTGTGCCTCGCCCCGCCTGCCCCTGGGGAGTCAGAGTCACCATTTATACAAAATCTGTTCCCCTCCCTAAAAGAAGATTTCTGCCAAATTTGGTTCAAATCTTTTCAGTACTTTATGATTAGAAGGTATTTTAAATGTTATCCCTTTATTTCCCCTGTTTGGCCCCGTCCATCCGGCCCTAGGGGTTCAGAAGCACCATTTATACAAAATCTGTTCGCCTCCTCCATAGGATGTTTCTGACCAAATTTGGTTAAAATCTATTCAGTACTTTATGACTAGTAGGGATTCAAAAGGTCTTTCCTCTATTGGGCCCGGCCCTTCCGGCCCCAGGGGGGTCAGAAACACCATATACAAAATCTGTTCCCCTCCCCCAAAGGATGTTTCTGACCAAATTTGGTTCAAATCCATTCAGTACTTTATGACTAGTAGGGATTTAAAAGGCTTTTCCTCTATTTCCCCTATTGGGCTCTGCCCCTCAGGGCCCAGGGGGGGTCAGACCTACCGTTTATACAAAATTGAATCCCCTTTACCCAAGGTTCCTTCAGAACAAATTTGGACAATATCTTGTCATTCCTACAGAAGAAAAAGGATTTTAAAGAATTAACTATATTTTCCCTACTGGGCCCTGCCTCTCAGGCCCCAAGGGGGTCAGACCAACCATTTATACAAAATTAAATCTCCTTCACCCAAGGATATTTCTGGCCAAATTTGGTCAAATTCCGTTGAGTGGTTCAGAACTAGTAGGGATTTATAGGAAAAGTTGACAGATGGACGCTGTACCATGGCAAAAGCTCAACGGCTCTTGGGCCAGGTGAGCTAAAAACTGTTTCATTTATGTATAGTTACTTCCCTTTCACCAAAGACTAAGTTGGCCATATATGTGAAAATCCCGTCAAATTTTTCACTAACAATTTCTAGTTATCTTTGCATTTTCTGTCATGCCATGAACTTCGTTTTCCAAAAATGTATATTAGAAAAAAAGTTTAATACTAGAAAATTTTGACTTCTCGCGTACTTCTTGACAGACGCAGGGTGATTTGATAAGCCCAACATCTTATGATTGTGTGCTAAAAACCAAACCAGGTGCCTGATGAAGTTGGATAGATATTCTGCTCAAAAACTGAGTCATCTTGCTGCAGTTCTGACACCAAATTTTGTACTCAAGGATATACAAACTTGTACAAATTGTATTATTTAAATACATACCTTATTCAAATAACTTGGCATCTGTTCGTCATAGTAATTACCACTTATAATTGTGATGGATATGTTACTGGGTAGTGATTTTATCATCCGCATAGTTCTGAAAAAATATAAACAATAAGTCATGAACGTAAATCATATTCAGAATGTTATAAACAACTAAGAATTATAACATGAAATATACATATTTTATATGGCTTATCATTGTGTTGAGTTCTTTCAGATTATTTTTTTTCTTTTGTTACTATATTTACACATCTGAACAATATGATTCATAATTAAAATTGTTTGAGAGAAGCTTGAATATAATACTCTGTTGAAAGTGATAAGCATTCAGGTGAGGTAACAATATAAAATATGCTGTTAAAAGCACAGTCCCACTACCAACAGAACACAATACATCTCCAGCACTGTGACAAACAGACATATATGCATAGGGAGATATTACCAGGCATGGTACTAGAAGTAACACCTGATAAAGCAGTTCCTGCAAATCCTTCAGAACTGTAATGGTCATCGTTTGAACAAACCTGGTAGCCCCACATCCTACATTCCCATTATCAAAAAGAGGCCCAAGGGCCTTAGCGGTCACCTGAGTAATGTTACAGGTATGGTAGCTAAATTTTAATGATGAAATCAACATGTTAACTAGGTGAAATATAACATTTGTCATGCCATTACAGGAAAAGAATTCTAAAAATTTTGAAATGATTGTCACCAAGAAGGAAAGGTTTCCTCTGAGTCTGGAGAAGATTTTTGAAATTTAGAATTATTTTCCCATTGGGATCCTGCTCTAGCCCCTGGGGTAGGGGCAGAAATCCAAATTTCTACAGATTGAATCCATCTTTCTCCAAGGATGATTGTGACAAAGTAGGAATAATTTCCTATTTAAAGGATTTTGGCCATGATTTTGAAAATCTTGTAAAAAGTGATGAAACTTGCAGCACATTTCAATAAATACTGATTAGCCCATCAATGAGCATTCGATTGTGTCCCGGGATCTAGATAATGACAGTCAAAGTTGACCGCTCCCGACTAGCGAGAATTTTAATGAACTGACCGGTCACGTGGTACTTGTGACGTCATTGAAGCACAACTGACTGACTCAGGTAAACTGATCAGTGGTACATTGACGAAGAAAGTTTAGTAGAAAAACGCCTATTGAATTCGACATGCATGTCAATCTTGATTGTTGTCTAATTCTTTTGATTTACGAATAAAATATCTTGGAAAAAATATAGCTATGTAATTGTAAACTTAAGAAAAGAAATAGGAAATGCCATTTTAAAACATTGTGTTGTTAGTGTGTATTACATATCCACCGCATCCTAACAATAATTCTTCTACAAAGGACCACGGAATTAGTAAAGCCTGTGAAAGGACTATATGATTTTTAGACACGTTACATATTGGTTTTATAGAAAGTAAATGTATATGAAAACAGTAGCAACAGAGTGGTTTTATGTCAAATTACAAATCACTAAAAGATTAATGTACCTTATATACAACATATTTATTAATATTAAACATCACATCATAATACACTTAAAATTTTAATTTATATACAGTAAAGAATAACCAATTTGGCATAAGGGGCAAACTCAGTTCTAATCCCAATTCCATCTACAGTTGTACGTATAGACTAACCTTGTTCCTCTTGGACAAGTGTTAAGTTACAATTGATTATGCAAGAAAGTGGTGTAATGACGTCATGGTTAAGAGGAATAAGGTTGTGCTACATTGGGTAAATTCAATGGTTCTCAACTCGTTGTAGGCAAAAACGTTTGTATGTCTAGACCATATATGGTAGTCTGGCTACTCGTGTATATGGTGCTAGGCCCGCAAGAGCCGGAAGAGAATTCTTGAATCTATACCCCTCGACTCGGTGTAGGCTACACATGTTGCTACAAGAGCCGGAAGAGGGGTATGCCCACGAATAAATTAGACTGTGTAGTCGCACCATGCATCCTCAAATCGGTGTAGCAGTGCTATCAAGAGCTGGAAGAGGAGGAGGACTGAAGTACTGTATATCCTCAACTCGGTGTAACATGCTTGCTACAAGAGCTGGAAGAGGATCCGATATGTATATATAAACGATAATGTAATTTGAAAAAACAATAGGTTAGATAACCTTTAACTCTAATAGTGAAATTTTTGGGAATTTAAGTATTAATTGCTGTTTAATCCCCCTGAACGAACAATCAATAGTTAAAATAGCCAAAAAACTTAGGTGAATGACTGGTGGGAAGAACCTGAGTTGCCCCAAAATTGATTATGGTGTAGAAATTGTAGAATAATATATTCAATTACATATAGTATTTAAACAGAACATAGAAATTGAAAGTACATGTATAGCATACATGTATATCCATGTTGGATATATACAATGTATCAATGCTAACATATTAAGCCAAGTGTGGAATGTATGCATGTACTCAATTCTAATGTCAGGTTCGGGAATAATTGGAACTTCAAATAGATTCACAAGTCAATGTGTGTACAGAAAGACCCCTGAGCTGCTTTGATACTGTCCAATGGTGTTCTGATATATCTGCAATAAGCGTCAGACGACCACCTCCCGAGTGTCTTGATCATGTGATCCTCCATGCGAACCGATGACGCTGATGTTGCAGCGCCAATCCGGAATGAATGTCCATTGTAAGAACTGGAGTCAATGTTTACGCATTCCAACACATGTTTTAGCATGGCTATGAACATAGATCGCGTAAGCACTTGCCCTATATTGTTCACAAATAATGGGTCCGTAGGTGATGGCCTGGCTGACATATATTTACAACATATATTATATGGGCATACCGCAGGGTGTTTGGTGCTGTAAAATCTTATAGTCACTCCATGACGGAAAGGGTCAGTTTTTGACCTCTTCAATTGTAGCAGGATGCAGTCCTTTACGATGGTCAAGTCTTTAACACACAAGTGAATGGAAGGGTCGAAACTTACGGATACAGCAAACTCCCCACAACATAAAAAACCAAAAAAGGCTACTGTACACACAGTTTCAAACATGTGGTCTTGTACACTGTTCCCTAGATAGGCACATATTTTTTGGAGGATGTGGAAAGTTATAGGGTGTCTAGGTCTAGTCTTCTTAACTTGTATTCCTTTGACTCGATTGAGAATGCTGTGCAAACAGGGCAACTCCTGCGAATATGGGTACAAAATATTCTTTTCCAGGCACATGAATCTAACACCGCAAATGTAGAGCTTGATTGTGGCGTACGATATATATTGCTACTGAAACAGTATGCCACAAATTGTATCAAGTAACTCTCGGACACTGGTAAATTTGGCATGTAAACACTCGCGATAAGACCTGAAGAAAGTAAGAACTGGATGTATTTATCAAACCCTGTGTTGTAAGATCGCCTGGTGCTTGGTGCTTTATCGCTGTGTTAATCTGAGTACAGATGCTGCCAAGAACAATAAAGATGATATCGTATGGAGACTGACCAATTAGCGGTCTGGTCGCTCTGGCCCCTACTCTGGACTTCTTGACCAGGCCCCTATCAGCTGAACTGTATATCATATTGTATGCCTGTGTTAATCTATAGCTGAATGTATAGTTACATATGTATCAGGTATTATGGTCAATACTGCACAGACTCTACATTGTGGTATACTGTATGTAAGACAAGTGTTATGGTAATTTGTCTACATAAACTTGCTTTATCTACATAGTAGATAAACCTTAATTGTGAGTATATTACGGACGGAGCCATTTTCTTGAAATAGCAGGGGTTTTTTCAAACGTTTGATTGTATAGACTTTCTTAAGCTGGAATTGAATTAAAACAGCATAAAGTGCTGAATCATGAATATGTGTTCCAAGTTATTCCCACAACATGTAAAATTTGCAAACATGAAATCTCCCTTGATTGCATTTACCGGTATAGTGTCCGGTGTCACCGGTAAAATATTCCGTGTTTGATCTTGGTGATTTTAAAATCATGTGATTTGCTAATATAAACTGTTTACGCTGTACAATTAGATTTTTCGTTAGTACTTCAGAAGTATTATATTTTATGACGTCAACAGTACAGTATGATTTGTGGAGATGAAGTAAATAAAGCCACGGCGAGTTTATGTTATATGTTAAGTATATGGTAGTTAGTATACAGCACGCACATATGGAATGCAAAAACTTTCATTCAAATTTTGGAACTGTGCACGTAAACAAACAATTTCTGCCTGATATCAATAAAGCAGACACTAGCTGTCTGTTATTTGTGTTAAACTGAAATATTGTTTAAAATTTTGACTGAAATCGGTTTGCAAAACTAAAAGGCTTTTCCCGACTTTTTTTTATTTAACGTAAGTCAGTAACACACCAGTCCTATTTGTGTAAAATAATTAAAGACTTTCCAAGGATAAAGTCTGTGGCCATGATTAAAACAAATAACATATGCTAATGATTATTGAAACAAATTTTGAAAATGTTTCTCCTACAATTATTACTGCATACATTTTTCAACATCTCTTAGTCACCCAATTTTGGGTTGAAGTGGTTGAAGTTTGAAATAATTACTCTAAATCTTAGTGCAGAAAAAAACTGCGTTTGCTGATACTATGAGTAACTAATTGTATTAGAATTCTTTGAATTGTACTAGAACAGAAACAGGATTCTAGATATACGTGAAATTCCAATGCGATAAATAAATGAATTTTGTAAGGCTCACTCTAGTTGGTGATATTCATTTAAACTAGGACTCAAATCATTGGAAGACTTTTAAATCTTGTTTTTTATACAGTTTTCAAACAAGATCTGGATAAATTTAGGTTTATATCTGAAAATAGAAGTGTGTCACATTAATGCATCTACAATTCTTGGATCCCTCCTGAAGATATGTAATGAATCCAGGGACACATATACGTTCCTGATAAATCCAATAACAAAATGTTGATGTTGATATTTTAAAATATGCAATAATTTAAAAAGAAAACTCATAGTATCAGCATCACCATTTTTACAAAAATAATAAAACTTGGAATTTAGAAATTTCAGAACATCGTATATATGTGATACAAATATAGTTTAAACCTAATTAACAGTGTCAGGTTTTGCCTAGGGTACTAGCCTAATGTTAAATACTGATAAAATATAGTTAGATTCTGTTGAAAACTCCTTTAATCCTTTTCAAAAAATGGTTTTTCTTCCAACGCTGGCGACGGCTAAGGATACAAATAATTGTGCCGGTGTATATTGCTATTTAGAGGATCGGTAATTATATTATCATGAATGCCCTTCGAATTCACTGGCCATAACATTCACACCTCTTGGTAATTACAGGGTAATTAGTACACCTGCCACAACTCAAAGGTAGGTACCACAAATGCCCTTTGGCTAGTAAATGTATGACAGATAAGGCTATACATGTAATTTACATAGCTGTAAAATCAGATTGTGTCTCTAGGCTTGGAGTTGCTGAGACATCACGGACTAGATTCAAATTGAATGCAGATTATGCAAAAACAGGAATTAGATAAGTTTTATTTTTCTGAAAAGATTATTAACGTTGATTGATAATTTTAACCATTTTATGTAATGGGCTTGTCAAAATAGATACAGGTATCAGATACGTTGTGCCTCAATGACATCACACATCACTTGTGATCTTGAAAGTGGATCAATGGCTTTCATTTGAACAAATCTTTGCAGCCCTGGCCTTCATCCCAGCATGCTACAAGTTCAATATAATGGTATCCCAGGCCTTTTGGTTATGCCAATGTTTGAATGGAAATGATAACATCAGGCAATGGAAGCTGCACCATGGCATTAGCTCACTTGGCTCATCGGCCCAAGCAAGCTCTAAAGGGGAATATTTTTTTTCTCACATTTTGCCTTTTCACATTTAAATTGACTTACCGTAATTGTGAAAATGACTCGTTGATGAAGTGGTGTTCGTCAACTACAGAGCTTAGGTGTTTTGGGTGACAAAGTAGATGTTTCTACAAAAATAATCAATATAGTTCTGTTTTTAATAAAGTATATATATATTAAAATAGGATTATGTGAATTTTGAATTAAATAGTTTTTCAAATAGATTTTTTTCCACTGAATTCTTAAATACATTACATTTACATAGTAACCAAAATGATATAATAAGCCTATAGATTTTTTTCTACATACATTGTACAAGTGTTAGTACAGAACAAACAACTTGTTTTGCATCAAGGGACTTAACTCCATAAAATAAATGAACTGTCAGTGGGACACGAATGCCCTGACTAAAAATCACATATTAGTTCTTTTTTTGTGATTCTTTTCCCACTGGGGTTAGACAAGGTTCTCTGCAATTTTACTAAAATTTTCGAAGTTAGATTGGGCCATAACCTTAAAGAAACCGATGGAGCTTCACCAAATCAATCAGAACTTGACCTGTATCTATCTATTCATCATACAACCACATACCAAATTAGTTTAATATCAATATCTCTATGTGTTAAAGAGTAAATGAGAGGAAATGACAGGCCGGTTGAAAACTGAAATTGAACAAGAGGCCCAGAGGTCCTGTACCGCTCACCTGGATACATTGCTATCTAAGCAATCATGGGGAAATATTTCCCAAAAAGTTCTCAAAGACAGGGACAGACCCAAAGACTAATCCCCTCTGGCCCCTTGGGGGTCAGAATCACCATTTATGCAAAATCTGTTTTCCTTGCCCCCAAGAATGTATCCGACCAAATTTGGTCAAAATCTATTAATCATTTTATGACTAGTAGCGGTTTAAAAAATTACCTCTACGACCCCAGAGGGGTCAGAGTTACCATTAATGTAAAATCTGTTCCCATTCACCTAAGGATGTTTCTGACCAAAGGACTATCTATGGTTTGGGCCTATTTTGGCCCCCAAATCATCAAATTTTGAAACCTATTATTAAACTTTCAAATCAATGTATTTCAAATATGGAATACATCCCTGATAATACTGAGACAAGAAGTATTTATTGTTTGAACTCTGGTTGTCATGGCAACCATCTCAAATATGCATAAATTAGGAAAATTTGACCATTTAGTCAATTTTTACCTATTTTTGGATAGTTTTTCTCATAGAAACTATTGAGCGCATTCTTGAACAAACTTAATATCAAATGAGAAAATGTGGGCACTTATACCACATCTTTAGGAGAAATATAAGCATATAAGAATATAAGAATATTAGCATGTGAAAAACTATGTAAAATTGACCAAAATTGACCAAATATGTACATTTGCATAATTTATGCATATTCGTGAAGGTTACCATGGCAACCCTTGAACAAACAACAATTAAATATTACAACAATTGTATGAGGGATATATTCTTTATTTGAAATAAAATGATTTGAGAGTTCAATAATGAATTTCAAAATTTGATGGATTTGGGGGCCAAAGTAGTAGTGATTTAAAGGAAATGTTGACAGATGATGGATGCCACACCATGGCATAAGCTCACCAGCTCTTCAGGCCAGGTGAGCTAAATATATTGATACACAACAATAAGATATGATATAGTTATCATTCAAGTGAGATTTCATAAAACTCTGCCCTTTAGTTAAGATGGAGTTCCCGAGCATTAGTTACTGCAGAATACAGACATCCATTTACGAGACATATCATACAGGCAAACAGGATATAAAACATTTTCATGGCTCCAGAAATGTTTAAAATACTCCAAGGATTTTCATGACCATGAAAAGAAATCATGGACAAGAGAGTGATTATTTTCATGACCAAGAATGGTAGGTTTCCAAATCATAGACAATATAAGGTTCATGACATTAGTTTGTCATGGTCATGAAATTTTGTTATCATGGTGTCATGACATTCATGGCATTTTAGCTCACCTAGTCCGAAGGATTCTGGTGGATTTTTTAGTCCCCGAGGTTTGCTGGAGCCTCCAAAGCCACAGGTAATCTCATTTGAGTAGTGGCACGGTACATAATATACACATTTTTGTAGAACACTATTTGAAATTATACAGAACTGTTTCACTTTTCTTCTAAATTCATAAGTTAAAGGGGTTTTACGCACCTGACCCTTCTGCTTCTACATTTGTTTAGAAATTTTTGATTCCTACCTTTTGGCCCCTAGCATCACTGAAGAGTCCTAGGAGGACGAAACAGCTGTATAATGCAGTATAATTCAATTTTTCAGCATACTGTATCTTTTAGAAAATTAACCTAATTTGGCAGGAAGCATCCTTAGGTGCTCAAGATTCAAAATTGTACTAATGGTGGAACTGATCTCCTATGGGGCTTAGAGGCGGGGCCACAATGTTTTTTTTAGCTATATTGCATTCAGCCTGTACGAAATGCTTATGTGGAATTCTAGAGGATTCCACCTGGAAATGAAGGTATTCCAGGTGGAATCCGCCTAAGGTGGCAGGTTCATAGGTAGACTTTAGGTAGACCTAGAATCAGTCTAAATTCTACCAAAGCCTAAAGCAAAACTCTACCTAAAATTCTACCTAAATTCTACCTAAAATCTATCTAACAACATCTTAGTAGGAAAACTAAACTCAATATCTCTATTTAGGTGGAATTTTGTGGGAAAATTTAACTTAACATTTCTAGGTAGGTGGAATTTTGTACTTTGATAAACATGTGGGTCTGCAGTCCAGAATCCTCATCTCTGATTGGTCATTTTTGAATAACACAGTTACACAGGAAGTTGTGATATATTCAGCTCATTTCCTAGTCTGGGATGGTTGCATTGTGTGTCAGATTATGAAAACTTTTGAACTTTTGACAAAATCATGGACACAAACAAGAGCAGCAATATCAGTCCACTTCCATAGCACAACTGCAGGTTAGTATGTACTGTTTTTATTTTCATTTAATGTGATACATGACCTGTATAACAGCAGTATTTCTTCAGTTCATTTAGGTCAACTGATTTGTTTGGTAAGTTTAGTTTGGTTTTAGCAAATGTGATATAGATAAATGTATAAACAGCTGGGAATTGAAATGAGGCAATTATCAGTCCAGAATCAAGTTGTTAACAAACTGCTAGTTTGATTTTATTATGGGGCAATTTTCATTACTGAAATCATACTGAGAAATACATGCACATCACTCATCAGTTTAACTGATCCACAAAAGATAAAGACTGGTATAAATTCAAAATAATTGAGAAATAATACTCATAAATATTATAACTGCATAGGTATACATGTGTATATTATTGATTCCTTTTGGTCATATCCTGTATTAAAAAGGGGGGATGTTACTTACAGCTCAATTAGCTTACTATCAGGAACAGGAAGTTTATGTTTTTGTTTTGCTTTGAATGAAATTTGAGCCGATATTAGGTAGAATTTAGGTAGAATTTTAGATGGAGATTAGGTAGATTTTTGGTGGAATTTTAGACAGATTTTAGGTAGACTTTTATTTGTAGATTTTAGGTAGAATCATAGGTAGAATTTTAGGTGGATTTTAGGTAGAATTTTAGATGGATCTTTAGGTAGAATTTTAGGTGGATTTTAGGTAGAATTTTAGGTGGATTCCTGCTAAACTAATTTACATATAAGGGCCGTTTTCTGCAGGTTTTCCAAGTGTTTTCTGTCTAAAGCATCACTATGTCTTTATGCAGAAATATTATGATGGAATCCACCTAAAATCCTGCTAAAAAGTCTACCTGGATTTTACTAGGAATCCACCCTGACATTTTCGTACAGGCTGCCAGGTTTAAGTGAATTCTTCTCAATAACAACTGATTGGAAATCAACCTTATTTGGCAGGAAGCTTCCCTAGGTGCTCAGGACTCTAAAGTGTACTAATGGTAGGACTGACCCCCGGGGGCTGAAGTGCGGGGCCAAAAAGAATTATATTTAGCTATATTGATTCAAGCAACTTCTTCTAAATAACCACTGATAGTAAATCAACCTAATTTGGCAGGAAGCATCCTTAGGTGCTCAAGATTTAAAATTGTACTAATATTGAGACTGACCCCCTGAGGGCTGAGGGGCATTGATGCCAGAGTCTGGCCACACCCAATTTCTTAGCTGAACTTGAAAACAGTTGAGATACTCATCCATTTACCAAACTTTAATTAATTTATACAGATATGCTTCAAAGATTGGTCTTTTAGTCTGTCCCTGTCCTTGGGACATTTTTAGATAATTTTTTACCACGATTACCTAGATACCAATGTATCCAGGTGAGCGATTTAGGCCTTCTGGGCCTCTTGATTAATTTATCTTGTGGCCATGTATTTTATTATTTCATGGTTTTTTTATGAGATACCATGGTTCATACATCATGGTTTTTTTCCATGACTCTCTTCATAGGCATTTTTTAGTTAGTTTCAAATATGCTTACTTGTCGATATTTGACATTTTCAGGTAGCTCCGAGTCAAAGAGAGGCTGATGAAGAAAACCTAGAAGGAGCGCTAATCGGGTGAGTCCAAGAGCAGCTCCGAGTTGTAGACTTTGGAAAGTTGGTACCATCTGACCATACCTAGAAAATAGCAAAGTATTTTTAATAAACAAGTAACTTTGAAATCATATAGAACTTCAGCTTACTTTCCTTCAATTTTGTCCACCTTTATCAAATCATGTTTATCTTTCTCAAATAAGAACCTAAAATTGACAAAAAGTGAAGTAGTTGTATTCAAATATACTAATATTTTTATGTCACCGGAGACAAAGCCCGTAAACAATTTACATTTTCGACTTCTTCTCAAAAGCCACTGAGCCAATTTGAAAGATATTTGGCAGGAACCTTCCCAAGCCAAAGATGCATCAAAAGTGAGTGAATTATATGGTCCTAGGGGCTTGAGTGAAGGGTCAAAGGGGTCAAATAAGTTTAAATTTGAAAAAATTTCTACTCCAGACCGAGATATGCTAGAATAAAATACTATTCCTTAATGGGAAGTTTGTAAGTTGCTTTAACAAAATTGTGAAATTCAAGACCCCCCCCCCATCCGACGATTGGACAACAGGATGCACACATATAGCAACACTAGAGACATTTTGAGTACTTGTTCTTAAAAAAACATTTTAGATGCAGCTTCAAGTTGATTTCTATTTCTTATCAATATTCATATTTATATTTTGAGAACCTTATCAGGTCAGTTAGAACTTACCAATAATATGGTATTAAGGTAACAGCATTGACCATATCAAGGAACAGTGAGGACACTTTTCTCCCTAATTTAGCATTTATATACGAAATCATACAAAAAGAAATATATACTTTATTCCTGGAGAGTAGGAAATGCACCTTTTCTTTGTTAACCATATTTGCATACTAATATTATCTAATAAACCCAAACCAGGAATGCATCAAATAATAATTACAATGTAAAGTAACAGCATGGATAATAAAAGGTAACAGCAAGGATATTTTCCTCCCTAATTTTGCATTTATGTACAAAACCATACAAAAGAAATACATAGTTTATTTCTGAGGACTCAGGAATGCACCATTTAGTTGTTACCCAGTTTTTGAAACTATCAAAACCTAATAAATCCTAACATGAAATGCTTCAAACAACATTTGGAAATTAAGGTAACAGGATGGATCAAATAAGGTAACGGCAAGGACATTTTTCTTGCTTTTTCTGATTATACACACAAATAGAAATTTTACCAATCATTTATTGATTATTCTAAAATACACACTTGGTTTGTTCTCCAGTTTGTAAAGCATTAGTACTTGAAAAAACTAAACATAGAATGCATCAAATCAAACTTAAAATCTATGGTAACACCAAGGACTGTAAAACGTAATAGCAAGGTATATCTTCATGCAATTTTGAAGGATACTTAATGAAAGTAAACAAAAATGCATCATTTTGACACTGAAACCTTCTCTTATTTGCTTTTCATGATGTTAAAAGTCGAGTTAAAAGTGGATGGTCTAGTGTTGCCTAGTGTAAGATATCAGTAAAGTTCACATATCATTACTGTTAAGCTTTTCAACCTTTTCCGGGATTGCTTTCCAGATGGTTGGGTTGACTTCAAAGTGTGACAGAGTTCTGTCCTTTTTAGTAGGGTCTGGGATGACTGCTAAGATATTGTCATGTTGATACCAACACTTGTCCTTTATTTTTTTGGGCCAAAAGAAACGGTTTCTGTCATGTTTTTTTCCAATCAAAGCCATGCATTCTACGAAAACATCATCATATCCCACATCTTCCATGTACCCAGGACACAATACAACCACATATTTTTTCCAAACACTGATTTGGACACGGCACTTCTGGTAACAAATCAATTTCAAGACCTCAAATTACAAGAAGACCTTTTTCTTATCTCATCTGCATAGCTTTCCCTCGCCTACCCAACATCCATCTCTTTCAAGATCGACTCTTTCTTCATTAAAAGACACTTCCGTAATTTCTTTCTCAATCAACCATCCTTTCCCATTTTTATTTACAGACCTATCCAACATCTCATTACCAATGAGCCCTTCCATCATCTTGTCATCCATAGACCCTTCCACCATCTTTTATCAATGGGCTCTTTCAATTTTTCATCAATATACCCCCTACCTTCTTTTCATCAATGGTTTCTTTCATCATCTTGTCATTGTCAGCTATACACCCTTCAACCATTTTTTCATCCATGGGCTCTTTCACTTTCACCACCTTGTCATCTATAGAGGCTTCAACCACTTTTCATCCATGGGCTCTTTCACTTTCACCATCTTGTCATCTATAGACCCTTCAACCATCTTTTCATCCATGGGCTCTTTCACTTTCACCATCTTGTCATCTTTAGATGCTTCAACCATCTTTTCATCAATGGACTTTTTCCCTTTCACCATCTTGTCATTTATAGACCCTTCAACTATCTTTTCATCCATGTGCTCTTTCACTTTCACCATCTTGTCATCTATAGACTCTTCAACCATCTTTTCATCCATGGACTTTTTCACTTTCACCATCTTGTCATCTACAGGTGCTTCAACCATCTTTTCATCCATGGGCTCTTTCACTTTCACCATCTTGTCAGCTATAGACCCTTCAACCATCTTTTCATCCATGGGCTCTTTCACTTTCACCATCTTGTCAGCTATAGACCCTTCAACCATCTTTTCATCCATGGGCTCTTTCACTTTCACCATCTTGTCAGCTATAGACCCTTCAACCATCTTTTCATCCATGTGCTCTTTCCCTTTCACAATCTTGTCATCTATAGACTCTTCAACCATCTTTTCATCAATGGACTTTTTCACTTTCACCATCTTGTCATCTATGGCCGCTTCAACCATCTTTTCATCCATGGACTTTTTCACTTTCACCATCTTGTCAGCTATAGACCCTTCAACCATCTTTTCATCAATGGACTCTTTCACTTTCACCATCTTGTCATCTACAGGTGCTTCAACCATTTTTTCATCAATGGGCTCTGTCACTTTCACCATCTCGTCATCTAAAGACCCATCAACCATCTTTTCTCCATGGGCTCTTTTACTTTCACTATCTTGTCATCTATAGACGCTTCAACCATCTTTTCATCAATGGACTCTTTCACTTTCACCATCTTGTCAGCTATAGACCCTTCAACCATTTTTTCATCGATGGACTCTTTAACATTCACCATCTTGTCAGCTATAGACGCTTCAACCATGTTTTCATCAATGGACTCTTTCCCTTTCACCATCTTGTCAGCTATAGACCCTTCAACCATTTTTTCATCGATGGACTCTTTCCATTTCACCATCTTGTCAGCTATAGACCCTTCAACCATTTTTTCATCCATGGGCTCTTTCACTTTCACCATCTTGTCAGCTATAGACCCTTCAACCATCTTTTCATCCATGGGCTCTTTCACTTTCACCATCTTGTCATCTATAGAGGCTTCAACCATCTTTTCATCAATGGACTTTTTCCCTTTCACCATCTTGTCATCTATAGACCCTTCAACCATCTTTTCATCCATGGGCTCTTTCACTTTCACCATCTTGTCATCTATAGATGCTTCAACCATCTTTTCATCCATGTGCTTTTTCCCTTTCACCATCTTGTCATCTATAGAGGCTTCAACCATCTTTTCATCCATGGACTTTTTCCCTTTCACCATCTTGTCATTTATAGACCCTTCAACTATCTTTTCATCCATGTGCTCTTTCACTTTCACCATCTTGTCATCTATAGACTCTTCAACCATCTTTTCATCCATGGACTTTTTCCCTTTCACCATCTTGTCATCTATAGAGGCTTCAACCATCTTTTCTCCATGGACTTTTTCCCTTTCACCATCTTGTCATCTATGGACTTTTTCCCTTTCACCATCTTGTCATCTATAGAGGCTTCGACCATCTTTTCATCCATGGGCTTTTTCCCTTTCACCATCTTGTCATCTATAGATGCTTCAACCATCTTTTCATCTATGGACTTTTTCCCTTTCACCATCTTGTCATCTATGGACTTTTTCCCTTTCACCATCTTGTCATCTATAGAGGCTTCGACCATCTTTTCATCCATGGGCTCTTTCACTTTCACCATCTTGTCATCTATAGACCCTTCAACCATCTTTTCATCTATGGACTTTTTCCCTTTCACCATCTTGTCATCTATGGACTTTTTCACTTTCACCATCTTGTCATCTATAGAGGCTTCAACCATCTTTTCATCAATGGACTTTTTCCCTTTCACCATCTTGTCATCTATAGACCCTTCAACCATCTTTTCATCCATGTGCTCTTTCCCTTTCACAATCTTGTCATCTATAGACTCTTCAACCATCTTTTCATCCATGGACTTTTTCCCTTTCACCATCTTGTCATCTATAGACCCTTCAACCATCTTTTCATCCATGTGCTCTTTCCCTTTCACAATCTTGTCATCTATGGCCGCTTCAACCATCTTTTCATCCATGGACTTTTTCACTTTCACCATCTTGTCAGCTATAGACCCTTCAACCATCTTTTCATCAATGGACTCTTTCACTTTCACCATCTTGTCATCTACAGGTGCTTCAACCATTTTTTCATCAATGGGCTCTGTCACTTTCACCATCTCGTCATCTAAAGACCCATCAACCATCTTTTCTCCATGGGCTCTTTTACTTTCACTATCTTGTCATCTATAGACGCTTCAACCATCTTTTCATCAATGGACTCTTTCACTTTCACCATCTTGTCAGCTATAGACCCTTCAACCATTTTTTCATCGATGGACTCTTTAATATTCACCATCTTGTCAGCTATAGACGCTTCAACCATGTTTTCATCAATGGACTCTTTCCCTTTCACCATCTTGTCAGCTATAGACCCTTCAACCATTTTTTCATCGATGGACTCTTTCCATTTCACCATCTTGTCAGCTATAGACCCTTCAACCATTTTTTCATCCATGGGCTCTTTCACTTTCACCATCTTGTCAGCTATAGACCCTTCAACCATCTTTTCATCCATGGGCTCTTTCACTTTCACCATCTTGTCATCTATAGAGGCTTCAACCATCTTTTCATCAATGGACTTTTTCCCTTTCACCATCTTGTCATCTATAGACCCTTCAACCATCTTTTCATCCATGGGCTCTTTCACTTTCACCATCTTGTCATCTATAGATGCTTCAACCATCTTTTCATCCATGTGCTTTTTCCCTTTCACCATCTTGTCATCTATAGAGGCTTCAACCATCTTTTCATCCATGGACTTTTTCCCTTTCACCATCTTGTCATTTATAGACCCTTCAACTATCTTTTCATCCATGTGCTCTTTCACTTTCACCATCTTGTCATCTATAGACTCTTCAACCATCTTTTCATCCATGGACTTTTTCCCTTTCACCATCTTGTCATCTATAGAGGCTTCAACCATCTTTTCTCCATGGACTTTTTCCCTTTCACCATCTTGTCATCTATGGACTTTTTCCCTTTCACCATCTTGTCATCTATAGAGGCTTCGACCATCTTTTCATCCATGGGCTTTTTCCCTTTCACCATCTTGTCATCTATAGATGCTTCAACCATCTTTTCATCTATGGACTTTTTCCCTTTCACCATCTTGTCATCTATGGACTTTTTCCCTTTCACCATCTTGTCATCTATAGAGGCTTCGACCATCTTTTCATCCATGGGCTTTTTCCCTTTCACCATCTTGTCATCTATAGATGCTTCAACCATCTTTTCATCCATGGACTTTTTCCCTTTCACCATCTTGTCATCTATGGACTTTTTCACTTTCACTATCTTGTCATCTATAGATGCTTCAACCATCTTTTCATCAATGGACTTTTTCCCTTTCACCATCTTGTCATCTATGGACGCTTCAACCATCTTTTCATCCATGGACTCTTTCACTTTCACCATCTTGTCATCTACAGATGCTTCAACCATTTTTTCATCAATGGGCTCTTTCACTTTCACCATCTTGTCAGCTATACACCCTTCAACCATCTTTTCATCCATGGGCTCTTTCACTTTCACCATCTTGGCAGCTATAGACCCTTCAACCATCTTTTCATCCATGGGCTCTTTCACTTTCACAATCTTGTCATCTATAGAGGCTTCAACCATCTTTTCATCAATGGACTTTTTCCCTTTCACCATCTTGTCATCTATAGACCCTTCAACCATCTTTTCATCCATGGGCTCTTTCACTTTCACAATCTTGTCATCTATAGAGGCTTCAACCATCTTTTCATCAATGGACTTTTTCCCTTGCACCGTCTTGTCATCTATGGATGCTTCAACCATCTTTTCATCCATGGGCTCTTTTACTTTCACCATCTTGTCATCTATAGATGCTTCAACCATTTTTTCATCAATGGGCTCTTTCACTTTCACCATCTTGTCATCTATAGACCCTTCAACCATCATTTCATCCATGGACTTTTTCCCTTTCACCATCTTGTCATCTATGGATGCTTCAACCATCTTTTCATCTATGGACTTTTTCCCTTTCACCATCTTGTCATCTATGGATGCTTCAACCATCTTTTCATCCATGGGCTCTTTTACTTTCACCATCTTGTCATCTATAATTGCTTCAACCATCTTTTCATCAATGGACTCTTTAACTTTCACCATCTTGTCATCTACAGATGCTTCAACCATTTTTTCATCAATGGACTCTTTAACTTTCACCATCTTGTCAGCTATAGACCCTTCAACCATCTTTTCATCCATGTGCTCTTTCACTTTCACCATTTTGTCATCTATAGACCCATCAACCATCTTTTCATCCATGGACTTTTTCACTTTCACCATCTTGTCATCTATAGATGCTTCAACCATTATTTCATCGATGGGCTCTTTCACTTTCACCATCTTGTCATCTATAGAGGCTTCAACCATCTTTTCATCCATGGGCTCTTTCACTTTCACCATCTTGTCATCTATAGACCCTTCAACCATTTTTTCATCCATGGGCTCTTTCACTTTCACCATCTTGTCATCTATAGACTCTTCAACCATCTTTTCATCCATGGGCTCTTTCACTTTCACCACCTTGTCAGCTATAGACCCTTCAACCATTTTTTCATCGATGGACTCTTTCCTTTTCACCATCTTGTCAGCTATAGACCCTTCAACCATTTTTTCATCGATGGACTCTTTAACTTCCACCATCTTGTCAGCTATAGACCCTTCAACCATTTTTTCATCGATGGACTCTTTCCTTTTCACCATCTTGTCAGCTATAGACCCTTCAACCATCTTTTCATCCATGGGCTCTTTCACTTTCACCATCTTGTCAGCTATAGACCCTTCAACCATCTTGTCATCCATGTGCTCTTTCACTTTCACAATCTTGTCATCTATAGAGGCTTCAACCATCTTTTCATCAATGGACTTTTTCCCTTTCACCATCTTGTCATCTATAGACCCTTCAACCATCTTTTCATCAATGGGCTCTTTCACTTTCACCATCTTGTCATCTATAGATGCTTCAACCATCTTTTCATCAATGGACTTTTTCCCTTTCACCATCTTGTCATCTATAGAGGCTTCAACCATCTTTTCATCCATGGACTTTTTCCCTTGCACCGTCTTGTCATCTATAGACTCTTCAACCATCATTTCATCCATGGAGTTTTTCCCTTTCACCAGCTTGTCAGCTATAGACGCTTCAACCATCTTTTCATCAATGGACTCTTTCACTTTCACCATCTTGTCATCAACAGATGCTTCAACCATTTTTTCATCAATGGGCTCTTTCACTTTCACCATCTTGTCATCTATAGACCCATCAACCATCTTTTCATCCATGGGCTCTTTTACTTTCACCATCTTGTCATCTATAGATGCTTCAACCATCTTTTCATCAATGGACTCTTTCACTTTCACCATCTTGTCATCAACAGATGCTTCAACCATTTTTTCATCAATGGGCTCTTTAACTTTCACCATCTTGTCAGCTATAGACCCTTCAACCATCTTTTCATCCATGGACTTTTTCCCTTTCACCATCTTGTCATCTATAGAGGCTTCAACCATCTTTTCATCCATAGGCTCTTTCACTTTCACCATCTTGTCATCTATAGACGCTTCAACCATCTTTTCATTTTCGCAAAAAGTTGAAATAACTCAACAAAACCCATAATATATGTTAACTATTATAGCTTTTGTAAGTATCATACCAAATTTTAGAGGAATTGAAGAAAACACAAAAAAGTTCTGAAGTTTTCTAAATAATGCCCGAAATGGCGTCCCAAAGGGCCACAACTCTAGTGAATATTCTCGAATCAAATTGTCGTTCAGGAAACACAACTTCATGTTATGGTGGTTAAGCCTAACAAGTTTGAAAGAAATCGGTTGAAAGCTGTAGGAGGAGATCTCCGGAGAAACAAAAGTTTACGACGGACGGACAACGCCATACCATAATATGTCCCGTGATTTTTGACGGGCGTATAATTATATACAGCGTTTGATATAGCGCCCTATCTAGCTAACATAAGCCACTCTCAAGCTCTTTACAGTACATAGATATACTATTATCATACAATCAATACAATTAACAAATACAGTGTACCACCTTTGGCTTTCGTCCACACCAATTATGGCGGTATAATGAGGATGGCGATAGTACAGTCAAACCTGTCTATAAAGACCGCTCAAGGGGAGACAGAAAAACAGTCACTATAGACAGGTTGCCTTTATAGACAGGTCGAGATTTTTGGACCAACTACTTTTATTGAAAATGTCATAAATGACTTGTCATTAAATAGGGTATTCAGTATAACATTTTCAGAAGTCAAACTTTTTGAAATATATTTTTATAAATTATTTTTAGGTTAAAATCTGTATTTTTTAAAACATCTAAAATAGTATGATGAATGCCCTATTCAATACTATTTATGATCATTTTATTACATGTTCCATGCATGCATCTTCCTTAAATGACATTCGCTGGCTGGTAATAAAAATTAAAAATGAACATTTGTGAATTCTTGGTGGAGTTTGTTGTTCTTTTTCTAAAAATATAAAACTAAACAGTAATTCTGACAATTTCGGCCTAACACACAGATCGCCATCAAATTATAAAAATTATTACCAAGAATTAAATTGCATATTATAAATAGATTGCATTTCCAACATGTTATTAAAAACAAACTTAGTATAATATGGTCATAGGGATCTACATTGGCACAAAATATCTGAAAATAGTTATTAATCTGTGTTTGCCGCATGCCATTCCAAATGGAACAATAAAGCTTTCCTCGATCTCCAAAAACAGAACATTATATGGCGTTACCATCGAGGGAAATGTATAGTGATTCAGGGCGTTTGTATTTTAAAGGGTGTGGCGGATGGTGATATTGTAATGAAAATCGGTCATGTTTAATTATCATGTAGTTTATTCCTGTGTATTGCATTGTCCATATTGTTAACTTACTGTTTTCATGTAAATAAACAGCGTAGACTCACTATTGCGTTGTGTCTATAAATAGAATAGTGGCGTGTACGTGCTGTCAGATTGTAAACGTTTGGAGGATCAAGAAGTCTTGTGACGTCACAGAGAAATGGAATAACCTGGTTTACCCCAGAATGGGTTGAGCAAAGGATATATAAGAGAGGGCTCGCTTCATTCTGGGGAGAACTCCTGACGATTGCGGAGAGATCGGCCGACCCAGAATGCTACGGAAGCTAGACAGGTATATATAAGGTCATATATATAACAAAGACTGATTATAAAAATAAATACAAAAAAAACAATCAAATAATGAATTTGGGGCATAATTCCCCGAATTAAAAGTCCAAATCAAATGAATGTTACAAATACAAATTGTAATTGGATGTAGCATGAGTGAGATCCCTCAAGAATTAAACCAAGTGGAATTGATATATTAAACAAACATATATAGACAAAAAAGTTTTATTTTTGAAGATTACATTAATTAAGGTATACATTAATACAATACATTCACTTTAATTTTCTGTGCTTAACTGGTGATAAAAAGATGGAAGATTTCAAGAGGGTTTGTATATTATTATGTAGCGAGCGAAAACATTAACCATAATTAACGTAACTTGGAAAATATCATCAACTCTCCTGCTGCCCATGAGGAGCAAGCTTACAGCATAATGTTCAAAGAATGAAAATACAAAATCTACAATCATAGCCTAATCCTCATAAGAGGTCCATTACTAAGTAAAGGAGCATATGAAGCCATACAGTAGTAACAGTACCTACTCTATCCTAGCTAACACTAGACTAGGTTGTGAACACCTGGCAGGTGCTTCTAGAGATACTGTCACTCAAACTATGTTAACTATATTGAAGCTGGGAGTAATTTCCCTAAATTGACTCAGGATGAAGTAAACAAAGCAGCTGGGCTCTGAAAATGTCTACCGAAAAGTATTAGACTCTACAGTGAGTAATATAGAAAGAAGCAGCTAGACTCTGAAGATGTCTCCAAGAAGTAGGTAAAGCCTAGAATCCATTGATCACCTCCGAAGAAACCAAGACAATACCAACTAGCTACAAGAAGCTGCATCCAAATTGAAGTAAGTAATGGAAATTATATAATAACCCTTTGTAATTCATATAAGGTATAGACCAAAACAGTTAAATTCTAAAAAAGATTTCTAAAAACAACCTTTACATGCATAGCCAAAGAAGAAAATGTCTGCAGAGAAGCACCTAGACTCTCATGTAAGTGGTGGTTGTGGGTTGTGTAATGAGAAGCAGCTAGACACTGGAAATGTCTCCAGAGAAGTGCTTTGACTCTTGCTGTAGTTGGTTGAGAGAAGCAGCTAGACTGTTGTGTACAACAATTATTTAGGTAAACCCAAATAAACAATAAGTCTTTGTGGGAAGTCTTTCGGTTAGTGGAAGTAAAATAAGTCTGACGGTGGTCGTGGTGCCTAGGCAGTCAGGGGTCAGACATAGCGATAGGTCTGTAGGGCAGTATTGATACTACAACTAGCGGTAGTAAGCATAGGGCTGTTAAGGGGACAGTGCTCATATCGGCCCATGCGCAGTAGCCGGGTTGTAGGTACTGTAACAAGTGCGCTGTGCCACTGCACTGTGCCACTGTGCTGTACCACTGCGTTGAGCAAGTGTGCTGTACAACTGCGCTGAGCAAGTGCGCTGTGCAACTGCGCTGAGCAAGTGCACTGCTCTAAGGTACAACAGTGGGCAAGGGGCGACATAGCGCGGAGGTAATCCCTGTTTGTATTTGTTAGATATTGTTATGATTTAACAGTGCCCTGGCAAGTAGCACGGCACTGTTTCGTTATTAATAGTGTATGTTTCACTGGGTTCTCGACATAGAAATCATTTGTAAATATTACTGATTGGCGTTTTATTGAGAAAGGGTCTATAGTGGTCTAATTGGTTGACGACGGCTCGCATATAAGTAAATGCGCCACGGCTACCATTGATAAGCTACCATTCTATAAGCACAGCTTATCCTGGGGGACACTTGGGACAGACCAGATTAAGGTACCGCTACAATTTGCGAGGGTGGCAAACTTAACGAGGGAATTATATAGAAGGGAAATCCCTTGTAGAGGTTTAGGTGGTGGTATGCGAGGGTGGCGGTAGATTCGGGTGGCGATAGGTTGAGGGTACACTGTACAATTCTATCATATACAATTCTGAGGAGTTCGCAGGAGCTGCCTGAATCAGGCGCTAACTACTTGTCCTATACCACCTGGCTAATATCTCCATATATGTGTGTATGTTAATGTTTGTGTGCTGGAGATGAATTATTTCGGATACGCAATTTCTAGAATGTGTTATTTGTAACAACCAGCATGGCAGTATTGTGGATCAAAGTCTTCAGGTGAGTGCGTTTGATTTTTGATAAACGTTGCCAAGTACACGGAGCACTGAATGTCATGACGGTCAGGAGTACTTTGAAAACCGGTTTTTCAGATAATTCCCCTTTATATACCCATCAGGACCCAAACTCGTTACCAAGCAATGGCAAAACTAAAATGTCGACACTTCCTTAGAAACGATGGTCGATGTAACTGTTGAGCATATTGTCAACTTACATGAGAGAATAGCATCACACAAAACTGTATTTACATTATTTACAATATTTAATTACAACATAAAATAAGAACCATAATTTATTTCCCATTCTCACATTCACACAACAGATTACATAATATTATATTTGTACAAAATTAAACAAGAGGCCCAATGGGCCTGCATCGCTCACCTGCTATCAAGCTCTAACTTATATTATAGTGTAACCCTGAAGTCCCCTAAAATCTTTTACTGTAAGACATTATGAAGAACATGTTAAGATTTAAACATATTTTACCACTTTGACCTTATAAGACAACATCATTTTCATTTTCAAATTTTGTTTGGCTTCATCCCATGAAGCTACCAGCCAAATATCATGTCTCAAGGCATTTGGGTTTATCAGAAGAATTCGCTCAAAGCTTTTAACCGATTGGACCACTGTGACCTTTCATATGGGTCAAGCTCATTTTCCTTCCAAAAGTTTGTCAAGCTTCATCCAAGGAACATTTCGGCCAAATATCATGCTTCTAGGCCTTTTGGTATTTCAGAAGAAGTCGTTTGAAGGTTTTAACAGATTTGACCCTTGCGACCTTGAATATATGTCAAGGTCATTTCTTTTCGCAAAGTTTGTTAGGCTTCAATCAAGGAACCTTTTAGCCATATACCATGTTTTTAGGGCTTTTGGTATTTCAGAAGAAGTTGTTTGAAGGTTTTAATAGATTTGACCCCTGTGGCCTTGAATGTAAGTCAAGGTCATTTCTTTTCTTAAACTTTGCTGGGCTTCATCCATGGAACCCTTCAGCCAAATATCATACTTCTAGGGCTTTTTGTATTTAAGAAGAAGTCGTTTAAAGGTTTTATACAGATTTGACCCTTGTGACCTTGAATATAGGTCAAGGTCATTTCTTTTCACAAACTTTGTAAGGCTTCAATCAAAGAACCTTTCAGCCAAATACCATGTTTCTAGGGCATTAGGTATTTCAGAAGAAGTCGTTTAAACGTTTTATCAGATTTGACTCCTGTGACTTTGAATAAGAGTCATGGTCATTTCTTTTCGCAAAGTTTGTTAGGCTTCATCTAAGGAACCTTTCGGCCAAATATCATGCTCTTAGGGCTTTTTGTATTTCAGAAGAAGTCTTTTGAAGGTTTTAACAGATTTGACCCTTGTGGCCTTGAATATATGTCAAGGTCATTTCTTTTTACAAACTTTGTTAGGCTTCAATCAAGGAACCTTTCAGCCAAATACCATGTTTCTAGGGCTTTTGGTATTTCAGAAGAAGTCGTTGGAAGGTTTTAACAGATTTGACCCTTGTGACTTTGAATATAGGTCAAAATCATTTCTTTTCGCAAACTTCGTTTGGCTTCAATCAAGGAACCTTTCAGCCAAATACCATGTTTCTAGGTCTATTGGTATTTCAGAAGAAGCCGTTTAAACGTTTTAACAGATTTGACCCTTGTGACTTTGAATATAGGTCAAGGTCATTTTGTTTGGCAAACTCTGTTGGGCTTCATCCAAGGAACATTTTCGGCCAAATATCATACTTCTAGGGCTTTTGGTATTTCAGAGTTTTATTAGAAGATGTCGTTTAAAGGTTAAAATAGATTTAACCTCACTGTGACCTTGAATATGGGTCAAGGTCGTTTCTTTTCGCAAACTTTATTCTGCTTCATCCAAGGAAGCTACAGGTCAAATATGAGGGCTCTATACCTGACAGTATTTTAGAATTGTTGTTTGAAGGTTTCGACATTTTTGACCCCTGTGACCTTGAAATAAAGTCAAAGTGATTTTTTTTTCCAAACTTTGTTCAGTTCCTTCCAAGAAAGCTACCAGCCAAATTTCATGTCACCAGGCCTTTTAGTATTTTAGAAGAAGTCGTTGAAAGGAAAAAGCTGACGGGTGCAGGACGGACGGACGGCAGACGGACAGACAGATGTACGGACGACAGACGCTGCACCATCACATAAGCTCACTTGGCCCTTCGGGCCAGGTGAGCTTAAAATGCTGTTTTGGCCAATTGCAGGACAATTTCATTCAATATCTTCCAGATTGGTGATCAGATATGTATGGATGTTTGCAGAATTGACAAAAATAATATTTTCTTATTAATTACGAAAGAAAAAAGTCTTAAAATTATTCGTTTAGCTCAAAAAATACATTTTAACTTAACCCTACCCCTTATTTTTTAAAGAGAAAATACTCCATTTTCCCTCAATTTTTGCAGATTCAATGCTTTATGAAAAAAATTCTGACAAAACTTTTTTTTAGATATTTGGCAGATCAAAAGGAGATGGGTTTCTCATTCTTAAGCAGTCATAAAAACTGGGGGGTAGCGGGCTTGTTTTTTTTTTGTCCCATTAACTAATGTGTTATTTTTCAATATTCTGGAGTTAAAAATCAAAATCACTTCAATAACACCTAATATCTAAAAAACATACCCAAAATGTTAAAAAATATCTTTGTTGCATAATAGTTGCTTTACTAGCCGTAATGAAAAATGGCAACACACTGATGATTTTAAATGATCAATCAAAACACAAAAATAATGAAATTTTGGTCGTTCGTGAAGTTACAGAAACACACAGAAATACTTCAATTTTCAAAATTGCCTCCATCAGGGTTTTTTTTTTTTTAAATTCTTCTAAAAAAAGTTCTACAAATGACAGACATCTAATTTTTTGCTACATTTTTCAAATGCATATTTGCCATTGAAATTGATAATAAATTGTTAGATATTACTAAAGTATCTCACGTGAGATCAAAAAGAGATTTGAACCTGATTGAAACCTGACAAGAGCAGATCCTTAAAGAGGTCAAAGTCACTGATTCAAAGGTCAAGGAAACTGTTTGTAACTATTTTTTGAGAAGTCCATTGAATTAAAATCAAAGTCACTGAGTTTGATCGTCGGGTTCAAAGCTCAAGGATGTATAAGCAGGGTCCTTTTGTCCCTGTCAATTTCTTAACTCAAACTTGGTTTAAGTTAATGATAATTTCAGTATACTGCGGTAAGGACACAACAACAAAAATTATTTGTACTAGTACATCAAAGTTCAGGTGACTGTTAAAGTCCATGGGCCCTTGTTTGTTACATATATATGAATTTTCCATAAAAGATTAATGTACCTGACAGTTTTTGTTTTGTTTAATGTTTTGCATTTAAATACAGTTCTTTCTTAAACTGGATTTAAAAAAAAAGGGAAAACATGTTGGTAAACAAAATCACTTTTTATATTTTCAAATTTGAAAGACTGTCAACCAAGATTTAATGACATCACATATGTGTTGAAATAATTATTTGTAATTGTATGAGTACTTGACTTACCAGTAGTGATGCCAAGCCCCACCATCTTGTTCAAACAGGTTGTCAGAGAGAGGGTTAATCAGTACCATCCCTAGCATCTGACTGAAACACACAAACCAGACCATATCATTACAAGCTGAGGTTAAATCTCATTTCTATAAAGTCACAATTAGATACAGGAATGTATTTCACTGTGACAGCTTAGTTTCAGCTCCTATGTTATAAACTTAGTTCTAGATATCTGGATATTTCTAGAACTGTTCTAGAACAGTTCTAGAGCGGTCCTGATGTCAAGTTCTAGAAAAAGTGTTCTAGAACTATTCTAGACATTTTTTAAGAACAGCAGATCAAGACTATTTTTGGAACAATTCTTGAAATGTTATAGAACAGACCTGGAACTTTATTGAACAGCCAAAGTTCTTCAAATACTTTAAAGCTCTACAACAGAATTGGGTCAATGCTTGAGAAGAATATCAATTTCAATTGAAATTCAATATAGAGGTGTTATTATAGTCGAACATATCTTCTGATGTCGCTTACTTAATTCAGGATTTTCAGATATTTTCTGTTGACGCTTGAAGACACTTTTTAGTGAGACTGCTTGAGTTCCATATTTTGTTTATTTGATCAAGATATCTTGGAACAATAAACCATCTTTTGCGGTATTTCGCAATACATTACGGTGACCGGATTATGTAGCGACCAACACGAAAAGAAAGCAATTTTGACACATTCCCAGTTTTCTTCGAAAGTGAAAAAGCCTCATCGTGCATTTCCCTTGTAATTCTGCAGAAAAAATGCTTGAAATACCATTTTTACCTTCATTAAACATTCAAATGATTTGGAATGGCGATTTCTAAATTTTAAACCATTATAAAATAAATCCAGATTCATCATTTTTCATTGACACTAAAATTGGAGCGGTGATATTTTACTTTTACTTTTATTTTATTTATACAGAACAGGAACGGTAAATCTGACGAACAATAAATCAAATTGGTATGGCCTAACCAACAACCCCTGGCCATGGGTAATGCCATTTATACAAAATCTGTTCCCCTTCCCCCAAGGATGTTTCTGACTAAATTTGGTCAAAATCCAATCCAGACTTTTTGACAAGAAGAGATTTAAAGGAATTACCTCTATTTTCCCTATTGGGCCCCACCCCTCTGGCCCCTGGGTGTCAGTGTCACCATTTATGCAAAATCTGTTCCCCTTCCTAAAAGGATGTTTCTGACTAAATATGGACAAAATCTATTCATAACTTTATGACAAAAAGAGATTTAAAGGAATTACCTCTATTTCCCATATTGGGCCCCGCCCCTCTGGCCCCTTTGGGGTCAGAGTCACCATTTATACAAAATCTGTTCCTCCTCCCCCAAGGATGTTTCTGACCAAATTTAATCAAAATCCAATCCGGACTTTTTGACAAGAAGAGATTTAAAGGAATTACCTCTATTTTCCCTATTGGGCCCCAGCCCTCTGGCCCTTTGGATGTCAGTGTCACCATTTATGCAAAATTTGTTCCCCTTTCCCCTACGATGTTTCTGACCAAATTTGGACAAAATCTATTCATAACTTTATGACAAGAAGAGATTTAAAGTAATTACCTCTATTTCCCTTATTGGGCCCTGCCCCTCTGGCCCCTTAGGGGTCAGAGTCACCATTTATGCAAAATTTGTTTCCCTTCCCCCAACGATATTTCTGACTAAATTTGGACAAATCCATTTAAAATTTAAGACAAGAAGAGATTTATAGGAAAGACCTCTATTCCCCCTATTGGGCCCCACTCCTCTGGGCCCTGAGGGGTCAGAGTCACCATTTATGCAAAATCTGTTCCTTTTCCCCCAAGGATGTTTCTGACCAAATTTGGTCAAAATCCAACCAGGACTTTTTGACAAGAAGAGATTTAAAGGAATTACCTCTATTTCCCAGATTGGGCCCCGCCCCTCTGGCCCCTTTGGGGTCAGAGTCACCATTTATGCAAAATCTGTTCCCCTTCCCCCTACTATGTTTCTGACCAAATTTGGACAAAATCTATTTATAACTTTATGACAAGAAGAGATTTAAAGGAATTACCTCTATTTCCCATATTGGGCCACACCCCTCTTGTCCCTTAGGGGTCAGAGTCACCATTTATGCAAAATTTGTTCCCCTTACCCCAAGGACGTTTCTGACCAAATTTAGTCAAAATCCAATCAGAAGTTTTTGACAAGAAGAGATTTAAAGAAATACCTCTATTTTCCCTATTGGGCCCCTCCCCTCTGACCCTTTGGGGGTCAGAGTCAGCATTTATGCAAAATCTCTTCCCCTTCGCCCAAGGATGTTTCTGGCCAAATTTGGTTAAGATCCAATCAGGACTTTTTGACTAATAGCGATTTGAAGCAAATGTTGACAGACGACGGATGGACGACGGACGATGGAGGCTGCGCCATGGCATAAGCTCACTGGACCTTCGGTCAGCCTTTGCCTTTAAGGGCTTAAAGTTTGTATATGAATGACCTACTCTAAACATAAGCTCGAAAGCAAATACCAAATTCTACTTCAATTTGTAAGATTTCGATGGGATTTTAGAACAGCAAGTACTTTGATTTATTTGATAAACGAAGCTTTACGAACAAGCATGCATGCGCGCAAACACACAAGTACACATAAATGTATAGCATACAAAGATTGGACCCAACATCAAGAAATAATCCGAGGACAACTATTGATACTTAAGATATTTAGCTATTGTCGTTTTCAATATCTGAAAAGAAAGGACATGAGTAACAAAGGAACGACGTCAACAAATAAGGACATTAACAAAGGAAGAACATGTGCCATTTTGCAGTATTCTCAGTTCTTTGATAACCATTTTGACACTGTAACATTCAAACGTCAAAGCGTCTATATGGCACAAATCAGAAATTGTCTTCTTCGTCATTGGATTTTGTTATTTATCTGCATATTAAACACAACGTATCATATAAACTCTTTGTTGTTTATCCGAAGATTAGAATTTGGAGTAATTGTACTATGTTTGATATATATAAAAAAAATGGACTATTTGTATACAGGAGATTCTGTATGAAAAACTCCCCCATTGGATGATACCTAGGCATGACGCAACCCTCAGTCACATACGCTAGACCAACATCACATTTTGTCAAATTAGGTAATTGGGTACAATCCCCGCTTAGCGTAATGGTTAAAATGTTTGCCTGCCAACCAATAGGTTCTTTGCAAAGTGGGTTCGAATCCTGGTGAGGTAGGAAGATTTTTTTAAAAATTATTTCATTTTTTTTTTCAAATTATACTTTTAGTTTTCTGGTTTATTAGCTCACCTGGTCCGAAGGACTGAGGTGAGCTTATGCCAAACCATGTTGTTTAAACGACTTCTTCTCCATAACCACTGATAGGAAATCAACCTTATTTGGCAGGAATCATCCTTAGGTGCCCAGGATTCAAAATTGTACTAATGGTGGGACTGAACCCCCAGGGGGCTGAGGGGCAGGGCCATGAAGGGTTATTTAACTCTATTGATTTAAGTGACTTCTTCTCCATAACCACTGATTGGAAATCAACCTTATTTGGCAAGAAGCATCCCTAGTTGCTCAGGATTCAAAATTGTACTTATGGTTGGACTGACCACCTTTGGGGCTGAGGGCAGGGCCAAAAAGGGTTATTTAGCTATATCCTGGTTTAAGCGACTTCTTCTCAAGAAAGAAAATATTTTACCATGATTACCTAGATACCAATGTATCCAGGTTAGCGATACAGGCCCTCTGGGCCTCTTGCTTCACTCTAACCTTTAAAAAGGAAAAAGAGCAATCTGAGCATGATATTTGTAATGAGAGACCAAATCGGAGATAGGTGTGAAAAGCCTGTCAAATTGTTAGCCAACAATTTCTAGTTTGTCTTGTTTCTGTTATGTACAAAATTAATGCATCAGTTTTAATTTTTGCTCAAATTTTATAGCCAAAAGCATGTTTTCACTTTGATATGGAGTCAAGACTACATTGTAAAACAAGTATACATAAGTAAGTATTGGGCGACAATCAGTAAGTTTACAGATGTTCAGTCACTAGTAAACCATTTTATTTCAAAGTTCCTCTTTATCCAGATTGTTGTAGGAACTTAGAACTAGTATTTTAAAATTGGATAACATTTTTTGAGCATTACCAAAACTAATTGTATTTTAAGTGTTATAGAACTTTACCGTTGAAATAGAGTGGCTATCGCAAGTAACAAAGTCACGATCAGCTGATTTGTTTTCCCGAGTCGACCAGCCTTTGTTTATTGTTAATAAAATAATTGATTTGGAAATCTTGGGAATCATTTATATGTCATTTTATTGGATAATTACATGTGTCGTTTGCTTATTGTAACTAATCAGCATTTAGATAACGTAAACATAGCGTGTCGAGTGTAATCGACAACGGGGAAGAGGGAGCACATTTCTTTGTTGACTGTAGTCGACAGCGGGGAGGAGGGAGCACATTTTAGTCGACAGCGGTACGGAAAGAGTTAAATTCTACCGATACTGACCAGAGGCAACTGGTCACCATGGTCATTGGAGATACGGGAGGACATAACGGTCTGGATTGGGTTCAGAGATGGGAATGTCAAGATAAATTAATCAAGTATAAATGGCCAAAACCATTTAATAAGGATAACTCACCTGTCAAACATCTGGGAGTAGAACTGAGCTACTAGTGCCCCCAATTCGGCCCCGACATATATATAAGGTTGGGGCTCCTGACTGCTCACAGTCAACAGATGGTTCAAGTCATCAGCCATTCTACAATCAAAACCAAAAAAAATACTCAACCTGAAATTTGATAAGTTGTATGTGAATTGGACCAAGGGAGCTCTCACCAAAATCTTACAAACATTGGATTGGACTTTGACAGGGTTCCAAGATGAGTCATGCCGTAAATCTCAATTTCAATTAGCCAAAACTTTGAAATGAATCAATGGATCATCATCAAATTAATCTGCATTTCATTTTGATGAATCTATATACCAAATTACATTTGATTATCTTTATTCATTAATGAGTTAATGAGTAAAAAAAAAAAAACTTTTACTGAATGAAAGCAAAGGGTTAAACTTTATAACATGGCAGGTTTTAGAGGTGGAGGAAAGCTGAAGTACCTGGAGAACAAAGGATCCAAGCGGGATCTTGGCGCCCACCATCAATGATATTTCATTCATTCTTAGGAAGATGGATCTTTTCCCTTTTTATTTTAACTTTCATTTATGTATTTAATCATACAATGTAGTTCAATGAATTTCTCATGAAAGTTAATAATAGTTAAAAGAAGGTGTCTTGTCTACAGTTTTGTTTTTCTGCTCAGTTCTTAATTCCAAATCCATCATGTATTTCTTAAACAAGAGATCCTAGAGGGATCTTGGCACCCACCATCTATGATTTTTCATTCATTTTCAAGAAGATGGATCTTTTCCCTTCATATTTTAACTTTCGTTTATATATTTAATCTTAGTTCTATGAGTTTGTCTTGAAAATAAATGATAGTTGAAAGAAGATCTCTTGTCATCAGGAGTTTTGTTTTTCTGATCAACTAAAACTTACAAATCCAAATTCTTAAAAATAGCAATCACAAACTATGAATGCAAAATCCTAGAAAGCCGCCAATCGGCCATATTGTTTTTCAGATCAGCTTAAAAAGTTGCAAATGCATCAACTAGGGACAAAGGGGAACCTGTATATGAAATTTGAGAAGGACTCTGTCCAGTAGTTTTCAAGAAATGGCAATCACAAACTATTAACACAAAATCCAAGATGGCCGCCTGTCGGCCATAATATTTTTTTTGTTAAGCTTAAAAAGTTGACAATGCACAACTATGGACAATGGGGAACCTGCATATGAAATTTTAGAAAGATACATCCAATACTTTCCAAGAAATAGCCATCACAAGAATTGCTTAATGATGGACGGATGGACGAACCAAGGACGCAGGGTGATTTGATGGTGGGCTAAAAATAGCCATAATATACCAGGGTTGCCAACTGTCACCATGCAAGGCAAAAACTCAAGTAAATTCGTCATAAAAATGACCCCTCTGACGCTGAAACAATCCCCACGCCATGGGAGCTACAATTCTCACACATTCATATATAAAGGCTTCTCCCTCCACCTCTCACAGGCAGCCATAACTGGTCATTTTAGCTTGGGGCAGCATTTGAATAGGCAAGTAAGTACATTACAGGTATTAATCAATTAGCCTGAACTGTGTTAGGCCACACAATTATTAAAGCAGTCAGTCATGCATCACGTCTCTGACGGTCTGAAGTCCAATGGCCAAATCCAGGGATGTACGCTGCATATGTGAAAACACATATATATCCCTACCATATCAGACCTGTCATTTGAATTCACGGTTCATTATTCATATTTGTGATAAGAATTAAGGAGCATCACTTCAAAAACAAACACTAGTTATGACTGACAATGATTTACTTACATGAAAACGACATGAATGTGGAAACATATTCTGAAACAGCCCACGAAAGCATGCAAAAGGTAATGGCTGCCATTTTAGGTGATAGTAATAAAAGAATCGGAAACCGGTATAAAAATTCCAGATTTTACGCGTCAATAAAAAAATAAATATTTAATTATTGTTTTTGTAGATAAGACCTAAATAAGGAGTTACCAAATATCATGTAATTAAATAAAAAATACTTAGAACTGAAATAAATATTACCGGGTAAATGAAATAAAAATGAATCTGTATCATCTTGCCAATGATGGATCAAAATCTACTCACAACTTTGTACCAGTTATTACTGTGTTTAACTGAATAATATATGGAAAACTGAATATATGACATAAATATCTGTTAATGTCTATGTTTTTTTTTTGCAACATTAACTCAATTAATGAAAGCTGCAGCGACGCAACATTGTCTAAAAAGTCTCCCACATTGAAAAAGCCAATGGAGGGAGATTCTCCCACAATGGGTTCCTTACGGGTTGGCAACCCTGATATATTTTAAAAGTTAACATACAAGATGGCAATCTGACAGCCATATTTTTTTCCCCTGGAGCAATCCAAAAATGAGACCACGCATCACTAGGAACCAAACAGAACCTGCTTAAGAAATCTCAAAGAGACCCATCCAGTACTTCTCAAGAAATAGCAATCACAAACTATCACTGTCAAAATCAAAGATGGCCACTTGTCAGCCATATTGTTTATCAGATTTCCCAAAAATAAACCATGCTCTATAACTAGGCACCAAGGGGAACCTACAGATGAAATTTTAGCAAGATCCATCAAGTACTTCTTAAGATATAGTGATAACAAACTTTCAATGTTAAAATCAAAGATGGCCACCTTTTAGCCATTTTGTTTTTCTGATCAGTTCTATAATCAAAAGGACACAACCTGGCATCTGAAGGGGAATGTACATGTGAATTTTTAGTAAGATCCATCATATATTTCTCAAAAAATAGCGATAACAAACTTTCATTTCAAAATCCAAGATGGCCACCTTTCAGCTATGTTGTTTTTCTGATCAGTCCCAAAATCAAGAGAGTACAACTAGGGACCAAAGGGAACCTACATATGCAATTTGATAAAGATCCATTCAGTACTTCCAAAGAAATAGCGATAACAAGAATTGTTTAAGGATGGATGGACAGACGGACTGACAAACGACAGACCAGGGATGCAGGGTGATTTGAATAGCCCGGGCCAGTACCACCTGATGATGGTGGGCTAAAAACTACTGACCTACAGTCAGTACCCCAACTACCCCACACATGGGTTCTAAACTCACAACCCAGAGGTGGATCGCTAGTGGTAGACTGTCATGATACCTTAACCACTCGGCCACCGCAGCCCTGAAATAAATATAAACCACCTGCCATATTGGAAGCCTAAAAGGTTTAAACCATGTATAACTAATGTAAGTGAATATCTATAGAACAGAGTGATACCAACACAAAGGTACATGTTTTTATCAAAACAACATTTGAGAAGCAACAACTTCATCAATCTCACCTTTCTACTGTAAATGGCTGCCACCTGTTCCTGTAATTCATCTTTGCTTCTTCACCATCTTGTGTGGTCAGGTTCTGGAATAGATCAATAGTCGTATAATTTATACATTTTGTTGTATAATTAGAATTGCAGAATTGACTGTATGATGACTTTGAAGCATTTGTTATAGTGAATGGCTTTAACTGCTTCAGTTAATTTTGATAACTTTTCTGATTACTAAATCGGTTCGGTATTCAGAATTCAGAGGGATCGGTATTAGGAAGTGTTTAATTACTACAGTAAAGATTAAACAGTTCTGTTCATGTATATTTAGTAAGGTATGAAGAAGTGATCAGTTTAGAGAAGTTGCACTGTACAGTAAAACTTGTTTATAACGAACTCCAAGGGATCTTGGACTCAAACTTGTTGTACAAGTAGTTACATGTAGTTGTATGAACCAGAGGCCCAGAGGGCCTGTATCACTCACTTGGCTTTTACCAAAGACCCTGGGGTTAAATCTAACATTATGATTGTCTCTTAAAGCCAAGCAATTTTATATATAGTTTTGGGGTGGGGATCTCAATCATTTAAAAGTTATGACTCGGGAGTAAGTCTGCAAGGGCGTGGCAATCCCTGGAGTAAAATTTAAAATCGTATTTGTGATTGTCTCTTTCTGCTCAGCAATTGTATATATAGTTTTGGGGTGGGGATCTCAACTGTTTTATAGTTATGACTCAATTAGTTAAGTCTGAAAGAGCGTGTCAGACCCAATGGCGTCAAATCTAAAATCATGATTTTGATTGTCTCTTAATACCAAGCAATTGTATATATAGTTTTGGGGTGGGGATCTCAATAATTGAAAAGTTATGACCCAGGAGTTAAGTCTGCGAGGGCGTGACAGACCCTAGGGTCAAATCTAAAATCATATTTCTGATCATCCCTTAAGCTCAACAATTGTATGTATAGTTTTGGGGTGGGGATCTTAACTGTTTAAAAAGTCAATATTGTCAATGGACCTTTTGGCCCTGGCCCCTAAGAACGGCCCTGGGGGGTCAGCCCCATCCTTTATATAAATTTGAATCGCAGCCACTAAAATATGAATGTTGTACATTTCTTAGATCCAGAGAAGTCGTTAATATGAATACTGCCAAACGTCGGCCCCATCCTTCTGGCCCCTAGGGAGTCTGAGTCCCTTCATTTGTATAAATTTGAATCCCAGCCACCTAGGTATGCTATCACTAAAACATGAATGTTGTACATTGCTTATATCCAAAGAAGAAGTCATTAATACCGGGTATGAATATTGCCAAATGGACCACTTTCGGCCCCAACCTCAGGGCCCTGGGGGGTCAGCCCCTTCATTTGAATGAATTTGAATCCCTGAGCCTCCTATATGCATGCTTCCTACAAAATTTTATTAAATTCCTATCAGTAGTTATGAAGAAGTTGATTGTTGACGGACGTTCAGACGGACGCCGGACCCAACAGACTTTTTGGATTTCGCAGTTTTTCGACAGCAATTTTAAATCACAATATTGACAACTTTACATTTATTTCCAAGCTTGGCACAACTTGGGATTCGATTCGCCTCAACTGAAAATGGTTAAAACCGATGAGAAACCATAATGGTATTGAGTTTTACTCGGGACCATTAAAATGAAAAAAAAATTCAGATATCGAATAGTCAATATAACAGGCATGAGAGAGTGAGTGAGTGGTTATAACCGACCATTTCACTAGATATCCTCAGGCTGTGTCTTGTCCGAATCAGACAGCACATGTGACAGCTAAGGCTTTGTTTGAACACTTCATTCTTTCTACAGCTTCTCCGAGCGTCTGCACAGTGACCATGCAAGGACATAACTTTGAGATCAAAGTTATAAAGGAACTCTGGAAGCTAGCTAGCGTTGTTAAGTCCCGAACAACACCATACCACCCGATAGAAAACGTTCAGGTAGAAATGTTCAATCGAAACTAATTGGCAATGCCATGGTACTTTCGAGGAGGACCAGAAAGCTCAGATTGGAAGTTATATGTATTACAAGCCTACAATGCTACCAGAAATGACTCCACTGGGTTACTATTCCCCCATTCTTAATGTTTGGGTTGCACCCTCGCCTGTCAGTGGATTCTTCGGAACGGAGCCACAGAGTGTGGGAGCAGCAGAACCAACCTCGTATGTCGGCAAGCTTGGAGGATGGAATATGCCTATAAAGCTGATCAAGCGGAAACCAAGAATGCTGCCCGTAATAAAGGCCGGTATGACCAGTCAGTAAAAAATTCTCGACTAGAAGTTTGGGACTGCATCCTGGTATGAAAGGTCGGTCTCCAAGGAAAAAAAAAATTGGCTGACAAGTGGGATCAGGAACCCTATTTGGTTCTAAACATACCAGAGGGTGATATATTCTAGTCTACCAGGTTGAGCTTGAATTGGGAAAAGGGGCTATGCACACCTGCCCCGAAACATGGAGGTAGATGTTCAGAGAAGGTAACTCATCCTAGAGCCAAACTCTCACTGCCAACCACGGTTAATAGTGAGGCGTCATCAACTGCTCAGTCTGACAGTAGTGATGACACTGCTCTGTTCCTCCCCCGTGTCCAAAGAGGCGTATGAGAGTCCACGGTAAAGAACCAGCCTAGTCCATCTGTAGGGTTATTACTCCAGATGTCACTCCACTCACCGTGAGCAATGACTCTGTTCATGGAACAGATGTTGAAGAGCTTGATACGTCCATACCGGGTCTTACTCCCCCGTAAGGAATAGATATCACCCTCAGCACCTCCCCAGTTCCAGTAAGGCGTTCAATCAGGAACAGAAAACCTCCAGAGCGGCTTGGTGAATGGGCTTACTATTCCCATCAAGCAAAATGGACTGGCAGTAGGGAGACGTCCGTATGAACAAAACAATTTGTTTTTATTCAGCTTGTATCCCTTATCATAACCCTATTGTATTTTAAATCTTGCATTATATATTATGTGTTGCATCTGTCAGGATAGGGATGTTGGTTGCCCTTGTCAAACTTTGTATGAGATGTTGAAGAGTATCAAGGTGTCACATTAGGAGTTCAGTTTAGTCCGGTGTGTAGTGTAAGTTTGATTGAGGGGATTCCGCACACCCTATCAACTGTGACAATATGTCACCTTGGCAATACACCACTGCCACTAGCACAATGGTTGGCAGGCCCGGTGTAGTATGGTAATTTGAACCCAATGGTAAATTGACCCCCCCCCCCCTATTAATGTCACTATATTATGTTTTTTCATATATATTTTCACATATTTTTATAAGGACAATGTTGTAGCAATAACAACAGTGCAAGTTTGGATGGGTAGGTTGAATAAAGAACAAAATAACAGTGAATGTTTGAGGATGGGGGGGGGGGGGGGTCACTTTACCATGACCATGGTGAAGTGATCGAAGCCTAATTATTTTTTTTTACTTTTGTCCATTAAATCATTATCAGTTAACTTAAATTTGTTATTCTATACTGAGTGATTATCAAACAGCAATAATGGTTTGGGGTATATTAACTTTCAATGTGGTTAAAAAAAATGACAATATCAGCAATATTTTTGTTAACAAATCTTTTTAAAGTTTATTTCATTCATTATTCTTAAAATAAGAATTCATTAAAATTTGTTTTGGATAGGTTATTTTCATGTTCGTCATGTAGAGATGAGGGGTTAATGGTCATGGTATAATTTTTTTGGCAAGTGACTTTTTTCCATTAAATTTTCAACAGTAATCTTGAATTCATTATTCTATACATGATAAACAGCAAAATTGGTTTGGGGTATATACTTTTAATATGGTTCAAAAAAAAGGGGGTGGGGGTGTCAATTTACAATGGCCATGGTAAAATGACCCTCCCCCCTTCTCCTGTGACAATGTCAGCAATATTTTTTTAACAAATCTTTTTTAAGTTTATTTCATTTATTATTCATTTATTATTCTTTAAATAAAATTTTAAAAATCTGTACTTAGGAAAAAGATATTCAGTATATGATATCCAAATGGGTGTGTGCAAATATTTTTCATATAGTTATTTGAAACATTTCAAAAAAATAACACAAAGTTACTGCAATGTTCATAGATTGATAACCTAGTGTTAAAATTTCGATATTAGTCTGTAACTCAGAGTATCAGGGAGAAATACACAGGTACCCCCTCTAAAAAATGTTGTCCATTGCATGCTGTTTTCAGTTCAGGTAAAAGTAGTTACCTGTATCTCGTGGAGGCAATATAGGGGCATTATTTTATATTAAAATGGGTCATTTGTCATTTAAATGTACATTTCATGTCAAATAAATGCATTAAATAAAATAATAACGCCGACATAACATAATTTAGATTTACGATGAGGTCACCTAAATAAGTTTGAGAAATGTATTTTGATACCCATGTGCCTCAACTGCCACAAATGCTTACAATGGCAACAGTTTACGCTAGCGATGTTTGACAGGTGCGAAGCCGAGAACGAATCAATTGGCCCAAGGAAACTCAAGTTATTGCATGGAAACCGATTTTCTATTTATAGCAACAGTGACCTTGACCTTTGACCCTGAAAAGCAATCTCAAACGAGCACTTTTGGTAAGGAAGCACTGTATGAAGTTTGAGTTTGATTGGCCCAAGGAAACCAACTTATCGCATGGAAACAGAATTTCTATTGATAGCAACAATGACCTTGACCTTTGACCTTCGGCTCTGAAAAGCAATGCCAAGCAAGCACTTTTGTTTAGGAAGCACTGTATGAAGTTCGAGCTTGATTGGCCCAAGGAAACTCAAGTTGTTGCATGGAAACAGAATTTCTATTGATAGCAACATTGACCTTGACCTTTGACTTTCGACTCTGAAAAGCAATGCCAAGCGAGCACTTTGTTTTAGGAAGCACTGTATGAAGTTTGAGTTTGATTGGCCCAAGGAAACTCAAGTTATCGCATGGAAACCGATTTTCTATTTGTAGCAACAGTGACCTTGACCTTTGACCTTTGACCCTGAAAAGCAATCCCAAGCGAGCACTTTTGTTAAGGAAGCACTTTTGGTAAGGAAGCACTGTATGAAGTTTGAGTTTGATTGGCCCAAGGAAACTCAAGTTGTTGCATGGAAACAGAATTTCTATTGATAGCAACAGTGACCTTGACCTTTGACTTTCGACTCTGAAAAGCAATGCCAAGCGAGCACTTTTTTTAGGAAGCACTGTATGAAGTTTGAGTTTGATTGGCCCAAGGAAACTCAAGTTATCGCATGGAAACCGATTTTCTATTTATAGCAACAGTGACCTTGACCTTTGATCTTTGACCCTGAAAAGCAATCCCAAGCGAGCACTTTTGGTAAGGAAGTACTTTTGGTAAGGAAGCACTGTATGAAGTTCAAGTTTGATTGGCCCAAGGAAACCCAAGTTATCGCACGGAAACTGTTGGTGCAGACGCCGACGCCGACATTGTGATCCCTATATGTATCCTATCCTTTTTAGGCAACACAAAAACTATCCCATGTATCTGGATGCACCTAGATTTGACGCACGTTTACCAACACCAAGAATAGGTTTTGTACTTTGTTGATATTTCGTTGTTCAGTTTGGTTCCAAATTGCTGAACTCTACATAAGAATTGGTTGAACCAAAGATTCAAATAGTTTGGTAAATTTTGTTATCATCTATATACTGCTTTTAACCACCTCATACATAATTGTCAAAAATAGGAGTGTTTTCATTATTATCATTTTCCCTTGCATAGTTAGATTTCGTTTTTCCCATATACCAATCAATGTTTTAATTTTTTGTATTTTTGCTTCCCAAAGTATTTCTTGGTCAATGTTATACCCATGACTTATTCCTAAGGCTTTAATATTTTGAACCCATTTTATTTGAGTATATATTGGTCGTCTTTGTTTCCAAATACCTATGTACATTCCCTTTGTTTTCTAATAATTTGCCTTTGCTCCATAAGCTTTTCACAATTGTTAAGTGTTTTGGTACGCTATTTTCTGATCCTGCAAATAATTGGGAGTCATCTGCAAACATACTAATTTTTACTTCAATGTTTTAATTGTTAAAACATGAAATAGATATACCTTTTATATTTTTGTTTTTACATATAGTACAAGCTAAGGGCTCAGCCTATATAATGTAGATCACAAGTGCGAGCGGGCAGCCTTGTTTTACAGAGCGAATAATTTTTAAGAATTTGGAAAGGAAACCATTTGTTCATATTTGACTGTAAGAATTACTGTGTCATTTCAATCCATCATGATAGCTTATCACCAAAGCCAAATTTGTAAAAACATTTTTGAATCCATCTCAATTCTACTCGATCGAGAGCCTTTTCCTGATTGAAAAATATAATGTTTCCTATTGTTGATTATGGAATAAAGTAAAAAGATGTGATCCTGACACCCCTGTTTTTGTGGAATCCGTTTTGTTCATCTGCAATAAGACGGTTGATTTCCAGCCAGGAAGTCAGCCATTTGTTGAGCACATCATAGTAAATCTTATAAGGGGCTACAAGAAGCATGATCCCGCGGTATGATAATGGTAACAAGGGTTTGTTGAGTTTGGTTTCGAGGTTCTTATATACCGCTTTATCTCAATTTGAGGGTCGCCTCAAAGCAGTTCACAAATTATTATCCGTGGTTATAGGGCCTTAGCAACCAGCCAATATTGTTCTCAACTCTCTGGGGAGCATACAATCGATGCTGCAATCTCAGTGCTCACAGCTAGCATTGTACAATTTCTAGCACTGCCCAACCACATACTCATTTATAGCAGAGTAGACTGGAACTAGCAGAATAAAGTATATTGCTCAAGGATACACCACAAGTGTGGTGATCGGGACTCAAACTCGCAACCCTTCGATCACAAGCCTGGCATCCTAACACTAGACCACCGTGCCTCCAAAATACATAAACATTTCAAACTCCGAGTAGATATCATTAATATCTTCATTAGCAATTATATTGTCTTCTTTTCCATAGACGAAATAGTCTTGAGGACTGTTTCCATGCTATCATAATCTGATAGAAATTTGTTATTTCCTTACATTGGCACAAATACCTGAGGCCCCAGGCCTGTGCGACGTGTTTTTAGTAGGATTGTGTATTTTGGAGAGCAATTTTAAAGTCAGAAAAGAATTAAGTCGAGCTGTTCATGAGGAACAAGGATATAATCAAATACCGATTTTTCTCTGGCAGAAATACATGTGAAGTTGTTGTTTTCTGGTTTGGAGCAACATTTAACATACAAAAGCATGAGACAACACAAAAGTCAATGAAAGTGTCCTCTAAACTGTAGGTGGCGTCATCTAAAATGTCTCTTTAAGCAACATGGTCCACTCCTTCAACATAGTCACTATTGTCTCAACATCTAGAGTTAAAGTTACCTTAAATGCATACTATTCCTTCATTTCGATACATGTAGATGTCATTTAAAAGTCTGCTTTAAAATCTGTCCAGGTCCGTGAACACGTTGACTGATCTGGAGGTAGGTAACAAACGCACACATGAAGTGTTAAATTAATATTGGATAACTTTGTTATAACTTTGCCTTCTATCGTGTCTTTATTTACGGTGATATCAAAGTTCCGAACTAACTCATATTTGATTAAAATTCCTACACCATCCGAACCTCCTTTGGCTGGAGTGTATGTTTTGTCTATTTTGACCATAAAATCTGTAAACGGGTACTGCTATAAGTTGGTGTTTATTTCATAACAAGAGGTCTAATGGGCCTGCATTGCTCACCTGGTATCAATCTCTTACTTGTAACCCAAAAGTCGACTAAAATCTATAAGTGCAAGACATTCAGAAGAACATGTTAAGATTAAAACATATTTCACCCCTGTGACTTTGAAAGTAAAACAAGGTCATTTTCATTAGCAAATTTTGTTTGGCATCTTCCAAGAAATCTAGCAGCCAAATATCATGTCTCCAGGCCTTTTGGTATTTTGATCAGGAGATGGGTTTAAAGGTTGTAACAGATTTGACTCCTGTGACCTTGAATATGGGTCAAGGTAATTTCTTTTTGCAAAATTTATCCGACTTCATCCAAGGAAGCTATGACCTGCCAAATATCATGCTTCTAGGCCTTTCGGTTTTTCAGAAGAAGTTGTTAAAAGGTTTTAACATATCTTAACCCCCTGACCTTGAATACGGCTCAAGGTCATTTATTTTTCAAAATTTGTAAGGCTTTATCCAAGGAATCTTTCAGCAAATATCATGCTTCTAGGCCTTTTGGTTAATCAAAAGAAGTCATTTAAAGGTTTTAACAGATTTGACACCAGTGACCTTGAATATAGATCAAGGTCATTTCTTTTCGCAAACTTTGTTCAACTTCATCCAAGGAACCTTTCAGCTAAATAGCATGCTTCTAGGCATTTTGGTACTTCAGAAGATGTCGTTTAAATGTTTTAACAGATATGACCACCTGTGACCTTGAATATGGGTCAAGGTCATTTCTTTTCGCAAACTTTGTTCAATTTCATGCAAGGAACTTTTCAGCAAAACAGCATGCTTCTAGGTATTTTGGTACTTCAGAAGATGACGTTTAAAGGTTTGAATAGATATGACCCCTGTGACCTTGAATATGGGTCAAGGTCATTTCTTTTGGTAAACTTTGTTCAACTTCATCCAAGGAACATTTCAGCTAAATAGCATGCTTCTAGGCATTTTGGTACTTCAGAAGAAGTCGTTTAAAGGTTTCAACAGATATGACCCCTGTGACCTTGAATATGGGTCAAGGTCATTTCTTTTCACACATTTTTTTGGGCTTCATTCAAGGAACCTTACAGTTCTAAAGTATGAGTAAAATTCTAAAGTAAGATGTTGATCAACTGTTACACATATTGTGTATATCTTATAACTACCAGTATTTGTATTATTTTAGAGAGAGTTTGTGTAGGTATGGTTTACATACTTATAATGACTTCTCTGTATAGTTAGTACCTACCATCAATGGCCTCTCACTGAATCCTAACCCAGCTCGATCATAAACACAAATCTGAAATAAACACAAGTTAAATTATCCAGGGATAGAGCTTACACAGAAAACAATATATGGTTTTACTTATATATAACTGCATTTCTTACATAGTATTGATTATTATGATTTACATGAACAATATTACTAGAAAGTACAACTATATTTCCAAAGCCTAAATGACTTGGTTCAGGTAAGCTTTGCTTAAGACTTGGTCGCAGATGTGTAATGTACAATGAGTATAATGAGCAATATTGTGAGCTAACAATCACATACGAGTACATGTGTTCTCATATATAAAATATGTACTTGAATATGATTTTTATTTGATAACGCAACCAGCATACCATTCGGAAAAAAAACCTCAAGAATCCATGTGTTTTTCAGAGCTTGCTCAAATGCCCAAGAATGTCCGATTGACAGGGTACCTCATCCTCGATATCCAGCGGTTACACTCATCATGACTCTCTATACCCCTGGAATATGTAATCTAACCAACAATTTCATACCCCTGGCCTATGTCATCTAACCAACACTCTCTATACCCCTGGAAATGTCATCTAACCAACACTCTCTATACCCCTGGAATATGTCATCTAACCATCACTCTCTATACCCCTGGAAATGTCATCTAACCAACACTCTCTATACACTTTGACTATGTCATCTAACCAACACTCTCTATATCCCTGGAATATGTCATCTAACCAACCCTCTCTATACCCCTGGACTATGTCATCTAACCAACACTATCTATACCCCTGGAATATGTCATCTAACCAACTCTCTCTATACCCCTGGAATATGTCATCTAACCAACTCTCTCTATATCCCTGGAATATGCCATCTAACCAACACTCTCTATACCCCTGGAAATGTCATCTAACCAACTCTCTCTATACACCTGGACTATGTCATTTAACCAACCCTCTCTATACCCCTGGAATATGTCATCTAACCAACACTCTCTACACCCCTGGAATATGTCATCTAACCAGCACTCTCTATACCCCTGGACTATGTCATCTAACCAACACTCTCTATACCCCTGGAGTATGTCATCTAACCAACACTCTCTATACCCCTGGAATATGTCATCTATCCAACACTCTCAATACCCTTGGAATATGTCATGGCAAAACTGAAGGCTCTGTTTCAACCACCTTGTTGATGAGGCAAGAAGACTGGTTCAACCCTTTGATATTGATCAAAAAAATCTTATTGTCACATAACGATAAAAATTAACAAGACTTTTACCTGAGCGTGCTTCCAGTTTTGCCATGACATTTTTAAGAGGTGAAGAACATAGGTGAGCGTAACTCCTGGATATCAAGGATGAGGTCAGTGTACATGTAACCCCTGGATATCGAGGATGAGGTGAATGTAACCCCTGGATATCAAGGATGAGGTGAGTGTAAACCCTGGATATCGAGGATGAGGTGAGTGAAACCCTTGGATATCAAGGATGTGGTGAGCGTAACCCCTGGATATGGAGGATGAGGTGAGCGTAACCCCTGGATATGGAGGATGAGGTGAGCGTAACCCTTGAATATCAAGGATGAGGTGAGCGTAACCCCTGGATATCGAGGATGAGGTGAGTGTAACCCCTGGATATCAAGGATGAGGTGAGCGTAACCACTGGATATCGAAGATGAGGTGAGTGTAACCCCTGGATATCAAGAAAGAGGTGAGCGTAACCCCTGGATATCAAGGATGAGGTAATTGCAATCCCTGGATATCAAGGATGAGGTGAGCATAACCCCTGGATATCGAGGATGAGGTGAGCGTAACCCCTGGATATCGAGGATGAGGTGAGTGTAACCCCTGGATATAAAGGATGAGGTGAGCATAACCCCTGGATATCGAGGATGAGGTGAGCGTAACCCCTGGATATCGAGGATGAGGTGAACGTAACCCCTAGATATCAAGGATGAGGTGAGCGTAAACCCTGGATATCGAGGATGAGGTGAGTGTTACCCCTGGATATGGAGGATGAGGTGAATGTTACCCCTAGATATCAAGGATGAGGTGAGCGTAAACCCTGGATATCAAGGATGAGGTGAGCGTAACCTCTGGATATCGAGGATGAGGTGAATGTAACCCTTGGATATCAAGGATGAGGTGAGTGTTACCCCTGGATATCGAGGATGAGGTGAGTGTAACCCTTGGATATCAAGGATGTGGTGAGCGTAACCCCTGGATATCAAGGATATTAGGTGAGTGCAATCCCTGGATATCAAGGATGAGGTGAGCGTAACCCCTGGATATCAAGGATATTAGGTGAGTGCAATCCCTGGATATCAAGGATGAGGTGAGCGTAACCCTTGGATATCAAGAATGTGGTGAGCGTAACCCCTGGATATGGAGGATGAGGTGAGCGTAACCCCTGGATATCAAGGATGAGTTGAGCATAAACCCTGGATATTGAGGATGAGGTGAGCGTAACCTCTGAATATCAAGGATGAGGTGAGTGTAACCCCTGGATATTGAAGATATTTAGGTAAGTGCAACCCCTGGATATTGAAGATATTTAGGTAAATGCAACCCCTGGATATTGAAGACATTTAGGTAAGTGCAACACCTGGATATTGAAGATATTTAGGTAAGTGCAACCCCTGGATATTGAAGATATTTAGGTAAGTGCAACCCCTGGATATTGAAGATATTTAGGTAAGTTCAACCCCTGGATATTGAAGACATTTAGGTAAGTTCAACCCCTGGATATTGAAGATATTTAGGTAAGTGCAACCCCTTGATATTGAAGATATTTAGGTAAGTGCAATCCCTGGATATTGAAGATATTTAGGTAAGTTCAACCCCTGGATATTGAAGACATTAAAAGGTGAGTGCATTAAACCTTGGATATCTAGGATGAAGTATGTACCTGTGTCTCAACTGATATCATATTTGCTTGCATAACATACCCGAGCATTCTTAGCTACATGTGGCCAAATTAGTGTCCACACATCTGAGGTCTGTCCTCCTGGTGCATCAAATATCACTGCAACAGAACATTATATATCTGGCATTTATTATACAATATCATATTTGCCAAAATAATTGCTCTGGTTTCCTAAACACTGGTTCCAAATGGGATGCTTATATTAATTAATAGGATAACAAAACTGGGATCTAGACAAAAAAACTTGTTTTTTATAAAGAGAATGAGTACAATGAATTATGACAAGAATGGGTATTACTCAAAAGTGTAGTTATTCCCCTCGACCACAAGGTTACAAGATGGACTTCGAGCAAGTGTTTTCATGATAATTTGGCGCCATGTGACAATCGGATGATGTAAATCCCATTGATGACATCATAATTACATGATGCAAATTTGTTTCAAAAACACTTCCCAATGTAACCATGATATGGCAAACAAGGGAGATAACAACACTTTTGAGATAGGCCTATACACTAATTAAGTAGATATATTACAGGGAAACTGGGTTTTTTCATGTTATCTTATAAAAGGGGAGAACGGGAGGATATCTAAGTTTTTTTCCCATCTTTTTTGTTACAAAGTAAAACATTCAGCCAATACAGAGAGCTGAATATTTTATTGTGAAATAATTAAGTTACACATTCTTAAATTATAATGTGAAACTAAGTAGTTTTTCTGATAATGTCTGAAATATTGATGATAAATGATCACGACCCAGGACTGGAGGTAACCATTAATGCACTCTAAAACAGCAGAAACTTAGACTGGCTGCATACAACTTGTCATCTTGATATTATTGGCTAATGCCACGATGCATCGTTACACAAAATTTGATACAAATCAATGATTCATCATGAATCCTCACACTGGATTTCTAAATGTATGTGCTGTACTTAGAGTGATTGTTTAGAATATTAATTTACCTGTTGGAGGTCCCTTCCCTTGACACATTTTAAATATCTTCTGTCCCAAGCCAACATCGTAAAGCTCTCCTGTTCATGTACGAATATCGAAGATCCATTAATTCGTAAAACAATAAAGGCAGTTAACATGTGAATTATCTTACACAAATTTCCATTTCATACAAAATTGAAAAGCCAATTTAAAGAGCAAAAATGAAAAATTCCTTAAGAGTTTCACAAATTGCATCATCATCATCATCGTCATCATTATCATCATCAACCAGTTTTGATTATACAGGCCATGGATAAATCCTCATGTCGAGGGTGTGACCTGTCAGTCTGTCGACCATCAAGGCAGTCAGGGTTTGATTCCCCAACCTGTTACCAGATGTGAAAAGGCTCCGCCTGGCCAACAAGAGTGATTAACATAAGCTGGATAACTTACTAGCTTGTTTCATATAAAAACAGATAAGTTTATATTTATATATAGCTCATCACTTCTTTATCCCCTAAGTTTTTGCTCATAACCATCACTGTTCTTGTACTGAAGAGCCTTACCTGGTACTGGTTTTAATTCCTTGCCTTCCTTCTGTAAAGATGCATAATTCAATAATGGAGGGATGATTACAATGAGGAAAATGACTTGGAGTACTTTGATCAAAATTCGACATCTTCGCTTTTTCTCTTCAGCTGGCTTTCCTTTCTTAGCATGGAAACAAATGAAAGTATTACAATTTATATCAGAATGTACAATTATTAATCAAATTAACTCTTTGCCTGTGGCTGGCCAGAACTCATGCTGGGAAATTCCTTAACGTACGTCACTGCCGGTGGTAATTCCCGGCCAGCTCAGATTTCAAATGTACTTTCAATTTCTAAATATAAATACATTACACGATGTTCCTACCCTTAATTCCTCTTTTTTCAAAAGTTACTGAATGCTTGGGTCTTAGGGAGATAATTACTCCATTACATAGCAGGCAAAGAGTTTGCATAGATCATATGCATTCCTTTTTATATCATGTTGCATTTGTTAGACAAAAACATTATATTAACAAGTATGTGACATTAAAAGAAACATGTTTTTCCACTAAATCTAGTGTATTTCCAATCTCCATAACTAAATTTAAGTTACTTCAATGTACATATGAAGATGTTTCAATCTATAGATAATATTATTTCATTACAAAAATAATTCTCTTTTGTTAATTTTTATTTTCTATGCAAACTTTTGTACAAGTTGTATCTGAAATCATTGGAAATGACATCATCTTCTGGAAATTTTACGTGACTGGTTAAAAAAACCCATGAGATTAAGAGGAATTCACCTGAAAATACACAATATCAACTAAATGAAATTATATAGATTATATAGAGGGGAAATGGTGTTAAGAAAAAACATGATATAAAGAGGAATGTGAAATTAACAGGGGTGATATTAAGTGGATTTTTATCCACTGTACCAGCTTACCGATTTTGAAGCAATTTTAATGTTAAGTTACATGAAATTATACTTAAGACAGTTTATAATAAATACTGTTAAAACGGGCAGATTTTTAGAGCATGATTCTTATTGTAATGAAAACAAAATACAAAAATAAGCATCAACAAAACCATACTTCCAACTCAAAATTGAATAAACTACATGGAGACCCTTGAAAAGTGACAGAATAATAAGACCTGAGGTGCTCCAGTGGAATGGTATTAAGTGTCTTCCAGCTGCTTCATTGACGAAACCCGCCGTGTAAATCTAGGTCATATATTCAAGTACATGTCATGCCCTAAGTGAGTATTAAGGTGGATTTGTTCTAAACATAACCACATTGCATATTGATGAGCATATTCAAAAAACGTTCAAAAACATTAACTTTCATATCACAAATGGATACATAATATTTCTCTATGAGACCATCTTGGCAACCATACAACTTGCCCATAGTCTTAAATCCACCAACATTTCTCGAATCCTTGTGTTGTAGATGTTGTAAGAGTTCATAATCCTAGTCTGACCTCGCTGCGTTCATTTTCTCTACCCTGTATTTCTCCCGCAATAAGCCATAGGGGCTAGTGCATTAAATAAAGTCAAAAGTAGGGGTGGGCTTATAATCGCCATCTTCATGACATATCTATGTTGCATGCAGTTACAGCTAATTACATTGTCCATGCTTATAACTATTTATTCTGAATTAATGATTTCAAAAGATGCAAAATTTGTTTGATTTAGGAAATTAATAATAAATAAAAGGTGCAACATATATTTTGTGTTGTAATTTATTTGAGAAAATAACGTGAAGTGAATAAAAAAAAGAAACAAGCAAAGTTGGCAATTGCACCATCATCTAACGGTAGTTTCACATAAATGTATCAGTTATGCCTTTCAAATGGAACAAATAACAAAATGTGAAACAAGTTCTTCACAATCCTGCTTCTATCTTTCAAAACACACTGTTTACATGATCATCCAAAACTTATGACCTACATGTAGCTCCCTGTTCAGACAGGGTTATAGCATCCGAAACTGTTCGGTTTGGCTGGCCGAAGGCAATTGCAGGGTGAAGGTTTATGTGTATATGTGATTTTATTTTTTAAAAAGCAATTTAGAACCAGGTCAGTTAAATGGAATCATTTCAATTAATTATATATTCTACATGCAAGTATACAACAAGAGGCCAAGAGGCCTTGTATCACTCAGTGAATGTGAAAATAACTCATGTGTAAGCTTATTACACACACTTTTCAAGTATACTTACCATGCAGCAGCAGTGATCACTGCGCTTTCTGATTTGAAAGAAGAGGGCTTTATCACCCCTCTTTTTAGGTCCGGTAAACGGAGCCATTCCCAATGAAAAAAGGTGTGATTTTCCCCAAATTTCCTCTTAAAAATTCCCAATTCAGACACTTGAAAAAAAATGTGGTTGTTTTACATGCCTGAGGAGCTTCTTGTGACATAAGTTTAATGAGAAACAAGAATGATGGGCTATAAATGCCGTGAGTACATTGCTTTAAGTACAATGTAGTAGGCCTACATGTAATTTAGAAAAGTTGTTATAATAGTGTTTGTCAATATTTCCCAATCTGTTATGTCGATCATTTTTTCCCAATTTGATCTCGGGGTCCGATTCCCAAAACCCTTGTAATTGTGTTATACAAGTATGATTGATTACCCCGGATGTTCAAGGGTATACATGTATTCTGTACATTGTCAGGTCCAGCACACTCTATTGTAGCTACAGTTGTACATGTATAATCACAAGCACCTTTGCTTGTTATCATAAAATTCAGGTCATGCTGCTTACCTTTTTTGATGTTTTGTTACCGTCGTTGTAAGCTTCGTCTATTGATGTCTGAGGTGGCCGCATTAGTGTGCGCCGTTTCATATTGTCTATCTTTATTGGGGAATTGTTTGTTTGATCATGAATGTTCGATCGCAAAACGAACATGTGGATCGCACTTCCGGTTTAAGTGAAAGTAGGAACTTCCGGTTACATCCCGCGGGTAGAGCTATATATATGATATATATACGTAAATAGGCCTATCGTTGTCATGATGTGGATGGATTCAGCAAATTCAAATTGTTTTTTTAATTAGGGGGCCAATGTTATTTAGACCAGAGACATATGTAAACCCTCTGTCAAGACAGATTTTCGGTCCTGACATCAAAACTATTTATAGAGATATATATATGTAGGCCTACGTCGGTGTAGCCACATCAATTAATGTTGGTGATCAGGTTGGGAGACAAAACAGTTAAATTATATTTGTAACATCTGTATGGTAAGTATGCATAAGCCAGTACTTCGTTGTTTATTGTACACCTTTTCTTGTAAAGTATTGATAAAACATATGTGGCAGTGTGCGAAAGTAATTCACAAAGTTCCATAGACAATAGGTCTATGAACATTTCAATTTGCATATATATATACCCAACAAAATTTTCGTAGACTGAATTTTTCCGTCAGTGTCAACGAACCACTTGAAACAGAGTGATCCCCTCCTTCAACAGATGTTTGAAAAAAATTGATTTCCAATGACAAATTTGAATTCACCCAAACAAATCAGGAAATGAACAAGAGAAATGCAATTGATATGACTTATTCAAACAGTTTTGATACTTTTCCGACATTCATGAGCAGTTAAATTGCTTAGACATCAGGTCTACTGTACTAGCATTTTGCATAGACCGGCAGATTTTCCTGTGGCCTCGGTCTATTGGTCTATTGATAGTACTTTCGCACACTGATGTGGTAAAATATATACAAATAAAATAATAAGTTACATTGTACATGTACAGTACACTACATTGTTTAAAGTGTATGTCTTCGTGAACATCCCGAAAAGGACTATGTATGGTTTTGCCTGTTTTTGGCCCCCAAATCCATCAAATTTTAAATTTCATTATTGAACACTCAAATAATATTATTTCAAATATAGATTACATCCCTCATGCAATTGTAATACTATTTATTTGTTATTTGTGCTATGGTTGCCATGGTAACCATCCGAAATATGCATAAATTATGCAAATGTAAATATTTGGTCTATTTTGGTCAATTTTTACATAGATTTTCACACAGCAACCATAGAGCGCATTCTTGAACAAAGTTTATATTTCTCCTAAAGATGTGGTATAAGTGCCCACATATTCTCATTTGATATTAAGTTTGTTCAAGAATGCGCTCAATAGTTTCTAATAGAAAAACTATCCAAAAAGTGGCCAAAATTGACTAAATGGTCAAATTTCCCTAATTTATGCATATTTGAGATGGTTTCCATGACAACCAGAGTTGAAACAACAAATAATTATTGTTTCAGTTTTATCAGGGATGTACTCCATATTTGCAATACATTAATTTGAGAGTTCAATAATCTACTTCAAAATTTGATAATTTGGGGGCCAAAAAAGGCCCAAACCATATATAGTCCTTTGTTACCTTAATATCTTGAGAAGTACTGGATGGATCTTTCTCAAATATCATATTCAGGTTCCCCTTGGTGCGTATACGTATACGTAGTTGTGCTGTATTGATCATGATTTTGTGACTGATCGGAAAAACAAAATGGCTGCCTGCTAGGTGGCCAACTTGGGTTTTGACAATAAGTTACTGGATGGATCATTCCTAAATTTCATATGCAGGTTCCCCTTGTTGGATAGTTGTGCTGTATTGATTTTAGGACTGATCGGGAAAACAAAATGGCTGACAGGCCGCCATGTTGGATTTAACCAATGAAAATGTTAATGTTTTACCGTTATACCCAGGGGCGGATCCAGAAATTTTTCAGGGGAGTGTCACCATTTCAGATTTCATGTTAATTTTGCGGAAAATGCAGTCTAAACCACACATGTTTTAAGAAATAAATGTGTCTCTTTACTTTTTCAATGATCTCTTATTTGATCTTTAATTTCATCTTTGTTAAATTCTTGAATGAAAATGTGTTTATCAAAGACATTTATTTCTGGCAGTGGGCTCATAGTTTTTATTTTAATGCAAAAATTCAAATACGATATCAGAGACATATGTTGCACAGTGTTGTAAATGTCACTGACAATATGTAGTTTCTTTTGAAATTAAAATTATTAAGTTGCACTAGTGTCGAACATTGCAAATATATACATGTATAATGTAATAGGAGAAAATGCTTATTTTCACACATGCTTTACTGTGCTGATGATCGGTTACTGACATGACTTTCTCACAGCTATAGAAACGGCCAATAAATAAGGAAGAAATGCATGATGATAGAAAGATGTCTATAAAGCATTGTGTTTTATGTATCAAAGACGACAAAAATATTTATCCAATGTAATCTAATTACTTGAGGAATATTTTGTCTGATAGTGTCTCGTAAGCCAAATATGGCTTGACACTATAAATGCATGTTTTTTTTTAATTTCTGAACTTATAAACTGTATTTTATAGTTATTATGTATTGTACATGTATGCGATACTTTGATAAGCTTTTCTGTATGAGATAATAACTAAGCACTAAACAATATCGAATGTCCTTCCACAGGTAAGAGACGAGGCTTGTATAGTCATTTCTGTACATGTGGTAATTATTGTAAACATTGTCATGGTTCACTGACCATGTTAATTGATGCTGGGTTGAAGATATCAATTACCACTGATGAGATTGATAAGTCCCAGTAAAAATGTGGATTCATTGTGCACATGTACACTGAACAATGCTAGGGGGGTGTCATAAGATCAATGTGGTATTGTTTTTCACTACTAGATCAAATCCTGGTCAAGGAGGGGGTTGGGGGGGGGGGGGGTCACATTCTCCCAGTGAGACCCCTCTGGATCCACCACTGATATCTTGAGGAGTAATGGATGGATCTTTCCCAAATTTCATATGCAGGCCCTTAGAAGTTGAGCTGTATTGATTTTGGAAACAATAAGAAACAAGAGGCCCAATGGGCCTGCATCGCTCACCTGGAATCTCTGACTTGTAACCCTTAAGTGCCAAAATAGCCCCTTAGGGGTCAGAGTCACCATCTATGCAAAATCTGTTCCCCTTCCCCAAACGATGTTTCTGACCAAATTTAGGCAAATCCATTCATAACTTTTGGACAAGAAGAGATTTAAAGGAATTACCTCTATTTTCCTTATTGGGCCATGCCCCTCTTGCCCCTTAGGGGTCAGAGTCCCCTTTTATGCAAAATCTGTTCCTCTTCCCCGAAAGATGTTTCTGACCATATTTTGACAAAATCTATTCATAACTTTATGACAAGAAGAGATTTAAAGGAATTACCTCTATTTTCCCTTTTGGGCCCCGCCCCTCTGCCCCCTAGGGTGTCAGAATCACCATTTATGCAAAATATGTTCCTCTTCCCCAAAGGATATTTCTGACCAAATTTGGGCCAAATCCATTCATACCTTTTTGACAAGAAGAGATTTAAAGGAATTACCTCTATTTCCCCTATTGGGCCCCGCCCCTCTGGGCCCTTAGGGGTCAGAGTCAACATTTATGCAAAATCTGTTCCCCTTCCCCCAACGATGTTTCTGACTAAATTTGGCCAAAATCCAATCAGGACTTTTTGACAAGAAGAGATTTCAAAAGAATTACCTCTATTTTCCCTATTGGGCCCTGCCCTTCTGGCCCCTTGGGTGTCAGTGTCACCATTTATGCAAAATATGTTCCCCTTCCCCAAACGATGTTTCTGACCAAATTTGGACAAAATCCATTCATAACTTTTTGACAAGAAGAGATTTAAAGGAATTACCTCTATTTCCCCTATTGGGCCCCGCCCCTCTGGGCCCTTAGGGGTCAGAGTCACCATTTATGCAAAATCTGTTCCCCTTCCCCCAACGATGTTTCTGACTAAATTTGGTCAAAATCCAATCAGGACTTTATGACAAGAAGAGATTTAAAGAATTACCTGTATTTTCCCTATTGGGCCCCGCCCCTCTGGCCCTTTGGGGGTCAGAGTCACCATTTATGCAAAATCTGTTCCCCTTTGCCCAAGGATGTTTCTGACCAAATTTGGTTAAAATCCAATCAGGACTTTTTGACTAGTAGCGATTTGAAGAAAATGTTGACAGACGACGGACGGACGCCGGACGACGGACGACGGACGCTGTGCCATGGCATAAGCTCACCGGACCTTTGGTCCAGGTGAGCTAAAAACAAAACGGCTGACAGGTGGCAATCTTGGATTTTGACAATGAAAATTTGTTACCATTATATTTCATATGCAGTTTCCCTTTGGTGCCTAGTTATTCTGCAGGGCTTTTTCTAGGGTCTCTCGGGGCCGATATAAGACCCCATTCCCAATGAGATTTTGCTTCAATTTTCCCAATTTCAGATTAACTTTACTAATTAGTTAACTAGACTAAATTCCAGGCTGTAATTTCCTCAAAATTTCTCAAGTTATGTGAAACATGTGCACTGCAAACAAAGGAGACAAAAATGATGATTTTTTTCCAGTTTAATATCATATAAATTAATAGATTATTAATATTCAAGGAACTATTTTGCTGATAGTAGCAATGATTTTTCCCAATTTCACTGGCAGGAGAAGAACAGATTTTGAATAAATGGTGACTCTGACCCCCCCTGGGGCTGGAGGGGTGGGGCCCAATAGGGGAAATAGAGGAAATGCCTTTAAATCGCTACTAGTCAAAAAGTACTGAATGGTTTTCAGGGCTCGAAATTGGTGGTATTCGGTAGTCCCATGGATACCAAATTTCTCCTCAGAATACCAACCCTCTTATCCCTGGTCTGGGATACTGGTCTTTCACGTATATCTACCTGAATCGGTTCTTATATGTAAAACCTTGCTTATTTTGTTTTATTACGTTATACTTCAGGTAAGATATCTGTGTGAGACACCTGGCTAATTACAACGCCCAAGGTGATCAACTGTATATTTTTCACACCTCACTTTCCCCACAGTAAGTTCATAACAATAGACCGGTCGTCGTTCAGTCTAAACAACGGTTTAATATATGGTCCTCTTAAATGCACTGTAAGTGAGTACATATTCAATTAATGAATTTTTACATGGAAATGATAGGCCTGTCAATATTCTCGTATGGAAACGAGCATGCATTTTATTAAAAAGAATCATGGTTACCTTGACACGACATCTTGCTAGAAAATGCTGATTTAAATGAAAATATTTCTTCGAAACTTGTGTTTTCAATCATGTTTAAGCAATAGTTTCTTTTTTGCATGAACAGTTAATTTCCCCGTTTCTCCGTTCAAAATTGGTACAAATACATCCGGACAGCATGATGCCAGAAATCGATTCAGAATTCACTTTATTGTCATAAACAACTGAAGACAACTGCTTTATTCACAATGTATGCCATTTTCGATGAAAATGTGTTTGATTATTGTTTAAAACCAATCATTTTGTTTATTGAGTTGATCAGAGACTTATAAAGCTTTCTACCTTTCTGAGTTGATGACTTCATCGAACGGAAAAATATTACGCTTGCGGAACAAAATGTTATTAGATTTTTTGGTGCAAAATCAGGTTAATTTTTATCTGAATTTATGACAATTCATATAATTGTTTTGTCGTTTTGACTTTTACATTACAGAATCATTAGCTATGATGTAGCATAATGATAGTTATTTAAAAGCGAAAGTAGAATCCTAAAGCTAATCATTACATAGTATTTTTTTTCCAATTTTACCAATGCAGAGATGGGATACTAGATATTCAGGTGGGATACCAGACTTTTTAACTGAAATTCTACCCCTGGTTTTGAACCAAATTTGGTCAGAAACATCCTTGGTGGATTGGGAACAGATTTTGGATAAATGGCTACAGGGACCTGAGAATTTGTTACAGCTAGTTTTGGACCTAAAATAGGGTGTTTAGCGTAATTTTACACATTTGGGGGGTTAAGATCAATTTTCGATAAAAATGCCCCCTCAGTAGCCCTTCCCGTATAGAAAGTATGCTATTTTGAAAATTCCCGTATGTAATCTATATTGGTTGACATTTTGATAATGTTTCATAATACAGTGCACTCCTCTTTATATTATGTTGCATTTGTCAGACGAAAACATGATATTAACAGGAATGTGAAATTAAAAGAAACATGTTTTTCCACAAAATCTAGTGCATTTCCAAACTCCATAACCATGCAAGTAAGCTATTCAATGTACATATGAAGATGTTTCAATATATAGATAACATTATTTCAATTAGAAATCATTTTTGGGGTTACTTTTTATTATACGCCCGTCAAAAATGACGGGACGTATTATGGTATGGCGTTGTCGGTCCGTACGTCCGTCGTAAATTTTTGTTTGTCCGGAGATCTCCTCCTACAGTTTTCAACCGATTTCTTTCAAGCTTGCTAGGCTTAACCACCATAACATGAAGGTGTGTTTTCCTGACAGACAATTTGATTCGAGAATATTCACTAGAGTTATGGCCCTTTGGAACTGCGTATCTGATGCAATTTCAGACCTTATGTAAAAAATGACAGAACTTTTTTGAGTTTTCTTCAATTCCTCTAAAATTTTGTATGGTACTTCGAATATCTATAATATTTAACACATATTACGGGTTTTGTTGAGTTATTTCAACTTTTCACGTAACAGCGTTGCATAATTGCAATTGCAAAATATAGGCATTATGTAGAAAATGCATTGCTGTTGTAAACTTGTTTTGTTCGGAGATCTCCTTCTACAGTTTTTAACCGATATCTTTGAAACTTGCTAGGCTTAATCATCATGAGATGAAGTTGTGTTTTCCTGAATGACAATTTGTTTCTACTGTATTTACTAGAGTTATGGCCCTTGGAACTGCGTATCTGATGCAATTTCAGACCTTATGTAAAAAATGACAGAACTTTTTTGAGTTTTCTTCAGTTCCTCTAAAATTTTGTATGGTACTTCGAATATCTAAAATATTTAACATATATTACGCGTTTTTTTTAGTTATATCAACTTTTCGTGTAACAGCGTTGCATAATTGCAATTGCAAAATATAGGCTTTATGTAGAAAATGCATTTCTGTTGTAAACTGTTGTTTGTTCGGAGATCTTCTCCTACAATTTTCAATCGATATCTTCAAAACATGCTAGGTTTAATCATTATGACATGAAATTGTGTTTTCCTGAATGACAGTTTAATTTGACAATATTTACTAGAGTTATTGCCCTTTAGGACTTTGTATCTGATGTAGTTTTCGAATATTATGTAGAAAGTGTCAGAACTTTCTTTGTGTTTCCATACCATTATACATTGTATTTCCGATAAGGTACGGCGGGCGTATCATGCCTCCGCTTGCGGTGCTCTTGTTTTCTATGCAATATTTTGTACAAATTGTATCTGAAATCAATGGAAATGACATCATTTTCTGGATATTTTATGTGATTGGTAAAAAAAACCCATGATATTAAAAGGAATTCACCCCAAAATACATGATATTAACCAAATAGAATTACATAGATTATATAGTGAGAAAAATGGTGCTTGGGAAAAAATGATATAAAGAGGAATGTGATATTAACAAGAGTGATATTAAGTGGAGTCCAATGTACTTGTTCTAGACGTAAACTTAAAACTTCCATTTTGTGAACTTGTTATGGAAATATTATCGCCACGTGCCCCCTGTCCTCTGGTGATACATGTAGTTTTAAGTTCATAAAAAAAAATGTCAGCCAGGACGTACGTCATATCCGTTTTCACCTCTAAATGCCTTATCTCATTAATGGCTGAATATAATGAATTTATTTTTGAATATGTTAAAATAATAATAATATAATAATACTGGATGCAGGCTAATGCCTATATATCCAGATCATATGTTAAGTCAGACTCTAGGCTGACACCACTACAGTGAATAAGCTGATTATTGTCAAGTTCATGATTGTAGTAGCATTCCGGTTGTCCCCAGTGCTTATCCAGCCGGGCTTCAAATGTTTTTATTGTTGGTGATGTGACGACATAATTTGGCAGGGATTACCAATGATTAACCACTCTTTCCTTAAAAGCATACTTTCTCAAGTTCAGTTTATACATTCCCTTTTCAAGTGGAAGACTATGACTTCTTGTTCGTTTTTTATGGGTTATATTTAAGAACCCTTCTGTTATAGCTGTGTCATAGCATCCATGTATCAGTTTGTATACTTGTATCTCCTCATATAATCTTCTATGTTTTAAAGTTGGTAAATTTAGAATTATTAATCTTTCTTGGTAGCTCAAATATTTCATTCCTGGTATCTGTTTTGTTGCTCTGCGTTGTACGTTTTCGACTTCATTGATGTCCTTTTGTTGATATGGATTCCATTTGGTCGCTCCATGTTCTAGATATGGTCTCACGAGAGCTTTATACAATAGACAAAAAGTTGTTGCATCTAAATATGTCAACTCCTAGTTTTCGATAGGGGTCAAAGTTGAAACGTGCTGTTTTCGGTAGCAAACTTTGACAAACTTCTTCTCAAGTTCTGCAAGGCTTAGAGCCAAGATATACCACATATAAAATGTTAAGGTCATGCATTATCAGATTTAAAAATATGAATGACCTTGATCCTCTTTCAAGGTCACAGTAGTCATCTATCTTTAAACTTCTAAACAACATTTTCTTCATTACCAGGAGACGAATAGTGATGATATTTTGTCAGCTGCATGCATACTGTGAGCACTTCCCATTTATTGTAAAGAGAAAAAATGTCTGAAAATTCAACACCCTGTTTTCGGCAAATCAGCCATACATGTAGGTGTGAAAAGTCTGTCAAATTTTTAGCTAACAATGTCTGGTTTTAATTTGTTATTGTGTTTTTTTAAACAAATAAGATGTTGGTTTTATATTGCCAAGACCTTCTTTAATGTTGTAGGAAGGTGAAATGTCAAAAGATAAAAAAAGCACAGTTTTAACAGGCATCATCATTGGGGCAGGAATGCGAGGTGCTATTTATTCCCAATATGCACAAGAGTATCCAGACAGACTGAAGGTCAGTTTTTTAGAAAAAGACAGCTTAGGTAAAGCTTAGATCCAATAATGTAACCTTTGTAAACTTGATAGATATATAATGATTCTTCATCCACGACAAGAACTATTAAGATTGATGTACATACATAATATAGTACTAAATTACATACATGAAGAGTGATTATGATAATTTAACTACAACAAGTTCTCCCTGAATGTGTGTTTTAAATGAGTAACTCACTCATGAACTTTTAAAATCATATGATTTATTGGTGCTGCTATCAAACACCCCAAAGATGTTCAGCAGACGGATTCTTCCTTACAAACCATTTTTTATTGTGATTTTAATAGTAAGACATATGGATGTATTAAGATAAATTAAAGAGGTTTTGCTGAAGAAAATGATCTTATATTGCATTATGTGATGAAACTTTGGTCTTCAAACAAAATTATTTAATATGGGAATGATATGTCACTGCATGATGAAAATGTCTTGATGTTCGTATCTATTAGTTAAGGATGTATGCTACAGAGCGCCTCTTCTATAACATCACAAATTCACCACGCTTGATACACCTTCAAGACCCTTGATGATCAGAAATGATGCCGAAGGATCATCAAAATTAAATCACAAAAGATTGTGATGACGAGAGAGACCATCGCGATCCCCCGCAACTGCTACGCGACCGATCACGAAGCGTCAGCAAGACCCACCTTTCTCACTGAGGCGTGAGACGTCGCCACCATATTTACCTGTAAAATCGAAAGATATTAGTCAGTTCATAGGCATACTGTATTTATATGTCTCTGCTAGATGATACGATATTCAAATACCTATATTTTGCTAATAAGATGTTCTTCTGATCAATATTTACTTAGCAGTTTATGTAACATATCGCACCCTCACTCTGAAATACAATGTATGTATAAACATGTACAACTCTAAATCAATAAAAAAATGTTTGAAAATAACATTAACATTCTTGCTATAGAAATTATAATAATTATCTATTCAAAAATATTGTACGGATTAAGAAAATATGCGTTTTTATTTCAATGACCAAGGTTTTCAGAAAAAACTTATACGATCTGTTACAAAACAGAAGCTTTCTGTAAAGTTGTCATTGTCTAATCTTCGTGTTTAGGTCACCTGAGACAAAGTCTCAAGTGGCCTATTCCAATCACTTTCAGTTCGGCATCGTGCGTCATGTGTAAAATTTTTACATTTTTGACTTCTTCTCCAGAACCAGTGGATGGAACACTTTTGGTAATATTTTGTCCATTTGGAGTAGGATATTATTCCTACATTGTCACAATCATCCTTAGAGACAGATGGTATCAATCTATAAAATTTGGATTCCTGCCCTTACCCCAGGGGCAAGGGCGGGGTCCCAAAGGGAAAATTATCCTAGATTTATAAAATCTTCTTCTCCAGACTCAGAGGTACTACAGCCGTTTTCTCTACCTGGATAGAAAGATCATCAGGGGCTTTGTTTAATTTGTACATTTCAGTACCCGCATGCTATCCCTTCCCCCTGAGGGAGGGGGTAAAGATTCCTATACATGTAGTTCATAAAGGGAAATATAACTTTTGGTAATATTTGTCCATTTGGGGTAGGAAATTATTCTTTCTTTGTCACAATCATCCTTGGAGAAAGATGGGATCAATCTGTAAAATTTGGATTCCTGCCCCTACCCCAGGGGTCAAGGCGAGGCCCCAAAGGGAAAATTATCCTAAATTTCAAAAATCTTTTTCTCCAGACTCAGAGGTACTACAGCCGTTTTCTTTACTTAGATAGAAAGATCATCAGGGGCTTTGTTTAATTTGTAAATTTCAGTACCTGCAGGCTCTCCGTTCCCCCTGAGGGAGCGGGTAAAGTTTATATGGGGAAATTACACTTTTGGTAATAGTTTGTCCATTTGGAGTAGGATATTATTCCTACATTGTTACAATCATCCTTAGAGAAAGATTGAATCAATCTGTAAAATTTGGATTCCTGCCCCTACCTCAGGGGCAAGGGCGGGGTCCATTTCCATTTCTGGATAGTAACATCCCTACTTCTCCAACCTATGGTGTTTACATGTCACAGTTGATTCGGTATTCCAGGGCTTGCTCTAAATATCGGGATTTTCGTGATCGATGTTGACTGCTGACAAACAAACTAACAACACAAGGATTCGAGAGATGCAGGTTGTTCAGAACTATGGGCAAGTTTTATGGTCGCCATCTTTGTCTCATTGAGAAATATTCTGTATCTTTAAGTGATATGAAGATGGACGTTTTTGAGTATGCTAATTAGTGTGTTTACTTGTTGTGATTGACAATGATACTCGGTTCTCATTTCGAGAACTTGATATTTACTTGGATGTGACAAAGATTTACATGGCGGGTGTTGTCGATGAAGCAGAAGACGCGTACTCTTCCGGAACACTTGGTCTTATTCTCTTGTACTTTTGCAAGGGTCTCCATGTGAATCTTTCCTTTGTTCATATTTTGCCCCTGGTTTAATCGGTTTTGAGTTTGGATTGTGATTTTGTTAATGCTTTTGTATTCTCTTATTCATTTTTCCAAAGGGAAAATAATCCTGAATTTCAAAAATCTTCTCCAGGCTCAGAGGTACTACAGCCTATTTCTCTACATGGATAGAAAGATCATCAGGGGCTTTGTTTAATTTGTAAATTTCAGTATCCCTGGGCTATCCCCATCAGAGAGACCTGGTAAAGCTTACTGTAGTTTATATTGGGAAATAACACTTTTGGGTATTTTTATCCATATTTTTTTAGGAAACCATTCCTACTTTCTGACAATCATTTCAAAAGATTTAGAATTCTTTTTCTGTAATGTTATGACAAATGTTATATTTCACCTACATGTAGTTAACATGTTCATTTCATCATTTAAATTGAGCTACCATACCTATAACATTACTCAGGTGACCGCCTTAGGCCCTTGGGCCTCTTGTTTGATAATGTCGTTTAATTTATATCAATCTTTGATATTCAATTATGGGAACAGTACATAAAAGTAACATAAATTAATTCTTTTGATTTTTATTCTATGATATGATTAGTGGCATCGTCTATATCCAAATGACACAATTGTAGGGACAGTAAAATATATACAAAGCTGTGATGAAAACTTTGACTTACTAGTATATACATATTGCATTACTATGCTTGACAACAGTTAATTACTACATCTTTCGCATCCATATAAAAATTCACCGCAAAATGTGCGTCCCGTATAATGTGTATGCTACAAAGGAAATGAATATTTGCAATATATGAATGCTACAAAATATTCATGTTATTGAAGGAAAAAATACCCATCATACCATGTTACAGAAATGGGTTTTGACGATCCACAGGTATCGGTTGGTTAATAGAACTTAGAAGTGCCAAACAAAAGTTGTGTCAATGTAAAAGAAAGCCTTGTTAATATTAGTGATATTTTTCTCTGGAGTTTTAATTATTATTTGAAATAAAACTGTACTTAACTAGGTGAGGACTGGACGTCGTTTTTTCAAGCATTTTATTTGCGTAAATTATGAGTTCTGTGATTTGTGCAACCCAATTATATACAGGTATTTAATACTACTCAAGACATAAAGAACAGACAAAGATCGATCAAAGCCAGATATAATATCAATCAGTTCACAGTGATGTTCAATTCTAATCATTCTTATATCAAACTTCAATAAAATGATGTAATGATAAAAATTGATACCTTCATGTTATTGTCCCATTAATATACCCATTATCTTTATTAATAAATATGTACATAACGTAAGCAACTACAAGTCCACGAATGGTAGCTGGTGTACCTGTCAATCACACGATCCCGAGGGCTACCTGTGTTTTCTATTGGTTACATTTTCCATCGATGCTCTTCCCAGGCTTGATTGACAAGCCTTTCACGAGGTGTTATTCTCGTCACACTCCATTGATCTGTTTTTGCATGAATGGGACCCGTTCGACAATGTTGACCATGGAAGGAAAAGGCGAGAGGGACTGAATTTCCATACAGTCCTCCTGGTCTATTATACAAGAGTGTGTAAAATTGAGGTTTTTTAGGTAAAACCAATTTTCATGATGTAATACTTACCATAACTTTAGTATGCAATATATAGTACATACACCCATCTTTGTAGCCCAAAACAAAAGATTCAAATCTCCCACCTTCCCCCAACTATGACAGAGCCATAGAGTGATCTCCCTTCCTCAAAAACCTTTTATGGTGCCAAAAGACAACCAAGGATGAGGAGGCAAGGGGAGGAATATAAGGTGGGACTCCATAAAGTTATGGTAAGTATTACATTATTCATGAAAATTGGTTTTACCTAAAAAACCTCAATTTCATTTCAGTAATAATTACCATAACTTTAGTATACGAATTCGTCTTACCGCAGTGGTGACTACGAATCCAGAAAACCAGGCTGATGGAGGAACTCGAGACATGCTCAAGGAGAGGGAAGGCCAAAAGGACAACCCCCAAAACACCCCATCCCTAAAAAGTGGTAAAATGGTACCTCAACGTGAAACGGAGAGGTGAACCACCGTGATGCCTGATAGCATACTGATAACAAAGGACAATCACCTAATTACTGTGGAGGCACCGCACCAGACTGTGCCACCACAACTGGCCCCAAGGAATACACCCCATCAGAATGGGATGATAAAGACCGCAGGTAAAAGTCCGTAAAGGCAGTCTGTCCCCGCCAAAAAGCCACAGACATGACTTCCTGAAAGGAGCAGCCATTGAAGAGGGCCCATGATGCAGCAAGGGCCCTTACCTCTTGAGCTCTAACCTTATACAGCGCCCGAACCTGATCATCAGAGTGATCATAGGCATACCTAATTACCTGACAAATCCACCTTGACACTGACTGAGAGGAGATATCCTGCTGACCCTGCTTAATGGGCACAAACAGTCGAGATCGAGGACCCCGCCCCCCCCCTTGGTTTTATCGAGATAAAACCTAAGAGCCATACAGGGACCAAGTAACCTATCTCTCTCTCTTCTGAGCCAACAAAGGAAGTCAATGATGGGATTATGATAGGTTCGGGCGAAAAGTCAGGCACCTGATTCTTAGCCATAAAGGCTGGATCGGTTAGAAGAGTTACAGCAGCGTAATTCCTAGACCATCGTAGACGTGAAGGGTGAGAGGACAACACTTGAATCTCACTCCTCCTACGAACTGAGGCCAGGGCTATTAGAAAAACTACCTTGAAAGTGACAAACTTCAAGGAAGCGAAGTCTAATGGCTTGTATGGTGCACGCATCAACGCCTCGAGCACCAGCACAAGGTTCCACTACGGAGCCAACTGCCAAACCCTAGGCCTATCCAGACCAAACCCTCTGATCAAGGCAGAAAGGGATGGGGGTGAGCCCGTCTCTGATCTACCATGAAAGGACAGAAATAGCTGTACAATAGCCAGCTATAGTACCAGGGGCAAGATTGCGATCCTTGAACAACCATAGCAGGAAGTCTGCAATCAACTGGATAGAGGCCTTGACCGGATCAACCTTCCTCTGCTGAAGGAGGTTTGACCTGACAGAAAGAGCCAGTGGCTCTTCTAACAGGAGGGACAACAACCCTGGAAACCAAGGCTGCCTCGGTCACATGGGTGCTATCAGAATGAAGGAGCATTGATGCTCCCCGAAACTCTGTAGGACCCTGCCCACCAGGTTGAAGGGAGGAAAGGCATATGCATGCATTCCCTCCCAGTCCAGAGACAGAGCGTCCACGGCCCAAGCCCTCGGATCTGGAACCGGAGAGACAAAGGTTGGCAATTGATTGTTCAGGGAGGTGGCGAAAAGGTCTACGTGATAATCTGCCAGAACATTCATGTTGCCAGGAAGATGCTTGACCTATATGGTCAGCTGCATCTCTTGACACCGAAGAAGAACACAAATAGCAAGGGCACACAGGATGAAAGACCTGGTCCCTCCCTCTCTCTCCAGATACGCAACAACTGTAGAGTTGTTCGTAGCCACACAAACCACCTTTGACTGCAGGATCTCTCATAGAAGAGACTCCAGAGCTTACAGAACAGCTCTCATCTCGATCACATTGATATGCTCCGAGAGCTGTTCCTCAGACCACTCCCCCAACTGGCAATGACAGTCGAGGTAAGCCCCCCACCCTGTCCAGGAAACATCCGTATACAGAGTCATAGTGGGGGCTGGCTTGAACAGAGGAACCCCTTGGAGGACATTTTCCTGAATGGTCCACCACCGAGCGAACTCCTTGACAGACTGGGTCAAAGGAAGCCAGGCTTCTCAATCCCTCAATGGGGACCAGTTGGAAAGGAGAAACATCTAAAGAGGCCTGATGTGAAGTCTCCCTAAGGGGACCACATCTGCCAGGGCGTTGAGATAACCCAAAAAAACTGAGGAACCAACGCACCTGGATGTGAGACCTGCCGATGACGGTCAGGGACATATCCCTGGCTTTCTCGAACTTCTCTAGTGGTGAAAGGGCGATACCCTGAACCGTATTGAAACAGTTCCCCAGGAAGATGAAATCCTGAGTAGGGGAAACCTCCGACTTTTCTCTGGACGGAATGAAGCCGACTCTGAGCAAAATTTCAGGACCAGACGGGCATCCTGCACCAAAGATTCCCTCACAAGGTGGAGTATGAGAGAATCGTCGAAATAGATGTGCACATCTATTCCCCTGGAGAGCAGGAATCCCAAGACTTCCTGCAGCAGCTTGGTAAAAACCAAAGGAGAAGTCGTGAGCCCGAATGGCATGGCCCGGAACTGGAAGACCCTTCCATTGGATGTGAACCGAATATACTTCCGTGCCGACTTCCTGGTGGGGATGTGGAAGTAAGCATCCTTCAGATCTACTGAAGTTGCTCACATTCCGTCTCTCTCGGAGGTAATGATGCCCCGAGGAATCTCCATCTTGAAGTGAGGAGAATCTACGTGCCTGTTGAAGGCACTTAGATCGATGATGGGACGCCACGCCCCGGACTTCTTCCTCACCAGAAACATTCTGGAGTATCCCACCACTGACAGCTCCTCGACCGTGCTTCTGACTAGCATGGTTCTTACTTCCTCCTAGAGAGCAAGAGCCTTTTCCCAATCCCCCGTTGAGGAAAGAAAATTGGCTCTGTCAACAAGGGGGATCCCATAAGAGAGGGATACCTAATCCCTCAAAGACCACAGACAATGCCCATGCGTCCTTCGTGATTTCCTTCTATTCTAGAAGGGACAAAAAAGAGACGCTCTCCCACAGGAAGATCTGGTCGAGGAAGATTGAGCCCTTGCCAGGCAAGCGAATCATCTGCTGACCCTTAGTCTGATACTGCGGGAGAAGGACAAGAGTTTGAGCCGAGAGGACTACACTCCTCTCGGCCAAGTCCGTCGTCTGCGCTCAAGGAGGGAAGACGGGAGTCAGGAACCCTTCTTCTTGCCCCCAGGAGGGTTTTTGCCCTTCTTACCTTTCCCCTTGTTGCCCTTGAAGGGAGGCTTAGGCTTAGATTGAGCATGTACCTGCGAAACCGAAGTCTTAGCCTTCTTCTTGGGAAGCGCTGACCCCTGCGAGGTGCTGGCCCTCTCAGTCTGAATCCTCCTCACCGAAGTGCAGAGGCGACCAAGTCCTCCTTCAAATCCTTCTATACAGAAGGAAGGGACCCTCCGAAAAAAGTAGTCCCGGAGAAGGGGGCAGTCAACAGAAAGGAACGATAAGGTTCATCGACCGGGCGATTTTCAAACTGAAAAACGCCTAGCCAACACGAGGTTAACGAGCGAGGACACCCGTAGAATGTCGGCCTTTTCTGTCTCTAATGTCCGACCCTCAGGCAAATCGGACACCCTATATAGACATACCGTAAAGTAGTCTATATAAGACGGAATTTGGATGAAAAGCCGCAGCAGTCTTTCCATCTTGTGATGTTCCATGGAACCGAACACCACCTGATCCACCAATTTACCGGGCCAGGCAGCAAGCTCTCTCGACTCCAGTTTGACTGGTTGAGGGGCAAGCAAACCCTCATGTGAGGCAGAGTCAGTGACACGAACCTCTGACAAATTGCTGACACACAGCTGCAACCCAGTAAACCCAGGCGCGCGAGTTGCAGAAGCATTCTTCCCCAGAACTCGGGCCTGGATGGTGAACAGTGCTGAAGACACGATTGTGCCTTCGGGCAAAGATCAATCCGCCTGAGCGGATGCCCGAGGAGCCACTAGGGATCCCAAAAGGGTAGTGGACTCGGGAACAGAGGACGCAGTGGGTGGTGGGCATACCTCCTCTCCGAGAATCCGGGAAACTTGGGCCCTAAGACCTCGCATCCTGGAAAGAACCTGATGGGCCTTAACCTCAACAGCCTCAGAGTCACCCTCCCAAGTGTATCTTCCTCAGAGGCCGGAACCTCAGGAAGATCGTCCTAAGACGACTCAGGCCGACTAGCGTCAAATGTCAGAGCACCCAGGGGAGAGACGAACAACGTCCTCATCCTCTGCCATACCCACGCCCTCGCATTCCATATCCTCCACTCCGTCACCACCGACAGTGGAGACCGGTAGTGGGAGATAAGGGTCGGCCAATGGAGCCAGCTCGAGAGCAAGCTCTAGCAGGGGCTCCACATAACGGAACTTCAGCGCAGAGCGCGTAACCACCGTGGCCGTGGGCTTAGGCTTAGAAGCCACAACCCTACCCTAGGCACCAGAGACGGTAGGGACTGCCCTGGAGGCAGAAGTCCTGAAGGTCTGGCAAACCTAACTAGGACCGGCCATAACGGCCCCCGAAGCAGCAGAACGTTTTTTTTTGGGGGGGGGGGGGCACAAAGTTACTGCTGCTAACCCGTCTCCGCGAGGGAAAGACCAAGCCCCTTGGATTCCAAAAAGGAAAACGCATGGGGTCAAACCCATATCCCGGAGGGAAAGGGGCAGGTCCCGTGGGATGGGAGTGACCCCAGAACTGGCCAAACTGGCCTGCCTGAGCCTGAGGCTGGCCATCCTGCCCGAAAGGCGAGGGTGGACCACCACTCCCTCCAAGCGGAAACCCGTACATGTATGGGCCCAGCCCATAACTGCCGGAATATTGTTGGAACCCATAACCAGTCGCAGGCTGGTTAGGGTGGCTAAGGGATGGATGACCGCAGGCACCCTTATAACCATAAGCCCTGGGAAATCGGCGGCCGAAAACCATCCGACTGACCAGCAAACCCAAACCCGGAGGGATTAACCACCGGGTTCCCTGGCAAAGGTGGACCAGGCCTAATAGGACCGGGACCAAGCAATTGACCGGGAGGGAAAGCCATACCAGCATAGACGCTGGAATTAGTGAGCTGCGCATCACTAATCCCAGAGGATACGGAAAATCCCGAAAGAAAGTCTGTACCACTAGGACATGAACCCGAAGGAACAGGACCAGCATCAATGCCGTCCCCACCATGAATACCACTTGGAATGCCGGGATCATTGACAGAGTCAATGACCGGCGACCGGTAGTCCCTACCCGGAGGCAAGCTCGGACGCTTACGGGCATTCCAGGTCAATTCGACCCTTGGTCGTGCCAAACCAGGGTCTGGCTGCCCAACCACAGCTCCAGGAGGCTCCTGGAAAGGAAGGGCCACCCCTATTCACAAGAGGAACTCGCCGAGACGAGACCCCCTGAAACAGGAAAAGAGACAAAACTACTTAAATCCGAAGATACAGTAGGACTCTTACCTTTATGTTTTCCCCGCTTCCCGGCAACCTTCTCAAGGGAAGCACCCGGGTGCTTCAAAACATGGAAGACCTTGTCCTGAGGAGACACCTGTGAACGAGCATCATGGAGATCGTTATCTGTACAGAAATGCGAGCACCCATATGCTGACGCCTGTCGCTGACTCAAAAGAGACATGCTTCCAAACGCCGTTCACAACCAAACGGCAAAATTATGCAAGTATAAATAAAATGAAGCAAATACAAACTACAACAGCAGAATGAATAAAAAACAGAAATGAACAGTAATGTTGGAAATAATCATTAACAATATTCACAACAACACTGAAATAAATTAAGAACGGCTAATTACAAGCCGTCAACAAACGAGGACAGAAAATGGCACACCACCTGGGACACATGGCCAAGACAAGTGGAGTACACAAATTCAACCTAAACAGCACAAAAATAACTTTTCAACAATGAAACAAGTTAACAATAAGGGCAGATTGGTTTAACAGCGCAAACTGTGAAATTTCAGCCACAAATTCAAACCACAACGTCAAAATAGACGTTTTTCCAAATGGAGCATGCAGCAGAGATGTCTACACAGCAGGAGCCATAAAAGGAAGAGGAAGGGAGATCACTCTATGGCTCTGTCATAGTTGGGGGAAGGCGGGAGATTTGAATCTTTTGTTTTGGGCTACAAAGATGGGTGTAGGTACTTTATATTGCATACTAAAGTTTTGGTAATTATTACTGAATTGAAATTGTTAAAGGATTTTGGCCACGATTTTGAAAATCTTGTAAAAAGTGATGAAACTCGCAGCACATTTCAATAAGTACTGATTAGCTCATCAACGAGCATTCAATTGTGTCCCGGTGTCATGTGAGATTTGAACCCCCCATATGATAAGTAACCGCATACTAAAACTGGCCCTATGATTAGTATCCTGGTACAATATTTGGCAAAAGGATTAGTATCCAGATACTAAAAATTGCCATAGGATTTGTATCCCCCCATAGGAATTGTATCCCCCTCAGCTTTATTATGATATCAATTGAAAAATTAAAGAAAAAAGTGCATTTGATTATCTAACTAAGAAAAATCATTTTTGACTCGCCATGACGATAGTCGAGAAAGCAAGACTTAGGTGTTACTTTTCCGGCGGAGGCGGCGGCGGCGGCGACAGGTGTCAACATTTGCGTTAAAGTCCACTTTTGACAGTGTTATAATTATCCAATTGAATTGAAAGTTGGTCACATTGTTCAAACCATCATACTTAATACCTTAACTCAATTTCAATGAAATCGTGGTACAGGTTTTTGTGTGTTAGGGCAATAACATGGGAATTTTGAGAATTTGGGTTAAAGTCCACTTTTTATATCGTTCCAGATAACCGATTGAATTGAAACTTTATGTAGTAACTAACATCATCATACTGAACATCTAAGTGAAATTTGGAGGAAATTTATATACAGACTTTGCTGTTTTGGGTCAAAAACATGTGAATTTTGAGAATTTGCGTTAAAGTCCACTTTTTATAGTGTCACTGATATCAGATTCAATTGAAACTTACAGTAGTTACTAATATTATTATACTGAACACCTTACTGAAAGTTGAGGAAATTTTGGGTTAAAAACATGTGGAATTTTGGGAATTTACGTAAGCATCCACTATTTATAGAGTTATTGATATGTAATTAAATTGAAACTTGGTTATGTTACAGATATAATCTTGCTGTATGTATTTTGTCATACTAATTTTTACGTTGGGACTTAAATATTATCGGCAAAGCGGGAAAGGAGAGAATGTAATTACGTGTAATTCTTGTTTATAAACAATATGTATAAATATCTAGTCCTATAACTGATTAAACTATTCGATATACAATACAGATTGATGGCTTAATATGTTCATTTTTGTTAATATTAATTATAATCCACCAGTTTTAAAAACTGTTGGAAATAATTTGTTGATTAAACCTGGCAATGACTAACATTTCAATAGATAGAGACGATGGTCTCACTCGAGCTCTGTGGTCTGAGAGGGAAACACTATTAACTGGGAGGGGAATCTGCCCTGGTAATGGCAGTGCGTTTTTAATCCTATTAGCACCTGTCAGCTGTTCAGACAGGTAGATGTGGGGTAATTATTATCCAATCTCAAAAAAAATCTATTACATATGTATTTATAAATTTTTCTCATTTGGAAAACAGATAGAAGATAGCTATATAGTGTAGGAAAAAATAATCATTAAAGTGATATTATATATTGTAACATATATATCAGTAATAAGGAAAAATAATCATTCAAGTGATAAAATAGTAACAATTATTTATTCGGAAAAATAATCTTTCGAGAGCTTGAACCTATTGGAAACCATAACCACTTTCATCTCACTAATTTCTTATATGGCTGTCAGATATGTAGTGAAAGCGTGAATATTGAAATTCTGAACTGTATCCTAAAATATGTAATTAAAATCAAAAGATTTGTTGAATATCGAATATGATACATGTACCTGGCTACTCCATACATTTTGGCTTAATGCATACTTTATGTATGTATTATGGCTATAGATGACATAAATTCTTTTATAAAAGTAGCATACATTCGTATAAGAGTGCATCTCTGGCTGGTTACCATAACAATAGTATACTTCCTGTTTATATCAAGCTCCCATATTCTCTATGTTTAAAACCTAATTGTGTATACATGTATATACATGTACATGTGCGAAATGTCTGTATTACTGTGCATCTATATTGCAACAACATCAGCCCTTGATTATCAACAGTGTTCAGTTGGAGACCTAAACGTAACACATGGACTGTGCGGTCTCCCATCTGATAGTTTCATCACTTGTTCACTATATATATATATATATCAACATTATGCACTGATATCCTTATTATGATATTGTTATGGGAGTTACCCCCCTTCCCCACCCCTTTCCCTACCCTGTCCATACCCTATGATATCCCATTGTTTGTACAGTACATATAATTTGTTAATACATCTATATGCAATATGGGCGTTGGAATTTAAAACAATACATAAATGGAAATTACTTGAAATTATTAAGCAAATGATTTTGAGATCAAATTATAAATATAATTATCCAAACGTTAAAGGCCCAATATAAGTAACTTTTGGCAAAACTTGAAGCGAAAATCAAACCTAATAACTTATTATATTTATAGATTTAGTTAAGATTAATATGTATCAGCAATATTCAAGATGAATTCTTTCGCAGTTACCGGTACAGCAGCAGTTGAAACACGCTGTTTGAAAACATGCGTCCATTTCGAACCGTCTTCTACCTTCGGTTTGTTGTTGAAGTGGGCCCCACCTGAATTATTTTCATTTCTTTGGATTTTTTTGTCAAGAGTTTCTTGTTAGTTACCGCTCATGTTTACTTCGTTTTAGGCTTATTTTTGCATGGTTATCAACTGGATTTTTTTCAGAATATTTCAGAATCACGAAAATTTCCCTGAAGTTACGTATATTGGGCCTTTAAGCTCTCATAACTCTCTCTATATTAAAATATGCAAACTTTATATCACAATTTTTCAATATGCTGAACACAATAGAATTCAATTCATAAAGTTGCATTATTAAAAGATCTAACGCCTAATGTTATACAAGTTAATTATTGACAAACTAATCTTTATTATTTAATATTTGCAAATACATTGTATATAATACAACGTCCATACGTATACCACCTAGGGAGAGGACTTATATAGGCTTTAACCCTGTTGTCCAATCCTTTTGGCATTGTAACATCTTGTCAATAATAATATTTGTTGAAATGAAGTGATAATAATTATAAAGTAACATAATCATTAAAGGCCCAATATACGTAACTTCAGGGAAATTTTCGTGATTCTGAAAAATTCTGAAAAAATTCGGTTGATAACCATGCAAAAATAAGCCTAAAACGAAGTAAACCTTAGCAGTAACTAACAGGAAATTCTTGATCCAAAGAATTGAAAATAATTCAGGTGGGGCCCACTTCAACAACAAACCGAAGGTAGAAGATGGCTCGAAATGGACGCGTGTTAACAAATAGCGTGTTTCAACTGCTGCTGTTCCGGAAACCGACAAAGAATTCATCTTGAATATTGCTGATATCAGTTAATCTTAACTAAATCTATAAATATAATAAGTTATTAGGCTTGATTTTTGCTGTTTTGCCGAAAGTAACGTATACTTGGCCTTTAATTTGGAAAAATAATCATTCAAGTGACAATATAGTAACAAAATAATTTATTTGAAAAAATATTAATTCAAGTGATATATTGTATTAACATAATAACATAATATAAGGGAATATAACCATTCAGATTTTTCTACTGTTAAAATTATAATTATTTAAAAAGTCTACCCCACACACACCTTTTATTCCAGGAAAGAGGAAGGCTAATTAATTAAACTCTGTTTTTAACCTCACAATTCTGCAAATACATTCCTCAATCTTTTAACCATCAAACACATTTTTTATTCAACTTTACATGAGAAATTTACCTTTTGCAGGATTTTCTGAGCACACCCCTTTGGTGATTTAGCAATGGTAGCAGATTTAAGCTCTCAATACACTTATAAGCTCACCTGGTCCGAAAAAAAAATTGTTAAAAATTTCATGTGTTATTCATTCAATGAGATTTTTCTTTCAGTTTTATTTTGATGGGGGATAACTGAAACATTAAATCACAAGGATAGCATGAACAGAGGCATACATCCTTAAGGACTTGGAGTCTTGACAAAAATAAGACAGAATACAAGAAATATTTAAAACACAATTGAGTTGATGGAATGTTGTTGATTTTATAGTGATTTTGACTTTTAGATTGTTGGTGTTGCTGATCCTAGAGAGTTTTACCGCAGGAAACTTCAGCGCCAGTTCAATATTGCAGAGGACAACTGTTTTTCTGGTATATTTACTAGCTCACCTGGTCTGAAGGACCAAGGTGAACTTATGCCATACCGTGGCATCCGTTGTCCTTCCGTCAACAAGCGGTATCTTCTTCATAACCTCTCAACGGAATTTGACCAAATTCGGTCAGAAGCATCCCTATGGGGTGGGAACTCAAAATTGTATAAATGGTGGGGCTGACCCTATATTGCTATAAACAACTTCTTCTCTGAAACCGAGTAATGGATATCACTCATATTTGCCTGGTATGGGGTGAGGATTCAAAATTGTACAAATGGTTGTGCTGACCATCACAAATATGATTTTAGATTTGACCCTAGGGTCTGCAACGCCCTTTCAGACTTAAAGCTTGAGTCATATTCTTTAAACGGTTGAGATTCCCACCCCAAAACTATATATATAATTGCTGAGCATAAAGAAACAATCACAAATACCAATCTATATTTGAACCCATGGTCTGCCACTTTCTTGCAGACTTAACTATTGAGTTTTAAACGGTTGAGATCCTCACCCATAAACTTTATATACAATGGCTAAGCATAAAGAGACGATAAAAATATTATTTTTGATTTGACTCCATGGTCTGCCACGCCCTTGCATAACTTTTAAATGGTTGAGATGCCAACCACAAAACTATATACAATTGCTTGGCATTAAGAGATGATCACAATCATGATGTTAAATTTGACACCAGGGTCGGCCCATGCCCTTGCAGTCTCGACTCCAGTGTCATAACACAAACGGTTGAGATCCCCATCCCAAAAGTAAATATACAATTGCTTGGCTTAAAGAGACGATCACAAACATGATTATTATAAACCAATTTCAAATGAATTTCCTTTAAATGCTCTTTTGAATCAGAAAGCTAAGAGTTCATTCAATATTGTGGCAGATATCTCACACTGGAAAAGTTTATGTTATTTAACTTACACATAACTTTTTGTTGCATTTACTGACCCAGGTGAGCTATACAGGCCCTCTGGGCCTCTTGTCGTAGAGAATATTTTTTGAATTGAATCTTTTGATTTAAGTTTGTGATGCATACAAATTAATGGTAATAATCAAAGTAAGTAATCTAGTTTGAGTTATGTGCGGAAAAATTAAAATTACAGATATCTTAACTACAGGTGAAAATGAAAGAGGATTATCTAAAATCAATTTTGCATTAATAAGTGCATATTGTGATTAAAGCATCCTAAAATTGGGTTTGAAAACCTGCATGAAATATTGCCTAGTTTATTTACACAGATTGGAGTGAGGCAAGTCAGAGGGACAAGATGTCAAATTGTGTTATCATCACTACACCAGATCGTCTTCACAAGGTTAGTGTATGTTGTATTTCCCTTTTCTCAAAATAAAAGAGATCCCAAGATCATGGGTGTTGATAGTTTTCAACCCTTCACAATTCTATGTGTTGTGTAACTGCTGTGAGTCAAAGACAGTTCTCTTACCCTGGACCCTGTTATCGACAGTTTAACCTGTGTGCCATTTTATATTGAATCCAATGGTTATTCTAGATGTATAGATTTTGATTTAAAATTAATGGTGAATGATTATATTTATGGTTATATCACAATAACTTCTATTTCTTAGGATCCTGCTGTTGCTTTTGCAAAGAAAGGCTACAACATACTTCTGGAGAAACCGATGGCGGTAGGTTCAGTCTTCCAGTGTAATACCACTGCCCTGCTTAAGAATTGTACCTGCTGGTCCCCGCTGCATGATTCGTAATTGTCAACATAATTTGGGATCTCATTATTTCTCTTCTTTCTGAACAAAGGACTATGTAATGTTTTGCCTGTTTTTGGCCCCCAAATCTGTCAATTTTAAATTTCATTATTAAACTCTCAAATCACTTTTAGGTAACCACATCCAAAGGACCAAGGTTAGCTTATGCCATACCATTTGGTCCGGCGTCCGTTGTCCATCTGTCCGTCAACAATCGACATCTTCTTCATAACTACTGATCGGAATTGATTCAAATTTTATAGGAATCAAGCCTAGGTGACCTGGCTGGGATTCTAATTTATACAAATGATTGGGCTGACCCCTGCTAGGGACATTAGGGTGGGGCCAAAAGGGGTCCATTGGGCAATATTTATATTAACGACTTCTTCTCTGGATCTAAGCAATGTACAGCATTCATATTTCAGACATAGCATCCCTAGGTGGCTGGGATTCAAATTTTTACAAATGAAGGGACTGACCCCCTAGGGGCTTGAGGGTGGGGCCAAAAGAGTTCCATTTGGCAATATTCATATTAACAACTTCTTCTCTGGATCTAAGTAATGTTCAACTTTCATATTCCAGGGGTAGTATCCCTAGCATCCCCAAATTTATATATAGGATGGGGCTGACCCCCCAGGGCCCTGAGGGGCAAGGCCAAAAGGTCCATTGACACTATTGACATAATTTGTAAACTGTCCCAACCCAAAAGCTATACATACAATTTCTGAGCATAAAGAGACAATCACAAATATGATTTTAGATTTGACCCTAGGGTCTGCTACGCACTCGCAGACTTAACTATTGAGTCATAACTTTCAAATGGTTGAGATCCCCACCTCAAAACTATATACACAATTACTGGGACGATCACAAGTCTGATTTTATATTTTTCTCCAGGGTCTGCCACGCTCTTGCAGACTTAGTCATAACTTTTAAATGGTTAGGATCCATACCCCCAAACTATATATACCACTGCTTGGCATTAAGAGACAATCACAAATATGATTTCAGATTTGACCCCAGGGTCTGTCGTGCCATTTCAAGCTGAATAATTGAGCCATAACTTTTAAATTGTTGAGATCCCTACCCCTAAACTACAATATAAAAAATGATCACAATTTTGTCCATCTGTGCATTTGCTCAGTTTTAACAGATATTTAAAAACAATTCAGGAATAGACAGTACAGTATGAAGATGCACCCCTCATTTGTTGTGCAAATGGCTTTAAGGGGGTGGGGGTATGATTGACACCGGCCGACAGTTCTAGTTTAAGATTTGACCCCAGGGTCTGCCACACCCTTGCAGTTTTAACTCCACAGTCATAACTTTTAAACAGTTGAGATCCCCACCCCAAAACTATATACAATTACTAAACATAAAGAGACGATCACAAATATAAGTATAGATTTGGCCCCAAGGTCTGCCATGCCCTTTACACTTAACTCTTGAGTCATAACTTTTAAAAGATTGAGATCCCCACCCCAAAACTGTATATACAATTGCTCTGTGTTAAGACACGATCACAATCATGATATTAGATTTGACCCAAGGTCTACCATGCCCTTTCAGTCTTGACTCCTGAGTCATAAAACTTAAATAGAGAAGATCCCCATCCATAAACTATACATCTACAATTGCTGGGCGTTAAGAGACGATCACAAACATGATTTAAGATTTGATCATAGCAATTGGCCACACTCCTTGTAGACTTATCACCACAAAGCACAAAAATTGCTTGGCATAAAGAGGGCATAGTATTGAATATGAACCAATTTCAAATATTTCCTCTAAATGCTCCTTTGAACCAGAAAGTTAAGAGTTCATTAAGGGTAATAATATTATGGCATATCCCACATTGGAAAAGTTTGTTATTTAACTAACACATGACTTTGTTGCATTTCCTGAAAGCCAGGTGAGCGATGCAGGCCCTCTGGGCCCTTATTGGAAAAATCCCATGAACATTATGGCTGATAGGTGTTTCAAATATAGACCACATCCCTCATGCAATTGTTATTATATCTATTTGCTGTTTGTAATTTGGTTGCCATGGTAACCATCCAAAATATGCATAAATTGAGCAAATGTAAGATATTTGATACAAGTGCCCACATATTCTAATTTCATATGAAGTTTGTTCAAGAATGCGCTCAATAGTTTCTAATGGAAAAACTATCCAAATATTTGCCAAAACTGACTAAAATGTGATATGAAGTTTGTTCAAGAATGCGCTCAATAGTTTCTAATAGAAAAACCATCCAAAAATTTGCCAAAATTGACTAAATGGTCAAATTTCCCTTATTTATGCAAATTTGAGATGGTTGCCATGACAACCAAAGTTAAAAAAACAAATGGTTATTGTTTCAGCTTTATCAGGGATGTATTCCATATTTGAAATACATTGATTTGAGAGTTTAATAATCTGTTACAAAATTTGATGATTTGGGGGCTAAAAAAAGGCCCGTATCCTACATATTCACCTAATCATAGAGCAGCATCCCTCATCCGTCGTCTGTTAACATTTGCTTCAAATCTCTACTAGTCAAAAGGTCGTGATTGGTGTTGAACAAATTATGTCAGAAACATCATTGGGGGTAGGGGAACAGATTCTGCATAAATGGTGACTGACCCGTAAGGGGCCAGAGGGGCAAGGCCCAACAGGGGGAATAGAGGTAATTCCTTTCAATCTAGTCATAAAGTTATGAATGTATTTGAACCAAATTTGGTCAGAAACATCCTTGGGGGATAGGAAACAGATTTTGCATAAATGGTGACTCTGACGCCCAAGGGGCATGAGGGGCAGGACCCAATAATAAAAATAGAGGTGTTTTTTTTCCCTTTCAATCGCTAATAGTCATTATAAATGTTATAAATGGATTTTGACCAAATTTGGTCCAAAAGATCCTTGGGGGAAGGGTAACAGCTTTTGAATAAATGGTGAATCTTATCCTGAAGGGGCCAGTGGGGCGTGCCCAATAGGGGAAATAGAAGTTATTCCTTTAAATCTCTTAAGTCATAAAGTGATAAATGGATTTGGCCCAAATTTGGTGAGAAACATCCTTTGGGGGAGGGGAACAGGTTTTGCATAGATGGAAACTCTGACCCCAAAGGGGCCAGATCGAGGTGCGGGGCCAAATAGGGGAAGTAGAGGTAATTCCATCAATCGCTACTAGTCATAAAGTTATGAAAGGATTGGGGTTAGAGGGACAGGGCCCAATAGGGTAATACAAGAAATTCCTTTAAATTGTTTCTGGCTATAAAGTTATAAATGCATTTGAACCAAATTTGGTCAGAAACATATCATTGTGGGAACATATTTAGCATAAATGGTGACTCTGACCCAAAGGGGGCCAGAGGGCAGGGCCCAAAAGGGGAAATAGAGGTAAAGCCTTTTAAATCACTACTTGTCCTAAAGTTAAAATGGATTTTTACCAAATTTTGACCAAAGTACTAAATGGATCTTTTTGGAAAACATTTTACCATGATTTCCTAGAAAACAATGTATCCAGGTGAGCAATACAGGCCATCTGGGCCTCTTGTCTCTTTTGAAATGTCCAGTGTCATTAAGTTAAAGTTATAGCTAAATCTTGTTATATTGTCATCATTTGATAAAAGAAATATAGGCATTTGAAATGAAGGTGTGTTACTGTACGAAATTGAGTCAAGTCAATGTCAAGGTAAGGTAGTATACACCCTTAAGTCTCCAGGTCACAGTAAGGTAGTAGTATACACCCTTAAGTCTCCATGTCACAGTAAGGTAGTAATATACACCCTTAAGTCTCCATGTCACAGTAAGGTAGTAGTATACACCCTTAAGTCTCCAGGTCACAGTAAGGAAGCATACACCCTTAAGTCTCCAAGTCAGGGTAATTAAGGCAGCATACATCCTAAATCTCTATGTCAAAGTTAGGTAGCATACACACGCCAAACATAAATGATAGCACAACATTTCCCTTCTTTACTGTTCATGGTGTTTCTCTTGTTTAGACTGTAAACTATCACCATGTTTCCAATTTCTTATATAGCTAAGACAAGAGTCAATTTTTACTAAGCTTCTCTGAAAATCTTTTTATTTCTTTTTAAATAGGTAAATGAGGAGGATTGTCGTGAAATTGTGAAAACTTGTAAGGAAAACAAAGTGACATTGGCGGTGTGTCATGTTCTCAGATATACGCCATGGGCAAACAAACTCCGGGAAATCATTGACCATGGCCTCATCGGGGAAGTGGTCAATATCAACCATACTGAACCTGTAAGTTTATGTATTACCAGTAGTAGACTAACTTGGATGTCAAATGTCACAAAGCAAAACTTCTGTAACAAACATACAGTGAAACCACTCTATTAAGAACACCTTATGGAACTGCACCAAAGTGGTCATAATAGCGGGGTGGTCTGAATACCGAGATGACCATGCAATCCACTTTTTGACATGTTTTCTTGGTCCATTAATTAATATAATGCTGTATAATTGTTAAACACACAGTAATTGTTACTAATTAGCTAATTTGATACCAAAATACAGCTCACCGATCTGACACTTGGCAGGTGTAGACAGTGGAATACACACCAGGTGACCTGTGTTTGGTCGGTGGTGTGAGTAGTGAGGTGAAACATATGTAAAAAAGTGCAAAAGTGGTATTTGGGACTTTTTAAATCTGGTCTTAATATAGCAGGGTGGTCTTACTAGTAAAGCTTAAGATATAAAGATATGTAGAAGATTTTTTCAAAACTGAAATGAAGTGGTCTTAATAGCGTGGAGGTCTTAATTCTTAGGTGGTATTACCGTGAGATTTCCATGTATGTGTTATAATTAAACTGTTTTTACCATAAAGGTTGGGTTCTGGCACTTTGCTCATTCCTATGTTCGTGGTAATTGGCATAATGAAGCCAAAAGTTCCAATTCATTGTTAGCGAAATGTTCCCATGATGTCGACCTGATAAACTTCTGGATGGCAGGAAGGCGTTGTACTAGTATATCTTCATTTGGAAATGTAAGCCACTTCAACAAGAAGAACAAGGTAAGGATACTTTAGTTCATGATTTGCAAACTCTGAATTACTGGATATCACCTGTGTCTCGCAATATGTACATTTATTACATTTTTAGAAGTGAAATATCAGAAATTATCATTTATATACTTCTTTGTACCACCTACCGGTAACATTATAAACTCAATATCATGATCTGACAGTGTGAGAAGAAGTTGAGAATGACTTGAGAACAATTTTTTTCGCTTTTCTTGAATAAAATCAAATAAAGTAAGGAAATTAAAAACCTTTATAGTATTTTGGATATTAATAAATACCTAATGGATTTTAACAAAGGGGGATCCTGTGAAAGCCTAAATGCCAGTTCTTGAATGTATATGGTGTCAGCACTACCAATTATATTTTCCTGCTATTCTAATAATCAACGTCCATTTAAAATGTCTATATTGACCACTTGCAAAATTGCATTCCTGAGGAAAGCCTGATAGCAGGTGATGATGCAACATTACAGTTTTGTGTCGTCAATAAACACACTTCGACTGACCAATTAGCAAGAGGCCGTAAGGAAGGGGGCGCGTGATGTATGTATGTACATGTACGTCTTATGAAACAGAGACAAAGTCTGTGTATTAACTTGAATCACATTCACATTAATAATCAGACGTTAATTGCACACATACCGATATTCAAAGGAAGAAATATTTGTCTGCATCTCTGCATCATTTAATTATTGACACCAGGAAGTACCTATAGATCTATTACAAGACTGAGATTGGTACAAATGGGTACGAAAAGAAAGGAAATTAAATGTTTGCAAAAAATATTTTACAGACCACTAAGTTACAAATAAAAAACAATACTGCTTGCCATTTACTACCAGTTCTCTGTGTAACCATGGGGTTTCCTTCTAGGTCGACAGCAAATCCATGTGGATTCCTGATGTCTCCTTATAGTGTCTTCCTTGTAGGAATGGCAAGGGGTCTTGATCCAGCTTGTACTGCCATTCTCAGCTAGTTGCTTATGTTTTGTACAAAGAGCACAGAACATACCTATTAAATGATCTTTCTTATTTTCTTGTTTAAAAATAGCTTTGTAAACAAACAGAAATCACATACTAGTGGGGTGACACCTGAAGGGATGTCACAAATGAAATGAAGTGTAGAGGAAATAACTCATTAGGAGGCACAGTGGTCTAGTGATGCGATACTGGGCTCGTGATCAAATGGTTGCGAGTAAGAGTCCTGACCTGGGCACTAATGTGTTGTATCCTTGAGCAAGATACTTTACTCCGCTTGTTCCAGTCTACTCAGCTGTAAAACTACGTGATTGGGCAGTGCTAATCAATGATCCCCGAGAGATCTTGGTGCCCATCATAGAAATCTTTATTTGCTCTAAAATTATTGGACATTTTCACAAGATCAGTCCCAAAAACAAATAGAACAACTAAGAACCAGCCGAACCTACACATGAAATAAGAATTTCCATTGTCAAAGCCAAGACTGTCGTTCGCCATAACATTTGACCTACTTCGTAGGTTTGGGTTATTTGGTTCGACATATTGAAATCAGTTGGCGAGAACTGCAAAGACAAAATCTTTACGGGAACAACGTCCCTATCTCCGGGCAAGCCGATTCCAGGGAGTTCGTCCCTTACAAAGAAAAGAGAACTCTTCCCGGGACTTCCGCCGACGTCTCCGAGTTCGTTTGCGTTGCCGCACATGGCCCGTGAGGACCAAACTCCGATGCCGGGTTCGGGAATATTAACCCGATTCCCTATGCCGTGAGGGAAAAATGGAAAATTCAAAACTCGTATCATAAATTTAATATGAAGAGAAAATCATGACAGATGCTCTATATATTAACTGCAGGCTGTATCAGAGACAGTTTTATACGTCTCTGTTCAGATGATCAATGTTTAATTTTATAAAGCAATTTGACTGTGTCTTTATCTTATTGTTTGGATTTACAAACAAAAGTAAAATTGATTGATCGGTACCTCCAAGACACGCATCATCTAGTTCACACACATGATGCGGTGTATTGCGTAATCATGTCACGAGAACTACTGTGTTTAGGAGTGTTGACGTTTCACTCACAGGATGCGGTGTATTGTGTTCATATTAAGCCTTGAAAGTTATCTTGGGGTTACAAATGTTAGTCGATCAATTGACACACGCTACACCACCTTGTATGACCAAACTGGAAATAGCTTCTATTGGGTCATATTGGCGATCAGGTATACTGATGTTTAGAGATACATAACACACTGACACAGGTTATGGTTTTAGCCGCCATCCGGTTCTGTTTATTATTATTTCCCGCGCTCGGTTACATGTACATATATAATACGGATCGAAAGATGCGGAACGCAATTACTATGGACATTTCTCCCTTTTTTAGTTTTGAGATAAACCAGGTTAAAGTTCAGAGTCAATGTCAATGTAACTATCATTGACTATTATTACCAAAATTTACTAGTAAAATTCACATTATTTCTTGGCACAAATATTTGACTGTTCGATGAGAAGTGTCCGGCTTTCAATAAACAAACAAAATTACAGTTTCTAATTTAAAACACGAACTGAAAACAAACTATAAGGTCTATTTGACCTTGATAACCAACGGGGATTATTATGCCCCTACACAGTTGAGTCACCAGAACTTATTTACACTTTTTACAAAGTCTTTGTCAGATCTGGGATTTGGTTTTCTTTCCCTGCCACTCCTTCGGGGTCCTGCGACTTTATCTGGATTTCCCATGGGTGAGAAATGTACCGGCACATCCTGCTGAGACTGATTTACTGTTAAAGCATCTCCTCCCAAGTCTGGTCACACGATATCTGCCATTTCTTCTTCAGGAGAACAATTTGACGGTAGTTCTCTGGTCCCTGGCCGTATTCTTTTGAATCGAGACACATTAATTTTCGCGTCAAATTTCCAGTCACCGTTACCATTAGTCCCTTCTTATCCAAACCCACTTTTGGTTGTGGCTGAAAAGCTGGTGCAAGTTTGGTCCTGTTTCATCAATACAGTATCTCCCACGGCTATTTCTCTCGGGAGTGCTCGATTACTGATATCGGCGCGAGACTTCATTTTGTACTTTTCTTGACTGTCTCTCTCTCTCTCTCTCTGATCTGTTGGTCAGTCGATGATGTACTTGTGTTCAATGACTCTGGTAACTTCGTCTTAGGCTCCCTTGCGAACATCAACCTATGTGGGGTGTACCCTATCGTTCTATGAGGCGTTGCACGGTATTGTCTCAGGAATCTAAACATTTCCTACTCGCACGACTTTCATGAGAGGCTTGTTAAAACCCTCGGCTTGAGCATTGGCGCGCGGCCATCTTGGTGTAATTCGACGATGATCGAATCCCATATCCTGTGCGTATTTGTGAAACGTGTCAGAATTAAACGGTGATCTATTGTCGCTTTTAATAGTTTTCGGACATCCAAACACGCTCAGTATTTTGTCTAAGACTGGTATTGTGGCGTTTGCTGACACCGACCGTACTATCTCAACAATTGGGTAACGAGAGTACTCATCGGCCACAACGAATAAGTATTCGCCACTTGGTAGAGGAGTCAATGCTAATATTCTCCCAGGGACCTGCTGGTAGCTAGGACATACGCAACGGCTCCATTACCCTGGACTCTGGCGTCAATGCTTGACAGGCCATGCAATCTTTTACTGCATCCTCAACTTGACCATCCATATTTGGAAATCATACTTTGGATCTCAAAAACGCTTTAGTTTTCGCCATTCCTTGATGGCCCTCATGCGCGACACTGATTGCACGATTCCTTAACATATAAGGCAAAACAATACGATGATCACGTTACAAGACATTGTCTTAGTGTACAGTAAGTCCGTCACGCACACTCCTCAGAGCAACAAGTTCCTCCATGTGCAGACTATCCTTGCGAGCCTACTTCAAATCATGCCATCTTCCATTTCTTACAAATTCAATCACCTTCTTTAATGTAGGACTCTGTGACGTTGCCTACCTGACGTCATCCGGACGTATGGCATGTGGTAATGATTCTGATGCTATGAAGTTAACATATTGCTCTGCAATTTCCTCCTGGAAGGACTGTCCCGTCTCCTCAGTTAAGGGGTGTCGCGACATGTAATCTGCAACGTTCTTTTCACCGGGTTCGTACCGGATATTCAATTTGTAGGACTGCAACCTTAGCCTCCATCGCTCTATCCTCAGACGTGGGAGGTTAGTTATTGCCCAAATGTTCTCTAGCGGCTTGTGATCAGTGACTACGTTGAAGTGGTAAGTATTGACTATATCGCGACTCCACAGATGTCAACGAACGGCTGGCGTATGTCACGATTTTCTCCTGTACAAAGACTGCACCTAACCCGATTGGGCTGGCATCAACCCTCAGCTCAACCTCCTTCCTGGGGTCATAATAGGACATAACAGCGTCACTAGAGAGTTTTTCTTTTAACGCCGTGAACGTTTTTTCACACGTGTCGTCCCACTGCCAAGTTACGTCGTCATGTGTAAGTCGTCGAAGCGGCTCACAGACTGTGGCATAGTTCTCGATAAATCTGGAACTATAGCTCACCATGCCAAAACCTCTGACTGCCTTAACTTTTTCCGGATCTGGTGATATTCCATTTTTGCTGAACACAACACCAAAACGTGTTATCCTGTCTTTCCGGAACTCACACTTTTTACCATTAAGTGTTAGGCCGCTATCTCCGAGTCTCTCAAGCGTTTCTCGTAATGCTCGGTCATGCCCCTCGGGGCTCTTGCCATACACAATAATATCATCCGATATATTTCTGGCTCCGTTCACCCCTTGAATGACTTATGATTTCCTGAAAAACTTCGGAGGCTGATGATATTCCAAAGTTCAGGCGCTTGTACCTGTACACGCCCAGGTGAGTGGAAAATGTTGTTATATATCTTGACTCGGGCTCGAGTTCAAGCTGGTGGTACCCACCCCTTATGTCAAGCTTGCTAAACTTGGTAGCTCCATTTAAATCAAGAATGAGTTCGTCGATTGAAGGCATGATATGTCTCACGCATGTCGACACATAAACGTTTCTCACTTGGATCCTTTTTTGGCGGTGTTACTATGGGTGACACCCAAGGTGTTGGTTCCCCATCCACTTTCTCAATAATGTCACTATCTACAAACTTGTCAATCTCTGCTTTCACTTTGTCCCGTAAGTGAAAAGGTGTCTCTGGGCCACAGATGAAACATTCGTGTCTATGTGCAGTTTTACCTGTCTGCCTTTAAGCTTACCAATGCCTGAAAGCTTGAATTGAACTTCCTCCTCAATTTTCTTCGTGACATCTGGCTGTTGTTCCTAAACCTGGCACATCTTGAGTATTGCCAACCTACTGGCTGTAGGATATCCCATTATGGATCCATATTTTCCTTTGACAACATGAAATGTGATATTGTCAAAAGCCTTGTCAGTTTCAATGTTTAAGACACATGTACCGAGAACCTTGAGGGTACCATTACCGCCATATGGAACTAACTTTGTCTTAGTTTGGTATCTCGACAATGCAGGACTACCCAACTTCTCATAGTCTGCTTCATCCAGTATGTCTACCGAAGAACCACTGTCTACTAACAGCTTAAGAGTTTTGCTGTTTACCTTCACCTGTGTGAACGGTCCTTTCACAGCACGCACAAATGCACGTTTGTCCGCCTTTGATTCAACTTGAATCCCGTAACAATAACTCTCGTCCTCACTGTCGTGTGACTTTCCGTTTCTACAGCGTGAACTTTTCTGGTAATTGATTTTGACTTGTTTTTACAAAATTTCTGGAAGTGATTTTGTTGTTTACAGGCATGACACACCTTACCTCTGGCCGGGCACGGTCTATCCTTATGTGGGTATGAGCCTCCACAGTTCCAACACTTGTTTTTGGAGTTTGGATGTTTTTGTCGGTTGTACTTCTGGGACGCAGTACTCTCAGCACTTTGATTTTTCTCGTGTTTACGTTTTGGGTGGTGATGTTGCTTTATCGCGTTTAAAGGTTTAATGTTTTCCATAGTTTGGTCTTGAATATTACACATTTCCATCGCCCTTCCCAACGCTACAATGTCGGCCAATTGTTTATCCGGCTCTTGCAACGCCCGACGTCTTAAACGATTCGAGGAAAAGTTCTGTATCAACGTTGACAGAATTTCTCTATCACAATCAGCAAACTCACAATCTTTGCTCAGCTCAGTTTTCTCAGTTCAGTCACATATTCATCGATCGACTGCCCCTCCTTCTGTTTGAAGGTTCGGAAATTGTATATTTCTATTTGAGTGTTCTTTCTCGGTTTGAAATAGTTCGTTAAGACTCCCTTCACCCCCTCATACGTATTTTCAGTATTGGCCATGTGAGCTTGATATATATCATTTACCTTGTCGCCTATGTAATTGAGAAGTAGAGCACGTCGTCTGTCCGCGTCCGTCAATTCCATTGCCACGAACAAATTTTCCAGTCTTCCAACCCATCGCTCCCAACTCGGGCCTGCGTTGGCTCTATCGCTTTCACTGTCGAAATTCGGAAACACTGGAAGTCTCTCCATCCTCGTCGCCAGATATTGGGTCCTTTTGGCGATCAGGTATACATTGTAGGTTTTCAAATACTATATGTACTTTAAGCGCGAATTTCTATTGAAAATGGATTAACAAACGATCTTGAAGATCCGATAATCGATCTTAAAATTCCGACTGATTTTAAGCACTAATATCTACCGGTATTTCTGTCAATGGAGTGTGTCCAAGGGTGCATTAGTTCGAAGGGTTCTGACTCTCTGACTCGCTAAATATTTGAATGACAGGTGGGTGCGAGAGTCAGAATGCGTCCTTAGTAAAAAGTTGAAATTGTACCGACCCGTGCTCGTATAGCTTTTTAAGCTGTGTTTTATAAGATGAAACATTTTCGATCAGACGTAAATAAGGTAGCAACGGAAAGAACAGATTTTTTTTTCTTCTATCCTACATATTTAAGCAAGGCCCAGGAGGCCGTAAAGTAACTGTCGCCACCATTTCTAAAAAAGCAACCATCTGTTTAAAAATGGGAATTTCTTAACGTGACGTAAGGCAGCGGCCATTTTCTTGCACTCGCCTGTTCTCCAAATATTTAGCGGGTCAGCGGAGAGTCAGAACCCTTCAGACTAAGGGTGCATGTGTGTGCCAACTGTGTGTGTGTGTGTGTGGGTTCTTTGGTCTACCACGCGATACAGCTTAATTCACAGTCTTTTACTCAAAATTCTGAACTTGTGTACCTTCTTTCTTAAATCATGCAAACATTGTCATTGTTATTACCTATTTCATGTCTCAAATTCCACTGAAATTGTCTAGAGCCTAGAACTAGCTACCGTTCTGATATCTATTAACACATGTTCAACCAGTTCCTTTCTCAATTCCAGTGTAAGCTTAGAGCCAGATGGGAATAAGAGGAGGTGGATGGGCGATACCCGCCCGCATTCATGCCGATATTAGGCTTTCTGAAAATGAAAATCCCATTTTTAAACAATGCTTGGATCATACTGTTTAGGGACTTTCTTGATTCTAGTTCTTCATCAATATGGGCCGAACAACTTCTGACAATGCTTGACAATACCACCATTTTTGCATGGAGTATTTGTCATATTTTGAACGCTGGAATCTTTTAGACTTGATAACAAAAAATGGGAATTGTCTGTGTTTTAACAGTCTTAAACTTAGAGCATGGTTTTGATATATCGTAAACAAGTTAACCAGTTTGACTATATAAGCCTACAGAGGATTGATCAGCAAGGCCTATAAACATGAAGCCAGAACCACTTGTCATAAATGTAACATTAGAAGACTTGAGTGAGGTGAATAGCTAAAATCCAACTCACCGTGTTAGCACTGATCCAGACGGGCAGCCGAAACTCTACACACTCAATTAGCATTCAAGTTTGGACTAAATTGGTCGCTGACAGAATTTAATGATGGAGATATACTTTATATGCCTTTCTTTGAATCATTACTGAACCATTGCTATATTAAATACCAAAACATTTATTTGCTTGCGTTAACATAGTTAAATTAAAATCAAGACTGTTGCGTAAAGAGTGATATATTTACCACGATGTAAACAATATTGATCATATTCTCTCGTTAATATAAAATATAAATATGCATGACCCCAGTAAGTTGTTTCTAATTCATATTCTATGAAAAACCTGATAATTAAACACATATAAGGTGAAAGTTTGGAAGTGTCGGTAGGACTTCACTTTTTTATGTTTTACAACCCTCAGTAACTCAGTAAACTTTGAAGGCCGAATAGTTCTTGGGACCCTCATATACATGTAAATTCGAGTGCTTAACTCCATGTGACTAATGTTAAAAACATCGAAGTTGGCGCCTACCGTTACGTTCAATTAGGCTTAAAAGCGAAGCAATACAGGAAACCGATCACAACATTGTTGCCGCACGTCTACTTGCACTACAGAGAGCCTGTCACAAGAATACTTCGTTAGCTTTCAGATGAACTTTATATGACTCAAACTTACGGTAGAGCGGTTCAAGCTTTCTCCTGATCTTCTCCAGTGAAGGTTCATGTGCTGTAGACATCTATTGCAGCCGGACCAACCCTCAAAAACAAACACGTTCATCTTGATTTTGTTTCCTTCAGTGGGACGCTGTACCGTGTACGCGTGTTGAAGGAACTGAAACTTGACTATGTCCAGCCTAGTTCTTGTGGTTTTTTACCCGTCAATTCCATCTTTTGCTTCTTACAACATGAAATGTTCGGGGATATTAAATATGAAGGCCTCCGTGTGTTCCAACAACAAACATTTTATTAGTCAGGACAGCAGGGCAACTTTGCGCCATGACAGCACATGTCTAATAGTCGGTACCCTAATAGTCCCCGGTAGGGGAGATCGGATGCCAGACGTTTTGCCCCAAAGTCACAATGTCCCATGCCTCAGTGTCCCAATTTTTTTTCTGATCGCCCCAATTTGCATTGTCCCAAATATCATATCATAATGTCCCAAAATATTTGGGATGAACGGCTCGATTCGCCCCATGCCAGATCGCCCCATTGCCACAATGTCCCAAAATTTGACATATCGCCCAAATGGTTTACCATATCGCCTCATACTATTATATGGGTAAATCTTGATTACTACACAGGAATTAATAATATATTTATAGTCCGGGAAATGCTTGCATATTGTTAAACTGAAGAACGGGAATGGAGTACATATGTTTCCCAGAGTTACCTATACCAGGGAGGCATTCTATGGTGAATTACCCTTTTAGGCCTGTACCTGGATCTTGTAAAATCATGGTTTCATTGTTTATTCTGCTTACAATGGACCACCTGTGTATGTACATATAGATCATTGGCCTCAAAAGCGGTAATAATAACATAATCATTTCCATATTTACACAAAACATCTATGCGTATATCAACGCACAACAAAAACGTGTAACTGATTCAATTTTTGAATATGTGTACCTCGTATTCATCCTTCATATCTGTGGTAACAAGGACTGACAGTTGAGTGTAAGCTAACCTTTACACCCTAGTGCACTAGGAGTGCACTACGTTTAAACTAGTAATACACTACATTTAAGCTACAGGTAAACTAGTTGTGCACTACGTCCAGTCTGGTGTGACCACGAAAACCCCCATACGGGTAATGGGAATGTCCATGCCTACCAGTGTCCTTACCTGTACAGATGTAAAATGATTTATCTGTACTTTTGTTGTTTATACTTTTGAAGATGTCTTTGACAGTCATTAGTTTGTTACTCATAAAAGTACAAAAAATGAAAAATTCTGATTTTATGCCAGATGATATTCATCATAATAACTTATGTTTTCTCTCTGCAAGTCAAGATTTTAAAAGAAAAAGATGATTAAAATATACTTACTTATATTTCTTTTTAAAGAAATCAAAGTTTGGTACATGAAACATGATTTCTTTTATGTAAATATTAACATTTTACAATTAAATCGAACGGTATACTATATGTGTTTGATTATAAATGGTATTATGTTGCAAATAGTTAATCCTACCACGGACTTAAAGAGCATAATATAATATCTGATATAATTCTGTGATCCTGCTATATAAATAAAGAATATAAAGTAAACAACAGATTGTAATATAAAAAACAGATATTACAATAAAAGATTTTTAACTTAGTATACAAGTTTCAATCCCATATTACGTTAATAAATCTGAAATTAAGAAGCTGTTGAATGATATCTACATGTACAGTGTCGGTGTTTTTGTTTACCCCCAATTGTCATTATCTTACGAGCCCAGTTTCTATAGCCAATTTATTACTTTAGGCCCTACGGCCTATAAGTTCATATACATAACACACTCATTTACAATAACATAGCATATAAATAAACAATGTAGGAGGATGAGGTAAATTATACCTTCACAACATAATATGCATAATACATTTACAATTAATATAATTAATATGGGTTTATACCGTCAGCTGAAAACACATTCTTCCAACATCAGTTTCAAAATAGCATAACTTCAGTATATTACACGTACAATGTATGATATAAATTAATATAAGTAAGACGACTGTAGTATGTGTTTATGGACGTCGCACGTGGCAACAAATTAAGGATTCCCAAGTGGTTGGGCCAATCCCTACCGACGAGGTCTCCTTAACTATATATCAATCAAAATAACGTATCGCTTTGGACGTCATATGACTAACATATGGTATGTACAATATAAACATAAAAAGCCGTTTCCTTCTTCATTTCACAATACCGATATACATGTACATGTACATACGTGTACATGTAATCCAATTGACTGTAAGTGTACACTGTTATCATCATGAATCAATTAGCAGGGCTCTAGCTTGGCCAGTGATAGCCGTGGGGGAGAGGGAGGTGAGAAATTCACACCTGGCTAACTACAGCAAGCCTAGGGACGTCCCCTATCCTAACCTATGTGAGGTGAAGATTCAGTTCAGTTTTCATTACTTTAAACCGTTTGGTTCATCAGTACAGTGCATATATATATACAATGCAAACAAGTAAAGCAATACAAATTTATACAGACACACTACTCCCAAAATATGTAGTGTAGAGAGACATCTCACATAACAATTGTCTACATTATATAAATACTTTCTAGTTGTCAACTCTCTTAACGAGCATCTACAACTCATATAACATTGAATGTATCTATTAATGAGTATATTCATATTATAGTATATTCTCACATTATATTATCTTTCTCACAATATATTTATATGATAACATATTCTCACATTACATTGATATTTTATTCTCAAAATATATTGTCATAATAGTAGTATCTTGTCACATAACATTTAGGCATATTTATCATTCTCCCTATATATTCATATAACATCCTCACATTATATTTATCTCTTGTTTTTACAATAACATTAGAATATTACTCTCAGATACCAGTGGTTCGCACAGTACATATATAAACGTAACTATCATTGTAACATCTAAAACAATCATCTATTATTCTCTCAGTACATTTATCTATCATTTCCACATACCTTTTTATAATATTCTCACATTACACAGTTGTGATATTCTCACGTTTCACTTAACATTAATCTGATACAGTATCTATTAATCTCACATATCTCTTATATGACTTACAACTCAGACATGGCGTTAAAAACAACTACAGTGTATTATATTAACCATTTCTTTTTTTGATACTTAATCTTATGAACTTTGCTAAATTTGACAAATCTTGTTTGCTATTAGTTGAATAAATTTGAACATACTTTTTATAATAATATTTCTTTATAAACTTGTTTCTTATATCTTTAAAACAGTCACACTTTAATATAAAATGATACTCGTCCTCGGTATCCCCGCTATTACATGATGTACAAAGTCAACGGCATCGTTCAGTATTGTTATAACGACCTACCTCAATATTCAGCTTATGTGACGACATATGAATCTTCGATATTTCTTTCTGATTTTGATAGTTTATAGGTTTCATTAAACATTTTTGTAAACCAAAACCTTCGTTAATACGTTCGTACAAAGAACACTTCGTAGATGAATTTATCTTTTCCGTATATTCTTGTGGGAAAATATCATACATTCTACATTTAATAATATCAAAAGCATTGAAATCCCCAGACTTCGCTTCCGTAATTTAAAATGCTGGCGACATAATTATCAAACACATGTAGTTGTGTTTCTATATTAAAAAAAGTTTTTTCTTACAAACGTTTGTTACTGCAAATAGTGCTTTTTACCCTGTCCAAAAATTGTATTCTGTGCTTTTCTGAATTTACCGTTAAAATTTAATATAATGCCCAAGTAATTAAAATCGTTAACTATTTTTTTTCTAACTCCCAACCATTATAAAGCCAAACATCGTCATCTCCTAGTTTACCATCATTTATGAAAAATAGCACTTTAGTTTTATATGTATTAATAGTTAAGTTCCATTTTTGCTTCCGTTTTGAAAATACCCTAGCTGAATATTTGTTAGGAACGTTGACATTTTCAACACAACTGCAGGCATGCGTCATTTTTTTATGATTTCGGTTATTGCACATATCAAATTCAATACATGAGTCATATTCCGAATATATTTTTACCTTCCCTATTTTATGGATTAGGTATGAAAAGCATATTCCCCCATGCATGACGACATAAAATTATTCCCTTTGTCCAAATTGAAGCCGTATACTGTATACCTCAGCCGCACCTATACCATTTTACAACGTAAACAAGTGACTTTTACGGATACGCTATATATTGTATGTGAAATGGTCTTTCTGTCCAGCAATATAATTAAATCATACCGTTTTGCAAAACACGCTTTTAAGTTTTACACACGCATTTCATGTAATGAGGACTAAAAGAGTTCTACCTTGTGTGGCTCCTAAACCATACCAAAGCTTTATATGCGTGAACCGGCGTGTAACGGCTTTATGTCACAGAAGTAAAGTAGTTAGTTATCCTTTGAATACTTCCAATTTCTCATTATGCTCCGTAATGTAATCATTGCGCTTTGTTTTCACCATTTCGCAACTTTTCGCTTGGTTACGCGGGAAGCTATTTTTATGGGCAAGTGAGCTTATGCCATGGGGCGACGTCCGTCGTCAATCATCCGTCAACATTTGCTTCAAATCGCTTCAAGTAAAAAAGTCCTGATTGGACTTTGACCAAATTTGGTAAGAAACATCCTTGGGGGAAGAGGAACAGATTTCGCATACATGGCGACTCTGACCCCCAAAGGGACCAGAGAGGCTGGTACAAATAGGGGAAAAAGAGGTAATTCCTTTAAATCACTACTTGTCATAAAGTTATGAATGCATTTGAACCAAATTTGGTCAGAAACATCCTTGCGGGAAAGGAAACATATTTCGCATTAATGGTGACTCAGACCCTCAAGGGGTCAGAGAAGTGTGGCCAAATAGGCAAAATAAAGGCAATGCTTTCAATCGCTACTAGCCATGTAAGCATTGAACTGTTACAAAATGTTGTATACAGTCGATATGAATACAATTTGGGTGACAGATAAATATAATGTGGTTGCAAAGTCAGAGCCGTCAGCTGCGGAGAGCATATTGCCGAGATAGCAGTATGAAGCTACAACCTCCAGTTTGTCGGGTCTGACTTGGACTTCGGTCTGTTGTCTTCTTCGAATTTGGACGTGCAGTTCCTTGGCATCATGCACACCTGTAGTCAGGGTTCTTCTCCAGGCGTTTGAGGCGACTGCATTTCTTATGTACCAAGTGCTTGCAGCCGTTTCAATAGATGATGTTGCTGCCTACCCCATTGGTGCCTGTCTGAGCTCTGCAAGAGGTCCATTCCCATACCACAGAGATCATGATATTTGTCTTCCCCGCATTCATTCTTCTTCATAGCTTCCTTCCAAACCTCCTGACACATTCCTCAAGTGCATCAGTGATTATTACGAGGCCATGAACATAAATATCCTCCAAGGGGGATACCAGCATGGAACTCGCATGACAGGGCTTCAAGCACGATGATAAAGAGCAGGGGTCTGAGTCATGATGGACGCCGACCCTCACCTCGAACTGTTCGCTGTAGCCTTCACCAACACGGACACGGCTCCATGAGTTATGGTACATGCCTTGGACACTCTATTCATCCGTGCCAAGTTTTCTCATTGCCCCCAAGATAACTTTCTGGGTTAAACTCTTTCTCAAGATCAACGAAAGCCATGTACAATCGCTTGTTGACAGCAAACTGAAGCTGCAGAACAACAATGATTGCGTCCGTGGTGCCTCTACGTGTCACACAGCCACGCAGATTTAACTCTTGAGTCATAACGTTTAACCGGTTGAGATCCCCAGCCCAAAACTATATATAAAAAGGCTGAGCATAAAGATACGATCACGAACATGATATTTGATATGACCTTAGGGTCTGTCACGCCTTTCCAGACATCCAACCCCAAAACTATACAGAAACAAACACAATCATGATATTAGCATTGATGTAAGGGTCTAGCCCAGCCTTAGGGACCATGGTTCTCAGTTGAGCTTGAACAGTGAGCAGAGATACCCACCCATTAACCTATCTCTAATTTATACAGATATACCTCAAGGATAATTCTTTGGGTCTATTCCTGCTCGTAGCATCAGTTTTAGAAATATTTTACCTTGATACCAATTTATCTAGGTGGGCGATACAGGCCCTCTGTGCCTCTTGTTTTTATAAAGATTGGTATATAAATGGAGTTGTTGTATTTAATGATTTAAAAAAGGATGACAATTGTTTTTTGTTTTTTGGAATTCGGAAAAATATTATGGTGTACAAGCAATTTTTTACAATACCAAGAAATTGTTACAGCTATAATAGAACTTTGCAATCGACATAACATCCCATCCAAAAATAGACTATAAAATATAAAATAAAAAATATAAATAAATATACAACATTTGATATGGCGCCCTATCTAGCTAACATGAGCTACTCTAAAGCGCTTTACAGTACATAGATATATAATTCGCATACAATCAATACAATTAACACATACAGTTCTATCATATACAATTCTGAGGAGTTCGCAGGAGCTGCCTTATCAGGCGCTAACTACTTGTCCTATACCACCTGGCTTATATCTCCATATGTGTGTGTATGTATGTGTGTGTGCTGGAGATGAATTGTGTTCTGTTTGTAGTGGGACCGTGTTTCCAACGGCATCTTTTAGAGTGCCACCTCACTTGAATGCTACATCACAGATACTGCAACACCCACCCCAGACCATTTTATACTCCACCTGGGTTGTTGGAGTTGTGTGGGCAGGAGAAAAACACTTTCTCTGAATGTTCCATGCGTATGACGATTACGGCGATCGAACCCCGGCCGCCTGCATGGAAGGCCGGAGTGTTAACCACTCGACCAATCCGCCCACTATCATTTTATTTCAAGAAACAAAAGATTTATATAATGTACTTAGTAGAAGTAATCGCATTGCAAGTGGAATTAAAAAATTGGGACAAAAAACAATTTGAGTTCGATGAAAATGATTTGAACATGATATTCAAACTCCCTTTCTTTGTAACAAAAAATACAAAATTCCAATTATTCCAATTCAGGGTCAGTCTCTATATTCTAACAACAAACTCATATTGTTTTTAAAAAGTAGGGTTAGTTGACAGCCCCTTTTGTAATAGTTGTAAAACAGAAATTGAAAACATAGAGCATACATTTTGGAACTGTGAAAATGTTCAAACTTTACTGGTACATCTAGTGTTGAATTCATTGTTCATTCCATTTGAATTAAATAAAAAATCTTTCTTTCTAGCATATATCATCAGAATGGAATTGACATAAAAGTAGATAATATGATCATCTTGACAATAAAACAGTATATCTAAGGATCAAGGTGTCAAAAGACTGAACTTTGTATTAGTGCCCTAAAAATAAACTTAAGGATACATATACTACTCAGAAATACATTGCTAGGAGTAAGGGAGTGAGCTATCTAGAGCAGTTTTAAAGAGAATGTGTCAATTGGCAAAACCTTTTTGATTAAAACACCTAAACCATAATATCTGGACAAATTAAACATTTGCAAATGATTTATATTTAATCATCATAATGAAATTATTTGATTATAAAGTTAAATGCTGATTATACCCGCACTGACAATTGATAGAGAAATTTGTATTAACATAAACATTTTTAAACAATCCTACCTTTCCGTCTTGACAATTGTATTTATTTCATATTTGTAGATAATGAATGATTATATATTTGTCCATTTATGTTTGTTTTATGTCATGTATGTGTATATTGTAACTCTAACATGTATGAACTGTAAAATAAAATGAGAAAAAAAATGTACTGTTTCTTGGATTGAACCTGTGACCCTTAGCTCTCCAGCCCAATGAGTTAAAAGGAAATTTCCTGTAGCTGATGCTTGTATAGCAATTTAACACACTCTTAAGAAGGGTCAGGTCTTATCAAAGGACAATGGATTATTATTTATTGGTATTTCTGCTGAACTGTAATAGGTATGGACAGGCTTTTAATATAACCAGGAAATCACCGGTCTCTCTAGATGATAGTAAGCTTTATTGATTTTATAACCAGTATGAAACAAGTTTTATCACATACCTGTTGTATTTTATTATAGTAATACAAGCAATTTCCAGACCACGAAATACAACGTTCCGTATTGCACATGTGCAATGCGGAATATTGTATTTACCTACTAGCCGGAACATTTTTTTATGGAAATCCCCTTGTCATGGGAGACGTTGCATTGGTAAATATTTTTGGACAATTTTTAAAGTTTGAGATTTAAAAAAAAATATGAAGCATCAAAATATTTTTTAATTTAAAATACAGAGTTATGGACGTTACTTAGGCTTTCTAAATAAACATTTGAGAAAAAGAAATAAGGTTTGTAGTAAATATAGAAGCAAGTTGTCGTCTGCTACGGAAGCCTGAAAGGGCTTTGTTAACAATGGCATTTGCTGGCAATTTTGACATCTTGCATGATCTACTGATGGATTCAGACATAAGTGATGAATCCAGTATTCGTGAGCTGAGGGTATGTGTAATGAAATGGGAATATCCGGGAATGGAACTGAGCCAAATTCATATTCATCACCCAGCGCACCGTGCGCTTCCCCTCTCTCTGACCCTGTCCCTGAGTCTGAAACCCATGTTTCATCTGAAATAGACGACGCGGACGTGATTCTATCCTGTACGTATACTTCTGGTGTCTCCGATTTGAGGAATTATATAATGAGTAAAAGAAATGAAAATACTGTTAAGAAAACTGAGGGGTGTATTAAAAGATTTCTAGAGTGGATTCAGTCTCCTCCTAGGTCTGACAGCCGGGACGCTCTTCAGATTCTACCAACTAGATACGTACATTGGTGGTTTTTTGCTTTCTCTTCAGAATAATGATGGTTCTCATTATGAACCCGATACCCTAACCAGCTTTCACAGGGGCATCGACCGCTATCTGAGTGAAAAAAGTTATATTGACAAAATTCTAACCTCAGATTTATTCAGCACAAGTCGACAGGTACTTCAATCTCGACGGAAAGAGTTTAAACAGAAAGGGCTTGGGAACCGACCCAATAAAGCGCAATCTGTCAGTGAAAATGAGGGGGAAATGTTGTGGGAATGCAGTCAGCTTGGTCACGACAACCCACATGCTTTGCTGAACACAGTCTGGTTCAATAACACTAAACTTTTGGGGTTCAGAGGATGTGATGGGAACAGACAATTGGAATGGGGAGACATAAAATTAAAAAGGGATGAAAATGGGTCAGAATTCCTAGAATTTAACGAAAGAACAACAAAAACAAGAGGCGGAAACAGTACTCACATAAGATCATTCAATCCGAATCAATTTGAAAATCCTGAAATTAAGTCGCGATGTCCAATCGAAGCCTACAAATTGTACGCCAAGCACCGTCCTCAGGCCATGAACAACCGGAGTCTCCATTTTATATCGCCGTCAATCAGAACAGCACTGGTGGAAAGCGGTTCAAAAACCAGTTGGAAGAAACAAACTTGGTGTAATGATGAAAACAATGACAAGTAACGCCGGTCTTACTGGGAAAGAAACAAACCAATCCTTGCGAAAAACACTGTGTACAAAACTCCTCCATTCCGGCGTTGCTCGTACGACTATTATGCAATTATCTGGTCACAAAAACGTAAATTGTGTAAATAACTATGCCGTAGCTTCCTGTAACCAGCAACGTGAACTATGCGAAATTCTTCAAAACGTGAAGAAGTCTGCTATATCTCCCAGTGTAACATCCACAGTATCTCGTAGACCAATGGTGGAAACATTACACAGTCAAAACCTACCGGCCGTCACAACTTGTCCTCGTGAGAAACACGTGCAAAATCTTGCGACGGGAATGTTTTCCGGGGCAAATTCCGTGGCGGAACTTTCAATATCTCCTTTCAAATATCATCCCAGTCAAAACATACCACATCTCACAGAATGTCACCTCCTCGAAAGTACAGACGCATAGCACAGCCGCCCGACTCCGATTATGATGACTGAAGTTACACCGTGGGAACTTTTGAGTTTTGTGTGTCAGTGACGTAATGCAGCGATATCGCGAGTTGGAAAAATTTACTTACATTTTTTGTGAACGTTTCTTATTTAACCGTTTGTTTTTGCCTGTCGTTTAAAATAGTAATTGTTACCATAAGATGTATTAGTTTGTGTGTATCTTGTGGATTATTTGTTTTACCAGTTAAATATCACAGAGAAAATATATGACAAATATCTGCTCTGTGACTTGCGGGTAAAGTACCGGTGACGGGTGTTGCTAAAACAAGTTCAAACCGGTTTCTGAAAGACGAGGCGAACCGAAAAGTTCCTGATATTTGTGAAAAGTGTTTATATTTTTTAAAGTTTGATCTCTACAAAATGATAAAAGCAAGACCACACATTTGTGTTTTTCCAACGAATCAGAAAGCACACGTTTATTGTTCCGCGCATTCGTGAATATATTCATCCGCACAATAAACTCAGCTGTCTGATTCGTTAGAAAAACACAGTGTGTAGTCTTGCATATATTCAACATATATCAATCACGTTTGTTGGGGTCCCTGGATGTTAGTGCGCAGAGTGGTCTTATTGTGGAATGAAAGTGCGCAGAGTGGTCTTATTGTGGAATGAAACTGGAGTGCCAAACGAAAACTTACGCGGTATGGCAGGTGACCCCAAACCTTTTCACGTCAGATCAGGAAATTGAACCCCGAACAAGACAAGTGTCCTATCAACTGCACCAATCGATCACCCTATTGATTTATTTACCTTGCTAAATTCGGTTTGTCTCATATAAAACTTTGATAAGCCGTCATATGCATTAGCAATTGAAATAAAGAATATTGGTTTCATGACATCCTTCTCAGGACAGACTTTTAGATACATATTGTGAGATGAGACAGCGCCATCTAGTGAGTAAAGAGTTTGTAAATTTTTTTAAAGCAGGGGCAATAATAACCCAATGTTGAATAAATGTTGTAGGTAGGGTTTTGGCATTTTGCCCATTCATTCGTGAGGGGAAACTGGAAGAAGGAAGACCAAAGTTCGTGTTCACTCTTGCAAAAATGTTGTCACGATGTGGATCTTATTAATTATTGGATGCTGGGAAAGAAATGTCACAGTATCTCGTCTTTTGGGTCTCTCAGTCACTTCACTCTAGCAGATAAGGTTAGATATATTTTATTCCACACAAGGTAATTTGGTACTTGGTGTTTGTAAGAATTTTACATTGCCAAGTCTTACTTGCGCATGCATTATAATCTTGAAAGTAATTTTTCTAACCTTGGGGGTAATGGTATGTTGTAAATGCATGTAAAATAAATTCTCCCATCAACATTCCTATGGCATGTTACTTTCAATCGTAGATATCCAGAGGTAACGCGCATCTATGAACTCTACACCCCTTGAATATGCCATGGCAAAACTGTAGGCAGACTAAGTAAAAAAAACCTGACCAATCCCTGGGCTGATGCCTGTCTTTTGAAGATTACAAAGAAAGAGCCGCAAACGACTTCAAAGCTTGTCAGTTTTTACCGTTATATGACAGTGAGGATTTTTTATTTATATCAAAAGGTCGAACCAGTCTTCTTGCCTGATCAACAAGGTGGCCAATATAGAGACTTCAGTTTTTCACAATATTTTCGAGGGGTGTAGAGACCGTAGATGAGCGAATTCCCTGGATGTAAAGGATGGTTACCTCCTTGATTTACATTTTTGGCGTCCTTGTTTTTTGTGATTTCTGCCTTCTTTCCGCTGTGGCTTACTTGTGCTTTTTCTAATGTCAACATTTGCAAGTAGCGACATTTTCTGCAAAATATAAAAATATGACATTTTATATCATATTTGACTGCAGATAATAAGCCATCTTCCTTGTGAAAAATATGAAAATACAATTATGGACAACTATAAACATTAACGTATTCAGTTGTGAGTACAAAACAAGTTTTAAGTCCAAAGTAAACAACAAAATAGAGTTTACTGAAGGTATCTTTGAATTGCTATATTGTTCTAGCAGAGCAACTGAAACATTGAAAATTAAGAATTACTTAATTCAAATAGCATTAACCTACAATAACCAAACATTCTGCTTTCTGTTTCTTCTTTTTTTTATTTCCATCTGTTGTCTGTATCAAATTTACTATTTTGTTGTCCGCTTCCTGTTTGACACAGCCCCGAGGAGCAGCCAGCCGTTGTACAAAATGTCCAACTGACATAGAATCCAAGTGTCCTTACTCGGCTAAAAAAATTTACCTCGACCAAATTAAAATGGTAGGCACTTACATTGTTAATGCAACTTTATCGGCAAGTAAAAAATGACACATTTGCAGTTTCCCTACTCAGTTTCTTTCCCAGTTTTTCTCTAGAAAATTTCTCTGTTAATTCTCCCAAAAATGTTTTCAGTGAGACAAAAAAAAGAAAAACAGGTGCTTATGAATAGGAAATAAGGTCAAAAGTCAAATAAGTGTGATTTATTCAAATAATTCCTTCCTGGGCGATAACTTTTCAACCATTGAAGCTATACTGATTAGACTTGCAGTTTATATCTGTAACTCTCTTGCATGACACGTAGTGCAATATCATTAGATAATTGTGACCTTCATCCAAAGGTCAGTGGTAAAAAATTAAAAAAAGTAGAATTATTTCAAACATTCTTAGGTACACCAAGGTAATGCCAATGGTCCTACACTTCACTGCGTCTCATTGAAACTATAACAGACCAAATCTTAAGGTCATTAAATCTAGGGTCAAGCACATATTGCAGTACATATTATGATCTTATGGATGATTGAATTCCTGGTCGACAATATCTTTGTTGAGTTCTGAGGAAAGATTTTCCATCAGACTGTTGGCATTCCCATGGGAGCAAACTGTGCCCACTGTTAGCTGACTTGTTTTTGTTTTCATACGAGGCTGAATTTGTGGAAGTGCTAATCAGGACTGGTAACAAAACCCTTGCCAAATCTTTTAATTTCACTTTCAGAAATATCGATGATGTGTTGTCTATTAACAACAAGAAGTTTTCTGACCACGTCGATCGTGTATACCCTTCTGAACTTGAAATAAAGGACACAACAGACACGTCTACATCATGTGCTTACCTCGATCTCTACTTAAACTACGATCAACATGGACAGCTTACTATTAAGCTATACGATAAACGTGATGATTTCAATTTTCTGATCGTGAACCTTTCCATTTCTTGATAGTGACATCCCTGCTTCTCCAACCTATGGTTTTTACATGTCGCAGTTGATTCGATATTCTAGGGTTTGCTCTATATATCGGGATTTTCGTTATCGATGTCGACTGCTGACAAACAAACTAACAATATAAGGATTCGAGAGATGCAGGTTGATCAGAACTATGATGAGTTTTATGGTCGCTATCTTTGTCTCATTGAGAATTATTCTGTATCTTAAGGTGATATGAAGATGGACGTTTTTGAGTATGCTCATTAGTGTGTTAACAAGGCGGGTGTCGTCGATGAAGCAGGAGACGCTTACTCTTCCGGAACACCTGGTCTTATTCCCTTGTACTTTTGCAAGGGTCTCCATGTGAATCTTTCCTTTGTTCATATTTTGCCCCTGGTTTAATCGATTTTGAGTTTGGATTATGATTATGTTAACGTTTCGGTATTCTCTTATTTATTTTGAGAACATGATGTTTACATGGTAGGTGTCGTCGATGAAGCAGAAGACGCTTACACTCTTCCCGAACACCTGGTCTTATTATCTTGTACTTTTATCAGAGTCTCCATGTAAATCTTTCCTTTGTTCATATGTTGCCCTTGGTTTAATCGATTTTTGAGTTTGGATTATGATTTTATTAACGCTTCGGTATTCTCTTATTTATTTTCTTAACATCAAGCTCATTAGATCCAATGTCAAGGTCAAATTTTACATCTCCTAACGGCTTAACATTTTGTTATGATATCATAAAGCAAATTAAGTGTGTGAGAATCTAGCAATTGACCAGATCTCAAGGTCAGTACTACAAAGATCAAGTAAAATTGTCCACCTCTTAAATTTTATACGGGTCAGATATATGATAGCGGGGTCCTTCCTTGCATTTCAGTGTTCTAGTTTTGCTTGAATATTTTATCAATATTATAGCATTGAAAACTCTATCTAAGCTTCATTTCCGAATATGGAATCAGTTTTGAGAACTACTGTTAGTACCATTACAATTATAATTTGTTCATGTATGTATTATTTAATTGAGCGGCAGTTGCTCTAAAATTAGGTCAAATAATATATTCTATTCAAAAGAAATCTTAAGAAAATGTGGAATGAATTCAGAAAAAATATGTGCAATGTTTTTAAGGAGAATCTTGTTTCGGTCGTAACTTTTAAACTGTAAAAGGGCAGACTTATGTTTCTGTTCACAAGTACAATTCTCTAGTAAAAACATTGGAATAAATGTGTCATTTCAAATTATCATACGAACGAATTTTGTAAATCAGACCTTTTGTTTTATGCTAGGGAAACAGTGGTTTCCCAGTATGCGTGATTGCAGAAGAGCCATCGATTGAGAGTGTGACAGTGGCACTTGAAACAGGTCCGTACGGCGTGTGTGTCTATGACAATGACAATGACGTCATGTCTAATCAGGTATGGAAAATCACGGCTCTAAATTATGAACATTTTCATATTGGCGCAGGGTTTTTGATGATATACAGTTACCACAGCTTTCAACAAATTTAGATACACAATGAATGAACTTGTATATTTAGTGAAAACGTTTCTTCAGTTGGCTTTTGGAAACTTGTCTTTAAGTTGTTTTCGAAAAAATAAGACATGGTTAAATTTAATAGACAAACTATCACAATATCAGGTTCGTTGTGAGAATAATCATTTTATAAGGAATATATGATCTAAATCTCTACTGAAATATTTATTTATTACCGCCTTGATTATATGATGTGATATTGAAATAGCTCACTACTGATAGTTTTAAACAATGTATGAGTTATGTAGTTTATCTTTCCGTGACCTTTGCCTCCCAATATCTCTCCTACCAAGGTGGTCAACATGCAGTTCGAGGGCGGAGCTACGGCCTCTCTGACAATGATGGCCTTCACAAAGGATGTATGTACGAGAGAAGTCAAGGTCTACGGTACTAAGGTAGGGAATATGTATTTTTTTGTCTCGCCTTCGACGATAGTCGAGAACAGCGAGACTAAGGGTTTGCTTTTCCGGCGGTGGCGACCGCGTCAGCATTTGTGTGTAAAGTCCACTTTTCACAGTGTTATAATAAACGACTCACCTTCGTATGAAGTTAACTGTTCTGGTTTTTGTTCTGGTTCTCCTAACAATTCTTGTCCGGGCTATTACTTATAAGAAATTGAAGATATCTTGATGAAACTTTCATGCATTAACTAATGCGGATGTACAGTGTATTGTCATTATGTCACTGTGATCTTGACCTCAAGGTTCGATGTTAAATAAGTGTGACTTTTTCCTTAATTTTAGTGCGTTTACCTGAATCACCCATATACGATGTACAATGCACTGTCCCTCACTTTCTAATTAATTATATGTATCAATAATTGACCACACCTCAAGGTTATTAGGGCCCACATCGAATTTGTGGGTGCCCTATAGTAATTAGATTGTCCGTCCGTCTTGTCTGTCCTTCTGTTCGTCCATCTGTCTGGCCTTTTTACTGGTTGATATTTTGTTATGACATTATGAAGGAAAGGTGGTCAGAATAAAAAAAATATGTTCACTGACCAAACCTCAAGGTAACAAGGTCAAACGTCAAGTCATATGTTAAGGTCAAATTTTACATTTATTAAGTGTTTAACATTGTTAAGGTCACCTGAGACAAAATCTCAAGTTACCTATTCTAATTTCTTCGTCATGGGTCGTCCGTCTGTAAACAATTTACATTTTCAACTTCTTAAAACTTCAGAAATCTTCTTCTTCAGACCCATATATGCTGGAATCAAATATTCGTCATGAATAGAAAGGTCTTAAGGTGCTTTATCAAAATTGTGAATCTCATGTCCCCCAGACTTACATTCCCCCTGGGAAGTGGGTGAAGTTTACGAAGTTAAAGGAGACGTTTTCGTAGCTTTGGACATCGGCATTACAACAGTCCAACAGAATGCAGTGTAAAATTTGAAGACCTTATGGTCACTTTAAATGGACCATTGGGTGTTCATCGTGTTCGTACAAAACTATATTCACTGCCTCGGACTGTGTTAAGAACACTGAAAACCACTCAAACAAAAACTGTTCCGGATGACCTTTGGAAACTAGCGTCAAGGCTCCATAAGATAATTGATGATGTGGCAGAAATTCGACTATTTAGGCCCGTACGAACGGACGGCCATGAGCCACTAGCGACTCAACATTTTATGAAAGTTGAATTTGTCAACAAGGGTATTGATGCCATTAACATCAGCAATATCTTGCATCAAAAGTCTGTTCAAGCTAACATACCACCGTACCTCCGATATATAAGATCACCTATCATTTCCTACAGTTATTCTGTGCCTATTGCACCGAAGCTTTTCAATTACAAGCAAACACTGCAGCAGTTGAACAGTGATGACCTTAGAATGACCCCCCTTCAGCATGTTCATGTTCTTCATCCCAATATTGCTATGGCCCAGCTGGACACATAGTTACTGGCAATCTGAAGATCATCCCCAACATAAAGCTACGGGAGCTTTTCATGAAAGGTCCTAAGTATCGCGAGACTCCATCCATCAAATGGAATGTGAATTTCAAGATTCTTATGGACTCTGTTGAAGATTACGCCAGACAATGGGCTAAACGTGAACATGCTGAATTGGATTCACTTTCAGAGTGGGTTAAATCTATCAGGTCCTCTATTCAGAAAAGAATTAGCAGTTTGCGATGCAAAATGAAAACTAAACACAAGTCGACCTTTCTTTACCCCGATGTTCGAACAACACTCAACGACCTACATGACAAGTATGTGATTGTGTCTGCAGACAAGGCGTCTAATAATCTGATCCTAGTTTGCAAACACTATTACATTCATTGTTTGCAAAAAGAACTGGGCCTGCTTGATAATCAAGGTAACCCTAGTTACACATTAACCGGTTTTTCGAAGGATGAAATACTTTCCAATCATACATCAGTATTGCAATCATTCAAAATACCCGTTAATGATAAAGACGCTGACTTACCTCGGCTATATTGGATACCTAAACTACACAAGGATCCTTATAAGCAACGTTTTATCGCTGGCTCGTCTCATTGCTCAACCAAGCCATTATCAAAACTTCTTACTACCATTCTTAGTACCGTTAAATCAGGGCTTCAGTTTTATTGTGACACTGTATACTCCAGAAGTGGCATTAATGGGATGTGGATTTTGAAAAACTCAAAAGATCTTCTGATCAGTCTTGAGCACCCCCTTCTCAAAAATGTTTCGTCAATCAAAACATTTGATTTTTCCACCCTGTACACTACCATACCACATGCCAAACTGAAAGAACGTATTCGGTCTCTCATAATGAGAGCTTTCTTTTCCAAGAAAGGTGAACGACGATACAAATACATGGTTGTGAGCTATATTGGAGCATACTTTCTGTAAAACACAACAAAAGCTAGGTTGAAATATACTGAGGAAGATATAGTACGAATGATTGAATTCCTGGTTGACAATATCTTTGTTGAGTTCGGAGAAAAGATTTTCCAACAGAAACCTTGCCAAATCTTTCAATTTCACTTTCAGGTATATCGACGATGTGTTGTCTATAAACAACAAGAAGTTTGCTGACCTAGTCGATCGCATATACCCTACTGAACCTGAGATTAAAGACACAACAGACTCTCCTACATCAGCTTCTTACCTCGATCTTTACTTAAACTATGACCAACACGGGCAACTTACTACTAAGCTGTCTGATAAACGTGACGATTTCGATTTTCCGATCGTGAACTTCCCTTTCTTGATAGTAACATCCCTGCTTCTCCATCCTATGGTGTTTACATGTCGCAGTTGATTCGTTATTCTAGGGCTTGCTCTTAATATCGCGATTTTCGTGATAGATGTCGACTGCTGACGAACAAACTTATGGCACAGGGATTCGAGACATGCAGGTTGATGAAGACCATGGGCAAGTTTTATGGTCGTCATCTTGATATCATCGCGAAATATTCTGTATCTTTGTGTGATATAAAGATGGACGTTTTTGAGTTTGCTTGTTAGTGTGTTTACTTGTTGTGATGACAATGATGACTCGGTTCTCATTTTGAGGATTGATGCTTACTTGCATGTGACCAAGATTTACATGGCGGGTGTCGTCGATGAAGCAGAAGACGCTTACTCTTCCGGAACACCTGGTCTTATTCTCTTGTGCTTTTCCATGTAAATCTTTCCTTTGTTCCTAGTATGCCCCTAGTTTCATCGATTTTGAGTTCGGATTATGATTTTGTTGACGCTTTGGTATCCTCTGATTTTTTGATTTTTTTTTACCTTACACTGCGAAGCATAAACCATTTAACAAAGTATTTAACCACCTATAGATATGCATTTTATCTAATAATGAAAAAATGCTCTCATAGTCATTTTAGCATCGTCTTCATACTCATGAACCAACTTAAAGGTCACTGACTCAAAGGTCAAGGAAAACCGTTTGTAACTTCCTTTCTTGAGAAGTCAATTAAACAAAGATCAAAGTCACTTACCAGTAGTTTGGCTGTTGGGTTCAAAGCTCAAGGATTGATGATTTTGGAGGTATAAAGACTGATAAACAGGACCCTTGCTCTTACTTATCAGTGTTCTCGCTCAAACTTGATAATTTCAGTGCAAGGACAACAACAAAAGTTATAGTACATCGAAATGCAGGTGACCGTTAATGCCTATTGGACTCTTGTTATGACATTATAAACTCACTTAATAAACGAAAGTTGGCCAGAATAGGAAAGATGTCCACTGTCCAAAACTCAAGGTCATGGGGTCAAAGGTCAAGGTCAAAATTTTAATTTATTAACTGTTAATATTTTGTTGTGATATTATGAAGGAAAATTGGTAAGAGGAAAAAGATGTCAACTGATCATACATTGTAGCTACCAAACTTTTTAACAGTAACACAATGTCCAATAAATAAGAATAAGACCCTTTCTTAATTTTTATTATTGCACACCCAAACTACTACAAAAAGCAGCAAATATGTATGCAGCAAATATACATATTTGCTTATTAGAAGGGACCTAAAACAAGTCTCTAGTTATCTAGTTGAATTGAAACTTGGTCACATTACTCAAATAACTAACCTCAATTTAAAAGAAATTGTGTTATAGGTTTTGTTATTTTGGAATTTTGGGAATTTGCGTTGAAGTCCACTTTTTATAGTTTTATTGATATCTGATCGAATTGAAACATAACGTAGTTCCTGAAATCATCCTACTGAAATTTGGGGGAAATATATATGCAGGTTCTGCTGTTTTGGGGTAATAACATGTGAATTTTGAGAATGTATGTTAGCGTCCACTTTTTATAGTGCAATTGACATGTCATTAAATTGAAACTTGGCAATGTTACTGATACTATCTTTCTGTATGTATTTTGTTATATTCTTATATTCCATTTGGACTTTTAACGTTATTGACAAGGGGCCAAAGGCAAGCCTTATACTTACGGGTAATTCTTGTCCATAATAGAGGATTTTTCTACAGTGTCTTCAGTTATACCAAGTATATTTCACGAGTGGGGTTATATTTTGATATTTTTCATGATTGTGCAGCACGAGGGAAAAATATCAAAGTTTTAGCAACATGAGTGAAATACATATATGCTTGGTATTACCGAAGACACTACATTTTTATAGCAAAACCTATCAGGGCTGCGTTTTCGTTGTCCCCATTACTGTTTGCAAACAATGTTTTAAATTGGTTTATAATAATAATAATAATATACAATATTTGATATAGCGCCCTATTTAGCATAAGCCACTCTAAAGTGCTTTACAGTACATAGATATACAATTCTTATACAATCAATACAATTAACACATAGAGTTCTATCATATACAATTCTGAGGAGTTCGGAGGAGCTGCCTTATTGGGCGCTAACTACTTGTCCTATACCACCTGGCTAATATCTCCATATGTGTGTGTATGCATGCATGTGGGCTGGAGATGAATTGTGTTCTGTTTGTAGTGGGACCGTGTTTCCAACGGCATCTTTTGTAGTGCCACCACACTTGAATGCTACATCAAAGATACTGCAACATCCACCCCAGACCATTTTATACTCCACCTGGGTTGTTGGAGTTTTGTGGGCAGGAGAAAAACACTTTCTCTGAATGTTCCATGCGTATGACGATTACGGGGATCGAACCCCGGCCGTCTGCATGGAAGGCCGGAGTGTTAACCATTCGACCAATCCGCCCTTTAATCAGAAAAAAAATGTATATTAAAAACAATACTTACAACGTCCAATTATTATGCAAATGAGTTCTACAACTACCAGTTCTTTAAATTCCAAAACGAAAGTGAAAACGCCCCGTGCGAATACGAAACTAACATGTGTCCATACCGGACGTAGTATAGAATTCGCACGCACCTCGAGCTTCCTCTTTCTTCAACTCTCTGAAGAAGCACATGGCGTAGCGTTGGCTCTGAACTTTTGAGATCGTTTTGGAGTGCGGTATCTTTGTGTCATTGTGTTATTGTTACTTCGTTGTTTATACCAGTTTTCCCTGTTTCATTTATATATATATATTGCCTTTTTTCACGGTATTTTTTGTCGGAAACGCGTTCAAACGCCGGTTACATAACCACGTGTTTTTGGTCACCGGTCGTTTTCCGTGTGTGTACACGTCTACTTTCGTTTTCGTTTTCGGTGTTTTTTTTGTGAACTAAATTTGTTTTATTTTCAAAATAAAGGGAAAATATTCATTATTTTATTGTTTTTGAATCATGAAGGAATCATCTAAGATTGAAAAACGGGGTAAGAGGAAGGATAGATCTAAGTCCTCTTCCGGCGACCACATGGATAGTCCTTCTGCAGGTTCCTCGTTGGCAGAGGCCCTGCTTTCTTCTAAACCTAACCAGCCTAAGGCTGGCTCTAGTTTAGAGGGTACAGGGGTGTCTTACCCTGTTGACACGGGGGTTGACCCCCTTCCACAGATGTTGGTTCGTCCATGGAGGGTTGGGTCTTCCTCCTAATTCTGACGTTTTGGTCAGCCCTGGAGCATCTGTTGGTGGGGTAAGAGACATGTTTGAGGATCCTTTAGGACCTGGTAATTCTTTGAATTATCCGGGCCCCTCAGCTTGTAGTACTGCTACCTCTCGTGTCTCTTCTCGGCCCCTTCTCCTATCCGGATTTGACCCTGTTGGGGTTAATACTGTGCCAGCCTACACCGTACACAACCCGTGGGCCGCGCCCATGGGTAATTGAGAAGGTGGCAAGTCTGGCGAGAGTCAGGCGACACCCCATGGTATCGGGTATGGCTCCTTTGGACCCCATACTGGTACTAGGCATCAAGGCATTGGTGCTTTCCAACAGCACACCAGCCATATGTCTGGTCCTCGGCCATTCATCTCTGGTTTTGCCCCGGGGGGAGTGGCGGTTCACCCTTTCCTTATGATCAGGGTTTTCCACCCCATGTTTCCACTGGTCAGTTTGGCCAGGATTGGGGTCATTCCTTTCCTTCTGGCCACATTGCCCAATTTCCTCAGGGTTTTGGGTACAACCCTGGCTATCCTCCGGGCTTTCACCGGGGTTGGGGTCCGGTCTCATCTCAGCAGGTGAGAGGTACGCTGAATGCTCAGCCCCCGTCCACCTCTGGGGTTTGGGAGAGCAAGGTTTTTAAAAGGCCTATTAGGTCTTTTAGGACATCTCGCTCCAAGACCAATATCCCTTCATCTAGAAGACCCTTGGAGTATCATCATAGCCCATCAGAGCCTAAGAGAGCTCGTAAAGGACCTTCTCAGAGAGTCTCCACACATTTATTTATCCCTTGGCAGTAGACCCCGATGTGCCTACTCCCAGAGGAGATATGGAAGTGGAGATAGGGGACATGGACGATGACGTCCTCAGTCTGTTACCTGGGAGTATTCTGACTTAGGCTCAGTCAGAACCTCCCTCCCCTCATCGTGACTCGGATTCTTTGGAATCCGATGATGATGGGGAGGTTTCAGCTGTGAATTAGGTAGAGGTAGAGGTTGAGGGTGAGGCTGAGGCTCACCATGCTCTATGTGGTATGCGGGCGCTTCGCGCTGAAATTGCCAGAATCCTCGGGGAGGAGATTTGCCCTCCTCCTGCGGAGTCTGCCATTCCTGAGGCTACTACTCTGCTGAGTCAGCTAGAGCCGCCTAAGGTTTCGGCTCGTTCCGACAAGTCTTTGCCTGAGGGTTCTGTTGTTTCCTCGGCTTTGGCTGTCGCCCATGCTAGAATGGTAGAGAAGGCAGGGTCTTCTTCTCGTGCATCCGGTGCATCTGGCCTGCAGTTGAGTTTGGCAGCTTTGTCTGAAGTCAGAACATCAGATTATGCCATTCACAACGCCAAGCTTTGAAGTCAACCAGCTAAGCTGGAAACTTATGAGCTTCGGCAATGGCCAGGAGCGGCAACCGACCAAGTGGTGTTTCCTGCTAAGGAACACCACAAACTGGAGAAGATTCTTAAACTCTCTCTCCAGGTCCTCTCCTACTTTGACGTTCTTACAGTCACTCTCTTTCGGCTGTCAGAGATACTGACTCTGTGGGAGAGTCTGAAGTTGATGAGAGAGATAGACGGTCTGTGCAGGATAAGGTAACCTCATCCTTGCACAATTGTCTTAAGGCCTCTGCGGCTTTACAGTGCACACTGTTAGCCAATTTGATGCTCATCTCCCTTTGAGGACCCTTGGCTCTTTGGGGGTACTCTTCCTTCTATTCAGAAGGAAGTTAAGGAGGACCCGGTATCCTCGGCACTTTTAGTTTCTAAAGTGTCAGCTGCTGGTAAAGCTGGAACCTTCCAGGGTTCGGGCCAGGCCAAGAAGAAGGCTAAGTCGAGGCCTCGCAAGACTCAGTCTGCAGCCAAGGCTAAGTCTCCCTTTAAGGCCAAAACCAAAGGTAAGGGCAAGCAGGGCACCAAACCCCCGGGGGTAAGAAGCAGCGTTCCCGTCCTTCCGCAACTCTGTCATATCAGTCCGGCTGGGTAGATCAAGGGTCTCACTCTACCGGTCCTATAAGGGACATCGACAACCCCTTGGAGCTTTGGGAAGGTCTTTACCTTCCACAGCCAAGCCTCCCAGTAGGAGGACGATTGTCTGCGTTCCTTCCTCAATGGAAGGAGATAACGCAAGACAGTTGGGCGTTGTCGGTAGTTGTGGAAGGATTGAGCATCCCGTTGTTCTCTCGATGGATTTGTCAAGTGATTAGATTGGCTTATGAGTCTTCTTCTGAGGATGTCAGAAGACTTTTCAAGGTCTGGGCCCATGAGGTTAGAGCATTGGCTGCTTCTTGGGCCCTTCTCAACGGCTCTCCGTTTTCTGATGTGATGTCCGCAGCCTTTTGGCGAGGACACACTACATTTACATTTATCTGAGATCATCAGACAAGCTCTACTCTTTATGTCCGGTGGTTGTTGCCCAGTCAGTGGCTCATCCACCTAAATTTAAGTGTTCTCCACTTTTTTATGTTTTTAAATTATGCACTCGCATGGCAATGGAAGACCTATTCTTGAATTCGCCTTTCCATTTCTTAATTTGGGATTCTCCATGTGGGAGTTTGGTTTAGGTACCCTGACTGTGACCAGGTTACCGCCCTCCTGGATTTGCCATGGTCCTTCCGGTTTGGAGGATCCACTAGGTAAGACGAATTCGCATAATAATTGGACGTGGTAAGTATTGTTTTTGATATAAAATTGAGGGTTTTTATGAAAAAACTACTTACCACGTCCAATGTGAGCCCACCCTCCTCCCTGGCTCCTCTGGCTCCTTTAGGCTTTTTGCTTTTGGTTGCTTCGTTCGTTTTCGTATAGAGGATGTTCTATACTACGTCAGGTATGGACACATGTTAGTTTCGTATTCGCACGGAGCGTTTTCACTTTCGTTTTGAGAGTTAAAGAACTGGTAGTTGTAGAACTCATTTGCATAATAATAGGACGTGGTAAGTAGTTTTCTCATAAAAATTGGTTTTACAATAAAAAAAACCTCAAATTTTAACTAATGAAAAATATCACTCTTTGGTTTTATATAATGAATAATTTTCAATATTTTAGTGGTAACAATATAATAAATAAATAAGTTTTTGTAATGATATTTTCAGGGTTATTAACCTTTGTTTACTTAAAGCCCTGGAACTGTTGTGCATGTTTCCTGTCATCAATATGGACAGTTGAAACATAGATTGTTGTGGCTGACAAATTGATAATCCAATATCTCCACTATGAACTATGACCAAATGTGATTGTATGTATTTGTAATTTAGGGACAGCTGTCCTGTAGGGCTACTGACAGTCCAGTTATCCAACACTTTGACTTCCTAACTGGACAAACCCGTAAGTATCTTAAAGCTGACAATGCAAGTTAAAAAGCTTTCTTGTTGATATTTAAAAAAAAACGGCCAAAATACCCAGGGAGGCCGACTCTCGTTTCCAAGCAAGGCAAAAACTAAAATGTCTGCCTCTCCTTAGTAACCTGTTAGGGGGCATCTCAGAAGCTTTCTGAAATATAACTTTACCGTATTTTTTTTTAATCTCAACAAAAAAGCTTTTTAACTTGCATTGTCAGCTTTAAGGACTAGGTACAGGACAATTCAATATGGCGGAGTTGGTTTTTTTTTACCAAAACTTGTTATTTTACTAAATACTGCAAAATACACGACCGAAATAGACCATAAAGTACATTTTGTGATGGGGAAACGATCATTTCAACCATATCTTAGTACGTTTTGGTGTTTTTTCCGATATTTTGTGTTATATGCCTTGAACGTGTGCACGTTTGTAAAATACTGCGAAAGATAATAAAAACAATGAATATATTTTTTTTGTTGCTTTAATATACATAGAATGATAGACGAGCCTTCGATTTTTGAATAAATCTCTTTTTCAATTGAAAGCCGTAGAATGAGACAACGTACTCGTCACAAGAACGGCAATTTACGCACATTAAAAATTTTCAAAATTTCCATCGCCGATCGACAGATTTATGTGGCACGCCACATAGCCAAAAGCAAACATCTTTCCGTTATATGTAACGAAATATACTCCTCTACCCTCCATTTTGAACTTTTTACTTTTTAAGATATCCATATGCCTGACTTAGAGGCATGGTGAAACATCGACAAAATTAACAATTAAATTGGATTCAAGCATACAGTAAAGGTAAATGTTACTTAATATATCGTCACAAACCAAAAACTGCCCTTTCCTATCACGATAAAAAAATTTTATCGATTGCCAGTTTCCTTTTTTAGGCGAATGTACAGCACGTGGAAAGATGTTCTTCGGCACTTCCGGCAGTGTTTTTTCAGGTAGTTTAATGATTTTGAAAGAATGGTGAACAAAGTTCAATTTGTGTTGTATAAATTCTGATGGAATTCGTATATATTAAAAACTTCCGTGTGGATTGGACAGTATTAACTCACTGATTATACCGATTCGTTCTCGGCTTCGCACCTGTCAAACATCGCTAGCTTAAACTGTTGCCATTGTAAATATATGTGGCAATTGAGGCACATGGGTATCAAAATACATTTCTCAAACTTAATTAGGTATTAGGTAACCGCATCGTAAATGAAAATTACGTTATGTCGGAGTAATTATATTTGTTTTATGCATTTATTTGACTCGAAACTTACATTTACATGACAAATGACTCATTTTAATATAAAATAATGCCCCTATTTTGCCTCCACGAGATACAAGTAACTAATTTTACCTGAACTGAAAACGGCATGCAATGGACGACATTTTTAGAGGGGGTACCTGTGTATTTCTCACTGATTCTTTGATTAATATTGAAATTTTAAAACTGGGCTATCATTCTTTGAACATAGCAGTAACTTTGTATTATTTTTTTGAAATGTTTCAAATGACTATATGATAAATATTTGCGCACTCCCATTTTGATATTTTTTACTGAATATTCTTTTCGTAAGTACAGATTTTTTTTAATTTTGGGGGCTGAACTGCATGTTATAGTAATATTAAACATAATAGGATAAAGCTTATGTCAGATATTGGAAGGCCATTTTCAACCAGGTAACAATCGATATGGCTGTACCTAGTCCTTAATGAGAACTGATCTGGCTCAGGCCAAATTAAAAAATGTATGCTATATTAACACAAATTCTCTGTCATTACCTACTGATACTTCATGGAATCAGCAGTTTAAAGAATAATATTACAATAAATTATTTACTGGATGGAAGATATGATTTAAATAGTCTTGAAAACAAAATATCAACTTTTGATGATTTAATTCATTTTCAGAAACGTATCAAGCGGATCCAGTTAGAGTCAGAGGGATGTCTGGACATGGAGGTGCTGATTTCCACTGTATACATTCGTTTATAAGTTGTATAGCAGTAAGTTCATTATAATCTCATGATCACTTGATGTGAAAGACCAAAGTAAGCGGACCCCATACCATTCTATGTCACTACATCATCTGTATGTCAGCAGTTTCTTTTTAACGATTTTTATCTAAATCACCGATTAAAAATTTAAGTTAATTTGTCCCCATCCGAAAATTATATGCAATTGCTGAGCATAAAGATACGAACGCAATCATAATATTATCATTGACCTCCGGGTCTGAACATACCCTTGGGGATCTAGTTCAGAGTCACAACTTGAAAGCCCACCTTATATCCGTAAACACACCCTCGATATCCAGGGGTTATGTTCACCGACAATCTCTACACCCCTGGAATATGTCATTGTAAAACTGAAGGCTCCGGGTGCGCCACCTTGTTAATAAGGCAAAAAGACCGTTTCAACCCTTTAATGTACATCAAAAGAATTTTATGGTCACATAACGGTAAAAATTGACAGCTTTGAAGTTCGTTGTGGCTTCTGTGTAATCTTCAAAAACAGGTATCGGCCTATCGATTGGCCAGGAGTTTTTTTACCTGAGTGTGCCTTTAGTTATTTCATATTGATAACATATTCCAGGGATGTAGAGAGCAAAGGTTAGTGTAACCCCAGGATATCGAGGATGAATATCACCATATGTACAATTACTGAATACGTATAAAAAGCAGAATGCACATATGCCCCTAAGATAACCCCAGGGTATGTTCCACTCTAGCTAGGAAACTTCATTCCTGGGCCATAGCTTTGGAACAGTTGAGATAATCGCCACGAAACTACATATATTCAGTTACTTGTCTTAAAGAGAGAGGTATCCTTGCATGGTATTAGAACTGACCCTGGGGACTTTTTTTTATTATATTTACATTTGCGATGTAGTGTCACTATATAAACCAAGCTGCTTCCGTTTCGGTTCATAGGACTATAACCCGAAACGAGTATGAATACGAACGGAGATGAAGGTTGAAAACAATGCATAACATGCCAAACTCTCGTTTGGTCGAACAATAATTATAGACAACTTCTTGGCTTAATTTAGTCCATCTAAATCGCTTAAAGGCCCAATATACGTAACTTCAGGGAAATTTTGCGTGATTCTGAAAAATTCTGAAAAAAAAATCCAGTTGATAACCTTCCCAAAATAAGCCTAAAACGAAGTTAACCTGAGCGGTAACTAACAAGAAACTCTTGACAAAAAATCCAAAGAATTGAAAATAATTCAGGTGGGGCCCATTTCAACAACAAACCGAAGGTAGAAGACGGTCTAAAATGGACGCGTGTTACAAATATCGTGTTTCAACTGCTTCTGTAACGGTAACCGCAAAAGAATTCATCTTGAATATTGCTGATATCAGTTAATCTTAACTAAATCTATAAATATAATAAGTTATAAGGATTGATTTTCGATTCAAGTTTTGCCGAAAGTTACGTATATTGGGCCTTTAATAGATACAATCGAATAAACTTTTTGTTTGTATTTTTTTTTATTTTTCACACATTTTTACAACCACAATACATAAACAAATAGACTCACATCCTCACATTCACTCTTACATATATGGCATCATCACCACCATCTTCATCATCATCATCATCATCATCATCATCATCATCATCATATTCTCATCATCATCATCATCGTCATCATCATCACTTCGTCATCATCATCACCACAACATCATCATCATCATCATCACATCATCACCACAACATCATCATCATCATTATCATCATCATCATCATCATCATCATCATCATCATCATCATCACCACATTATCATCATCATCATCATCATCATCACAATTCATCATCATCACATTATCACCACAACATCATCATCATCACATAATCACCACAACGTCATCATCATCATCATCATCACATATATCTTCATTATCACAACACATATAAAACATCAGCATTAGTAAAGACATCACCATCATTATCATCACATGTCATCATCATCATCATCATCATCATCATCCATGCATGTATCATCTTCATTATGACAACGTATATCAACATCATTATCCTCACATATATCATCATCATAATCATCATACCATGCTGTCATTATCAACATCATTATCGTCAATATTGTGATCTGATCATGAGATCATTTCCCCAAAGATCATCATCATCACACTCATCACAGTCATGACACCATCAACTAGTGTCATCATCATCATTATAATTGTCAAACTTTCACACTACATTACACTCATACACAAAACTCACACTCACACTCACATACAAAAATATAAGATAAAAAAAAACAAAAATGAAAGAAAAACAGAAATGAGAGGGGGAAAATGGAGAGAGGAAGAGAGAAGGGGACAGAAAGGGGGGGGGGAGAGAGAGACTGGGCTAGGATCATATATTGATAAGAGAATGACCTAAATATTTCGTGTGTAAATGTATATATTAAAAACAAAAACAAGCGATCAAGGGATGTTGAATAATCAAAAAATATAAAAAGATCAGGGGGAACTGGCCATGGATAGCATGGAAGTCATAGTGATATACCTCCCTACCTATATTGTAGAGATTCAAAAGCAGTATAAAAAATATCAATGTTATCTTACCTTAATTACCTTCACCAAATTATTACCAATTTTATTCCATTCTTTTTCAAACTTGTCTTGAGCAAAATCTCCGTGACTGTTGGTAATACATCTCTGAATAACGTAATATTCTTTAATATATTTAACTAGGATAATGATGTTTAACATTTTATGGAGGCACCTTGTCTTGTATATATATTGTTTAATGATAATTAAGATACCATTATCAACTCTGTTGCATATCTGAATTACGTTGCGTGTAGATATTCCAAAAATGAAAATGGAATAAAACAAAAAGTGCTTCTAAAAATGTTTCAAAACTTTGCAAAAACTGCTGTACTTCTATGCATTCCCACATGATATGAGTTATTGTTTCTGGTTCTGAATTAAAAAGTGTACAGAGAGGACTAGACACTACCCCTATTTTAAACATGAAAGAATTTGTTGTCAAGATATGATGGACTATTCTCAATTGAAACCATTGCAGTTTTGTATTCTGTGTCACTCTGAAAGGCGTTCTATAAATATCTACCCAATTAAGACAATTCCCATCAAATGTTTTTTCCCATTTTTTCCTACCAGTTGGTTCTAGCATTATTTTTAACTAAAATGTCATAGAAGTCTTTGTCCCCTTTATCTTTTCAAAAAAAATTCAACATTACTAGGTATAAAGGGGTACATTATTGTAATTATTATAGAATCATTCATACATGTAGAAAATTATTTTTAGCGCTAAAACTACGAGTAGTTTTGGCGTCTATTGCTGCCACTATTCTGTGACCTTTGACCCATGTCATTTTTTCCCCTCCCGCTCCGGAAAAGCTTGAATTGCTACCAATCTCATGATATCTGAACAATTTGAAAGCCTAAACCTAACAGGAAATGATGTTCCCGTGGTATTGTTAATACTTATGATGACTTTAATAATCTATATGCGGTTTGTAACAAAGAAATCAGTTTTTCACTCCCACGGCTCATTTAAATATTACGTCTCTGTTGGTGGCTGACCTCTCGTGTATACACATACATCCATGCTATATATATATATACTCTCTGTGCTTGACACTGGTATACGGCTCGCGGAATTCCTGGCATGGTGTACTTTGCTGTTAAACTTTGATTATATAATCGCGCATAGCCAAATACACTGATTTTGATTTCAATGTTATATTACCTTATACATGTGCGTAAACCAAAATACTCGACCAATTTGTCGGTCGGAAGTATTAATTCGTAATTACAGTGAAAATTCGCCCCCTGGATATGATATTGTTATTTTCGAGTTACTTCCCCTGGTTGTCACTAACGTTGTGATATATACATACTGAATGCACAAACTTGATCAATTTTCTTACTTAATATTGTACTGAGTATACAATTTTTAATGAGACATTATCAGAACCTGAATAATGAACATATTAATTGGCAAAACACTTGATTTATTGAAAATAACACTTATACTTTTCTAAGGCGAGCAAAAGTTCGTGGTTTTATAATTACGTTCGTTGTGCTTCACATATCAATATACACTGTAGCAGGGACATATACGTTCCTGACTGTAGGTTCACATTTTTGTTTTAACGAAACTTTACCATAACCTGTATAGTGTACATAGCAATTGACACAATATAAGTTATTTAGTAGAAATAACACTTTTATGGTGTGCATTCCCGTAATTATGTGTGGCCCTTTATACATAGGCAACAGCCAAAATACATGTAATTTTCCCTGCTTTGTAAATGAACTTGATAATTGATAAATAGGCCTAGAGATGTAAGTGAATATGACATATTTGCATACCAATATTTTGCTCCACCTTGGCAAAGATATCGTAATAGGCCGTCGTTCTTTTGGAACAACAATTTGACTGTTTATTGTGACATTTTATGACAAATTAGATACAATTTGTAGTTCGAACTATCATTTGTAACGAGAGATATGTTTGCGAATCCTTTTATTTTTTATCTAATATCAATCGTGCTAACTACTAGCAGCGTATATTTCGATGATTCATTCACCTTCCTCCGAACGATAATGTTAACATGAAAAGTTCTGTTTTATTGTGTTAAAAACTTTTTCAGTCAGTTTTTCACATTGCATATTTAGGTTTCACATTGTGCTTTGTTATGCCCGTTTGATTTCATACTGATGAGTAAAAACCAAATGGCGGAAAGGCGGCCATCTTTGATTTGGGCATTGAAAGATTGTTAACTAATTGACAACTACTAGAGGGATCTTTCTCATATTTCATATGTAGGTTCCTTGGTCCCTACTGTCGTGCCCTTTTGATTTTGTAACTGATCAGAAAAACCAAATGGCTGAAAAACAGCCATTTAGGACTTTGACATAGAAAGATTGAAATCAGTATAGAATGAAATGAAACGAAAAGTTTAAATTGCTACATTACATCCGTTTTCATTTGTAACAGGAAAGAAAATAGTGTACTTCCACCGGGAATCGAACCCTCGATCTTAAAGTTTCGAGTAGGACGCTCTACCACACAGCTAAAGGGAAATTCCCTTTAGTTCGAAGCTAGAAAGCGACCTAAATCATATGTACAATTAAAATCTTCCACACTACTTCAAAAACACTTAAATAGCTGTCGAAATATATATACTATTATTTGAAGTTTTAGCGTTTCAGTACTTTCAGTACTTTGATTTTAATTATGGATAGGACACTGTGATAGTGAAGAAAATTTGTACCGTCAATTTGATATGCTTGAATGAATTCTTGAAAAGTATAAAAAGTTTGAGAGTCAATATCTTTAACTAAGTAATTTATTATAATCACCCCCTTACTGTACCATGATCTGTAAAATACTGATTTTCTACCAATAGTTAAGCTTGTATTGTACCACAGTGGTGTTTTCCAAATACAGCTGTTTTTTTTAATTTTCTTAACTCATCCGTCTTATTGAATCTTGTCCATGCTTTAAAAACATCTTTCCAGAAATTATTTTTACATTAATTTGGACACACTGAAATATATTCTTCTCCACAAGTTGAAAGCATGTGCATATCAGTATATAATTTCATGATAGATTGCCATTTACCTGACCTGTGATACAACCTCCTTATCCATCCTAGCTTTAATGAATCTATAAACGATCTTGTATTAACCATTTTAAGCCCCCCATCACAATATGTTTGAACTATAACATTTCACTTGACTTTATCAACTTTAATATTCAATAAAAATCCAAAGAGTAATGAATTTAATTAAGTAAAAAAAACTTTATCAGGATCTGGCAATGAAATAAATAAATGATTAAATTGAGGTATCGTTAAGGACTTTATCAGAGATATTCTACCAATTGGAGTAAGAGATTTTCTGCTCCATGTCTTAATGAGATTCTTCAATTAAGTAAATTTCTGATCAAAATTCAGTTTTGGAATCTCATGTAGATGTACGCTAAATTATATTCCAAGAAGTGTAAATTTTGTCTTTCCCCACTGTAAATTTAAATCTGGTAAAAAGTATCTCCACTATGACTTTTACTTCCAATCCAAACTACCTGTGTTTTATCATTGTTAATTTTTAAACCTGATATTTTAGGAAAACTACTCAGCTCGTCTACAGATTCTTTCAGAGATCTTTCCGTGCCATCCAATAGGAATAGGAGTATTGCCAACATCTATTACCTTAATATATTTATTGTGTCTTATTCTTATACCTAGTATTTCTACACATCGTAAGAAAATGTATGGAGATATTGGGTTACCTTGGCGACAGCCCCTTTTTACCTTAAGAAATGATGAAAAATTACCCCCTTGATTAATAGCTGAAGCGATATTGGTATAAAAACTTGAACCCAATTTCTAAAATCAATACCAAAATTGAAAAAAAAATTAAAACTTGTCAATAAAATGCCAAGACACAGAATCAAAAGCTTTTTCATAATCAATCATTAATAACATTTCTGGAATATTGTATTCATCACCATACTGCATAATATCATATATTTCTCTGGCATTCTCTCCTCTGTATCTACCTGAAATAAATTATGTCTTATCATCACTTATTAACTTTTCTAAAACTGTCTACCTCAATCTACCTGCTATAGAACCAGAGGCAACTCTTATAAACAATATTTAGTAGAGATATGGGTCTCCAGTTTTTGATCAAATGTCTCGGCTTGTCACCCTTAGGAATACATGTAATGCTACTTTGTTTTTGTGTACATGATAATTCCCCCTTCCTGAATCCACAATTTATTGATTTAACTATAAGATTCCCCAAGAATTTCCAAAAACACTTAAAAAATACAGCAGTAAATCAATCCGAGTCAGGGCTTTTATTAGATGCTTTTTCCAAAGTAATTTCCCCTTCTAAACATTCACAATCATTTTTATCTAATTTTGAAACATTACATGTATGAAGAAATTCAGCTAAATCAGTATCATCAATTTCATTTTTTTCATCATATAGCTTCTCAAAAAATAGGCGTACTTCTTCGAGAATATCCTGCAGCTGTGTAATTGTAATGTTATTTTCTTGTTGTAATTTTGGTAACATTTTTGACGTATTATTTCTATTTTCCAAATTAAAAAAATATTTTGTTGGCTTTTCTCCTTCTTCTTGCCATTTAACTGTAGATCTAATTATACTTCCTTTAATCTTCCTCGGACGAGTATTTTCCAACTCCTTTTTCTTACTTTCTAAATCCTCAAGATTTACCTGTTCTTGCTCTTCCATATTTTGTATTACTTGCATAAGATCATTTTCAGAAGCAGTTTGTTGTTTCTTCCTATAAGATGAATATGAGATGCTTTTGCCTCTTATTTCCATTAAAAGTGTTTCCAAAAGTAGCTGATCATCAATGTATTTCTCTATCTGGAATGTTAATCACAACAGCAGGATTGTATACAGGAAGAGAGTACAGCAGTGTCACATCTAAGATAGTTTGCTTTATCATTTCAAGATAATCTTTCTCATATAAAAGAGAACAATTAAATTTCCATAAACCTTTTCCTCGTTAGAATTCATTAAGTCTTAAATCAAGTGTTGGGAAAGAGTGATCCGATCTGTAGCCAGACTCAATTGTTGATTTATTAGCACTGGATAGTAAATTTTCTGATATTAGAATTTTTTTTTAGCCTAGCCTGTTTTACTGCAGTTTTTCTCCTCCATGTAAATCTTCTACAATCATGATGCAATTCTCGAAATATATCAATTAGCCCATAGATTTCTATTAATTCTATAAATTTTTCTCTGGCATTTTTGTTGTTAATATTTACATAAGTTCTATCATAATCTAACTCAGGATTCACTACAAGATATTACTACTACATATCCACAAATAATATATTTATCATTTTCAAATTCATCTATTGTAGCAGATAGCATATCGTAAAAACTTGGAGTGTCTATAGTTGGACCGTATAGTGTAATCAACGTAATACTTGAACCCTCTTTTTCAATATCGAATGCTAAAAAATAACCATTCAAATCTTTCTTTTCCTTTTTTACCTTAACTTCGAAATTAGTATTGATCAGAATAGCTACACCTCTGGCATTAGACTTAAAAGAATTAATATAGCAGTCAAAACCCCACTCCTTTCTAATAATATTCTGGTTTTCCACAGTAAAGTGTGTATCTTGTAAGCAGTAGATGTTATAATTTTCCGTCGTAAATATGAAAAGACATCTTTCCTTTTAATTCTGTCCCCGAGAAATTCACCACAAACACACCGAATGAACACATTTAACACACGTATAGTCAGATCGGTAAACCAGAGCGGTCCATCTCTGGTGGCACTTCATAAAGTGCCTAAAGTCACTTACCGATCGTAACTAACACTTCTAATGGAAATTTGCATCGTTCAACAAATAATACTCCTCAAGTGGCATACCATACAACAGTTTTCTCTTCTTATCGTTCTTTAGAACAACAAACAGTTTCCCGTCAATACTATAAGTATTTTTCACACAATCAAGTCTGTATGCCTCTTTCAGTCTCTGCTGAGTGACTCTAGTCAGGTCTTCAAAAAACGAGATTTCAGTGTTCTCCGTACCTTCAGGATCTCGTGCTTTTTCCTCCGATCTGTGAATTTCACAATAATATTCCGAGGTTTTTCCCTTGAGAATTCCAAGTCGATGTGCAATGGTAATATCTAGGACTGGGACGATACACCGATGCATCGGTGAATCGCGGTACACTTCAACATGATACAAGTATCGATCCAAAGAAGCAAAGTATGATACGGTATCGATCAGCTATATTTTTGTGAAAACAAAAAGAATAGCTTCATATTATCATTTGAAATCCATTTAACAAAGCTTTTAAATTAAAATAATTGTAAACAAACACCGAAAGATCGAAAATTCTGAAAGTGAAAGTACTTGCGAGTCTCGTGTCCGGGAATGGGGCACTATGTTAGGAAGCGTTTGATTGGTCGTTTCATGATGACTGTTTCATGGTTAGCTAATCAAATAGTAGATTACAAAACCATTGCTAGACTAAATGTGTTTATAAATGGACGACTGGGATGAGCTAGTTACGCCGCAAGGCACAAAATCGTCCGTGTGGAAGACGTTCGGTCATCCTGTTTACAAAGACAAAGATGGCAGTGGCATCAGGAAGACTGACAAAACAAAAAAGAAGTGTTTAATTTGAATCTGTGACAGTATAAAGCTCCATGTATTACATATTAGTTAATGTTTTATTCTTCAAGTCCGGATATGTTAAAATTTTGTTTTATTCTACTAGTCAAGATGCATTTTTATGTTTCCTCAGTTCTCTAGTCAGTTCATACAATACTCAAAAACTGATTGAGCTATGGCAAGAGGTTGAAAGTACTGTTTAGAATGGTATTGTTACTTGTCGAACTTTCTGTTTAACAAATAAATAGAATTTGAAAAAAAAATCACACATTGAAGTTGTTCATTGCTTTGACAATACCATAAATAAAGTATCATGATACGTATCGGATCGTAGGTGAGGTATCGTGATACGTATCGGATCGTGCAATCACTGTATCGTCCCAGCCCTAGACTAATATCAGACTCGCACAACGGAACTGTCAGTTTGTTCTGCACAAAGTCGACAACTTTTAAAACAAATTCCTCTGCTGTTTCTCGGGCCGATGAATCGGGTAGTCCCATAATCGATGAGGTGTTGGTTCTCAGTTCTTATATCCTCTCTAAGTCTTGTCAATGTCCAAATAGTCACATGTAATTAGCGACGATAAAATAGAAGTCATTTCGTCCAAACGCTCATCTCTGTCGTCCTTTTCTCAGACTCTAAACCTGCATCACTCTGTCTGGACTTTCGATGACTTATGGTGGAAGCACCGGCCATGCTCGATCTCTGCACCCCCGGGGCAGGCATGATTCAAAACGTTCGCTATAGTTTATAAATCCAGGTGGTATATCTATACGTAGTTAACAGTAGTCACCGTGGTCAGTCAGTCCATTGTCCAGAATATAGTGTTCAAAATCCACATTTCGAAGAAAAATCTCCAAAAACGGTAATGATGTTCAAACGTAGTAAACCTTTCTTAACTCCCATGTCAAATATCAGAAATCCAAGTTGCTTTAAAGTAGCAGAATTTCAAATTTTTTGATGGAGCCCGTAAACAGACAAGCTGTCTCAACCCACGTGACCACAATCGAATAAACTTACTTTGACATCGAAAAAGAAGCGTCGTAAACACAAATATTAGCTTTTTATCAACCATTCTCCGCCATGAAGAGGGCCTCTCTCCCTGAATCTTGGATTGTGCGAAAGGCCTATCGTCCGAAATATTGTCAGCATTTTTGACAATCTGGAACCACAAACATTTTTTTTCGAAAGACAATTCGTATCCCTGCCATCAGTGTGAAGTCGCCCAAATATAACATGTATGATCATATATGAACCGAATCACAAGTAACACACAACACGGTGCTGATATCTTTTTCTATGGCAGATCACGTCGCATAATTCATTTTTCAAATTTAGCGGACATGCCTCCGCAGTATGACGTTATAAATACGCGATGTCATTTTTAATGATGCCAATTATTTCAAATGCTATTTAAAGCACCCTTAGACAGAAAAAGTACAAAAATAAGAAAAAATCTCAACATTTTCATAATAAAATCCTTGTACGGTCGCTGTTTTCCACTGACTATATTTCCAAGTCGTCGTTCCATGAGAAAGCAAGTGAAACGTTTCCGTCTCTCGAAAACGAGCACGCGCTACGGGCTGTTCTGCCATTTCAACAAACCAGCGTTTCTTGGAGCTACAATTTGTATTATTTTAGAGTCGAATTTTTTTTCGTTATTGTTAGTTGTGGAAATGGAAATATAAGCATTAAACTGCATTCTGTTTCGAGTTATAGACAATATGAACGCCCACTGCATTACAGGAAAATGAAACATGAATTTTTTGAAATCCAAAATGTATGAATGTTTACAGAAATGACTAAATAGTATTTTCTTTTAAGTTATGGAAGTAAAATTTCCCGAACTTAAAATTTTAACTCAGAAAGCAATTTAGAGTTACCACTACTCCGCATTTTTTCACCATTGTTTTTAAACATTTAACACTAAATAACTAAAGTTCTCCCATTAAACTTTCCTTAATATTTACCAGATGAAAAGAAAATAAGTTTCTCTGTCTAAAACCATCATAAAAAGGGAGGTAACAATTCTTCATAATTGCCCTTTTTCTATTTGTGTTATTTTTCACAATTTCGGGTTCAAAATTAAATACTCAAGTTACACTAAATAAATGAAAAAAAAATACAAAAAATAGATAACCATCCACTTCTTCTGATAAAAAAAATGCCTAGAAGCACGATATTTGACTGAAATGTTTCTTAGATTAAGCCCACAAAAGTTTGCAAAAAGAACTGAACTTGACCCATATTGAAGGTAACGGGGGTTAAATCTTTTAAAGGCCCAATATACGTAACTTCAGGAAAATTTTCGTGATGATGAAAAATTCTTAAACAAATCCAATTGATAACCATGCAAAAATAAGCCTAAAAAGAAGTAAACCTGAGCGGTAACTAACAAGAAACTCTTGACAAAAAAAATCCAAAGAATTGAAAATAATTCAGGTCGGGCCTGAAAGAAGATGGCTCGAAATGGACGCGTGTTTACACATAGCGTGTTTCAACTGCTGCTGTACCGGTAACTGCGAAAGAATTCATCTTGAATATTGCTGATAGCAGTTAATCTTAGCTAAATCTATGCATATTTAAAATTATTAGGCTTGATTTTCGCTTCAAGTTTTGCCGCAAGTTACGTATATTGGGCCTTTAAAACCTTTAAACAAGTTCTTCTAAAATACTATTATCAAAATTCCTACAGACAGGATATTTGGCTTGTAGATTCCGTTGAAGAAGTCGAACAAATTTTGAATGAAAATGACCTTGTGTTTCTTTCAATGTTACAGTGGTGAAATATCTTTTAGCTTACAGTAATATATTTAAGGCGACTTTAGGGTTACAAGTAAGAGATTGATATCAGGTGAGCGATGTAGGCCCATTGAGCTTCTTGTTTCATTACAGAATGGCACCATCCAAAACATCACCACTGGCCCAGAGGAAAGTTTGACAAGCCATGTACTTGTGTTTGCTGCTGAACAAGCAAGAAAGGAGAATCGCGTCGTCAATTTACAAGCAGACGGGACTTACAATTGACGGGATTTCCATGTATTGATACCTGTGAAATAGGAAGTAGCAAAACAAAAGATAACTTTATTTCGTTTGAGATGTAACACAGCATTTAATTGGTCAATAAAAAATCGTGAAAGTTAAACTTATTCGTATATGAATCCATGATGGTGACTTTAAATGATGCCAACAATCTCTGATTTATATAGTAACCCACTGATCACATGAAATTTCTGTCCGGAAGAAGCCCTCCAGTGAGGAAATCGGAAACACGTCACACGATTACGTTAAGTCACACTCGGACTTCATCAGTTGTTTCTGAAAGTTTGATAAAAAAATCTTTCAGCTGATGTATGTTGAATTTATATCTGTTGGTGCTTCCAAGTGAAGTCCTCTTTGTATATTGTTTTTGATATCCGTTCGAATTGAAACTTGCTTTAGTTTATATCTGTTGGTGCTTCCAAGTGAAGTCCTCTTTGTATATTGTTTTTGATATCCGTTCGAATTGAAACTTGCTTTAATTTGGAGGGAATTCATTTACTCAATCGAATCAAGAACCAATTACAAAATCAATCTTTTCAATAAATTTCAATAATAACTATTTGCAATTTGCTTTTCAGAAAATTACAAAAAAATTTGCATGGGCTACAGGTTTTCAAAATCTGAAATTACCATATAAATAAAAAGATGCATAGCCGAAAACAATTCTTTTCGAAAGAATGATTTTGAAAGACTTGTATATTCAAAAAAAAGATATACCCCAGGTACTTTTTGTTTTTGATATTGTTCTTTATAGATTTAGAGCTGTTGGTAAACTTATTCCGTTTTTTAAAACCCAAGTGACCCTGGCCTTGGGCAAGACAGGCCAAAGCTACATCATACAAAAATGAGCATCATTACTTACTCTGAATGTCTGCTATTTCCCGATAATATTGCATAATTTGAATGTATCCAATTTGTGTCTTAAGTAAACAATTGCAACTTCATTTCTAATTATTAGTTTGATTATGAAAAGATACCAAACAAATGTTGCATATTTATATTATGCTTAAACTGACAATGCTTTCAAGTTTACGTTCAATAATGAAAAGATGAAATACATTATAGTTCGTACATAATTATATACTATACTCAAACTTACAACGCTTTGAATCACTAAGTCACCTGCCTGACAACATGGGTTTTCTCCAGGTACTCTGATTTCCTCCCACAATTAGACCCCCACATGCTGACATTTTTGCTATAAAGAGTGATTAACATAAGTTTAAGTATAACTTGTTTCGCAATTGTTGTAAAATAGTTAAATTATATAAAGAAACGAAGCACATGCGCCACATTTTCCCATTGATATAATGCTAAAAGTCATGATCAGTCGCCACCATACACCAATAGCACCGAGTGCCTAAAGCTATAGCAACATTTTTTATTTTCACTTTGTCATTAAGTTAATTGCCAACACTTGATTTGTAGGTCGAAAACAGTTTTTACTTTTGCAAAAGGTTAATTGCTTAATTGAAGACATTGACGTGAAGCCATAAAGAGGCCTCAGTTGCCAAGTGATCAAGGGTGTCTGACATTCTACTATAACTAGCCCTCCACCACTGGGATGTGGATGACCCATTTTTGGTCATTTTCCTGCTTCCCTCCACCACCCAAATCCGGCACAACCTTAATTAAATGACCATATCTGTTAATAAAATGTAAACCAAATGTTCCCAACAAAAAATACTTGACAAGATATTATTCATTCTTGTTGGTCCGGACAGATCAACAGAGTGGCTTAAAGCTGACAATGCAACTTTAAAAACTTTCAATTATTTTTTTTTTTTTTTTAAGTTTTTTTTTCTGGTTTTGAGACCGTCCCTATCTGTCCCGACCATCGTTTCTAAGGAAGTGCCAATATTTTAGTTTTACCATTCCTTGGTAACGAGTGTGGGTCCCGATGGGCATATAAAGGTCATAGCCTGTAAAACCGGTTTTCAAAGTACTCCTGCCCGTCACAACCTTCAGTGCTCCGCGCACTCGGCAACCGCTGTCAAAAATCAAACGCACTCACCTTAGACTTTGCACCACAATACTGCCATGCTGGTTGTTACTAATAACACATTATTGAAATTGCGCATCCGAAATAAAAGGTATATCACTGAAAATACTTCCATAAATCCAATATATATCGCCGGTCTTTCACGTGCATATAATAGCATCAATGTACAAACTCTTAGTCTTGGTCATGTAGACGCTTGACAAGTAAACACGTGTAAAACATGGCACATAGGTGTGTAGTCTACAATGTGAAATTATATATTTGAATGATTATGATTTCTACGCTGGATGTTGGTACTAGTTGGATATCAAAAAGGTAGACATACGCGTTAATTAGCCATTTGTTTGTTTCACTTGCAACATAATATTATAATACATAAAGTTGTGTTGTGTTATTTTATTGTATGTTTCATGGGGATATGGATGTTTTTATTACAATTAGATTTCACATTCATTATATATCTTTCCAATATCCATATTCGTAAAAAAAAACACGGAAACGAGCCTCTGTACCTGTAAGACATGCTACTGCGAGAGGGCAGTGTCGGAATGAAACCGGTTTTGAAACAATTGGTGCTTTTATACCCAAGGATGTCTATACACGTTACCAAGCAAAGGTAAAAAAACATGTCTGCCACTTCCTTGGTTACGAAAACCGGAAGACACATGGTCAATGTAGAGAACATCTTGAAAGTATTCTTAGTAACCACTATCTGAATATTTGTTTTTCAAATCTTAATTGAAAGCTTTTATCTTGCACTGCCAGCTTTAATGTCAGAACTGAGATGTAAATACCCAAGTCGGGTAGATAACAAAAACGTTTTTATGTCCGATCAGTGCGTCCAACCCTGGCAATTCTTTCATGTAAACAAGTGCATTTATTCACTGTATTTCTTGAGCACCAATTATATTACTTCAACACTGTTTGATGTTTTACACGGCGAGACATTTTGACAGGCGCCTTGTAACAGTCGGCCAAATATTATCCGATAGAGAAAAGGCTGACGTTTTAAGGAATACCAAATATTCCGCGGTTCACAGAAAACAACACTGCCATATATCAATGTATCAATATACAAACAGACACATATATATATATCAATATACAAACAGACACACACATATATATCAATATACAAACAGACACACATATATATATCAATATACAAACAGACACACATATATATATATCAATATACAAACAGACACACATATATATATCAATATACAAACAGACACACACATATATATCAATATACAAACAGACACACATATATATATCAATATACAAACAGACACACATATATATATCAATATACAAACAGACACACATATATATATCAATATACAAACAGACACACACATATATATCAATATACAAACATATATATATCAATATACAAACAGACACACATATATATATCAATATACAAACAGACACACATATATATATCAATATACAAACAGACACACATATATATATCAATATACAAACAGACACACATATATATATCAATATACAAATAGACACACACATATATATCAATATACAAACAAACACACATATATATCAATATACAAACAAACACACATATATTTAAGGATTAACCTTTGATTTTGTTTAGTTTATGAGATCATAAATCCAATGGAGCAGTCGGTAAATTTAACGTAAACGCTTCGCGTTTACGCAATTTACCTCGTGCTCCATTGGATTTATGATCTCATAAACTAAACAAAATCAAAGGTTAATTCTTATATTTACAGTATTTTCCTGTAAATGGTTCATAATTTTTCTGTTCAATTTAGCCCCATCTGCAGACATTATTTCATTTCAAAACTTACAAACGTGAAAACAGTTCCATAAATGTAACAGCATGAAATTTGCATAAGCGGTAGCTACTCCCCCCATATTAATTGTTGATGACGTCATACAATTGTGATTCGAACGGGATAATTTGCATAGCTCCGCCCTCATGTATTGTTGTCGACGTCATAGAAATTTTGCACGTTCTCAAGTATAGTTATTGGGAAATAACACTAGTTTGCAGTACAATGGTTATCGAGTGAATATCAGTGCAGACTGTAAATATATCAATATACAAACAGACACACATATATATATCAATATAAAATATTTTCCATCGCATGAAATATATATTATTGATCAGACTGTAACTTCAACTTCAGACTTGCCATGAATTAAGATGTATGTTTGTATGATGTATAAAAGAAAATCATAATATTCAAATAAAGAATGAGCAGTGTTCATATATATTTACATTTAATATATATTCTAGTTAAATTTCAAATAAATCAATCGAAATCCGAAGAAGTTTTTAGTCTGTTGTATATTATTTTATTCACTTGTTAATGAGATAATGGGATTGCTATTCGAGTCCGTGACGAGATGTGTTAATGTTTTCAAATGGTTACGTGTTTAAGCACTAATTATATAGAATTATTTAATTGTTGATGAAATCTGTGTTATTTTGTACGAAAATCTCATGTTTTTATCACATGTAAATTTAATTGCTGATGAGATCTGTGCTAATATTTACTTATTTATGTTTAGACACTTGTGTAATTACTTAATGAATGCTGGGATCACTTTTTAATTACTTACCGTGGCGTCCGTCCATCCGTCCGTTAACAATCGACTTCTTCTTCATAACCACTGATCAGAAAACAACCCGGTGGCTGGGATTCAAATTGATTCAAATGATTGCCCCCCCCCCTTAGGGGCCTAAGGGGCTAAGCGAAAAAAGGTCCATTTAGCAATGTTCATATTAAAGACTTCTTGTCTGAAACTAAGAAGTGTACAACATTCAGTGGTAGCATCCCTAGGTGGTTGGCATTCAAATTTATGCTAATGATTTGACTGAGGGGTGCGGCCGAAAGGGGTCCATTAGGCAATATTGATATAAACGACTACTTATCTGGATCTAAGCAACATGCAACTTTCATATTTCAGTGGTAGCAGCCCTAGGTGACTTGGATTAAAATGTTTACAAATGATTGGGCCTGAGGGGTGGGGCCAAAAGGGGTCCATTAGGCAATATTGATTTAAACGACTTCTTCTCTGGATCTAAGCAATGTACAACTTTCATATTTCAGTGTTAACATCCTTAGGTAGCATGGATTCAAATTTGGCAAACATATCTTTAAAACGGTTAAGATCGCCACCCCAAAACTATATAAACAATTGCTGAGTATTAAGAGGATTACATAAAGAACACATATGATTGTAGATTTGACTCCAGGGTCTGCCACGCCCTTTCAGACTTGAACTAATTGAGTAATAACTTTTAAACGGTGGAGATCATCACCCTCAAACTGTATAAACAATTACTTAGCATTAAAAGATGATTATAATCATGATTTTAGATTTGACCCATGAGTCTGCCACACCATTGCAGATTTAACACCTGAGTTAAAATTTATAAATAATTGAGATCCCCACACCTAAACTATAAATACAACTGTTAGATTTGACTCCTGAACACTTGGGGCATTCAGGGGCAGGGCCAAAAGAGGTCCACCCAAACCTATAAATACAATTGCTCAGCATAAAGAGACAATCACAATCATAATGGAAGATTTAACACAAGGTCTGCCACGCCCTTCCAAGTCTTGAGTCCTGAGTCCTAACACTTCGACGGAAGAAATCCCCACCCCAAAACTAAAGGGTGTTAAGAAAATACATTCCGCGAACGAATTGGCTTATAATTCGTGAGTGAATTAACGTAACGCCTCCAAATTTTAGTCAAAGTTAAATCAGTAGTGTGTTTCCTATAAACCTTACTACCTTCCTTGAGCGTGACTCCTGTTGCTATGTAGACGTGTATACACGGAAGCAGCAGACGACAATAACAAAATACCGGCGATCCTGTCGCAAAGCACATCCTCTGAATGTCTCTCTCCAAAACAAGAAAGAACATAGGCCATGGCTTTGTTAGACTCGGGACAGAATGTAAAATATATACCCATTTTGATCATGAAAGATAGGTAAGAAAGTGGCGGCAAAGGAGAGGAAAATATCGGACTAAAAACCGGTGCGCGGACGTAACGTCCCGAACAGTAGTAATGGTAAATTTTAAAAATGAAATCAGACTTTGGGAATTTCGAAAATGAAATAAAAAGAAAAATCAATGGT